>CATIXQ010000002.1:8084434-8194754 GCA_949711755.1 Leptidea juvernica | reverse complement strand
CCTAGATTTAGTTGTCTGTGGCACCAAAACCACTTTGCTTTTTTAGGCCGTAGAGTATAGACTTTTCAAAGACATAATGAAGTATGTACAGTGTCACCAACATATCTGTGAACTGATGGGTGTCGCCATCGTCGTTTCAGTGTTGCTAATTAATTCCAATGTACACAAAAGTTAGGAAAGTCGACACATTTTTATTTAAATTATAATAATAAATAAAACACACGGAGCACTCGAAAGTATTAGACACTGACAGTCGAATGACATTTCAACATGGCGACCGTAGTTCCTATTTTTGCCACTTCATAGGTAAGTTGGTATTACTATACTGGGTTTGTTCCGATAGGCACTGCGAGCACTGCACCGTGCCGTCACTGTAGAAAAATTCGTTCCGCTATGAACTGCCAGTATACTGCGCAGTACCCTAGGAAAATTTATGACGTCATAAATCGCCGCCATATTCTACGGTGAGCACTGCCGTTTTCGTGGTAAGGTACTCGCAGTATACTTTGATCACGTGACCAGTCAAAACCCCTCGAGTGCCTAACGTTTTATAAACAATACCTACAGTTTATTCCCAAATATTTTTTATTTGACAGTACTCCAACAAAAGTTTTTTTTAATGAACTAGAAAACTTTAATACACTCAATTGAGTGCTGCGTCAAAAAATGCGGCTGACAGTATACGGGATTGCGTTCCGTTTTAAATAGTTACAATATAACTGGCTATAAAGGAACGGCTTCATAGTATACTAAATTGACGTCACACTGTACAGTGGTCGCAGTGGAAATCGGAGAATACCCTTAAATTACTGATCGTGGTTGTATAAATGACAGATAAAGGAAGAGGAGTAGAAAAAAAAAGGCGTGTGGCACTCGGGGAGTGCCGCGGTTAAGCTATTGCATAGTATTTTTTATCAACTTATGCAATAATTATAATTATTTATTTATTTTATTTTGATAAAATTAATTAAAATAAAAGCAAACGGGAAGTGAGTAAAATTTAACTTGCAAGATTTGATTGCAGACAGACAACGGGACAGGTGAAACTAAATAAGCTTGTCATAATGATACAAATTAAAAAACGTGATAAAAAAAATAAAGAAATTAAAAAAAATCAAGACGTACCACAGGCTCGAACCTGAGACCTGCACAAAAAGCATACGTGGTAACCGCTGTTCCACGGCAACTGTAATGACCGTGGTGAAATATCTATATAGATCTAGTAAGTAAGTATTAGGTTATTTTCGTTACGGAATTTCTGGATTCGGTCTCCACTCTCAAGGCCCGCGATAGAAGCTATGCAATAGCTTAAAATAATGTCAAAGTCACTTTGGCCAGTTTGACTTGAAAGCAGTATATAACTTCACACCTATTACATTCGGCCGCGGTAGTACGGACAGCGGTAATGCGACATGCGATAGATGGACGAAAAAATTTGAGGCGATGTAATGTAAGTTTCACTGTAAAACCGCCCTTGTTATTAAGGTACTGAAAGTACATATTTGCTATGCATTGGCTACTTTTAAAAAATCATCTGTGGTATAATGTTGCATGTAATCATGTTAATAGCCTAGGGTAACTTAATCATGCGCTGAGCCAACAGCGAAACACGTGTCGAGACGATTTTGTGAATATAAGCGGAATTAATATAATAATTTGTAAAAAAAAATATAAGACTTGATAATTTGTGGTGGGTAACATATATTATTAGAGGGTACGAATATTATATCCTTTACCATACATCAATATACATCGGAGTAGCTCCTTAACATATTTTCTGTACTTAATGCTATCACAATAAATCAGGTCTCTTTATCAATCTAGATTAATAATTGGTCTCCGCTGCGCTCCAATTAGATACCGCACTAATTAAGAATAAGAATTAGATGCTTGTGTGCGTGGCATCTTGACACTCAATGGCATGTTTCAAATTTTGTAACATACGCTTCGTGATATTTTACATCGAAATTAATGAAATACAAAATAATTACTGGGGATACGTGATCCCAGTGTCTTCCCTATTACTTGTCTTATTATTTTTACAAAGTTTTACTTCACTTACGAAATTTTATTTAAAAAAAGAGAAGTCCCTTGCCAGTAAGTATTTAACTAACTCATTTCCACTTTCAATAAAAAACTATTTAGAATAAAAATATATGAATTTGAATGAACAAAACAATTCTAGACTAATACTTAGTATAACTTAGTCTGTTTAATGAATGCAACTAATAAACATTAACATCAAATTAAGTTACCTTCGTGTTTTTACTTATTATCGAGTAGGTACTTTCTATTAAGTCCTTCCATAATATGCTGCACCAATTCCAATAAGACTTACCTTATATGATGATGTGGTTTATATCTGTAAATGAACAAAAATCAATTAAAAACAACAATTTTTGTTTATAAAGCTTTCACATTGAGGTTGGAAAAAATTTCATAGATACTTGAAAAAAAAAAAAGATTTTAAAGTAATCTTAAATAAGCACTAATTAATTAACTTAAATTAAATTTAACCTTAGTGATGATCTTATGTAACTTATCTTAAAATAAGGACTACCTAACGGTTTAGGATATTTTAAAGTTATTGACAATAATTGCTTTTGGACTTTTATTCTGTTGACATTTTAATCATTAAATATTATTTTATGCTTTGTTTGTATAAAGTCTCTGTATAACTTGACATTTTAATGTATAACTTGACATTTTAATCCTTACTTGTTTCCTTTGATTTGAGGATTGGTCTCCGCTGCACTACAACTAGATACCGCACTACCTAAGAACAATAGCTTCTTTATTGCGGAAACTTTTAGATGCTTGTGTGCGTGGCATCTTGACAATGGCATTTATCAAACTTTGTAACATACGCTTCGTATTTCTTACATTAAAATTAATAAAATACAAAATAATTACTGACGATATGTGATCCGAGTGTCTTTCTTATTTCTTGTATTATTATTTTTACAAAGTTTTACTACGCAAACTGGCATTTTTGTTTCAATTATTCGCAAAGTTTAACAGAATATGTGTCACGTCAACGTCACACATGATTCGAGACTGGCTCGAGTACGCCCATTAGGTCGTAGTAAAAGTTGCCGCACTCTATATTTACCATTATTTTCTAAGCTTGTTTATTTTTTTGTTTAATTTAATTTATTTTTAATTTAATCACCGCTCTTCGACAACACTTCCCTCAAAGCCTCGCCTAGTATCGGAATATTGGGTCTCGAAATCTCGAGCGATTGCCAATTTCGTGGTCATCTGGAAGGCAAAGCCAAATTGGCTTCAAAGAAACTGGGCGTCATTAATAGAGCACGGCAATACTTCAAGCCGGCCCACATACTAGCGCTCTACAAAGCGCAGGTCCGGCCACACATGGAGTATTGCTGTCATCTCTGGTCTGGCGCACCCCAGTATCAGCTCGATCCATTTGACCGCGTGCAACGCAGAGCAGCTCGAATTGTCGGGGACCAGGTGCTCTGTGAACGGCTGGATCACTTGGAGTTGCGTAGAGACGTCGCTTCATTGTGTGTCTTCTACCGCATTTATCACGGGGAGTGTTCCGAAGAGCTGTTTAACCTGATTCCTGCCGCCGAATTCCACCTTCGCACGACACGCGACAAGTTAGGATATCATCCTCACCATCTGGATGTGTGGCGGTCCTCCACAGTGCGGTTTTCAAGGAGCTTTCTTCCACGTACTACAAAGCTGTGGAATGAACTTCCTTGTGCGGTGTTTCAGGGACGATACGACATGGGTACCTTCAAAAAAAGCGCGTACACCTTCCTTAAAGGCCGGCAACGATTCCTCTGGTGTTGCAAGGTATTGTGGGCGGCGGTGATCACTTAACAACAGGTGACCCGTACGCTCGTTTGTCCTCCTATTCCATAAAAAAAAAATGAAATATTCTCATCAGACATTATTTCGACCTGCATTTTGTTGAATAAATAAATCATTCAACAATTGAAATCTGAAAGCAGTCGTTCGTCTTACGTAGATACATTAAATAACCCAACCCTCACACAAATGCTGTTAATATATTATATATTGCTTTCAAACGATGAATAAATTGATTGAATTGATGAAGTTTGACCGTGAAAAGATCAGAAAAAAAAATATCGAAGCTAAAGTAACATAAATATTTAAACAGTTAGGAATGTCACTAATGGAATCTTCCACCTACATAACAGCTGATGGTTGGCGCAGAAAGCATCCTTCGATCGCAGTGAAAGTAGTAGCCGCTCGTATCTGGAGCAGTGTTTAGCGAAAGCCAGGCGGCACCGGGGGGCCGCGCTAGCTTATATCGAGAGCGAGTTTGACCCCCTTACTGTACCGTACTGTATTGAATTGCGATCGTGTAATCAATAAACGCTTAGACAGTTTTAATATCTATGATTAGTCAATAGAGCGTACTTAGCCTTTATTTTTTTTAATGGAAAAAAGAGACAATACGAGCAGGACGTTCAGTTGATGGTAATTGACGCCCTGCCTATTACAATGCAATACCACTCAGCTACAAAACCCCAAAAATTCTGAGCGGCACAATTGCGCTCGTCACCTAGAGACATAAGATGTTAAGTCTCATTTGCCCCGCCCTTCAGACCGAAACACAGTAATGTTTAAACATTACTGCTTCACGGCAGAAATAGGCGCCGTTGTCGTATCCATAATCAAGCCGGCATCCTGTGCAAAGGAGCCTCCCACTGGTGACCTTACATAAAACTTATATAAGTGTAAGCTTAGTTGTGGTACCCATAATCTAGCCGGCATCCTGTGCAAAGCAGCACTAGAAAAACCAACTTGTTCTACCATTCTCCACTATTTTACGGTTTTTGGTTATTCAAGTTCGTCGTAAAGGTTTCGTTGAATTTACCGGCAGAAAATTGTTTTCCACCCAAATTCATCGCCAAGTCATTTTTCAACTTGAGAAAAACTTCAATTTTAGTGATCACTTGGCCGAGCGACACGTACACGTGGTCTACGATTCTACGTTATACGAATTCTACCCTACGATCGCCTTGTTTAGACTTAACTGGTTAATAAAACACTCCTTTTACGTTTGCACTCCGACCGAAATAATTGATACAATCCGGTTTTGATTATTACTAACCGTTAAATTCAAAACCGGTTCCAAGCATGGTTTGATTGACATGACGTACACCATCGTTAAAAGCTAGGTATATTGTATCCTCCATTGTTGTCAGAGTATGTGGGCGGCGGTGATCACTTAGCATCGGGTAAACCGTATGCTTGTTTTTCTTCTTCCAAGAATAGAAAAGTGTTACTAAAACGTTCATACAAATTGAAATGAAAACTTCTTTAGACGCGTTGGCACTTTTTGGTAAAATCTTATGTGTTGGCGTAACCGACATGCTCATTACTGGCGCACGCGATAAATAAATAATTAAAAAAATATATTAATATAACTAAATAGTAGACACTTTTTGGATGGATGAAATCTAGTGAGTTCACGTTTGGAAATGCTTATATATATATATATAGTATATCTGTAGCTATATACACTTCCATAATAAAGTCCCAGCCACTGTTCAGGCATTATCTATAAATAAATTTAAATGTTTTATAAAAAAAATGGCTCTGGCGTAAATCCTATTACTCCACTGCTGAATATCTAAAGGATTGGACAGCCTGGGACTAGATTATGATTTCTTTATAGCGATAGAAATGACTGTACAATATTGTATCTTTGCCGCTTCTTCTCTCTCAGAGCACCATTTGTTTCCGAAACGGTAGTAGTATCTAGTAGTTATAAGAAATAATACCAAAAAGAATTCTAAAGGAATCAATTTTGAGAAAATAAATGCCTTTTATGCCTTTATGCCTTTTATACAGCTGACGTATTGAGCAATATTAGTGGAATGTAGTGTAGTGTAGTGGAGTACTGCGCATTGTTGAAATAGTGTTTTAGTGTATTGAATATAATTTTGAAAATAAATTGAAATCATTTATTTTATTGTTTTTAAACATAATGAACATTCAAATTTTAATACTAAAAGTATTCAATTCTATCGGCAGTTTCTATAACTGCCATTTTATTTTATTGAATGAGTAATCAAATATCAATTGTATGTTTTTATGAAACCACGATACATGTAAAACTTTTTTCACAAAACAAGATAATAATATCAGAATAATAATTGAAATAAACAGAACATTTATTTAATATTGCTTTACTTATGCATAAAGTAAAAATATTTGTTATAATTTATTAAGCCTCTCGGGAACCAGAGCTTAAATCTGTTGCCTGAAACAATTCGGTATACCTGTCTTGAAAGCAATAGTTGAAATTAAGATTTAACTTCACAATGCAACATGCGATAGATGGACACAAAAGTTTGAGGCGAAGTATGTAATAACAGTTTCATTAAAAAAAACTGTATTTATATATATAAAAATGAATTGCTGTTAGTTAGTCTCGCTAAAACTCGAGAACGGCTGGACCGATTTGTCAAATTTAGATTTTGAATTATTTGTGGAAGTCCAGGGAAGGTTTAAAAGGCGAATAAATGGTGATAAATGCTGCAAATTAAATAAAAACAACAAATTTGTTTTTCCTTTGATGTGTCCATACATAATTTCTATGGGAGAGTTTATTGACGAAGGGTTGACAATTTCATAACGATCGCAGGGTACATATTTTACGAAGTAATTTTTGATGTTATGATAAATTATTGACAATTTTTTATAAAAACATTATTTTATTTATTATATAGACAGAACCACGTCTGTCGGGTCAGCTAGTATTATATAAAAATAATAATAATGCTTAATTTGAATCCTTTTGGTTAAAGCCTCCCAAAATTTCATTCAGTTTTATTTATTGCAGTCTCTGTTTTTAACTTTGCGCTGCCACCGCCGCTATTTCATCTGCCCCTCTTCCACAAGGCTTTCTTCTTCTTCTCTTTCTGATGCCTCAAGGTCTAAGGTTAAAAAACTATACAAAAAATTATTTACTTATTTTTATTTTATAAGTAACTAGCTACCCAGACAGACGTTGTTCTCTAGATAATAAAAAAAGTACTGTTTTATAGGAATTTGCCAATAATATTTCAAAACATCAAGAATTATTTCGTCATAAATGCTCCCTGTTGTTATAATAAAATAGTTTCACAGTGGAACTGTCAAACCGTGCGTCACTAAATTCTCTCATAGAGAATATGTCCATACAAAACAAATATTGAAATTAAAAATAATTATGAGTCCCAAATCGAAATTAAAACTATCCTATCTCTCAAGTTGGACTAAACTACACTTCATGAAGTATTACCCATTAAAATCCGTTCACTAGTTTAGGAGTCTATCGAGGGCAAACAACGTGTCACATAATTTATATATTTTAAGATTTAATAAAAGTCGTAAGTATCAATTAAAAAACAAAGTTACTTATTTCCCACTTTCCACCAGTTAAGGTACAGTTACCCCGACACCATACCGCAAGCGCTGACACAATCTGGTAAATACATCACGGAATTCTGTGCCGAATCACATTGCGAAATGGCTGCTAATTGCATAACAGGTTGTAATTATGTGCGGGAAATCTGAGGATGCTAACGATTAAGAATTACATTATGACATATGACCTTTATTTCTTGTTTACTTTAAGAGCTAGAATGTAAAGACCGTTAATTTATAATACCTAATAATAAAATAAGATACGTAACTTCATAATAAATATTTAAAATTATTTAATAACATGAATTTATATTACTTGTACTGTTCTTTTATAATCTTCTTCGCGGACAAAGATAAAAGCTGAATATAGCTTAGATCAATTATATACGTCTAGATAGACTATGACAGCTGTGAAAGTGTCAAAAACATTTCAGTTTAGAACTAACCTCTATATTGAGCAATTCACGCACACTTACACAAAGTGTCATATTTTTTTTTTGTTTATGAAAAAAGAGACGAGACGAGCATGACGTTCAGCATGGAAATTGATACGCCCTGCCCATTACAATGTTGTGCCGCTCAGGATTCTTGAAAAACCCAAAAACTCTGAGCGGCACAACAATTGCGCTTGTCACCTTGAGACATAAGATGTTAAGTCTCATTTGCCCAGTAATTTCACTAGCTACGGCGCCCTTCAGACCGAAACACAGTTATGTTTACACAATACTGCTTCACGGCAGAAATAGGCGCCGTTGTGGTACCCATAACCTAGCCGGCATCCTGTGCAAAGGAGCCTCCCAATGGTCCTAAATCGCGAGTGTAAGTTACCTCTTGTCACGCACACTAAACTAATATTCCTGGCTTCTTTTTAATCGGTTGTCTAACAGCACGAGACTCTATCTAGACGTATAAATTATCGAAGGAATAAAGATAGGATTTGTATCATTTAGTATGACAATGACTTTTGAATGAAATTCAAAAAAGTGTGTATAAGTAAGCTGAGTTATTTTCCCTACTAATATTATAAATGTGAATGTAGTTTTGTTTGTTTCGCTTTCACGCCTAGACCACTAAACCGATTTTGATGAAATTTAGTACCGAGCTAGACAAGAGCTTGGAAAAAGACATAGGCTGGCTTTTATCGCGTTTAAAAACCTTGGCGGGGTTGAAATAGGGGGTGAAAATTTATCATTATCGAAGATAATATGAAGAACTATGAAAATTTGTATTTAGGAACTTGATAAGAAATAAATAAATATTTGTTCTAGCTTTTTTAAAGTTTAGACCTATGTGGGGATGAAAAAGGGGGATGAAAGTTCTATAGTTTGTTGCTTATAAAAATGTATCAACCACAGCAGTTTGTTGTGTTTTTCCACGCTTACAAAGTCGCGGTTATAAGCTAATATGTAATAACTAAGTAATGAGTGTAAGTATGATAATTAGGAACGCTTGTAAGAAAATCTGTAATTTTCAAATTAAGATGTACAAAATTTTGTGATGTAAACATTTTATTTATATTAGCAGTTCGTCAATAAGGAATAACACACTATGAAGCGTTGCCAGATTATAATAACTTTTCTTTATTAATACGGGCTTACTCCCAATTTATCGATGTGGGTACCGACTAGTTTCGGACCATTCGGAGGTCGGGTTCGCGATAACGTCCCGTCTCTTACTGCGGACTTGTGCTCGTAGTGTGCGGCTGGACAGGGCGGTATGATGTCGTACGGTATCACTGACACTGTGTCACTATTGGTGTCCACGAGTGTACAAAATGTACTCACAATGTCCACTACCTACGTGGTGATGCATCTCGAGTAATCGTGAGTAAAGCCGTATTAAAAAATAACTTAAAAATGTCTCACTAAAGTCTTAATAATATAATAATTACTAGCTGACCCAGCAAACGTTGAATTGCCGATATTAAAATCGGGATACAAAAGTAACTGTTGATCGTAGATGGGTCCGAACATTTGAAGTTGGATGTATTTTTTAATGCTGACTCATAATCTAACAAATTTAAAACAAAAAGTCAAAAAACTTAAAAAAAAAATTCGTGTGGACATTTAGGGGGATGAAAAATATATGTTGTCTGATTCTCAGACCGTTTCGGAGGAGTTCAATGTTTAATACCATGACACAAGAATTTTATATATTAGATATTATCAAAAGTAATTCACAATATAAACGTTGTTAACAATATCTTCAGTTAATAAATAAAATTGGATTTCTAAAAGCAACGAAAGTCCGATAAGCAAAACACAATTTGTTAAATTATAGCTTTGCATAAAAGCTATTAACTTAGTGAAATTGGTGTGGTTATCTTAGACTCTATCAATGGTGTCTTCACACAAAAAATGGACGGCGGCGGTTGTTTTTATATGAGATTAATAAATGCTTATGTTGAATGAGATAATTTATCACATTTTAATTGAGTATTAGTTCTGGTAGGTCGTATAACAGTTTCATTCAGTTAATAAAGTGACCCATTATATATTTATAATATAACAGTGAATCATGTGTGAGTTTAATATAAGTACTTATTTTGAAGTAATTAATGGAAAAATATTAATTGTCATGCAATGTATCGTATTGATTTTTTTATAAAATAAGGGACGAGACGAGCAGGACGTTCAGTTGATGGTAATTGATACACCCTGCCCATTACAATGCAGGGCCGCTCAGGATTTTTGAGCGGCCCTACAATTGCGCTCGTCACCTTAAGACATAAGATGTTAAGTCTCATTTGCCTAGTAATTTCACTAGTTACGGCGCCCTTCATACCGAAACATGATAATGCTTACACATTACTGCTTCACGGTAGAAATAGGCGATTTGTGGTACCCATAATTTAGCCGGCAATCTGTGCAATGGAACCTCCTACTGGTTGGGGCATTATTCTCATATTTATTTGTATTTAAATATTTAACTATATACTTGTATTATTTATATGTGAAATATTAATAAAAAGCATGCGTGGCTCTTTTGTTAAACGCGTACTGATTGAGTTAGAGAAAATCATTCCACTGCATTCAAATTAAAATATTATTTTCGAAATATAATTTCAAAATCACTTATTGATCGTCAAAATCTATCACGCATTCGCAAAGTTATCTCAGTCCTTAGAAAAACGACCCCAATTTATTTATACATAATGGATTTTGTTCAAAATGAACGGGGATGCTTTTGTAAAAACATCAACAGGCCTATTAACTTGACTTAGCTGAATACAAGGCATAATAAGCTGAGGCAAATGTTTTGAGTTTTCGTGAGTGTTAATTTCTGGCACAAGACTCAGTTCAGTCTCGTGCCAGAGTTTCGAGATTCAACATCTCCCGTGGATGCGACGTGTAGAGGCAAACACGTGTCGAATTGTTTGAAGACAAATATTGTCGGAATTAACACTCAGGAAACCTCAAAACATTAGGATAATAATACAAATATAATAACCGGTCCAGACCCTAAAACAATGTATTAAGTTTAAAATAAAAATTATCATCACTTCACCTCCTACATCCAAATGATAAACAGATACTAGTTATGTGGACTTTGTGTTTGCTAGATTAAATTATGCTGTATAAAATATCTTAGAAACCATTCCTTGTTAAATATAATGTATGGTAAGTGGTGACATGTGCAACTAGAACCTAGCCATTACGATATCGATACATCATTTCTATCTTGAAACACGTCACGCACTTCTGTGTGAAAGGTCTCTAATCCGCTACTATTGTTTTAAACCGGTATCGAACCAGTTGGAGCGTGATGATAAAGACCTTGCTGTCAATCGCCTCAGATATCATTTTGTATTATTTTTTAATTGGATGTGCTAACTTCTTGTGAAAACTTTTTACCGTTTTGTTTCTTGGATGTATATGTAATTGGGTGTACTGTGGCCATAGACTAAAATAGTCATAGACGGACTATGGTGGATCATAGAAACTATAATATATTAATGGATGATTAAGGACACATTAATGTTGTAAGTTTTAATTATTTAAGTGAATAGATACCTTAAGTGTCTTTTTAAATATTTATTTCTTTATATAAGATTACGAGGACAAACGAGTCACATGTCACGTGGTAAGTGGTCATCGACAAAAATACTCTGCAGCAATACTAGGGGAATTGCAAAAGCATTGCCAATTTTATATATTTTTTTTGAAGTGAATTTCTTTATCGACGTATGAGAGGAATTTTATGGCAATGCCGTCACGATTTTCGGTTACGCGCCATCTTGTTTTTTTCTTATGACTATATTGTGACATAAACAATTATATATTAGTCTGAAAATAATAAAATAAAAAAACATCTTTGTATGCATGTCGATAATAATAAAATTACTTTAATTTAAAAAGGGTTTTTTTTTCTTATGCCTTATCTACCCATATTCTGTGAAGTTGTAGATAGTAAAAAAATTCTATGTTATTAAGAAGTTTCACTTCTCATCTGAGTACTCTGAATTTATATGCATACCACACTCTGTCTGTCTACAAGTCTGGACAAGTGCAACGCAGATAGCGAGAATGATAGTTTCGAAAAAAAGAAATAAAGAAAACAGAACCCGCTTGGTGTTCATCGCATCTAAGATGGTAATTAAAATTCTCGCATTTGCATAACTCTATTCTCTTTGCTCAGACTTATAATTATACGTTGTGAATTCAAATTGAAGACTTGGAGTTATGGTCTGGTGTTTATACACCGTGGAAATTGAAACTTGGGTGTTCGAATATTATCGCTGTGGAGAATTGTTGAACCAACCTGAAGGGCGCCGTATAAATATTCAAAGACGATATTGTATAGTTTTGGAATAAAGAATATTGAGTTTTTTTTGCTTCAAGCACATGGAAAATTGATATCTGAGCATAAAACCTTTCAGTTGTACTTAAGGGTAAGATTTCATTCTTATAATAAACCTTAAAACTTCATAAATATTTGATATGCCCTTTAACCAAACGGCATAAGCGCAAATTGAATCTTGCGAAAGTAATCCTAGGAATTACTTAAAATAATATTAGTTTTCACTAATTCGCCAATTTTCAAATTTCATGCAAGTATTTGTAGGGTTCTTTCATACAAGAGGGGGAAACAGGCGAGTGGCTCATATGATGAGGTGCTGAACTATGAAATGGGAGTATGCCATGAATTTGTAAGTGTCTTAATCGTTTCGGTTCAGCAAATCAGCAGCAGGACGTACATAAATCAATAATAAATCAGAAATGAGGAGGATCCATAGGACAACCAAGACACCGACAAAGCTCGGGTGATTGCGAAGTTGAAGTGGCAGTGAAAAGGGGTGCACTTAGGGACAGATATATATATTGGTTTTTATGGTAAAAATATTTATATACTTAAGGTACTAAATTTATCTATGACACGTTAAGTAACGTTAATTAATTGTTCCACTTGTGAGTACGCGCATCTCTACTATTAATTGGTTAAAATTGTTATTCGGATCGGCCCTGTAATGGTTATAGACGAATGGCTAATGGTAACTGGGACCGGCCCGATCAATGGTTAAACGCGTACTGCCTTACTAAAGGCAACACATGGTTATAAAAAAATAATTTTATCTACTAAGCAATATTTGTAATATAATGCTGTTCCATGGATTCACTTCGAACAGGAAGCGCAGGACCGATCGACGTCGACCGATCTTTGGGGATGCCTTTGTTCAGCATTCAGCACGTCTTTTGGCTAAATTGATGATGATGATGTCATGGTGAAAGACTATAAGCTACCAGTGAGAACAAAGTTTTAAGTCCTAAAGACGCGTGCATTACAAGATACTCGAGTGAAATAACTAACAATATGCAAATTGACATTGTAACGCGGTATGCTACGAATGTTGAATCTTTGTTGTTTTCACCTTTTATGGAGATTACCAAATATGTAGCGTCCTCGTGCTTCTTCTCTATAAAATATTTGTTTACAACAACTTTATAATATCTTTTTGCTAACATGATGAGTATGGGACTCTATTGATGGTGAGTAATCTTTACCGTGCGATCATACCAGGCCACTCAGAAAGTTTTGCGAAAAAACCTTTTTGTGTGTGAAGCCCGGGATAGTTGTAATTATTTTAAAATTTATTATTTACGAGAACCAAAGTCACCGATATAGCCTAATTGATTGTGAAACTGAAGTGGCAAGGCTTACAGTTCGACGGATACCGGTCCGGAGGTCCGTTGTCCGTCGTCCAGCCGTTGGGGCAGTAAAGTCCTCGAATGGCGACCACGTACCGGAAGACGCAGTGTTGGTAGGCCCCCACAAGATGGACCTATTGGATGAGGGCAGCGCAGGACCGTTGGGGGAGGCCTTTGTCCAGCAGTGGACGTCTTCCAACTGATGATGATGATAATAATATTATTTACGAGTAAAAATAATATTATTCGAATTTCAAATATCCGTAAATATTTTTTGAGAGTTATATTGAATTATAATACTATAATACGTTTTCCGTTCCGGAATTTATAATAGCTGGTCGTATCTAGCCCAAGTCTGACTCGATTGGACTGGAAGTTATTATCAATTTAAGAAGACATAGCCTGCTCTACACTCACTTAAGATATCTCTAGTAGAAGCAGTGACGAAATTCCCTGAAAACAGTGTGTAAGCCCATAGATTTGTGTCCAGACGGATTAAATGCCTGTATTAACGCCAAGGGTAGTCAATTCCATATATATATTTTTTATTTATTTCTGATACTTCAATAAATAAATAAATAATAATAAAACATGTTTTATCTTAGCCAAGTCGGGCAAAAACAAGCGGCACGGCGGGACCTTTTGTTTTCTCGCAGCAGTTCCGACCATTTTCAACCCCCACGACCGTTGTGGATAAAATTAGAATCGCAAGAAAGCACTAAACAATATAATTATATTATAATATGTATAACATGTGAGATTCATTGTGTTTTTCCTAAAAAAAAACATGGCCAAGGTAATCTATTTATTTAAAACATTAAATATTTTTAATATTGATATGGCCACTATTAGATATATTTATATTTCTTCTTCTTAACGTGCCGTCTCTTGCGAAGGTTGGCAATCATTAGGGATATTTCAACTTTCGACACAGCTGCTCTAAATAAAGATCTTGTGCTCTTCCCAAACCATTGGCGCAAGTTTTTAAGCCACGATATCCTTCTTCGGCCAGGCCTCCTCCTGCCTGCCACTTTCCCTTGCATATTAGTTGAAGGAGTTCATGTTTCTTGGCATTACGCATCACATGTCCAAAATATTCTAACTTTCGTTCCTTAATAGACGTAAGTATCTCTGTAGCCTTTCCCATTCTCTCTAACACGATGCTATTCCGTACGCGCTCTGTCCAAGAAATTCTCAGCATACGTCTGTACACGCACATCTCGAACGCTTCCAGTTTTTTTGTCATAGCTTCTGTCAGCGTCCAAGCTTCTACGCCGTATAGGAGTACAGAAAAGACATAGCACCGCGCACCATGCGAATACGAAGAGAGATGTTTAGGTTCCGGTCACAAAGCACTTTTTTCATTTTTGAAAAGGCGTTGCGTGCTTGCTCTATTCTGCATCGTATTTCGAGGCTGTGATCTCCTGAGTCGTCAACCATTGTGCCTAGATATCTGAACTTGGCAACCCTTTCAAGACTTTGACCATTGAGGGATAAAGAAGTGGTAAGCTCTGGTGTACGGCTTATTACCATGTACTTTATATTTCTTATGTTAGCTAATTACGTAATAACTTAAGAAAGACGGACCCTTAAGTAGGGACTGAATAAATTGATAGACTTGGATCCCCCAACTTTTTACGGTAAAGGAACTGAATTGCCAGACTTGTTTTTTTTTACAACTTATGTTCTTGATGGCATTAAGATTACATTACATCATAAAAATAAATGCATTTTTATTTGTAACAGAACTTATGGCTAGGCTAGTTACTTAACTACGTTTGTTAACCAATCAATCATATCAAAATTTACGCAACATGTTGAAATCTAACATTAGCAAAATTTCTTGCCTCGCACAGCCACTTAATGGAATCAGCATGCAGCCACAGTATTCCCGAACCAATATTACTTTGGTATTTTTTGATATCAAGTTTATTTTTGTGTTCTAGAAGAGCTGAGCCTTAAGTAGGCGTCTATGAGCGTCTATACAGCTCCTCACTCTCTTACGGGCATATGAAAAATAATATATTAAAAGCCTTGTAATGAATTAATTTATTAACTTATGACGACGGATAATTCTTACTGCAATGAATCGAGTTACAAATTATAATAACAACTGTATTAATAAATATTTATAGCATAATAAATTCAGCCTAATTACCTGGTTAAGAAAAAAACATACACGCACGGTTCCAGTTACAACATACATTAGTGACCTCCACTCAAGTTTTTTATCGAACCCCGGACCGTCGAGCACGCGCCGTGACGTCATCATCAACACTTCCTCACGCAGACGCATCATCAGCACCTCATCATTAGTCATCAGGCTTTAAGCGGAGGTTATTGCTGTCACGAAATATATGGTTTTTTACTGCAATTACTATCAGGTATTGTTATTGAAATTATCACATTTATTATTTTAATAGCATATTCAAATGATTTCCTTCCCATCTATTATATGTTCCCGTGACTTGTTTGTATGCATTTAATTCTGTATAAGAAGTAAGTATACTTTATCTTTATGTGTGCCTTCGACAACGCATGCTCGGATGGGTTAAGGCGTGAAAGCGTGAAAGTGTAACACACAACCTAACATTTGCATTAAATTAAAAATAAAATCATTTGATCCGATCATAACCACCTTTTACAGGCTCACTCGCTGGATTAACCTAGAAGGCTCTGTAGAATTCTAAGAATATAGCCAAAATAAGATGCAAATTTATACATGTTATGCCCACTACACGGTTAACGGCCGTTTTCACGTAAAAAAACGTATCTCTATCACCGTTTAATGACAAGATATTATCTATCCATAGTTATGACCAATATAGTTATAAATCAAATCAAATTCAGTAGGTCACGGAAATGACACTAATGGCAATGTGTCAAAAAAAAAATTTTCTTATTGAATCTACCGCTACTTCGTAAAGGGTTGAGCTAATGAGAAGAAGTAGCAAGAAACTCATTGCTACTCTTTTATATCAAGATTTACATTTAAGTAGATCGATTTACAAATCATTTCAAATTACAATATAATATGTAAAATGTAAAATGATGCAACAGACACACTCAAACGTCAAATAGTCAATGTCTTACACGAGTAAGCCAAAAATGTAAATGTAAATTAATACAAAAGTTATTGAGAACAGTAGCTGCATCATCCACATACACCATAAATAAATAAAGGTATTCTGTGAGCATTTTATAAGCGATGCCACCACAAGCAGCCAGCCATCGCCTTCCTCAACCATATTTTAGGGAAGGGGACGACCCGTTCCATGTCGCCGCCACAAGCAGTGACATTTAAGTGAGCATGATGAAACCTGTTACGAGAACTCAGCAAACAACAATAAAATAATCCTAATCTACATATCATGCAATACTCACCAAATACAATAGTATAGTCCAATGATATCTGTCGATACGTAATTGAAATGTAAGTAAGCGTAAAAGGATAGATTTGTCTACATCTAGTAAGATAAACTAAGGATAGATAGGCCATTGAAAATGGCCGTAAGTCAAGTTTAGTTGGGCGATTTATATGATATTATGATCCCAGAAAAATACGTTGTATGTGTGATAAAGGTAACTTAAAAGTAAAATACTTTATCTACACGAGATCTTGAGCTGGCAAGTTGTCTATGGAGTTAATTTAATTGTAAAAGAGACCCGCTCCTTCTGCTCAGGTCTGAGGTATAATAATATATTGTGGACTGAGTGATAGATAGATATTTGTGTTAAAAGTCAAATTCAAATAATGTTTAATTAATTAGGCTCAAACTAAGCACTTTTGAATCGTAATTATATATCTTTTTAAATTGCTGAATCTGCCTTGAAAAAGTTGAGCTCGTGAGAAGAGCATATAAGAAACTGAACGGCCACACTTTTCAATAATTTCTTAATGTTCAATAAGTGATTTTGTTAAAGTAAGTAAGTAGTAGTAGTCACGGGAGACCTCGTAGAACATTCGTCGACCAAATTGGGGACGTTTTGAGAAAAGGAGAGGTCCGAAGCTCCCGCAACCGGCGAGCATGTATGAAAAGAGTACTGAATGTAGAGGAAGCGCGTGAGGTTTGTAAGGATAGAAGCAAATGGCATTCTATTGTCTCTGCCTACCCCGACGGGAACAAGGCGTGAGTGTGTATGTATGTATGTAAGTAAGTAGTTTGTAAGTAATTTTAATTGCTTAAGTTGCATTTTCAGGTTCAAATCGCTACTAGACAAGATCTTGCAGAAGTTACACGAATTGTTAAGTGAAGTAGACCTAGAAATACTTTCCAGATTTAGCAGTAAACTGAAAATAATATTAAGTTATAAGTTCTTACAGAAAAAATAACAGTAGTTAATTTAGTTTTAAAGCATTATATAATATCTAAACAAATAGGTAGTTAAAAATATAAATTTTAATTTATTTTTATAATATACAAATTTCTGTGTGGAAAGTTTAATGTAGCCATCATAATTTTTTGTATTTTGAAAGTTATCGCTTTAAATTAGTTAATAGTGTTGCAAATAATGGTAAATAAATAAATACAATAAAATAAAGAATTTATTTTTTCCAATTTCAAAGATGACGGTTAAAATAGTGGGCTTGGCAATCACGAGTTCCGATTCACCCCACGTTCGTCTGTTGCCAACATAAAAACAAGACAAACCAATGATTGTTTATTGTTCAATACTAATTGTCCGCACATTGAGGCTCACCTCATCAAAACCAACAAAAACCTCACCTTACAGTCTTCATATAAAAAAGAGAATAAAAACTTGTTTGCTAATTCATCGCAATCGTTTCCTAAGTCGTGGCGTTACCGCGTGTATCGACAATTACATGTAATTACCACACTTCGTACTTTCCGCGTGTAATCATTGCTATGTAACTTGTTACACAGACTACTGACAGCAGATCACTTAAACTTGATTTAAGCCGAGCAAGTGCAATGGCATCACATCGTAGAATCTCAAGTTAAACAACCTTGTAAAAGTCTTCAATCAGGTTTGTTCTAAAAAAAATTATAGACCACTCTATTGATTTCGTTTACATCTGCAATTCAAATTCAAATATTTTTATTCAAAATGTGACATCACTTATTGAAAGTCAAAAACTACCACCCATTCCAAACGAATGCCTCAGACCTGAGAAGAATGGGCGCAACAAACTCAGCGGGCTTTTTTTTTCAACAAGAAAATTTGTTTCTTCTTCTTCTTCGCATGCCGATGTTGGAGAGCCAACTAGCGAAGGTTGGCAGTCAGCTTTGTAATTTTAACTTTTTGTCCTTCGCGAGTCGAAATACTTCTGCCGCACACGCGAGTCCGGTCTTCTCTCGGATGTTGCGCAGCCAAGACCTTTTTCTGCGACCTAACGATCGGGCTTCCATCGTTTTTCCATTCGTACCTCTCGTGCCTAAGCACGTGCCCCAAATATTCTACTTTCCTCATCTTGATTATTTGCATGAATTCGCGTTTTTGATTGAAGCGGCGCAGAACTTCCACATATGTGACCTTGTGAGTCCAACTAATGGCCAACGTACGTCTAAATGCCCACATTTCAAAAGCTTCTATAGGTCTTCTTTAATAGTCCACGCCTCACAACCGTATAGAAGTATTGGCCAGATGTAACAGCGCAGTTAACGAGTGTGCAAGGAAATCTTAAGACCGCGGTTGCAAAGTTCATTTTGCTAAAGGTGCTTCGAGCCGCTTCAATTCTAGTCTTGATTTCTTGGTCGCTATTCCAGTTGTCATATAACCACATAAAATGAAAACTACTAGGCCAAACTATTTTAAATTTTTTGGGACCAAATGGCAAACATTCCTCATCAAACAAAAGAAGAATCACGAAAATCGGATCATAAATCTCAGCGTACATACATAAAAAAACCGATCGAATTGAGAATCTCCTTCTTTTCGAAGTCGGTTAAAAATAGAAATATAGCTTTAGAGCTTTTTCGTAATCCTAATGTAATAATAAAGTTTCAATTACACGCGTTTTAATCCTGTGAAAAGTATCTATTTTATTAAAATGTGTAACACTCGCGTTGTAAGATATATTTATTTACCATATTTAAAGCAAATTAAAAATTAGGATAAGCTCAAAAATCACATCAGTAATGCTAAATTGAGTTAATAATTTTAACTTCACCAGAATGTAAATTAAGATGTAAACTAGGACTCCACACTCGGCGCCCAAACTAGGGATCTTCACCTGTTATCAAATACATCTAATGCTAGTCATTCCGTAGCCAAAATATAAAAAATAATGTTGTCTGTATACGTTAAGCTCGATCGAAGATCGAAGTAAAAGATATAATCAAGTTGAGGTTGGCAGGCCCGCCGTTGGACGGTTTTTAGATTATATAATCTTAATCGAATCTAGCGAGGTCAAAAAACACATCACTTAGCGATGGGCTATTAGCGAAGCGATGCTCTGCACCATGACCAAATGTAATGTCTAGGCTTAATAGTTACTTCTCATTCTTTTTCCGCAGCGCTTGAATATTGTTTTATTTAAAAAAAAAAGCAATTGTGTGGGGTTTCTGAAATCACGACGAAGTCTTTTTTTATTCTATGGAAAAGGAGGACAAACGAGCGTATGGGTCACCTGGTGTTAAGTGATCACCGCCGCCTACATTCTCTTAGATCACCTGAGGAATCACAGGAGCGTTGCCGGCCTTAAAGAAGGTGTACACGCTTTATGTCGTATCGTCCCGGAAACACCACACAAGGTAGCTAATTTCAAAGCTTTGTGGTTCGTGGAAGAAAGCTCCTTGAAAATCACACTGTGGAGGACCGCCAGACACATCCAGATGGTGGGATTTATATCCTAATTTGTGCCGTGTTTTGCGAAGGTGGAATTCGGCGGCAGGAATCAGGCTTAAACAGCTCTTCTGAACACTCCCCGTGATAAATGTGGTAGAAGGCACAATTAATGGACATCTCTACGCAACGCCGCACTTGGCCGATCACTATCCAGTTGTTCCGAGAGCACTAGGTCCCCGATAATTCGAGCTGCACGCAGTCAAATGGATCGAGCTGATACTGGGGTGCGCCAGACTAGAGATGACAGCAATACTCCATACTTTGGCGAATCTGCGATTAATAGAGCGCTAGAATGTGGGCCGGCTTGAAGTATTGCCGTGCTCTATTTATGACGCCCAGTTCTTCCTTGTGGCATTTGAAGTAAATTTGGCTTTTCCCTCCAGATGACTGCGGAATTTGCAATCGCTCGAGATTTCGAGACCCAGTATTCCGATACTAGGCGAGGCTTTAAGGGAAGTGTTGTGGAAGAGCGGTAATACGATAAATGGGGTTTTTTAGCCGTAAACGCGCAAACTTGAGTCTTCTGGAGGTAAAATTGGACAAGGTTCAAGTTCGACCTTCTCAAGAGAGGACTCGATGGAAGACACAAGTCAAACTGTTTTTGACAAAATTACATACAAATTAAATATAATGCTTTACTTATTCATAAATAATAATAAAATATTGTAATAAAATCTTTGCCAGGTGCGGGGTTCGAACCCACGGTCCAGCTTGGGATCAGAGCTTCAATGTGGCGTGTTGGACCACTTCGCCTACTTGGAAGCTGAAGTTGAAATTAATGAAACAACTATACCTCTACCCGTAATGCGACATGCATGGACAAAATAATTAGAGGCGATATAATAGTTTCACCTTAAAAATAACTCGCAGTTGTAAAAAACAAAAGTTAAGTGCGAACTCGCACACAAGGCGTTGAACCGGTTTTGGATTTAACGGTTAAAATTGTTTTGTATACTATTCTTTCGTTAAAAGTGTAAAATATATGGGTGTTGTTAATATATTATATTACCGAAATACTAATAACCAATATTATCGAACCGATTAAATAATATTTCTATGTACTTAAACATACACAAAGCAGCTTTACTAACAGGCTGGCAACGCTCCTGTGATTCCTCTGATGTTGAAGAAAGTGTGTGTCGTTCATCACTAAATAGGTGTAACGTACGATCTTTTGATCGAACCTCCTATTTCATAAATACCAATAAATCTGTTAATTTTTTTGTTTACATAAAGGCATAAAAGGTATTTATTTTCTCAAAATTGATTCCTTTAGAATTCTTTTTGATGTCATTTCTAACCCTACCACTGCTTCGGAAACAAATGGCGCTCTGAGAGAGAAGAATCAGCGCAAGAAACTCTCCCACCATTCTTTTTTTTGCGCTCTTTTTAATATATTATATACAATATTGTACTGTCATTGTAATAAAATAATCATAATCTAGTCCCAGGCTGTCCGATCACTTAGATATTTAGCTGTGTAGAGTAGGATTTACGGCAGAGACATTTCTTAATAAAACATTTAAATTTATTTATAGATAATACCTGCACAGTGGCTGGGGCTTTAATATATAAGTATATAACATTTACCCATAAAGCTATTATGTATCTTATGAAGCCTACTAGAACTAGATACAAGCAATCCCTTATTTCTAGTTTTATAATATTGAAAGTCACTATTTAGATCAAATAAGTGACGATTATTGTGAACGTGTTCTCTTAATCGCTTTCAGTAACCTTACTACGAATCTTACCCTATTTGGCTTCCCGGTTAGCCTTAGAAAAAGAAATAGGGAACACATGTACAAAGTGTAACGCTGATCCGTTGTGTTTTTATAAAAAAAAATGATAATTTTGTGTGCCCTTTTCCGTGTTTTATTTTTTAAAGCATACAAGTTGAACCACAGAGTTCATAATAATCCGTATCGCAGTCCCTTGGGAACTAAATGTAAGGTTATAAAGTACCCTATATCTTTTACTCTTAGATAATTTATGTAAAATTAAATAAAACCCTCTAAAGAAGACTTCCCATCAACAAATAACAAAGGCCGGCAACGCTCTTGTAATTCCTCTGGTGATGCAAGATAATATGAGCGGCGGTGATCACTCAACACCAGGCGACCCGTACGCTCGTTTGTCCTCCTATTCTAAAAAAATAAAAATCTCCAACATCTTCAATAACAAGAAATGAATCAGAAACCCAAGAAATAAATAACTTAACTAAAAAGAAGAAAGATCAGCTCTACATAGTAACTTACAACGTCAGAACTTTATATATAACTGCTGGTCGCACATAACTCAAAAGACACATAGTATTCGTTAGAGGAGGCCTTCACCTTCACTTGAAGAGGGGTTCATGCTAACAAACTTATATATTAGTATCCAGACCTAAACAAATACGTGTAAATAACATCACAAACTTTCTTTTTCTTTTTTTTGTTATGTTACTATGTATGTATCTTACTTTTTGCATGAAATAAAAGGTTTATTATTATTATTATTTATGTGTCTAGATAAAATCTCTTCGTGTTAGACAACCGATAAAAACAGGCCAGGAATATTAGTGAAATGTGCGTGACAAGCTACGTCTTACACTAGCGATATTTGTGTTAGTGTGCGTGAATTGTTCAAAATATAGGCTAGTTCTAAACTCAATTGATTCCGACGTTTAGACAGCTGTCATAGTCTATCTAGACTTTTGATGTATATAAATTACTAGCTGACCCGGCAAACGTTGTTTTGCCATATAAAGTATAATTCACGCGATAGTTTTATAAGTAATAAAATATTGCCTATATTATAGCCTGTACATCATTTTGTTCTATTGTGTAGTGTCAATAGTTTTTGCAGCGCACGCAAAAATAGGTTTTCGATTTTACACCTTGTGTTACAAAATAGCAATTTTATTACGGATCCCTAATTTTGAAAAAAAAAACATAGCCTATAGCCTTCATCGATAAATGGACTACCCAACACTGAAAGAATCATTCAAATCGGACCAGTAGTACCAGAGATTAGCGCGTTCAAACAAACAAACAAACAAACACTGCAGCTTTATAATTATAAGTATAGATTGTGCGTGACAAGCTACGTCTTACACTGGCGATTTATATTTGTGTTAGTGCGCGTGAATTGTTCAAAATATAGGCTAGTTCTAAACTCAATTGATTCCGACGTTTAGACAGCTGTCATAGTCCATCTAGACTTTAGCTGTATATAAATGATTTACGCTTTTGCTGTATCTGTGACACCGTGTGTGTAAAATTACATGATAATTGTTTGAGAAATTAAGGCGTGAAAGCGTTACAAACAAACGATTAAAGCCCACATTCGCAAATGAAGGCATTCAGTATGTTCTTGTTAAATACTTTTGAAACAAAAGGCGTTATAACAAAATGAAAAGAAAAGTAATTGTTTAGTTTCAAGAGCATCCATAAATGCGTCTAGTATTTATTTGTCTTGGTTAATAGACGGTCATATATAAATCAATCATTTTATATCTTAGTATCTTTGAATAATTAAATATTTCCTAGTCATTCGAATATACTCATTTGAGAATTATTGTCAAAGTAATTTTCGCTTAATGCCACTGCTTGTGGCGGCGACGTGGGGCGAGTCGTTCCCTTCCCTAAAATATGGTCGAGGGAGGCGATTACAGGTCTATGCGTCATGATCGTGAACGGGCGCTGCTTGTGGTGGCTGTATGATCCTTTCACCGAGAAAACATATTTATGTTTTTTTTAATTCTTTTATTTTCAACATAAGTTATTTTTTTTTAGTAGTTTTAATAGACAATAAAATGCACTCATGTGTGGATTGATGCATCTACTGCATTGTACATTAAGGATGTACTCAATAACTATAACTTATTTTACTTATTATTTTACATTTTCTTGACTCTTGTAAGGCATTAAGTAATTGATGTTTGTGTATTTTGTTGCATCGCTTTGCATATATTGTAATTGAAGTGATTTGTAAAATTTAATTGAAAATAAGAACCTGTAATACCATTCTGTTTTGAAAAGAGCAACCTCAGAGTTTCTTGCTCGTTCTTCTATAAGGAAATCTGCCTTCCAAACGAGCTGTATGAAAAAGAGCTGTTGTTTTGTTTGGTTATTCACCCATTTCAAAATTTACTTGAAAATTTGTATTCGTATTTAGAAACACTGGTGATAAATATTTTTCTTAATTATTTTTGCGTTGTATCATAACCAGTGCCAGGATAACTAACACATATATGAATAAATCGAGCCTTTTAATTGATTATAAGTCTAAACAAGAGTGTTTTTGGTGTTGTTAATCAACTAAAATAGATTATAAACGCAATTTATGAAGTAAAATAAGTTTTAATAATAATAATAATAAATCTTTATTGCAGGCATAAAAT
Source organism: Leptidea juvernica (assembly GCA_949711755.1). Taxonomy (NCBI): domain Eukaryota; kingdom Metazoa; phylum Arthropoda; class Insecta; order Lepidoptera; family Pieridae; genus Leptidea; species Leptidea juvernica. The sequence goes on along the minus strand of CATIXQ010000002.1, from coordinate 8,169,998 downwards.
TGAGTCACAATATTGAGTCGTACAAATAAAACAGTATACAATAAAATTATTCATTTTTTTTACATTTATTTAACTCAGTCAGATAAAAGCAAAAAGAAAACAGCTTTGTGTCCAAAGTTATTTTCTATTTGCTTCCCGATGTGTCGAGAGCCAATGGGCTATCATTGGACTACGCAGGTCCTGGCCCACCACCTGGAGGATTCTGTTACCAGAGCTACGCAATCTTTCCCAGAAGGAAGATATACGAGCTCTGATGACAGCAAAGAAATCGGGCATTCCCGCCTCGGCGAACATGCTCGACGCGCTGCAGTACCGCGGTAACTTTATAAGAATGCGATATGCAAAAAAGTTCTCAAGTAGCTATGCAACGGAAGTTATTTTAGCATACACATAATAATTTAAATTCATAATAATAATATTCACAGTACTTAACATAAACAAAAGAACTCAACAAAATATTAATAATCATATTTTACAAGTTACGTTAAAATGCAGGCATAACTTTAGGGTCAAATACTAAAGAATACAGAGATGTACTTAGATACAAAGGAAACAATGACAAAAGTTAAGCAATACTTTCTACATACATTCAAACGATTTAAGCTCGTATTGCTGAAGAAATAAGGACTGGTGTTATTGAATTTTTAACAATGACAATTTCTCTTTGAAGTGACAAACGTTTAAGGTAAACGCTTTGTCCTAGCAAATATTTCGTAATCAGTTCTGTTTTATTGTTTAGATTTCAAATCTGTATAAAGGAAAATCATCTAGTGGGAGCTGCCTTTTCACAAGATGCCGGCTAGATTATGGGTACCACAATGGCCTCTATTTCTGCCGTGAAGCAGTAATGTGTAAAATACTACTGTGTATCGGTATGAATGGCGCCTTAGCTAGTGAAATTACTCTCAAGGTGACGTGCCGCTCAGAATTTTTGGGTTTTTCAAGAATCCTAAGCGACACTGCATTGTAATGGGCAGGGCGTATTAATTACCATCAGTTGAATGTCCTGCTCGTCTCGTACTTTACGTTCATAAAAAAAAATTCAAGGCTCCGTCACCGACATGCAAATAAAAGAAAATTTATCTGTATTTATGTAACTCAGAACGTGATTGACGTAAATTTTATATTTGAACAAGCTAAAAGCAGCCACACTTCACTTCGGCTTCTTAATGCAAGAATAATATGATGTAAACGGTACCTGATATGCCTTCGACATTTAAACAACGATTGTTTATGATTTAATTACTATATTTTGAATGTTATATCTCGCAGAATAAAGCTGTTTTCTGTATAGTATAAGAAAGTTGTTTATAGAGGAGTATGTCTTGCTTTTATACGAACACAACCTAGTATTATTTGTAATATTATAATCTAGTGAAATTAATTTGTTTATGTATTCATTCATTCAGGCATATATTTATAATATAGTATTATCTCTCCTCTCTAGTCGTTCCCTTATGACTGAGGATCGTGGTCATCAACAAGTGGTCCACACTTGGAGTGAACTATTTGTTTCCATCGGTTTCTGTCCATCGCATCAATCCTCTGCGTCTCTCGAGCCCATATCGTCCACGATTCCACGCCATACAAAAAATTGGGGTATATCAAGGCACATACTAACCGGATCTTGGTGTTAATAAGATACATAATAGCTTTAAGGGTAAATGTATACACTTCTATAATAAAGTCCCAGCCACTGTTCAGGCATTATCTATAAATAAATTTAAATGTTGTATAAAAAAATTGCTCTGTCGTAAATCCTATTACTCCACTGCTGAATATCTAAATGATCGGACAGCCTGGGCTAGATTGTGATTATTTTATAGCGATAGAAATGATTGTACAATATTGTATATTTTTATTGAAAAGAGCGCGAAAGAATAATGCTCTCAGAGCGCCATTTGTTTCCGAAGCGGTAGTTGTCTAGTAGTTATTAGAAATGACGTCAAAAAGAATTCTAAAGGTATCAATTTTGAGAAAATAAATGCCTTTTATGCCTTGGTTATGGTCATAGCATCCTTGGTCATACCAATACGTCTTTTTATCTCCGGCTTAACATTATAAATATCAATAAAATAATATTCACATGCACATAATTATATTGCTACATATGATTGCAACGCTCTGGATATTGATCGACGTGCAGTGCACCAATGGTGTGCAATATGACGGCAATTTTCGAATTTAATATTAATAATCTCATAATAAAAAAATATCAACATAAAATATTTTTCGGTAGTTAGATAAATAATTTACTAAATCGATCCTTAACTAGCTCTTGGTCTATAAATCTATGTGGCGAAATATTTAATGCAGGGTATGTATACATGGGGCACACTAAAAGTTTTGCACTTCTATCTAATCGGAATGATTTGAATTTCGAATGTTATATATTTTGAAACGTTGCAACCTTCTTAAAAATAAAAAATAAACAATTGGCGGGAAATCATCTGTCAATTGTTTTTTTTTTATCACACATCAAAGTTCTACGTACGCAACGAAAATGGAATTAAGTAGAAATGATTATAGAGCCATGATGGTTTTTAATGATTTTAAAAGTTGTCTCTCTATGCAAGACTGTGAAGCTCGTTTTCAAAATGCTTGATGTTTTTAAGTTACTCAAAACTTTTAGTGTGACCTACGTAGTACCTTTTTATTTCGATTTATATGGCGGTACTCATGGTGCAGCATAGATGCGTCATGATAAACCGTTCTTGAGAAACTTGGTCAATATTATGTTTATAAATATTATGAGCATGTTATCATATGTTACACATTAACTTTATTTATCTTTGCACAGAGTTATTAATGAGTATACCGTCGTGTTGATTTTACATCTCGAGACATTCTTTACACAGTAAAGTTCATATGAAATGCACAAGGTGTCCTCGCGACATCGTCCGTGTTTAATTTACAATTTATTAGACATGAAAGGAGTCATGTGCGAGTTGTTCTTGCACACGATGGGTTCCTTACAATAGTACAAAATATAAACATTGAATATTTTTTTTTATACTTTTAGTAAGGGAACACATCAGTGGGAGGCTCCTTTGCACAGGATGCCGGCTAGATTATGGGTACCACAGCGGCGCTACTTCTGCCGTGAAGAAGTAATGTGTAAGTATTACTGTGTTTCGGTCTGAAGGGCGCCCTAGCTAGTGAAATAACTGGGAAAATGAGACATAACATCTTATGTCTCAAGGTGACGAGCACAGTTGTAATGACGCTCAGAATTTTTGGGATTTTTCAAGAATCCTGAGCGGTACCTACTGCATTGTAATTGGCAGGGTGTATCAACTACCATCAGCTGAACGTCCTGCTCGTCTCGTCCCTTATTTTCATAAAAAAAAACATCATGGTGACGTCTGGCATTCTACAACCAAACTCTTTGCCTAGAACAGCCGTTTTGAGGTATAAATTACTTAGGGACCTTCAAGATTGCGCCATACTTCCATCTTAAAGACCGTCAATCTGTTACTTCACCCCTGGTGTTGCGGATGTCCATGGGCGAATGCCTTATTATTTTCTATCACGTGAGCCTCTTGCCCATTTGCCTCAAATAAAAGGAACAATAGAGGGCGCTATAACAATCTAGTCTTTTATTATAAAGTTACAATGGCTCATCAAACTTAGCCCCCCAAAAAAAATTTTTTTTCTATTTTTGAATTTTCAATATCGCATATCGTTAATTCGTAGTTTGTTCTTAATTGTTCGCTATAAATAATTGTTTGTTCTTTTGTTGTTTATTTAAAAACAATTAATTAAAAACATACCCTTTAATTAGCCCCCGCCCCCTGTTAATGGGGGGAAACGCCTACTATTTATTTGGTTCTGGCACTCGCCGGCCGCTACCGCGGCACGCTACGCTCGGCACGTGCGTTCTTTTAACCGTTCTAACAGAACCTAACCTAACCAATTTTAATGAATTGCATTTTTTTTTTTAATAAATAAATCGAGAACAAACAAATGTTTATAGAAAACAATGAAGAACAAATGGCGAACTAACGATGCAATAAAAAAAAAATAAAAAAAAAATCTGGGGGGCTAACTTTCTTGAGCTTGAGTTACAATGGAGGTATAGATACCTAGGTCTAGAGACCATAATCTAAGTTTGACATATTACATAAGAGTATTTTTTTGTGTTTAATGAATATCATTATAATATCTTCTCAAAGCTTGTTTGCCCTCCTGTTACGTAAAAAAGAAAATAAAACTGAAACCCCAGCTCCAATCATCTCAATACTCGAACATAAAAACGCTTTATGACTCGTTAATAGATTTGAGACGCAAATAAAAATACTTCCCAAGTCGTTTCATCACGCCAACCATCTTAAACGAATCCAGATAGCATCATAATGTATAAGCTATTGAAGAATTACTGTACAGACGTGGCTGTTGAGATGTAATCTTACAGTCAATACTTGCTCTCATATCAACATTTAAATCTTGATAATAATTTAACGTCATAAGCTCTTGAAGAGACATTAAAAAACGAAGAATATACATTTAATCACTTCGATATTTCTATGAAAAATATTTCCAATATGTCGCAGGGATATGATAAGAACAGTATTTGGTCATATCTAAATCTATATAAACAAATCTAGTGATTTGACCAAATTCCAGAGTAGGTTCCGTGAAACGACAAAAAGTCTTTTCTTTGGTATTTAAAAGGTATTTGGTAAGAGTTAGAAATAATTTGGTAAGAATTTAGTATCGTGTCACAGGTGGAGGGGGGTTAGAGGGGAAGGGGGAGCGAGGGAGAATTCCTCTGTCCCCTGTATCACTCCCCCTCTCCCATGAAAAGGTAACGCACATTTCTCTTGAAAATTAAATTAATGTAACCTAACCTCAAAACAGATACAAGTTTCTCAAAGGGCCAAATAGAAACCCATTATTAAAAAAAAATCACGAAGGGGATAGCGGGCTCATAAAATTTCTATACAATCAAATTTATAATTCAAATAGTCTAACGGTGGTCGCGTCATTCCCAATCTGTGGTATCATTAAGAAAGTCATTTATGTTACAGTAAACTTTACCACACAAACGTCTTTTAACAATTCTTTTAAATATCGTAATACATTTCTTTTGAACATTTTCTGGGATCTTGATCTAAAACCATTTTTATGACAGTAAGGGGCGAGACCATCAGGACGTTCAGCTGATGGTAATTGATACGCCCTTCCTATTACAATGTAGTGCCACTCAGGATTCTTGAAAACCCCAAAAATACTGAGCGGCACTACAATTGCGCTTGTCGTCTTGAGATATAAGATGTTAAGTCTCATATGCCCAGTATTTTCACAAGCTACGGCGCCCTTCAGACCGAAACACAGTAATGCTTACACATTGCTACTTGACGCTAGAAATAGGCGCCAAAATATACATCTACACAGAAAATACTTACTAACTCGAATTATATAGACTGTAGTGGGCATAATATCTTTATATTTGTTCCTCGTGTTAACATTATGATTATCACAGTTTCTAGAAAATTCACTTATGTGCTAAGTATGTACATAACATTATCAAGAATACATTGAGAGGCAACACTTAAAATGATTATTTCTTTTAAAATTGCTCTTAATGATTCAATTACTATTTTTCTAATATTTACTCGGTAACTGGGGGATTGATTGGTGAGTCAGACTAAACATATTTGACAAAATTTTAAAATCATTAAACAATTTGTAATAGTTAAAAGTGATAACCCCCACTTCTGGAATTAATAACGAAAATTAAATTTATCAACAAAATTTATGAATGATGCGGGAATATTGTTTATGCGGGAAACAATTGTTTTGGGTTGAAAGAGCGATATCTCACGTCGATTTCCTAATATGCCAATATTGGGATTGAGCAGTTATCAACTGTAAAGTAGATCCTGTAGATGAAGCCACAACCTAAGAGTTGAACAAGACATATCAAGCATTATGAACGAACGTCACTCGAACGGATGGCTCAGCGGAAGACCGCTTGCACGGAACTGAGGTCGCGGGTTCGAGTTCCGCATCCTTCATATTTTTTTTAGATAAATGTTATTTATTCCACATCGTTCTAATGCGACATTTGAATTTTGACTGTTGTACCGTGATAATGTCTCAAATGAGTATCGGAAAAAATCCCTTTTTTAACTACGTATAATTAAAATACAATGATCGGTCATCGCTTAAAATAAATTCTTCATCTAATCAGTAAAAAGTGTAATGTTATTTTTTACTGTCGTAAATCTATTTGAAAAAAAAACAGACATAAAAAATAAGATCACATCATCTCGAACGAGTTCTGTTTGAGTCGGTCTTGACAGATCGTAATGACCCATCCATTTATAGGAATCTATTAAAATATCTACAACTAATCTGATCATATGTCGGCACACTACTGCACACCAATGGTAGTAAATTTAAACTTACCCAAAGTTTTTATTTCTATAGATACTTATTTCAAAAAATACAAAATTGTCATATAAGCCTTTATTAACAATCTAAAGGGTCTTTCATTAAGGGCTTCCTATCTTCAAATTTAAATAAAACAAAATTTGTGTTAGATATCATCAACAATTTTTATTCGTTTGAAAGGCCTATCGATGCCATTATGTGTGAAATATAACATCGTTCAAATGTCCGCCCCGGCTTCTCTGGGTGGCGCGCATTCGAAATGTCCAATTTTCCATGACGCTGGTGCATAAATCAGGCTGAATTTGACCGATGGCATGGGTTATGTTGGCTTTGAGGGCCGCTGTGGTTTGTGGTTTATTCGCATAGACTTGCGACTTAAGAAAACCCCACAAGAAATAGTCTAATGGGGTCAAATCGCACGATCTCGGTGGCCAGTTCACATCATCTCCACGTGAGATGACCATGCCATCGAACCGCTCATGCAGAATGTCTAATGTGGCATGAGCTGTGTGACACGTAGCGCCGTCCTCTTGAAACCACATGTCGTTGGTGTCCATATCATCCAATTCAGGCCAAAAGAAGTTGGTAATCATCGACCTATAGCACTCTCCGTTTACGGTGATGGCCTGGCCAACGCCGTTTTCAAAGAAATATGGACCGATGATGCCGCCAGCCCAAAATCCACTCCAACCAGTGACTTTTTCGGGATGCATTGGACGCTCTTGGATCTCATGTGGATTTGTATCGGCCCAAATTCGACAATTTTGTTTGTTCACGTACCCATTCATCCAGAAATGGGCCTCATCGCTGAAGATGATTTTTCGATGAAAATAAGGGTCAGTTGCCAACTGCTCCAGAGCCCATTCAGCGAACACAAGTCTTTGTCTATGGTCGTTTACCTTCAGCTCCTGGGTTAGTTGAATTTTGTACGGGTGCAGGCCCAAGTCACGACGCAAAATTCGCCAAGTTGTGGTCTGTGAAAGGCCGAGTTCTTGTGAGCGACGCGAAATCGACTGCCTCGGATTCTCCTGCATGCTCTCACGGACAGCGGCGATGTTTTCGGTAGATCTTGCGTTTCGTCGACGTACGGGTGTTGGTTGATCGTTTACTGAACCAGTGGACTCAAATTTATCCACCACACTGCGAATAGCCCTCTCGGTAAGCCGATTATGGCGCCCGTAAAATGGGCGAAGCGCGCGGAACGTTGCCCGAACAGAACACCCATTTTGATAAAACAATTTTATCATTTGCACGTGTTGTTGAACGCTATATCCATCCATGGTGATTTGGCAAAACAGACTGAATAAATGACAGCCAATTTGACAGATGTAGCTTCAACAAGATGGCCGCTATCAACTGTAAATGTTCGGAAGTCCCTATTGAAAGACCCTATATAAATAAGTGCAGTTATATTTCTAATCTTAAATCTACTATTTAATTTGATTATATAAAAGTACTAATTTATTATTTCATTATATACAATATTTCAAATTATTTACATATGACTTAATTATTAATAACGCTATATATATAAATAATAATAAAATAAAACTTAAATAATCTAACAAAACTAATTAACTACAAATAGAAAATATCATTAAGATCGCTATCGGCAGGTAAGGTGCCCATGAAGGTGGCAACGTTACCTCTTTGTATAGCCAAACTTATCCTTTGACAGAGGTACGTACCAGATCTTGGGTCACCTGTTAAATTGTCATAAATGTATATATTATTATTTGTTAACCGACTTCGAAAAGGAGGAGGTTCTCAATTCGATTGATATATTTTTTATAAATGTACACCGATCAAGCTGAGATTTATGACACGATTTATGTGATTCTTCTTCAATTTGATGCGGAATATTTGTCATTTGGTCCCATTTGACAAATTTGACATAGTTTGACCCAGTAGATTTTATTTTATGAACATTTTTCATAAATATTTTTGTTTACGTGGATAATGCTATTACTTTTTAAGGAGTTTTCATATAGTTTGAATATATATTCTTATTATTAACCCGTTTGCGGATAAGTGGGTCTAAGGCTATCTGTCATTCATAACTAACAAGCGTTCTTCACGATATTTTAGTGTCTCACAAGACCGTGAAATATTAAGAGGAATATATATTGTTTAAGGCGCGTGGAACCTTAGTCGGCCTACCCTAGTAGCTACTTAAAAAACTTTTAACATTACTATTAAATATATGACAGTAAAATGCAACGAAATCTTTTAGTTTACATGATTAATGACACAAAAAAGTAAAAAAAAAAAACACGTTAAAAAAACCGACTTCAAAAACTCAAAAGAAAAATATACAGGTGTATTAAAATAAATCTCTAAGTTTATATACTTTAAAGTTTTTGCAGTCGGTTTTTTTTATAAAATGAACAATCATTAAAGAATGGAGTTCTGCAAGTGAAAAAGGGGAGGAAGGAACGCCGAAACCTATTCTTTTCTTCGTTTTCCTCTTCTTTTCCATTTCAATCACAATCTGAACGTGCCAGAAAGAAGATCGGCTATTATAATTTCGATATAATGTACCTATCTTAAAAATGATTTTTTTTTCATCAAAAACGACCTATTTGTACGTTTTCTACCCACAGCCCTGAGAAGATTAAGTGAGAGACCGTAGGACATAATTATCTCGCTTGAAGTCGATCTAATTTTTGCAAAAAAAATAACACTAGCAAATCGAATGAGATCATTAGAACTCATCCATCACGTTTCGATACATCAATCAGCCCATGTATCCTTGATTAAGGCCTACTGTTTTTTATATTTTATTATTAGATTATTATTTATCTACAAATAGCGTCTGAGAATCGTAAAACGTACGAAAATTTATTGAAGTAGGCGTTACTTTGCGGAAATCCATAATTATACAATTGATATGAGTTTTCTTTAGTGTTAATTCCGCCAATATCTGTATTTAACCAATTCGACACGTGTTTCGTGTAGAGGACACGAGGCATCCTCAGGACGTGTTGTCTCGCTAAAATCTGGCACGAGACTGATTTGGCGGAATTAACACTAAAGAAAACCAAAATCATTTGTGTAAAACGTAAGCTCTAAAAAGTTATCAATATTTTGACTAATACGATTGTCAGTGTGCCGTGTTCTGTGGTAAAATCTTTTGTTTAAAAACTTCAATCATATATTAATAGATTATAGGTTATGGCCATAGAAATGGTAAGGAAATATGGCCACATAACAATATACATGTCGTTCTTCTGCTGACGTACAAATGGACTGAACTGATTCAATGTGCTTTTAGGAACTGCGAAATTACTGCCGTAAAAGTAAGATTACAGGATAATGTTTTTCTTTCGGTGGGTACTTGTAAAATTCCGTTTTAAACTATAAAAACAATATTTCGTCGTGTCTTACTCTATACATTTTCAAAGAACGAATAATCACGCCACACATTGGTTATACTTTTTTATGAAAATAAGGGACGAGACAAGCAGGACGATGATGGTTATTGAAATGCCCTGCCCACCACAATGCAAGACCAATCAGGATTCTTGAAAGACCCAAAAATTTTGAGTGGCACTACAATTGCGCTCGTCACCTTGAGACATAAGATGTCAAGTCTCGTTTCCGCCCAGTAATTTCACGAGCTACGACGCCCTTCAGACCGAAACACAATAATGCTTACACATTACTGCTTCACGGAGAAATAGGCGTCGTTGTGGAACCCATTATCTAGCCGGCATTCTGTGCAATGGAGCCTCCCACTGGTAACATATATCGACAAGTTTTCACTTTATGTATCCCCGAGCAGTGTCGAAAAAGAGGAAAGATAGGAAAGCATATTAATTTACGGATATTCTTGCATTTGTTATATTTATATGGAACGCTTAATCTAGTACATTTTCAAATGATCGAGTTCTAAAAATTACAATTTGCTCCAATGTTCGAGCAATAACCGTCGACAACTACTTATGTACTGAGCCCAGTTAGAAAGATAGCGGTCCACTTTCATACATTTGCAAATATTATAGGCACATAGGTATACTCTTGCGATTTTCCATAGATGAATAATTTGTATATGAATATGTTGGCTCGGCTGATCACTTCAGAATCTATCCCATAAAGAAACCTTCCCGGTTTGTATGGTAATACCACAATACAAAATACCACATTAATTATTACAGAACAAATAATGTAACCGTTAATTAAATACTAATTGACTATCTGAATAAGGGCCGCAGTGGCGAACCTCATTAAGGCTAATTAAAGTGTCTTATAAAATTGATTGCTTCTCAGTCTGGAGGCTTCGGATGTCTGTGGCTGCTAGTAACACTGGGCAAAGTATATTGCTTCAATATAATAATATTTAAATATTTCTATAAAACGGAGTGAAATTTAATTTATCTGTGCATTATACTTTTAAATTTATTACTCAGTGCACTATTCTTTTTAATTTAATTAATCTGTTCACTATATTTTTTAATTTAATTACTCTGTGCACTATATTATTTTTTTAATTAATCTGTTCATTATATATTGAGTCTGAGTCGCCACACTCGGCTATGTACCGCTCGTTAAGGTAAAGTCGCAGGAGATGAGTGTCTTACCAGACGCCAATTTAAATAAAAAAGTAAAAAAAAACACGAATTTTATATCGCTAAAGTATGATTTATTTTTATAATATCATGTTTTGATGGTATGGTATATAATAATAGTAGTCCAAATTTATAAAAATGTTTACGGTCTCGTCCAAATAATTACTACGGTTGAATAGAAAACGTAAATCCATAAACTGGTTTTAAATGTAAAGGTAAAATCGGCTTGTATCTATTTTATAGTTCGGAGTATAGAGGTTTTGGTAGTTGTTAAATAAACCTTCATTCATTTAATTCCTGTATCCCCTAGCTGGGCATTCACAGTGCATCTCAATCGCGATCGATCCTGAGCATCTCTATTAATTTCACTCCAAGTCTTTCCGATGTCCTTCGCTTCGTCAATGAGAATTCGCCGTCAGGTTTGCTTTGGACGTCCACGTTAGCGTTTCCCTTGAGGGTTCAAATCTAGGGCTTGCCTCGGTATATGGTTGGCATCCCTCCGGAGTTAGTGGCCTATCCAGCTCCATTTGCGGCGTTTTATTTGTTGGTCGATTGGGACTTCATGACAGCGTTGCCAAAGATGATCGTTGGAAATTTTGTCGGGACAGTGAAAACCGAGGATATTTCGAAGACATCGGTTAACGATGATCTGAAGTTGATGAGAGATGGGCTTGGTGACCTTCCACGTCTCACACACATGCATCAATACGGTCTTCACGTTGGACCAGAATATTTTGAGCTTAACTCTCCGTGTCAGTGATTGCCATACGGATCGGAGCCGTGCGAAGGTTGCTCGTGCTTCGGCGATCCGTGAAGTGATATTCTTAATAAACCTTATGCTTATGCAAGATGAGCGTCGCTACCAAAAGCTAGAGCTATACTCTCGTTTCGAAGCTTATTTCTACAACCCTATTTACGTATTGAGGAATAAAACTTTATTATGTTTAAAACTAATATATCTGATTTGGGGGTGAAAATCCAGCTATCACTTAACCTAACTTAAGACTAAACTTAAAATTTAAGTAAATAAATACATAGATATGTATATACATAAATATAAGAGGGGTGTATGGTGGGGGGGATCGCGGATAAGGAAAGGAGTGATAAACCCTTAAAATTTACCAACAGAACCGAATGAAAAGGTTTCTTTGTAGACACTAAGTCAGATGTAAGTAAGCCACCACTCACGACCTTCGCACGACACGCCACAAGTTAGGATATCATCCTCACCATCTGGATGTGTGGCGGTCCTTCACAGTGCGGTTTTCAAGGAGCTTTCTTCCACGTACTACAAAGCTGTGGAATGAGCTTCCTTGTGCGGTGTTTCCGGGACGATACGACATGGGTACCTTCAAAAAAGCGCGTACACCTTCCTTAAAGGCCGGCAACGCTCCTGTGATTCCTCTGGTGTTGCAAGAGATTGTGGGCGGCGGTGATCACTTAACAACAGGTGACTCGTACGCTCGTTTGTCCTCCTATTCCATCAAAAATAAAAAGCATATAAAATTATTGAGGTTTAATAAATTTATTGAACGTTGAAATAATGACCCATTCGAAAATTTAAGCCTCAGACCTTAGAAGAACGGGCGTCAGAAACTCAGCGGGTTTTTTTTTTTGTTTTTGATATCCAAGATTTGTGTAAATCAGTGAAGCGACTTGATTGAACACTAGTTACGTTATAAAAAAAGCATTAGAGGATGTATGCTAGATATTTGATCCCTGTGTACGATGGATGTGCAGTGATCCGAGCACAGGAAGCGGTGACCGACCAGCTTATTAAATTACCGCTCTGTGCCTGTCTGTAGATTACTTTGAAAATATTGAAGTAATACTTCTTTTGGCGCGCTCGGGAAAGATATCTATGTGAATTTTTATGCCCCCTCTAAACGATGGCCCATGATTGACAATCGCACAATGGGCCATCGTTTAGAGGCGGCATTACGATGCACTCACCAATATCCTGACGTTATTTGACTTATGGTAGACCATTTGAATCATATTTCAGTTGCAATAAGTTGTAAAATAGTAAAAAAAATCATTTCTTTCTTTCTCTATCTCCTACATTTTTTCATTTTCCCATTTACTTGGGGTCGGCCTACCTTGTACTTTTTTCCATTGGGTTTGCATTGTTGTTTGCATTGTTAGCAATTAAATGGATAAATGGCTTCATTTAAGTGTTTTTGGACCGCCGTCAACCAGGTGGCGTGTGTTCTTCCACGCGTACGCTTCTATATGGGTATGTCTAGACTTTAGAGCCAGCTTCACCATATTATGATCGTCTGAGCGCCTGTGAATTTGATCAAACCACGTTAAGCGTTACTCGTTGACCTTGTCGACTTCTGTATACATTTCAGATTTTGTGTTTAAGTGTGTCATCCGCTGACCAGCGTAGCATGCGAATTTCTATCGTGTGCAGTTTTTTCCTGTGGTGCTTATTGGTCGCTTAAAATCTGGTCTCTCACAGTCAGTTTTACCAGTGGACGGCTCCTTTGCACAGGATGCCTGCTAGATTATGTGTACAACGACGCCTATTTCTGCCGTGAAGTAGTAATGTGTAAGCATTACCGTTTTTATTTTGGGTTCCATCTAGCCGGTATTCTATGCTAAGAAGCCTCACTGGTAGTGGTAGTTATATTAACACGAGCATCACACATGTGAATAAGATATTGTTTGAACGATAACAACGGATGTATGTTATAAATAAAAAAAAAATGTATTAATAATATTACGAAAATATAAAAAAACTGGTTTGTCAGTTACTCTTCTTGAACACATTTATGAGAAAAATTTACCAATTTCGTTCAATTAACAATTAAATCCATAAATAGCTAGTTCATATCCCGGCGCTACTCACTTACTGCTTGCGGAAATTATTACATAGATATTAATTCATTAATGAGTATTATGTCCATAATTTGTGGCAAAATTTTTAAAAGTTGTACCTGTAATCATTCTGAAATTTTCTAGTCCTAAAAAACCTCAGTCTGCATATTAACGATCTGGCAACTATACTATATAGCCCAAGCTGTGAAAACATCGAAAAAAATAGACTTTAGAACTAACCTCTATTTTGAGCAATTCACGCACATTAAACTAATATTCCGGGCCTGTTTGTATCGGTTGTCTAACAGCAAGAGACTCTATCTAGACGTATAAATTATCTAAGATATATGTACTGTGCTTATATTCATGTATAATTGTTAGTTTATTTTATAAATTTGATGATTGATGATGAACCTAAAAAAACATTAAAAAGTATAATTAAATAACTAAAATATATTATTTAAAGGAGTTCTTTTAGGCAAGGTTTCGAAGATACTGTCAACGTTCCCCTTTGAATAGCTAGACTAATTCTTTGTCCGAGATAGCTGCCAGCTCTTCTGTCTTCTGTGATGTTGACTAACCTTATTGCTATATCCTTAAAAAGCCTTATAGCGCTAGGACCCTACGGACCAAGGGTCTCGACACTTGGACAAAATCTATTTCAAATACAGGGATCTACTGTATTTGGTTATTTCAGCTTTTTCAGCCGCTTTACAAGCCGCACCAGATAAATAAATTAATAAATAAAATAAAATAATATTGGTAGTAACTTGTGGTGTATCTCTAATATGAACATTAGTTGTTTCAGAAAATAAACATGCCTACAAGCCGATGTTTTGGACACGGGCGACCATGGCATTTATTGTGCCCTTTAACAAATAATACAATATTTAAAACATTGTTACTTACTGGAAATGCCGCATATTTCTTGAATGATTATTGAAATTACATTTATACAAGAAAAAATAATACAAAAGAAAGGCGTTCTTTTGAGCAAATTTTCATTTCGATGCTTTTTAATGTTAGCTCAACCGACTGATCAAAAACTGACTGTCTCCTGAAAATAATAATAATATAATGCCCGGTTCACATTATTCAAGTCCAGGGCTGGAATGCTACTAGAATAATGCGAACCTGCACTGCAGAGATCAATCCAGTCCAGTTGACTGTATTGACGATCTATTATTCATTCCAGCTCACACATCTTATGCCACTGCAAGAGTGTGAACGGCCAATCCAGTGCTTGATTATTTTAACAGGTGATATGTATGAGGAGTCTGAAGTGGGTTGAACCTGTATTACAAATAAACGATATCCCACCCAAGTTTACGCTGTATATTATGTATGTGTGAATATGTATTTTATGTATGTACTTTAATATACCCTCGGTTATTTATCAGTGGAGGTATAGTTCAATTTGAGTGTTGAGACGAAACACGTGTTTATTTTTTTTTTCTTTGGGATAACAAACAGTTCACACAATACATTTTACAATGTCAAAGTACAGTATTAAATTAATTTATAGTAAGAACCCACACCTTTATGCACAGGGTATGATTTTGTGATATCATCATATTTTATAACATTTTAAACGCCAGACAGGAGTTACAGACTTTCATTGACCACGTTCCTGACTCTCTAGCCTGGCATCATGGTATCAACCCTGCCAGCACTGGTACTTGGTACTCTTACCGCTGGGGACTGAGCCAATGAGCTCGAGGAATCGAGCGGAGCTAGTTTAGCTCTCTCGCACAAGATCGCCATAGTAGTAACTCAGAATTAGAAGAACTTTTAATTTATAACATATATAATTCAATTTTATTTACAAAAATAACAAAACTATGTCATGTTAAATAGTATTGGTGAACAGTTAATAATGTTTCGTACAATTTTTAAGTAGATAGAATGAGAAGCATGGCTCAAACTGTAAAAGTAAGGGATATTTTGGTAGTTTTTTTTACGCAATATCTATTAAAGATAGAAATGTAACGAAAAAATGAATTTTCTATTCATATTCTGTAGACATATAACTATTTTTTGTAAAAATAAAAACTGTTTATTAATCGTTATGAAATGGTTTCAATTATGTGCTTTTTCGCGATTTCTTAGTATAGCTGCCTTAAACATCCTTCTTTCGATCCCTGATTAGATCTAATACGTACCTAATTTATTTTTTTAAATTTGTGCAGTAAATCTACTTTTATCACATATTTTTTCACGTTTCGTAATAAAAGATGCTTCCTTGACTATTGTTGCGTCGAATTGTACTTCACATACAGAAGCCGACACGCGCTTTCCATATTTTATTGCCGCTCTGCTGCGGTGATTGCCCAAGGGAATTTCAATAGGCAATAACTTAGTGCCGGTAGCGAGTATTGCTTAGAAATGTGTGAATTACTTTTACGAATCGCTTCATTTTGTGTTTTAGTGGTAATAATAGAGATTATACTTCTTCTATATTATTACTAAGGAAATATTTAATACAATATACATATATATAAACATCCATTCATTATTATATGTATGTTTTAACCAAGCAATATTAAAACCTGGGACCACTAGGTAGAGGTCGAGGTCAACTACTAGGCTTTGAAGTCTTCGAGAACATCTTATTATGGTAGATATTATTATATAATTGTTATATATATAAAAATTAATTGCTGTTCGTTAGTCTCGCTAAAACTCGAGAACGGCTGGACCGATTTGGCTAATTTTGGTCTTGAATTATTTGTGGAAGTCCAGAGAAGGTTTAAAATGTGAATAAATAGGAAAATGCTCGGAATTAAAAAAAACAACAATTTTGTTCTTCCTTTGATGTGTCCCGATTCGTTCAGAAATCAAATTGAAAGAAGTTTAAAATGAGTTACTAATCAGAATTTATATATGTCTAGCTTTCTCAGAGGTAAAAAATAAACTTAATTTTATATACAGAACAACGTCTGTCGGGTCAGCTAGTATAATATGTTTTTTTATTAACTTTCGAACTTTCAATGGAGCACAACACATGTCATATAGGGCTTACTTGATGGTTTTACTAAGATACACTTTTATAATTCACACGAGGCTCCTTTGCACAGGATGCCGGCTAGATTATGGGCACCACAACGGCACCT
The DNA here is from genome assembly GCA_949711755.1 of Leptidea juvernica. NCBI lineage: Eukaryota > Metazoa > Arthropoda > Insecta > Lepidoptera > Pieridae > Leptidea > Leptidea juvernica. Next base: position 8,153,095 of record CATIXQ010000002.1, on the reverse strand, counting down.
ATTTCTGCCATGAAGCAGTAATATGTAAACATTATTGTGTTGTCTGAACGGCGCCGTAGCCAGTGAAATTACTGGGAAAATTAGACTTAACATCTTATGTCTGAAGGAGACGAGCGCAATTATAGTGCCGCTCAGAATTTTTGGATTTTTCAGGAATCCTGAGCAGCACTGCATTATAATGGGCTGGAAGTGTCAATTAACATTAGCTGAACGTCCTGTTCGTATTGTCCCTTATTGTCATAAAAAAAAGTAGATTTAGATTATGTAACGCTCGCACGGGAACTCTGTAATATTTCGCCATGAGATATAGCTTATATTCAACACTTTACTGAAGAGTCAGAAACAATTTAACAAACGAATCTAGACTAATGAAGAAATGACTGGGTTTTCAAATGTTAAATTATTGTGTTATCTGATATTTTTGGTCTAATTTCTTATTATTAGGAATAACGATAACAATGATTAAATTATATATTTGATATGATTTAATAACTTGAATTGATTAAATACATAACAATGAGTTTTTTTTTTTTTTGTTTTAAGTCATTACGACGACCTATATAGCCGAGTGGTTAGCGATCCTACCTACTAAGCTAGAGGTCCCGGGTTCGAATCCCAGTAGGTGCAAGCATTTATATGATGAACTAGCTGACCCGGCAAACGTTGTTTTGCCATATAAAGTATAATTCACGCGATAGTTTTATAAGTAATAAAATATTGCCTTTATATATATTGTACAGCAGCGCACGCAAAAAATGGTTTTCGATTTTACACCTTGTGTTACAAAATAGCAAATTTATTACGGATCCCTAATTTTGAAAAAAAAACATAGCCTATAGCCTTCCTCGATAAATGGACTACCCAACACTGAAAGAATCATTCAAATCGGACCAGTAGTACCAGAGATTAGCGCGTTCAAATAAACAAACAAACAAACAAACACTGAAGCTTCATAATATTAAGTATAGATATGGATGTTTGTTTCCGAGTCATGGATGTTTAAATGTATTTATGTATGTTTATATGAATTTATGTATGTTTAAGTAAGTATATTGTATTAAATATATCGTTGTCTTGTAACCCATAACACAGGCTATATATGATTAACTTGGGGCAAGATAATTTGTGTAAAAAGTGTGTCAATATTATTATTATTATTATTACACTGTCTGAGTAAATTGTCTTCTGTCTAGGTTGCGTTCCATTTGTTACATTGTCTAAATATTTAATTTATTATACAAATTATTTAAGTCTTCTTTAGTGTTAATTCCGCCAAAATCTGGCACGAGACTAGTCAGTCTCGTGCCAGATTTTGGCGAGACAACACGTCCTGAGGATACCTCGTGTAGAGGCGAAACACGTGTCGAATTGTTTTAAAGACAAATATTGGCGGAATTAACACTAAAGAAAACTTAAATAATTTGTATAATTATGGATTTCCGCAAAGTAACGCCTAATTCAATAAATTTTATTTAATTTATTGGTTATATATTTTGCAATTAATTTTATTAGTTGCCTCTTTTTATCAAAAGAGTGGCCGTTGAGGCCGAGAGAGGCCGTGACTGGTATGTTTTTTTTGTATATAAAAATAAGGGACGAGACAAACAAGACATTCAGGTGATGGTAATTGATACGCCCTACCCATTACGAGTACATTGCAGTGCCTCTCAGGATTCTTGAAAAACCCAAAAATTCTGAGCGGCACTACAATTGTGCTCGTCACCTTGAGACATAAGATTTTAAGTTTCATTTGCCCAGTAATTACACTAGCAGCGCCCGTCAGATCGAAACACAGTTATGTTTACACATTACTGCTTCACGGCGGAAAAAGGCGCCGTTATGGTACCCATAATCGAGCCGGCTTCCTGTGCAAAGAAGCCTGGAAGAACTGGTATGTTCTTCTCACGATCTCTACTTTTTCCGAACATATAATAGATTTGGTAATTTAAAAGAATATATTTACTATGACGATTCAAAGGCTGTTTGAATAAAAACTTTTTACACAAATTTATGAAGGATGCAAAATTTTAACACGCAATAACGCCAGATAAATCTTAGGTGGCGCAGTTTAAATTAAAGTTTTGCAGAAATTCATATTATTTATATATTATTGAATCTCAGAAGTGAGAGAACTTTTTATACTATAATTATTTTCGTAATAATAAGTCTAAAACTTTTGACAGCTTGATGAGGAATAACATAACCTTAAACAGCTTGCCTGAGGACATCCGACTAGAAACCAGTAAAAGAAAATTTAAAACTAAACTTAAGAAATATTTATTGTCAACACTGCCTTAAAATTAAAATTAGATTTTGTTATTATGTTTTAATCAATATTTGTTAATAACACTTGCATAAAATCAATGTTCTAATAAGCATTAATGTATAACAAGAGACTTGATCCTGCAGACAAACTGTCTAAACAGTTTTGCGGGACTATGTTAGCTTTTAAGATTCTTTCTGTAAATGATTAATACTATAAATAAATAAAAAATAAAATTGTGTAAGTTTTAAATAAGGTTAAGTGGATTGCTACTTTCACGAATTGATTTGATACATTATGTTATCGACGTACGATTTTAGGTTATCATATGACACAATTTCTCTGTAATAGATTTGATTAGATAAATTCTATTACGATTTAAATTTTGTATCATATACTTAGTTAGGTAATTTTATTATTTATTTGCACATAATTTTGTGGCAAACGCTCGAGGGCTTTCACAATTTAATTTATGGCTAAACCAATATATATATATATATATATATATATATATATATATATATATATAGTTAATGGTCCTTCGAACTGGATTAGTTATTTAATCCAAATAAGTATTATAATTTATCATAATGATCCGGTTCAATGATCCCCAGCTGGTTGAAAAATTTATAAATGACTGTAAATTAATGCGTGAACAAGAGGATTGATGAAAGGAACAAGTGCACTAACCGACTAACAACTGAAATATCACACATTTCCTCCCCTCCTCTGCGCCTTCCACCTGTGAGACCGCAATTTTTGCCGACAGCGTATTTCAAAGAAGTGTAATTTATTTATTATTATCATAATTTATAATAATTTGTCGTTTAAAAGGCTAACCCTAATGCAATTGTCTTGCAACTCGCAAGTGTTGGTAACAACAGTGTTCTCCACAGACTCAGAATAAACTATGGTATAGACGACATGACAAATCGATAGTGCGTGACCGATTTTGATTATCAATGTGTGCGTTAGCTAGTGGTTTGGTAATTTAATATACATTTCACTAAGGAGCAAATTCTGTGCGTGGCTGACTGATTATGACTTGTTTAACGAAATCGGTTACAGTAACAATAGATTCGCTTTCATTTTCTATCTTAGATGGATAGATGTTCTTCTCTCTTGCACGCTTTGTTTGTCTTTACGTTAATATATTGTAATTCTATTGTGTCTTCAGTAATCATCATTGGCAGTGCTCGATAGATCTGTGTGAGCTGATTTCTGACGTCGAATTCTTCTATCAAAGCATACGAAACAAACTTAAATAACACCTTCAACGTCGGGATGTGTAACCTTCCTCCATAATACAGTGCTAGGAACTTTCTTTCTGGTACAACTAAACTATGGGTCAAACTGCCTTGAAGACAATTCACCTTAAACGTGATCGGCCCTCTGGTACTGCAAGAGAATTGGGCGACTGTGATCACTAGGATCAGGCACCATCCATTAAGAGAATCCACACCACCACAAGAATCCTTAGAGGCACTGCATTGTAATGGGCGGAGCGTATCACTCACCATCACATCAACATCTTGATCACCTCGTCACTTTTCCTCGTGAATAAATATTTCTTACATATCCCGGGTGATTAGCTCTAGCATGAAATGAAATGAAATATATCTTTATTGCACACCACAAAATAATATAATAAAAATCGAGACTACAAAAAGCAATAGGTGGCCTTATCGCTTAAGAGCGATTTCTTCCAGGCAACCTGTAATGCAGTAGAGTTATTTGAAAAGATAACCGAAGGTGATGTTATCGATATGCATATAATTTAAACATAAACATACAGTAAATAATTCCAAGAAATAAACTAGTGATTAATTTGTCACAGTAATAAATAATAACTCTGGAGCTTGTTTTAAAAGATTGGAGAGTTTGAGCCTTTCTGATTTCTGTGGGAAGAGAATTCCATAGATTAACAGCATGCATAGTAAATGAATTGTTGAAGAAGGAAGTTCATCTCGGTACATACGAATGATTGAAACCCATTCACAATTTAAGATCTCCATCAGGTATCTTCATGTTAGAACCAGCCGCGATCACGTCTTTGTCTCAAATCGAGGTCACACACAATAACTAATGAGTAATCACATAACAGTAGTTGACAAAATTAACCCACGGAATCCAAACTGGGTCAAGGTGTAATGTATCTTATTTGTATGTGTTTAGACTATGATTTTCAACTAACGGTGCAAATTTAAACGATCTTTTATTGTTGTACAGGCTTTGAAAGAACTTTCATTGGACAAACTAATTTATACAACTATCTTGGATGGGTTGCGTTTCTGGGTCGATACAAATGGATTCCTTTTGGTAAAAAGCCGAAACAGTAATAGCTGTTACTAAAGGGCCGGCAACGCGCCTGTGATTCTTCTGGCATTGCAGAAGAGTGTGGGCGGCGGTGATTCTTTCACTCATCTGTCATCCTCTTTCATTAAAAAAATGAAATCATCATATTTTATATCGTTTTAAATACATACAACTACGCTTGCCCCGCAGATGGGTAGGCAGAGTCTACGGATATAAAAAAAAAACACTGAAAACTGGAACCTTAACGTAGTGATTTTTTTAATATTTTGGAGTGGTTAGCGAATAATTTCGCATAAATTGTTTTATTTTTCAGTAATAAAGTACAAGTATTTATGTGGTTAAATACAATATTAATATATTACGATATACAAAAAATGACAATTTATATTATATATAAAATTTAATACTTCGGAACCATTACAATTATTTTACATTAAAAAGTTTATCTCTCAGAAAAATCAACTTTCATCAATAACTCCAACGACTATCTTACGAGTTTTCGATCAGGTCACGTGTGACGCGAGTTTAACATTTTATACCCATCCCAACAAAAGTGCTCAACGCCGCAAAACAAGTTTTTACTTCAAAAAATCCTGGACCGTGGATGTAAATTAGCATCCAGCCTATCCAGAAATTATTTTTGAATTGAAAATTTATTAATATTTCTACGATCTGACGATACTCTTTTAAAATTATAACACACAGTGGAAAAATTTCATTAGTGAGGTTGATAATACCAAATTTAATGTCCTATCCAATAAGTGATTTTTATTTGAATTTTTTTATTTTTAGACATTTACAATAAAGATTTATAATTATAACTAGCTGACCCAGCAAACGATGTTTTGCCGATATTAAAATCGCGATACAAAAGTAACTGTTGATCGTAGATGGATGAAAATTTGAAGTTGTATGTATTTTTTAATGCTGACTCATAATCAAACAAATTTAAAAAAAAAAAAAAATTATTACGTGTGGACCACCCTTAACATTTAGGGGGATGAACAATAGATGTTGTGCGATTCTCAGACCTACCCAATATGCACTCAAATTTTCGTGAGAATCGGTCAAGCTGTTTCGGAGGAGTTCAATGTTTAACACCATGACACAAGAATTTTATGTATTAGATCGTGTATAAATAACTCTGTTATATTTTACTCCGTATGATGCGCTCCCTTATCGACTCAAGCCGACCCTACTCGAACAAGCGTTTAAAAGCCAAGTATGACGGCTCAACCTCAATCAACACTCACTAATTCATTCAGCCCACCTAGTTAAGTTATTACTTCAAAGATTAAGATCTCGTTAGAAGGATTGTAAGCGACCAAAAAGCATTTTATCATCATCAAAGTTAAATAAATTTTAACTTATTCAATTAGGCTTAAACGAAGCCTAATTGAATAAAGTTTACCCAGGGGACCCAGTGGTCTGTGAACGGCTGGATCACTTGGCGTTGCGTAGAGACGTCGCTTCATTGTGTGTCTTCTACCGCATTTATCACGGGGAGTGTTCCGAAGACCTGTTTAACCTGATTCCTGCCGCCGAATTCCACCTTCGCACGACACGCCACAAGTAAGGATATCATCCCCACCATCTGGATGTGTGGCGGTCCTCCACAGTGCGGTTTACAAGGAGCTTTCTTCCACGTACTACAAAGCTGTGGAATGATCTTCCTTGTGCGGTGTTTCCGGGACGATACGACATGGGTACCTTCAAAAAAAGCGCGTACACCTTCCTTAAAGGCCGGCAACGCTCTTGTGATTCCTCTGGTGTTGCAAGAGAATGTGGGCGGCGGTGATCACTTAACACCAGGTGACCCGTACGCTCGTTTGTCCTCCCATTCCATAAAAAGAAAAAAGAAAGATTGTAAGCGACCAAAAAGCATTTGATCATCATCAAAGTTAAATAAACTTCAACTTATTCAATTAGGCTTAAACTAAGCTCTTTTGAAACGTCACTTCAAATATTTCTTTTAAATTACTGAATTAAAAATATGTTCTTATATAATTATACTTATGATGATATATTTATTTAACAATTAAGCAATAGAATAGTTTATATGCATATTCAAAGAATGTGTTGTAAACAAGAAAATGTAATTTTCTTTTTGCGTTACGGAATAGATGCGATGTCAGCTATGATAGATGTCCTTACATGTAGTCACTCGTTTGTGGTATTAATATACAATAATTTTATACCAGGCTTAAGCTAATCCCTGCTTTATGTTGGTGCAGGAAATAGACCGCATTATTAAGAACCTCGCAAAGTTGTTAAGTAATTTATCTACACACATGCTTTAAATCCTGTATTGCCAACATTAAAACACCCAACCCTAATAACCATTACATCATCCAAACGGATGATATAACGTTGTACTGAATTTCATAATAACACTCTTTTGTTTTTTTTTTCGATCCCTTCATTCGCAAAGAGTTTCAACAGACAGCCACATTCTAATAAGAATAGCGTGGTATGAATTTAAGAAAAAAGAACATTTTCGTTTACACGCAGTCCACACTACCTCGTGCACCGTAAAAAAAAGTAGGTTATTCGAATCCCCACTATTTTTCTTCGATATTTCTATTGTTTTATTTACAAATAATGAGCGATTCAAGTTTTGACAACACACCACAAGATATTTTAAACGCTGCAAAGAACATAATAATATTCAAGTGCATTTTAATAATTACACTATACAAAATGTAAATTACTACTAAAAAAATAATTATTTCATTAACACTTAGTTTATTTGTACATAAGCTACACTAAAAGTATCGGGAATGGAATATTTCCACTGTTCCTGTCATATTAAAATCTTTTTAATTGAAAACTCTTTGTTTTAAAAATTGAATACCATTTATTTATTTAAAAAAAGATTCTCGGTCTTATCACAAGGTCTTGACTCTTGTCAAACTTGTTTAGTCGTTGAGAAAATGGAATTGACTCGAGAAAATTCTAGAGCGATGATTTATTATAACTTTCGAAGTGCTTTAACACAAAAAAAGTGTGTTGACCGGATGATTTCTGCATTTAGTGATGAAGCCCCATCCAAAATCATAATTTATCACTGGTTTGCTGAATTTCAACGTAGACGTGTCAAGCTCAGTGATGATCCCCGTCAAGGTCGTCCAAAAACTGCAGTCACCAAAGAAAGCGTCGATGCTGTGCGTAAGCTGATTGAGGAAGATCGACATGTGACATACCGCAAAATTCAGGCAACTTTAGACATTGGCATGAGCCAAATACAAATAATCTTGCATGAACAATTAGGTGTAAAAAAGTTGTTTTCCCGATGGATTGATACGCCATGCATGGGCATGGCGTATCAATTACCATCAGCTGAACGTCCTGCTCGTCCCGTCCATTATTATCCTTAAAAAAAAAAAAACAAATATAACATAGACGCAATAATGACCACTTCATACTACCAAAACCAAGGACCAATTATGGACTGAAAACAATTACACATGAAGGTGCTAAACTGTACAGTGGATTATATTCGGATATCAAAGATGCAGGGAATTTTAATTTATTCAAGCTTCGTTTAGCGAAATGTATAACAGATGATACTTCCTTTTTCTAGCACACAATTACAATTAGTTTTATACCTGTTTTTTTTTATATATGTTTATCATAAGGACGATTCATAGATTATTATTTATAAACTAGCTGACCCAGCAAACGTTGTATTGCCGATATTAAAATCGCGATACAAAAGTAACTGGTGATCGTAGATGGGAGAACATTTTAAGTTGTTGTGTATTTTTTAATGCTGACTCATAATCAAACAAATTAAAAAAAAATGTCAAACAAATTAAAAAAAAATGTCAAACAAATTAAAAAAAAATGTCAAAAAAATTAAAAAAAAAATTTCGTGTGGACCACCCTTAACATTCAGGGGGATATAAAATAGATGTTGTCCGATTCTCATACCTACCCAATATGCACACAAAATTTCATGAGAATCGGTCAAGCCGTTTCAGAGGAGTACGGGAACGAACATTGTGACACGAGAATTTTATATATAAGATATTGTTCTCATGTGACAGTTTGTAATGTTTTTAATGAGAATAAATGATCTTTAAACTGAAATGCTAGTAAAGAGAGAGTTAGAGAAATTATTCACTAACCGTTGCAAAACATTCAAAAATGCACAACGTTAATGTTCAAGTTTTCACTTCTGCCGGCACTCCCGGAGTGCAACCCGTTATTTTTTTTAAGGTCGGTAACACTCTTGTGTTTCAAGAGAGTATGAGCCGCGGAGATTATATACGACCTATGTGCACGCTTCTTGTTTGTCTTTGACTTCCACAAAAAATAATTTTAATTCGTCGTCTGTTAGTGGACTAAGAATATAATTACGCATGGAAATGTCTGGAAGACGAATCATAATCACGAATAGCACGATTTTTAAATAATACATTAAATTGATCAAGTTATAGTCGTGACTCGTGTTCATTGTATTTTTTGTTTTACTGCTTCTAGACGCGAGAAGCAAAACTATTATTAAAATCTATATATATATAAGAGATATCCACTTATATATTAACTCATCACGATATCTCTGGAACTATAAGGCGATGAGACTTGAAATTTGGTAGGAATATTCCTTTCGCCGAGTGGAGCTCGACCGATCAGCTAAGAACGGATTTTACAAAATTTGACCTGCAACATTTTTTTGTTATTGGAGTTATACTTCTGTAGGCGCGATATGAAAATACGATGAAAGTTAAATTTTAAGGTGCGCGCGCATCACTGTAACACAAAAGTAACAAACAGGGTGAAGTTGTTTCCTAAAATTTTCTGACGTTTGTGACATTCGTTATTTTTTTTTGGTTTTTTCGTTTTTTCTGGGACTTTATTATAAAAGTGTATACATTTACCCTTAAAGCTATTATGTATCTTATGAAGGCTACTAGAATTAGTTACAAGCAATCCCTTATTTCTAGTGTTATAATAATGACAATCACTATTAAGAGCAAAAAGGTGACGATTTTTGTGAACATATATTAAATTTTCATAAATGTACTGATAATGTCTCTAAACAGTCATAATATTTATTTCTTTAAATTTTTCTTTGAGAGACTCTCTATAACCAAGGCATGGCAAATGTCTGCAACTGCAGACATTTAAGATTTAAGTGTTTTAGGCTATCTAAGCAAAGGAAATAAATACATATTCTCCTATTACTACCACTTGCAGAGGGTGAGGTACATACTTTATGCATTAAACAATTTAGGAGAAGAATCTTAAAAATCTGCATACATTTTCAAGTTTGTATGGTTGTGGGACTGCAAGTTTGTATAATGTATAGATAATATTTATTTCATTAAATTATAAAGACCACCTGTGCCCCCGCCCTGTCCAGCCGCGCATTACGAGCACGCAGTAAGAGGTGGGACGTTATCGCGAACCCACTACACTCACCCTGATAAAGGACCTCAAAGTGGTCCGAAACTAGTCGGTACCGACACCGATCAAACGTTAGTAAAGCCGGATTAATAAATAATTTAATATTTATTTCATGCAATAACCTTGAGAAGGCTAATAAATGATTGAAACTTCGAAATATATTTTATTTTACCTTTTCTGGGATCTTTTTGTAAAAACATCATGTAGGGACTCCATCCATTAAAACATCTTAGATAAACTCTTATCAGAGAAGTATCAAAAAGCATAATCATGAAAAATACGTCAATTTTGAGATTTATCAGAAATATACAGTTTAAAAGTTACCAATGCCGTCTCTTATAAGTTAGATACTCTAAGAAAAAGTTATTATAGTTTTTATATAAATAAAGGTGTATGTATTGTAAGGTGTTGCTTAGAATTTAGCTTAGTTATATTCGGATAACTATTAGAAATAAATTTTAAATAACGCCATTTAAATATTTCGCAAAGTTGACGCCTATCGCTTAATTCATTTGGCCTACAATTATTACAATTTAGAATTTAATAATGCGTCAATAATTTACAAAGAAATCAGATCAAGGGTACGACGAATTAATGGTTCGGTATTTGTGAAGATAAGGGTCGCTGCAAAAGCGAAATATTTGTTAAGATTAGAAGCCATTATTTCGAAGGGGTGATAGTTTTGACGTTCAATAAGTGATTTTAAATCCTATTTTGAACAAAAATATTTGAAAACAAAGAAATAATCTCGATTTATTTCTGTGGTAAAATACAAAAAGCGGCGAAGTGTGAGTTGGATTCGACCATGTAGCAGCAAGTAAAATATTATTATATAATTTAAATGTAAAAAAAACTATGTTTAAAAAAAAACGGACTTCAAAAACTGAAAAGTATCAAATTACTAAAAATTTAATTTAATACACCTCTTATGCAAACCTTTAACTTTAATATTAATAAAATACTATTATTTATATGTGCTACCTATTGAAAGGGTTTAAGTCATATGTAAATTTTGTATTTTTATGGGACCAAATGGAATATATTTCGCATCAAACAAAAGAAGAATTACGTTAATCGGATCATAAATCTCAGAGTAATCGGTGTACAAACATAATAAATTCCCAACCGAACGAATTGATAACCTCCTCCTTTTTGAAGTCGGTTAAAAAGGCAAAAAATCTTTCCTCAAAATCATACAGCGCAAATGAGCTCTTATCATTTATACGTATTTAAAAAACCCTACTTACTACATCTCGTCCAAACCAATTTTCGGTGGAAGTTTCCATGGTAATGTTCCTACATCATATTTTTTTTTTTAGTTTTATCATTCTCTTAAGGCGGCCATTATGATTAAAGCCACAAGTGCTTTGACTATTAAATATAATAAGTAAATATAATAGTACTTTAATTTGATGGGAATTATTAACGGAATGGGCAGGATTGTCCATTGACTTAATAACAATCAAAACTGTGCATGTTATATTTATTCATGACATTAGTACCGGATGTTCCTCGGAACCTCACCTCATCAATGGTAACAAATCAAGAATGTGTGCCAAATCAATGATTAACACAATGTTAAAAGAAACCTGAAATATGACGTAACCAAGATGCAGCAGAATAGTAAAGGTCAAGTTTAATTTCACGAATAATTAGTCATTATACTTCACGGAAATTATTACGATAAGCGATGGAATGATATCTTTCGAAATCAGATGATGATTATAATAACCAGCGTAAACCGTGCTTGATAAGAAAACTCGAAAAAATGCGTGTTCCCTGATGTTACCAGTAGGAAGCTCCTTTGCACAGGATGCCGGCTAGATTATGGGTACCGGCGCCTATTTCTGACGTGAAGCAGTAATGTGTAAGCATTATTGTGTTTCGTTCTGAAGGGCGCCGTAGCTTGTGAAATAACTGGGCAAATGAAACTTAACATCATATGTTTCAAGGTGACGAGAGTAGAGCCGCTCAGATGTTCGGAGTTTTTCAAGAATCCTGAGCGGCACTGCATTGTAAAAGGCAGGGTGTATGAAATCCCATTACCTGGACGTCCTGCCCATCTCGTCCCTTTCTTTTATAAAAAAAAGTTCGTTGGGTTTGTCGCTTCCAAAAAGCCCCCTAATGCTAACATCCAAATCGTTACGAGTCCAAGAAATTCTAATGAAAACAAAAATTACTCTCATACCTGTGTGTTTTTGAAAAAATTCTAAGAGTCTATTCATAGCAGTATGTACGGCGTATCAACTACCATCAGGTTGGCGTATAAATGCTTAGGGGTTGGGTTTAGAAATGTGCTATTATTGAAATGTGTTATTATGAGCTGAGGATTACTAAATGGTTTGCCAGAGATCGGCCTTTGTTTGTCTGTTGTTATTTAAGAGCTTTATAGATTCAGATTTATACTGAACCGATTATAAAATAATCAAAATGAAATCAAAATAACTTTATTCATTTAGGTCACGGAAATGACACTTATGAATGTTAAAAAAATATTATTTTCTTATTGAATCTACCGCCACTTTGTAAAGGGTTGAGCTAATGAGAAGAAGTAGCAAGAAACTCATTGCCACTCTTTTATATCAAGATTTACATTTACATCGATTTACAAATCATTTCAATTACAATATAATATGTGAAATGATGCAACAAACATAATACTACTATATATAATTATGTGTAACGTACAAATATGATTACGTGTGAACATTGTTATATCATAATCGAAATCAGATAGTATTTAAAAGTTTATTAAGTTTATCTAATAAATTTAGCAAGGAAAAATTAGGAGAGTTCATACAATTTGAAATCCACAAATACCACATCCACAATACAACAATAAATTTGTTAAATAGGGCTTAAATATTTATATCGAATATAAGTATATAAGTTTTATTTCAGAAATTCAAAATATTATCAAGTTTTATGCTGACAAAGTGTGGTGCTAAGGGCTTATAATTATAAATAGTATTTCTAGCAGGTTTGAGCTATGAAAAGAGTTAAAATATATGAGTATTGCTTCAGAAGAATGTGGCTCACTTCGTTACAGTGTTGCATTACGGACCATTAGCCCTTACGGTATGTATAATGAACACCTTTTACAATGACATGTGGATATGTGACGTGAGGCTTCGACGTGCGCAGGCCATGGTGAGGTATCAATCTTACCGGTATATTTAATTTAACATACATTTAAATTTTATGTAATTTTCAAATCAACATAAGTCATTAAAGCGAACTGCGAACACCCCAGCAGTGTTCTGAACTTCTGGAAGGACCTGGGCTGGTTGACTCCAACCAGTCCATTTTGTTGTGTCCATGTTCATCATTACGTCCATGTTGCTTGCGGTGTTGGTCAGTCGAATGACCGGACCTAACTTAGTGGTCTGGTGAAACAGGAGCCCCTTTACCAAAAGCAATACCATAAAGTTATTAAAGCGTCAATAGGGCAATAAATAGAGAGATAGACTGTGTCATTCCTTCTTCTGTTTTCGGTTTGTCAAATTCAACAGATTAACCTGAAGAAGACATAAGTTCGCTGCTTAAAAGACTCTCTTTGTTGTATCTCCTCGGTACGAGACCACTCCTTTAACTGCCACAGATAGTTTCGGCATACCAGTCGATATATAGTCAACACCCACACCAGCACTAGTAGACTAGCATGTCAGAACCGCTTTTGTCCTGATAACTTTCTTTATAAATGTAACAACTCTGATATTATTACGTATATGATAGTTGCACGGCTAAAAGATCAGAGATGGATTAAAAAAGAAACATTTTGGAACGGCCCACTAGGCAAAAGAACAAGATGTAGACCTATCACAAGATAGGAAGATGATATTAAAGCAATAGCTGAACTCAAACTGGAGAAAAGTAACTGAAGACAGAGTCAAATGGACACCACTTGAGGAGGCTTTTACCCATTCTGGGGTTCTGGTAGATCAAATAAAAAAAAGTTACTATAAATACTGTGATACATAGGATACAAATAAAATTATATTAAGTAAGAGAGAAATAAATAACGTAGATTAAACTAAACAAAACTAACACTTACATAGAGTTTAAGAAATGTAAATTTACTAGTAATAAAAGGATTTTTATTTTATTTTATTATCTAATGCATCATACCTTAGGACGACCTCCATCGCTCAGTGGTTAGTGACTCTCCCTACTGAGCTAGAGGTCCCGGGTTCGAATCCCAGTAGGTGCAATCATTTATATGATGAATTTGAATGTTTGTTTCCGAGCCATGGCTGTTTATTTGTATTTATGTATGTTTAAGTATATTGTATTAAATATATCGTTATCTTGCACTCATAGTACAGGCTATGCCTAGTTTGGGGCAAGATAATTTGTGTAAGAGTGTCACTATATTATTATTATATTATAGCTTAGTTATTCCTAGTAAATTCGTCTATTGTATACAAAACGAGTTATTCCAAGCCGATCAGTATATCAAGAGATAAGCATTCTATAAAACAAAACAGTTTTTCAGCTTCATAATAGTATACATGAAATCTGACTAATAAGCTCTGGACACAATCACTTACAATCAATAATTGAACACCTCGGCACAGTAAACATACATATGTCTACTGTGCCTCAGCCGTTCTTTGATGAGTGACAAAGCAACAGTGAAGTGTGGGTTGGACCGGCACGTGAAGGATTCCGTACCATCGTATTCAAGATGTTACACTACGTAGAAACAAGAGACGTTCATCAATATATAAAAATTTCTCGTCAGTGCGTAACTCTAAAAAAGAGTTAATAAGAAGACAAACGCGCTTGCAGGTACGATCGTTAGTGTTTACCAGTATCCACGCTTCAGTGGCCACTGCAATATCAGAGGTAGTTATAACATGAACTCTACCGGCGTCTATGCTCTATCAGACAAAGAGACCAATCTCCACTGGTTCCTTTGCATCTATCCTATCTGTTTTATTCTTTCAATATGAAACAATATACACGCAATGAAATCCGATACGAAATATGAATACCTGCATTGTACGTATAAATAAAGCCTTGATGCTTCAAACTCTTACGGACCTGCTCTACACTAGACGCTAAACAACTTTTTAAGTTGCATTCAAGACGTAAACAAATGCAACGGAGAGCCTTTTAAAACTTGAAATCTATCTTCTTGATCCTATCGGCTTAAATTCAATAAGTAACGCACACGTAGTTAACAGCAATTTTACTAATAACTTTTGAGTTTATTTTCATGTTATATATATAATTAGTAAGTATTTTAATTGCAATATTTTTCGGTTTTCAATGATAAGTTATTAACTAACTTGGTATTGCTTTTTTATTCTTCAGGATGAAATGATCCTACCGGACCGGAATAGTACTAATGTTTACGATTACAAATAAAAGTCACTGATCTTGATGTCACAGATGTCCGTATAACTAGCAAACAAAACATTAATTACTAGCAACAGTTACAAAAGTGACGAAACTTTTAAATAAATATTTATATTATGTACTTTTTGCTGCGAGGCTCTAACAATATTATTTAAACTTGACTTTACAGTAGATTATTGCAGCATTTCAAATTAAAAATATGTCGGCAAAACCGGTCTAGCGAACTGATAAGAAATTGTAAAAAAACTTACCGAAATATTTGCAGGCACAATACCATAACCCCAAACACTATTAAACTAAACTTACACTTGTATTATTCAAAGTAACTTTCACAGTCACAGTTTTGGATGATAACGACGTATTGAACAGACGTCCTCTCTCCGCGAAGAGTCTTTTGCAACTGACGTTGTTCGGGCTTGGTTTTGCTTCGTGTCAACTGAGACCTGAGTGCTGACCTTCGGGTCGAGCTTCTAGGCTTGGCATATTTCATTAATATAAGATGAAAATATATCATATCAAAATAATTACCACTCTTACTTCTTCACTTAAACTTTGATATTATAACTTTAGCTCTAAACTTCGTACTATCTTATTATATACATTTATTACCAAACTTAAAAATGTAGAGTTCTTTTATATTTGTTCCTAATGGTTTCGGTTAATGTCTCGTAGTAGGTATTATAAGTATGTAGTACATCGTTTGTTGTAGAATACGTTTTGTTTTAGACAAAATAAACTATTTGTAGAGTATTATTGTAATTATTTATTTGATAAGGTATTACTCATGCAATTCATTGTTTAAGTAGTTTTCGTCAAAACAATTTATTTAAGTTACTATAAGTGTGATGGGACCCCTTTATTTATTAATTAAAACAGTGAATTTGCTTCCATTCCTTTACTTGAAGAGCTGAGTATTTTCTTTGATTACCGCGAGTGTTACACATTTAAATAAAACACTTTTCAAAGGATTAAAATGCGTGTAATTGTAACTGTTTTGACATTAAAATTTGCGTAAGGTTACAATTTAATTATTATTTTAGCTGACCCGACGTTTGAAGACCTTTCCAGATCTAGTTTTCAGTGGGACTTTAATCATTTTTAATCCTTTAAAAAGTATTTTATTTAAGTGGAAGAGCTGTTAAATTATTATTTTCCTTTCAAATTTCACATATTTTTGTATACATTATGATGTACTTTAAATTACAAATAGAATGACTGTAGAGCATGATGAAAATATATACAGGAATAAAGGCAAACTTTGTTTAATAATTTATTATGATATTTTTTAACTACAATAATTTTTGTGGACTTTATACCGATATTCAATGAGCTCTCTTAACTAAAAATTTTTTCATCTTTCTAATGCGTATTCTTTTGAGTTTTGAAAACGTCATCGAAAGTATTTGGGCATAATCAACAAATAATAGGACGAAACGAGCAGGACGTTCAGCTGATGGTAATTGATACGCCCTGCCCATAACAATGCACTGCTGCTCAGGATTCTTGAAAATCCAAAAATTCTGAGCGGCACTACAATTGCACTCACAATGATATGAGATGTTAAGTCTCATTTGCCCAGTAATTTCACTAGCTGCAAAAGTGTTTTCTTGTCTCGATTTCTTCTAATATCGTATGTGCGTCGATATTTAATTAATTATATGTTGATCCTGATTATGAAATAAGTCCAAAGTAATGAAAATATTGAATTTTCATAAGCCCTTGATTCATATGCAAAGTTTCAAGGAAATAAGACATCTTGAAGATTCTGTTACATACAGGTGAAGCTCAAATAAGGCCTTTAGAAAACCCTTTATCAGATTTGCAGTGATTGGGATTGGATTCTGACTTAGTGTTGCCAACTTTTATTTGAAGAAATAGAGTATATTATCTGATTTTAAAGTAGGTAGATAAAGAGTAAGGACTTCCAAAAATGAACATCAATTATTCAATATTTTTAAAAGGTATCTCTTGTACTTTTGGTTAACAAAGTAACAGTAGTGTAATTGAAAACAAAATTTTATGAACGATGCGGGACTCGAACCCACGACCTCTCGCGTTGCGTGCGAGTTTTATAATTTTATTTGTGTATTAATCCTAGACGTGAGGGTTATCACTTTAAAAACATAACATATATTTACAGTAAATAGTTGACTTTTTTGGTGTTAATAATGGGTTTGCATAATATTACATGACTGGCAATAGTATAGTAAACATTGTTTAAAAATGAGTATTTTAGCATACTCTATTAGTGTTACAGATTTTAGAATACACCTACATGACATGATAACAATACTCTATTTAAGAGTAAGGGTGGCAACCCTATTCTGACTGTACCACACTGCTATCACATCTTAATATATAAATTTCTTTAGTGCGTGTGTTGTAACTGAACTCATCCTAAACGGCTGGACCGATTTTGATGTATTTTGGTGTGTTCCAGTGAATTTGAGATTGGTTAAGATTCTCAATTCCGTCCGTATAATATAATTCTCTTGCTCATGTCACCATGTGTATGTTAGTGAACTCCTCCTAATGAATGGACCGATTTTTCAAATTAAAGACTTGTGTACAAGACAACGTTTAAGAGTAAAGATGGCAACCCTATTCTGTCTATATCTGACTGATATCTCATTAGATATGTATTACATTTACCGAACTAATAATATCAGAATTGAAACCACAATATCAAAAATTAAGAAATTGTTTTAACAGTAGCAATGATTCTCAACTAGCTTCCACTAATAAAATATGAGAGAGTCGGTTGTGTTGCGGTTCTCGACCGGTACTGTGCAAGTGGTTTTATACTTTTTTCTCTGAGCATGTTTCGATTTATAAAACGCGGATAAGTCACTCCGCCAATTCTTTTTTTTTTGTTATATTAACACACTTTTTACTCAAGTTATCTTGCCCCAAATTGGGCATATACAGCCTGTGTTATGGCTTGCAAGACAACCATATATTTAATAGAATATACTTACTTAAACATAGATAAAAAATTTAAACATCCATGACTCGGAAACAAACACCCATATTCATCATATGAATGCTTGCACCTACCGGGATTCGTTCCCGGGACCTCTAGCTTAGTAGGTAGGATCGCTAACCACTCGGCTATACAGGTTGTCGAATATAAAAGTAGTTGACCCAGCAAACGTTGTATTAAAATTCAATAATTAAAATATTTGGGGTATAAAAATAGGTGACGACCGATTCCCACACCTACCAAATATATCGTATATAAAATTTATCGTATTAAAATTATTGTATTCGATTGCCATCTTGCAACTCTATTGCGGATCTGTGGATGAAACAGAATAATACAAAAATCGCCATTAAAAACAAGGGTTGATCGTAGAAAGGAGAAAATTTGAAGTTGTCTGTATTTGTCAATGCTGAATCATAATAAATTAAAAAATATATATATATATTTAGGGGTAGATCGGGTCACCCTTATCATATTTTAGGGGTATGAAAAATAGATATTAGTCGATTCTCAGACCTACCCGATATACACCCAAATTTCATACAAATCGGTTAAACCGTTTCGGAGGAGTTTGGTAGTATTTGATCAGCATATATTACACAATATAATATGTAAACCTTCCTTGAGCTTCAACGACTCTATTAGAAAAGATTTCTTTGAGATCTGTCGAATAGTTTAGGAGTTATTAGGGAACATACAAGGAACATACATTATCTTTTATATATATAGATAAGTTGGGCAGACTGGCAATGTGCTGGGAAATGGTCGGGCAACCAATTGACACATAAAATAATTACTGTTTTATTTGAATTTTATATACATTTTGTTTGACTTAGAACTTTATAACACTTATTGGTTATGTTAAATTTTGTGTAAAATAAAATATGATACTTACTAGATATATATTTGCATGCCTTGTGGGTAAAACAAGAGAAACTAATCAAAATAAGACCGATTGTAAGACCAACCTTATTTAAATGTAAATAAAGATTATTATTATTATAATTAAATCGTTAGTTCATCCGGTATACCAGCAGCCGGTAATTGACTCTACAAAGTGACTGTGCAACGCAAGAAGTTCCTCACAAAATATGTCATTTATAGAACGACAAACGTTAAAGGAATTGGGTGGAATTTCATATTTTAACGTAATGTCCGGTGTTAGAATTCGGTGGCTGATATCAACCCGAACTACATAACTTTTTTTTTATGGAATAGGAGGACAAACGAGCGTACGGGTCACCTGGCGTTACGTGATCACCGCCACCCACATTCTCTTGCAACACCAGAGGAATCACAAGAGCGTTGCGGGCCTTTAAGGAAGGTGTACGCGCTTTTTTTGAAGGTACCCATGTCGTATCGTCCCGGAAACACCGCACAAGGAAGCTCATTCCACAGCGTTGTAGTACGAGGAAGAAAGCTCCTTGAAAACCGCGCTGGTGAGGACCGCCACACATCCAGATGGTGGGTTGATATCCTAACTTGTGGCGTGTCGTGCGAAGGTGGAATTTGGCGACAGGAATCAGGTTATACAGCTCTTCGGAACACTCCCCGTGATAAATGCGGTAGCAGACACACAATGAAGCGACGTCTCTACGAAGCGCCAAGTGATCCAGTCGTTCACAGAGCACTGGGACAACTCTGAGCACTCCCTGTCATATATGCGTTAGAAGTTGTACAGACAACCCACATCTCTACCAACGCCGAAGAATCAAGCTAAAGATCGGAGATGACTTCATTGTCGATTCGGCATTCCATAATTAAATAAAGCATAATAATTTTTTTGTGATCCCATTTTTTAACCGACATCAAAAAAGGAGGAGTTTCTGAATTCGTCGATATTTTTTTTTATGTTTGCCCAGAACTTTCGACTGGGTGAACCGCTTTGATACATGTTTTTTTTATTAGAAAGCTGGTGCTTTCGATGTGACCCCATTGCAAATTGGTCTAGATCTGACAATGGCATCCATAAGATAAAAAAAAAGATAAAAGTCCTAAATTTGCTATAAGTATATGCGCGACTAATTTACGTTTAACTCAAAATCGCGCCAACCGATTTCGATGATTCTTTTTTTATTTGAAAGGATTGTTTTTATTTCAAAGGTAGTTTGATGTGATTTGTATTTAGAAAATTAACGACACTCGGCCGAATCCTTTTATGCTATCTGTATATTTGAGTCACCTACCGTCGTTATGGTCAAGTAATTGTCGTAGACGAATATGATGATCAATGGAACTCTTTAAGTACTTACAGTAAGGGCAATCTGTGGCAGAATTTCTAACTAACAGAAACACCAAGTTATTTCTTATGTATTTAATTCTAAAATTCACAAAAGAATTGCAAAAAGCACAAAACAAAGAAAATTATAATCCTGTGAACGAATCTCGTACGGGATCAGTTTCCGTTCCGTTCGTAGAAATAAAAACAAAGAGTTGCAACAGTTTGAAATGCTTTAAATTTTGTATTTTGTCTGGTGGCGCGTTTACATTGTTCTAGTTACGACGGGATATGACGTGTGGATAAATGTAGCTGAAAGTATTGGTAATAGTATTTTCTTTAATTAATACAAGTATCACATAGTTTATAGATGGATTTGGATTTAGATAAAAATTACTGACAGATACCTCTTCTTTTTAATGTGTGAGATTTTGGGTTATGATTTGGAGATTATGTAATAATAATAATTAAATATATCTTGTTCATCTTTAAATTTTGATATTTTGTAATTACCATGGCCAAATAAGGATATTTTTTGTTGGATGAAGTGGATGTAGCAACATAGAGATGTTATTTTAAATGTCATAGAATGCATTTTTTTTTTCAAACTTGAATCGTCGTGAATTTTTTAAATTATATCTAAATGACTGTCTGAAACAAGCAGGTTTCTTCTGTGTAAAAAATAAACTTGTTTTGGATTAATTATTGACAGTCGGAATCTACCACCCGTTTGGAAGATAATTGCCTGAAGCCTAAAAATAATGTTTTTGCACTCTTAAGTACTTCTCATTCCGGCCGCCATTTTCTTTCGTAGCTTTTACTCGGTTTTTGAGATAAAAACACTTACCAAGGAACCAAAATTGAGTAAGGTAGCGATTGGATCAAAAATTTTTTGAGGCTCAAGTTACAATTACTTTAAAAATGTGAAATTTTTATTACATGTTTTTTATGATTAAAAAATATCATATTATTAAAATTTAAAACAATTAATGACATAAATGATTGACGCTAGATATCAATATTAATATGATACTTTTTCAACATAGTCCTATTCTGTCTTTTTAATAAACGCAGTGTATAGTTATGACAAAGGTAAGATAAGATATAAAATTTTAAACTTGGAACGACCTTACTTCGCAATTATAAGTAACACAGTGTGTATTATGTATATTTGTGTATGAAACTGCTCACTTTACTTTCTGTTTTGCAAATGTATACGCATAGTGTAAATCCTGCATCACTTTATTTTCTTTTTGTCAATTTTTCCCGTTTATACTCAGAGAGTAATTAATGTTTTTATTGATAAGTTTATTATAGTCCGTGACTTCGTGTGGGTACTTCTTTCTTTTCTCGGTATCTTTTTTTTTTGGTGAGTACATTAGTCTAAAGGCCTCCTTGGTTTGTGAATTAAATACAATCGCGGGTTTTGTACCCGCTGGGTAATAAATTTGACAACTTAAGATGAATTACTGGATTCTTAGGGTTTGAACTGTTAGTTTAGCAAATACGTCCATACACTCCTTATACAGATCTTACTACAGATTGTAGTAAAAGTATGACAAAATCAGCAAGAAGAGTACAAATTTTTTTTCGTTTATGGAAAAGTAGGACAAACGAGCGTACGGGTCACTTGGTGTTAAGTGATCACTGCCGCCCACATTCTCATGCAACACCAGAGGAATCTCAGGAGCGTTGCTGGCCTTCTAGATAGATGTACGTGCATTTTTTAAGGTACCAATGGCGTATCGTCCTGGAAACACCGCACGAGGAAGCTCACTCCACAGCTTGGCTTAACGCAGAAGAAAATTCGTGGGAAACCCGCACTGTGTACGAATGCCACACATCTACACCACAACAGAACGGGCGCAGGATAATTTATAAGTGTCCGTTAATACTTTGCTACACCATTTAATAGTAATATTTTTTTTCCATAAAGTTTTACTTCAAATGTATATATTCCAAACCATCGCACGCCAACCGAAAATATCATTTTTCTTTATTTAGAACTTTATTTGCTTACATTTAGGTATTTACTTTTAAATTGTATTTAATTGTATGTGTTAGAATTTTAATATTTTAAATGATAGTACCTATTTCGTTAGTATTATTAGTTATTATTTTCGATATAAGGACCGCCTTTAGCGGTAAAAGCCTCCTCCATTGATTTCCACTCGTTCCTGTCTCTTGCAATTCTTGTTCACATCTTTCCTGCTGTTTCTACTATGTCATCGCTCCATGTTTTATAAGGCCTGCCTCGATTTCGATTCCTATTTATACCAGTTCATTACTACTTTGGACCACCTTTCGTCTTTTGTTCTTTGTATATGTCCAGCCCATTTCAATTTTAAACGTAGAACACATAAGGCAACATCTTTTGTTTTGGTTTTCTTTCTTATTGCGAAATTTTTAATTTTGTCTCTTAGTCTTAGCTGAAGATAGAGAGAAGAATAGAAGATAACAAACGATTCATTAAATCGTTTCGCAAATAGTTTTGGAACAAGTCATAGGGTCTCGTTATGATCGATGCCAAACATTGTGGAGTCAAAGGCAACTAAGTTATTCAGTTGCTAAGCTTGTATCGTTTCTAAAATATTGTAATATGCCATTGCTATTGCTATAATCTGCTCTCCGATTGCTTAAATGTTCTGCAGTTGAGTAGTAAGATTTACATCAGATTTATAAAAAGTCCAATAAATTAACTCTTCTTCCAAACACACAATGAAAACCCGACTTTATACGAGTAAACAAGTCAAATTCGCCCATAAATTAATTAAAAATGACGCGAAGCCGCATCTTAAGAGCTCGGAAGAGTCGAAATTGATTTAGAACGCAATTAAAATTATGCTTTAGAAGACCTTGTCGGACATATTTTAGTCTTAAAGTATGTGGAATTTAGTGAATGCATGAATTATTATCAAAATATTCCGTTTTCGATAATAATATTCAAATTGAAATATAAATGTGAACTATGATATAATAATTTATGTAATATTAAATATATTTACATTGTTTTGAATTTCTTTTTATGTTAGTAAGGGATGAGAAGAGCAGGTCGTTCAGCTGATGGTAATTGATACGCCCTGCCCATTACGATGCAGTGCCGCTGAGGATTCTTGAAAAAACCAAAAATTATGAGCGATATAAGATGTTAAGTCTCATTTGTCCAGTAATTTCACTAGCTACGGTGCCCTTCAGGCCGAAACACAATAATGCTTATACATTTACTGCTTCACGGGAGAAATAAGCGCCGTTGCAAAGGAGCCTCCCACTGGTAATAAGTTTTATAAGACTAAAAATCAATATTTATTGCAGGTGTTTAAAAACGCCCTCATCCCGATATAATATAAGTATATACTTAATCTGTTTGCCATAAGTAAGTTATGTAATAAATACCTTGTTTTTTATTCCAATATGGGATGAGACGAGAAGGACGTTTAACTGATGGTAATTGAGACGCCCTGCCCATTACAATACAGTGCCTTTCCGGATTCTTGAAAAACCCAACAACTCTGAGCGGTACTCCAATCACCTTGAGACAAAAGATGTTAAGTCTCATTTGCCCACGAATTACACTAGCTACAGCGCCCTTCAGACCGAAACACAGTAATGCTTACACATTACTACTTCACGACAGAAAAAGGCGCCGTTGGAAAAGAAAGGAGCCTCCCACTGGTACCTACGAAGTCATCCATCTTAAAATGTGATACAAACGGTCAAACAACTCATACGGTCTAGTAAATAATCATTTTTGAATAATCATCATCGTTAATATAATTAATACGATGTACTGATGAAATCATCGTAACAAAAACGAAGTACATACATATTAGTTTTAAAGATTCATACTTTTTTGTCAGCTTTGTATCGAATCCACGTCCTACGCTTTCAAATGATTCGCTTCTAACAAGCTCCATAGAATGTTATGAAATTATATTGTGACGCGCTGTCACACAAACAGTGCGATTTCAAACCACAGTGTTTGTGTGTACTTAACATGTAATAATATGGCTCGTATTACTAAGTTTCAAATTCAATTAAAAAAAAACTATATTTTCTACTTAGTTATTTAGTGCAAGTCAGGATGAAGTACAAAAGTTACAGTTACTTCAAATGAATATAACAATATTCATTAAGGCCGCTATCCCAAGAAATAGCCAAAATAGTGCAAAAATGAAACCATTTTAATTAAAGCGTATTAAAAAAAAAACTTATATATCTACAGAATATTAATAAGAAAAAATGCCTATTCGTTGTTTGTAGTACCAAAATCTAGGACTCATCTGGGTCAAAACGCAACTATTTCTAGGCTCTGTAGGTCATATAACTTACTGGCCAAATCGCAGAACATTGATTTATTCATTCAAACCTTGTTTTCATATTTTCATTTTTATTTTAAATTATATATTACAATATTTTTAGATTTTAGTTTATAAATTGTTAAAACTACTGTCATATAAGCGTAGTAAAAATTATGAATGCTGTGGTAGCTTATAAGTGAATTAACTCTTATCCATATTATTATTATATTTTAAGTTTAAGCATGTAAAGAGTGTAATTTTTTTATTGCCTAAATATATCAATAAATATGACAAGAAATTTTTTTTTTCTTTTACATCTATTTTTTATAGACAGTGCAAAAAAAAATTACCAAAAGGTCCTAACTTTTACAGTTGGAGCCATGGTCATCATTCAGATTTTAGATAAAATTATACGAAAATATATACCAATATTATTTAACATGACATAGTTTTTTTTAGTTTTGTAAAGAAATTGTATTATTTTTGTTATAAATTAAAAATGCTTCTGATTCTGAATTAAAACTATAGCGATCTTGTGCGGTAGGGGTAGCCTAGCTCCACTCGATTCACTTTTACCAGTGGGAGGCTCCTTTGCACAGGATGCCGGCTAGATTATGGGTACCACAACGGCACCTATTTCTGCCGTAAAGCAGTAATGTGTAAGCATTACTGTGTTTCGGTCGCCGAAGGGCGTAGTTAGTGAAATTACTGGGCAAATGAGACTTAACTTCTTATGTCTCAAGGTGAGGAGCGCAGTAGTAGTGCCGCTCAGAAGCTTTTTGGCGTTTTTCAAGAATCCTGAGTGGCACTGCATTGTAATGGGTAGGGCGTATCAATTACCATCAGCTGAACGTCCTGCTCGTCTCGTCCCTTATTTTCATAAAAAAAAAGCCATTTGTCCCAACTATCTTTATCATTCAAATAATCTTTCACATATAATAAGCCTTAATGTTAATTTATTTTTGGCGATTCACTTAATTTTTTTTTAATTGGTAAAATTTTAAAATCATTTGGGAGTTTAATATAAAATAAAACGCACTCCACTTTAAAAGATTTTGCAATTTTTCCGGAGCCTAGTAGATGGAGTATAGGAAAAAAGAAAATAATTTTTAAACACAGCATTTTTTATGACTCGTCAACTGAGAGGAATTTTGATAGGTGTCCACTCTTGTGATTTCACTTTTAACTGAGGCCATTTCCATATTGGACGAAGCAGTACAAGGCAAGGACTTTTTTTGTGACAATAAGGGACGAGACGAGCAGGACGTTCAGCTGATGGTAATTGATACGCCTTGTGCATTACAATGCAGTGCCACTCAGGATTCTTGAAAACCCCAAAAACTGTGCAGTACAATTACTGCACTAGTCACCTTGGAGACATAAAATGTTAAGTCTCATTTGCCCAGTAATTTCACTAGCTACGGCGCCCTTCAGACCGAAACACAGTAATACTTATACATTACTGCTTCACGGTAGAAATAGACGCCGTTGTGGTATCCATCATCTAGCCGGCATCGTGATCTACACCTATTATCAGGTCTCCGCTTTCCTTAGATCTTTCCCTGCATGATGAGTTACACTGGGCATTCACTTATCAGCCCTAGCCCATCACCATACGGTGAATGTCATTTATTGCTTGTAACTAATTCAAGTAGGCTTCATAAGATACATAATAGCTTTAAGGGTAAATGTATACACTTCTATAATAAAGTCCAAGCCACTGTTCAGGCATTATCTATAAATAAATTTAAATGTTTTATAAAAAATGGCTCTGTCGTAAATCCTATTACTCCACTGCTGAATATCTAAATGATCGGACAGCCTGGGACTAGATTGTGATTATTTTATAGCGATAGAAATGATTGTACAATATTGTATATTTTTATTGAAATAGCGCAAAAAAAGGATGCTGGGAGAGTTTCTTGCGCCGCTTCTTCTCTCTCAGAGCGCCATTTGTTTCCGAAGCGTTAGTAATATCTAGTAGTTATTAGAAATGACATCAAAAAGAATTCTAAAGGAATCAATTTTGAGAAAATAAATGCCTTTTATGCCTTTATGCGCTCATTTCACGTGACAGATTGGGTGGCTAATCTTGCCGTACCACTAATCAAATCAAATCAAAATCAGTTTATTCACGAAGGTCACGGAAATGATACTTATGAATGGCAAAAAAAAATACTGCAAGTTTTAAGTCTCTTCAAAATTTAATGAACGATTCTCTTCAATTATAATGAACACCTTTTAATTTCTATTTTTGCCATTTATTCATTTATTTACCGCCTACTGAGCGAGAGGTACTGGGATCGAATCCCGGTAGGTGCTATCATATATAAGATGAAAATAAATGTTTTTTTTTGAGTCATGAATGTTAATGTGTATTTATGTATGTTTAAGTATGTATATTATATTAAATATATCGTTGTCTTGCACTCATAGTGCAGGCTATACCTAGTTTGGGGCAAGATAATTTATATAAGAGTTTAATATTATTATTATTATTCTCTTAAACAACATCAGAATTATTTTAATCAGTTATTTATGTCCCAGGTTCACACTTTTGTTCAAGTATCGTATGTATTGTTAGAGCCGCTTCGTACGCGCCCACACATCGTGAATATTCGAATAGCAAACACTAGTGCCTATTACATTATTATATAATACTAGCTGACCCAACAGACGTTGTTCTGTATATAATAAATAAAATAATGTTTTTATATGAATTTGTCAATAATATATCATAACATCAAGAATTACTTCGTAAAATATGAACCCTGCTGTCGTAATGAAATTGTTTCACAGCAGAACTGTCCAACCGTGTGTCAATAAATTCTTTCATAGAAATTATGTATAGACACATCAAAGGAAAAACAAATTTGTTGTTTTTATTTAATTTAGCAGCATTTTCCTATTTATTCACCTTCTCTGGACTTCCACAAATAATTCAATACCAAAATTAGCCAAATCGGTCCAGCCGTTCTCGAGTTTTAGCGAGACTAACGAACAGCAATTAATTTTTATATATATAGACTAGCTGACCCAGCAAACGTTGCATTGCCGATATTAAAATCGCGATACAAAAGTAAATGTTGATCGTAGATGGGTGAAAATTTGAAGTTGTATGTATTTTTTAATGCTGACTCATAATCAAACAAATTTAAAAAAAATTCGTGTGGAACTCGTGTGGAGCGTGGTGGTGTGTAGGAGGATGAAAAATAGATGTTGTCCGATTCTCAGACCTACCCAATATGCACTCAAAATTTCATGAGCATCGGTCAAGCCGTTTCGGAGGAGTTCAAAATTTAACACCATGACACGAGAATTTTATATATTAGATGTATACTAAATGGCCCTGTGAGAAATCCCAAATTTTTAAGTTACTATCAGAAAACTCTTGAGCTGGAATTGATTTAGTTTAAATTAATTCATAATTATAATATATATTTATCTTACTATATATAAATCTAGTAACCTAATGTTTGAACGGATTTTAATGAGGATTACTTCATGGTGTGCAGTATAGTCCAACTTGAGAGATCGGATAGTTTTACATCGATTTGGGACCCATAATTGTTTTAACTATACTTATAATAAATCTGTAGAGATCAAATTTCTGTACAAAGGAAAAAAATTAAGATAAAGCGAGTCTGGGGGATGAAGAATAGAAATAGAACAAGCCCCGATTTTTTTGGCTTTCTTATATTTTCTCTGTCTGTTTGTCTGTTTGTACGGGCTAATCTCTGAAACTATTGCACTGATTTAATTGGAATTTTTCATGATGATACTTTACATCTTCTGTCAACATCTTAGACTCTTTTCATCCTGGAAATTTAAAGAGTTCCCATTGGACAGTTAAAAACCTCTACTTACTAAAATAGCGTAGCACATAAAAACGTATGCACATAATTTAATAATATTTGGCATGTTCATACCTTATATTGCCAGTCAACATCTTGGATACTTTTCATTCCAGAAAATTAAAGAGTTCCCGTGGTGCAGGTAAAACCTCTACTTACTTATATTGCGAAGTACGCAACAACATATACACATCATTTGGCATGTTGATACCTTATATTGCCAGTGAAACAGTGGGACAGTTCCCGTGGGAGAGTTAAAAACCTCTAGTTACTTATATAATGTACACTGGCCTTCAAAAGTAAGTATCACACTTTTCAAATTGGGATAACGTTTTAAGTTCACATGATATACTTTCGAAATAAAAAGGACTCCAAAGAGAATTTAATTTTCTACACAAAAACTTTATAGTCGGTAACCTTCTTTTAAGAATTGGCTGAAAAAAAACTTCAAAAACAAAACCATTCCTTTTTCAAAGTGGACCGGTCCGAATTATAATTTTACCATTCACATTTTTCTTTCTGTTTTAATTTTTTTTCAACATCGATGGGTCTTGTTTTAAAAATTTATGCAAAAATCACATAATATTTATTTATCATGCCTCTTTCAGTTGAAGAATGTGCTAGGATCATGGCTTTTCTGGAACTAGTATGCGTCGCACTGCAAGAATGGTGGGTGTGACGGTACGAACGGTCCAGAAGGTAAAGCGAAGGTACGAAGAGACTGGACACCATCTGAGGAGACCTTGTAATGGCAGACCCAGGTGTACCAGTACCCGAGAAGATCGTTATATTATTTCCACTGTGTTAAGAAATCGCCACCAAAATGCAGTTGAAGTCCAGCAACAGCTACTTCAGACCCGGAGGGACTGCATTAGTGACAGTACAGTGAGAAGAAGACTTGCTGAAGCAAATTTGAAACCCCGAAGACCAGCGATTGGCCCAAAACTCGAGAGACAGCATCGAGTAGCGAGAGTGCGATACGCCCGTGAACACATGCAGTGGGATGAAGAAGAATGGTCAAGAATTTTGTTTGCAGAAGAGTCTCGATTCTCCCTATACACTTCTGATGGAAGGCGAAGTGTTTACAGGCGACCTGGTGAGCGATACCTTCAAGCCTGCATCTCAGAAAGAGTCCAATACGGTGGAGGCAGTGTACATGTATGGGCTGACATATCTTCAGAAGGTCGCACAGAGCTAGTAGCCATAGAAAATGGCACCCTCACTGGGCAAAGATATGCTCAAGAGATTCTCAATGAGTATGCAGGGCCGTATTTAACAAATATGGGTGATGGATCGATGCTGATGCATGATAATGCCCGGCCACACTCGGCTCATATCGTACAAGAGTATATTCAGGAGGTCGGTATCAGCGTGATGGCTTGGCCATAAAGAAGTCCTGATCTCAACCCGATTGAACACACCCGGGACGAGCTTGGGAGGCTAGTCAGAAATCGCAGACCACCACCTACTACCCTCAGTGCACTAAAGCAGGCCCTGGTAGAAGAACGGGAGAATATTCCCCAACATCGGCTCCGAAACCTAGTGTTCAGTATGCCAAACCGGCTCGAAGCTGTAATTAGAGCTCGAGGAGGCAATACCAGTTATTAAAAATTAAAATACCTTGTAATACATTTTAGTTGAATTTTTTTACACTAAACTAAACATGTCTATTTTCATTGTTTTATCTTTTTTAAGTTAAAAATATTACTAATGTATGATTTTAGTTTCTAAGAATTAAAGCCTATAAAATTTGCAACAAAACGTTTTTAATCTTAAATCTCTATAGTTAACTCTACCTTCTATAGTTAAGAAAAAAATTTAATTTGAAAAGTGTGATACTTACTTTCGCAGGCCAGTGTAGTACACAACAACTTATGCACATTATTTAATAAAATTTGGCATGTTGATGTATTTTATTGTCAGTCAACACTTTAAATATCATCATCCCAGAAAATTAAAGAGTCCCCGTGGGATAACTAATTAGTAAAGTATCTTATATTGCTTAGTAAACAATAACTTATGCACATAATTTAGTAAAATTTGGCATGTTGATAATTATACTGTCGGTCAACATGTTGGATGCCTTTCACCCTGGAAAACTAACGAGTGGGAAAAATAAAATACTATATTATGTATTCTTATATAGCTTAGTACACAACAACTTATGCACCTAATTAAGTACAATTTGTCAACCTTATATTGCCGGTAAAGCAATGTGTAAGTATTATAAAATTTATAAATCCCATAAAAGCCACGGGTTCCCGCGAGAAAGTAAAAGATAACAAAAATATAGCCCAGCATAGCGTTATTCATATTAAATCAATTGTGTGTGACGGACATCATTTCCATCTGAGGCAAAAAGTGAGAACGACTGGTCATTTAAGTCAGACATAATATATAGGTACATCGATACATACTAAACTTAATCTTACAACCCTGTGAAAATCTCAGCCCTACCTTCTGGCATTCGAAAGAAGTATCTACTAATATTATAAATACGAAAGTTTGTAAGAATGTATGTACGTCTGGATGTATGGACCTGTAAAAATCTCAGCCCTACCTTCTGGCATCGAAAGAAGTATCCACTAATATTATAAATACGAAAGTTTGTAAGAATGTATGCATGTCTGGAATCTGGATGTATGGACCTGTGAACATCTCAGCCCTACCTTCTGGCTTACCAAAAAAGTATCTGCTAATATTATAAAAACGAAAGTTTGTAAGAATGTATGGATATCTGGATGTATGGACCGGTAAAAATCTCAGCCCTACCTTCTGGCTTTCGAAAGAAGTATCCACTAATATTATTTATACGAAAGTTTGTAAGAATGTATGGACGTCTAGATGTATGTTTGTTGCTCTTTCACACGAAATCTACTAAATGGATTTTATTGTAACTTTACAATAATATAGCTTACTTATCAGATTAATACTAACATAACAGATATGTAGGGATTTGGACATTTAATCAAAACAAATCTTATAACTATATTTACAATACTACGACTACATAAAATTAAAAGATATGTAAAGTAGATAATCTCTGTCGATACTATATTATTTGAACAAATATTTGAATAGTTATGACGATGACGATAACAACCGAGTGCGCGATATTGTTGTGCGGTCCGGTGGTAGGCGTTGGGACGGGCTTGCGGGTGGAGGGGTTTTTAATTTTAAACGCCTGCAATTCCTATTAATTTGCATCTTCAATGACTGTCAACAAATCGCAGGGTCAAACCCTAAAAGAAGCAGGCATACATTTGAGCATGCCATGTTTTTCCTAAATCCAACTCTACGTGACTTGCTCAGGCGTTTTTAAATCGCAAAATCTGCATGTTTATGCTGACTGAAATAAATCATTTAGCATAATTTAGGAGAACATAGGAATATATTGCGGTAGCTACCTTTAACTTTTGCATTACTATCGATCATCATATTCATACATCCGACCTATTTATCCTTACGAACTATAGCATTTATAATAACCTATTGGTGAAATCATCATAAAAACTCTTAGTACAAATTAACATACATTTCACAATGTAGTTGATCGAACTCTTATATCTGGAGAACGGCTGGACTGATTTTCATGATTTTTAATTTGTTGGATTTGCCTCCGTCCCGAATCGCAGAATAATATAAAATCATTGAAAAATTTATGACAAAAGAAAATACTTTCTTTCATTTAAAATCATTATCACAATTTTAGAGGATAATCTTTTTTTATGGAAAAGGAGGACTAAACAGTGTACGGGCCACCCGGTGTAAAGTGATGACCGCTGCCCAGAGAATGTTCCCTTGGAACACCAAAGGAATGACAAGAGTGTTGCTGGCCTTTATATCTGGATCTACTAAACCGATTTTGAAAATTCTGTTACGACTAGAAATTCAAATTTGTATGAGTATCATATATAATTATATACTATAGTATATATATATTAACTCAAAAAATTAAAATACTTTTTCATAGTAGTTATATTTGTAAAATACGTCGGAGAAAGAACTGTCTAACCCTAAAAATAAAATAATATGGCAAAACAACGTTTGTCGGGTGAGCTAGTTTCCAATATTAGTTTCATATGGACGTATTTTCTTTGAGAAAATTTATTGACGCACGGTTTGACAGTTCTGCTGTGAAACAATTTCATTACAATAACAGGGATTATATTTTACGAAATAGTTCTTGATGTTATGAAATGTTATTGACTTATTCATAAAAAAACAGTATTTTATTTACTATGTACAGAAGAACGTCTATCGGATCAGCTAATTGATTATAATAGTTGTACTTTCCACAATGATTCAGCACAGTATTAACATTAATTATACGCAAAGCCTCACTCTCCTTCGTTTTATGAATTATTTTATCTTTGCCTATTATATGTAAATAGATAATAACTATTAATATGTCTTCAAAGCTAACATTATAAATAATAAGTATAATAAAAGATGCATCGAATGCATTTCGCATCGGATGCCAGGCAGGATGTCATATCCGGCAGATATCAACACAACCTGATTTGCATCCGTGATGCGGTGATGAGGGGTTATGGTACACATGATACAGACACTATAAAGTGTACCACAAGCAACGTTATAACTTAAAACAATGTTAAAGTAATGTTCTCTTTAATAGACAATAGTTCTCTTAAATAGAATAAATCTCATTAACTCTTCTGTTTTAATGTATTTTAACAATTATATACGACTACAAATAATGATAGTTAAGACGAGCATAAGAACATTGTACGTATTGACGACCATACAGGTCGATCAACCGAGTGGTTAGCGATCCCGGGTTCGAATCCCGGTAGGTGCAAGCATTCATATGATGAATATGGATGTTTGTTTCCGAGTCATGGATGTTTACATGTATTCATGTATGTTTATATGACTTTATGTATGTTTAAGTAAGTATATTGTATTAAATATATCATTGTCTTGTAACCCACAACACAGGCTATATATGCTTAACTTGGGGCAAGATAATTTGTGTAATAAAAGTGTCAATATTATTATATTATTATAATTATATTGTACATATTATATTTTGTAAATAATTTAGTTTTAAGACATCTAGTTTTGTATTTCTTTCTTATTATTATGTGTACACCTTACTTTAATTATTGTTTAACTTTTTTCATTAATAATGTATTAGATCACTTCAACTGCGCTCGTCACCTTAAGATTTTTAGTCTCATTTGCCCAGTAATTGGTCTAGCTACGCCCTTCAGACCGAAACACAGTAATGCTTACATATTACTGCTTCACGGCAGAAATACGCTCCGTTGCAGTCCCCATAATCTAGCCGGCATCCTGTGCAAATGAGCCTCCCACTGGTACAGTGATCAAAATTGTCAAAAAGAACAAATTCGAGCATCTCTCAACTGTGGTGCAGCAGACCAGAGATGAGAGCAATACTCCGTCTAGGGCCGGACCTGCGCTTTGTAGAGCTCTAGAATGTAGACCGGCTTGAAGTATTGCCTTGCTTGAGCCCGAGTTTCTTCGAAGTCCATTTCGCTTTATCGTCCATGATAGACTAATAGATTTTTTGTATTTTGTTTGTAACTGGGTTTTATGGATTTATTTTATTGATACTGCGGTAGTGGCAACCCTCTGTCTAAATTTCAGGTGACAATTTTGAAGCTCTTTCGATGTAAGAAAAACACCTCGCTGACACACCGAATGTGAAATTTCGGTAGTACGGTTATTCCACACATACGGAACCCTTAAAAAGTGGCTTTACATACAGATATGCCAATGTTTATGGTAGCAGTAGACTTGGGAAATTATAAATATATAAATATTTCATTCTCGAAATCTGTATCTCGGTGTCTAGAGAATACCAGCGTTGAAAAGTAAATTTCCCAACATAATGCCGACTAGACACCATTTTGCTTCTGTAATGTCCATAATATTAATATTAGATATAAGATTTCTGTATTTTTGAACCAAACGAACCAATTATTAATTATTATTATTATAGATAAGGTTTCATCTTGAGTTACAGAACAATAGTATAGATAAATATAATATAATAATAATATAATATTGACACACTTTTGACACAAATTATCTTTCCCCAAATTAAGCATATATAGCCTGTGTTATGGGTTACAAGACAACGATATATTTAATACAATATACTTACTTAAACATACATAAATTCATATAAACATACATATAAACATGTAACCATCCATAACTCGGAAACAAACATCCATATTCGTCATATAAATGCTTGCACCTACCGGGATTCGAACCCGGGACCTCTAGCTTAGTAGGTAGGATCGCTAACCACTCGGCTATAAAGGTCTTCCGATAAACGTTATTGCTATTTCAAAATCAAATCACAAAAGAGTTAAACTACTTGAATATAAATAACACAATAAAACCCATAAAATTCACATTAGGTTATAATGTTGATAAATACCGGTTATCTTATCAATTTCTCTTATCTGTTCGTGAAAGTTGAAACCGAAATTACAATTTAAATATAGAGATAAAGAATACATCATTCAAACATCTTTATTTGCTTCTAATCGTTAATAACTTGTTTCGATTTATTTAAGTAGGAAGTTTTGAGTAATACTAAACAAATATTTTTAAAATGATTAGGTGATCAAACTGGGGTCACCTGATGGTAAGTATACACTGCCGCCTAGAATTTTAGCCACAGAGGTATCACAGGAGCTTTACCAGCTTTAAGGTTTTAGCGTACTTCCCAAGCATGTACACTTATCATAAATGTCATTGTATTTTTCTTCATTAGGATGGAAAACTCGGTGCGAATGTACTTGAATATTGTACTTTTAATATATTACTTTCATTTTATCAAAATTTAAACGTTTTGTAAAAATAATATTCACGATGCGGAACTACACCAGATCTTTCAAAATTGACTTCTCTAACCTGACGCGTGTTACGGGAATCAGCTGATCCTGACTCCGGACGTACATTTTTGTACAATAATAATTATATATCCACATCAAATTAAATCAAATTCACTTTGTTCATGTATGTCACGGTAATGATTCTTATGAATGTCAAAAAAAGCTTTCATTATTGCTTTCACCGCCACTTCGTAAAGGGTTGAGCTAATGAGAAGAAGTGGCAAGAAACTCATTGCCACTCTTTTAAATCAACATTTACATTTTCATCGTTTTACAAATAATTTCAATTACAATGTAAAAGATGCAACAAAAATACTCAAACGTTAATGCCTTACACGAGTAAGTCAAAAAAGGAAATGTAAATTAATAGAAAACAAAAGTTCTTGAGTACACTAGCTGCATCACCCACACACACCGAAATAAAAAAGGTATTTTGCGAGAATTTTAAATGGGATTATAAAAATAACTTTTAATATATTTGTATAGTATTTTCCCAGTACAAGCTAGAGAATCCTAAAAAATATAAATCGTCTCGCTTTTTCTCTTGTATTCTCTTCACCATGACATCATAAAAGCATAGCGCTAGCGGGTTGGACCAGGAAGTTCCCATCACCATTTTTAGTTTTCAGTATTAACAAAAGGAAGTAGTTAAACGTTTTAAGTGCACTTAGACACAAGAAACACTTTATTGTATTTACTTAGTAGCTTAGATCTTGTGGCTAACTTAGGTAGCTTACATTAACTGGAAGCTTTCAGACGGAGCCAGGTGAGAGAAATATTTCTTCTTTTTTTATGACAGTATGGGACGAGATGTGCCGGACGTCCCATTACAATGCAGTGCCGGTCAGGATTATTGAGAAACACAAAAATTCGCTCGTCACCTTGAGACATAAGATGTTAAGTCTCATTTTCCCAGTAATTTCACTAGCTACGGCGCCCTTCAGACCGAAATACAGTAATGCTTACACATTGCTGCTTCACGGCAGAAATCTGTGCCTTTGTGGTACCCATTTTCTAGCAGGCATCCTGTGCAATGGAGCCTCCCACTGGTAACATATATCGACAAGTTTTCACTTTTTGTCTTCTTCTTTAATCTTCTTCTTTATTATAATCATGAGGTATCTTCCAGTTTCTTTGGTTTAAATTGTTCAAGACTTCAAGATGTTTTAAAAACTTAAAGAGGGGTTCTTCATATTATCACCATGCTTCTAGAATCCATTGTATCGACAAGCAATTTGGCTTCAAGCCAATCTACATTCTCTATATCTCCATAAAGTGCAGATATTGCCACATATGAAGTACCTAATGATCTCAATTCTGGTCTGGTGCGCCCAATATCATCAAAAACCATTTGACTACGTGCAGCGCAGAACTATTTGAATTTTAAGAATTACATTAGACGACTTCTTTCATTTCGTGTCTTCTTTTGTATTTATTACGGCGAATATTCCGAACAGCTATTTTACCTGATATCCTAGTACCATGACTAGTACAACCGTACCTCCACAGTGCCAAAAAAAGTTCTTCTACGTAAAACTAAATTGGGAAGTAAACATTCAATCCAAATGAAATGCAAATGAAAATATTGTTACAATAATCAAGTCAAACATCGAATTTTCGCTAGAGTCATAAATTCGATAGGTATAGCTGTTTTGTAAACAATTTGTTTTTATTTCCTGTTTTTAGGGCTCCGCACCTCAAAAGGAAAAAATTAAATCCTTATAAGATTTTGCCCATCGTCCCTTTATATCGGGAGCGCGTGTAGGAATCAAGTTGCAATTAAAATAAAAAACTCAAGCCTACAGTCTCTTGACGACTTGAAAACATCAAACTTCTAAGTAAACGTAAAAAACAGACAGGTGTTTACGCTACAAAAAAATGTACTATTGAAGCTCCGTCTAGAACATAAGACATATGTAAGCATGATACCTTATGAAACAAATAGAAGAATATTTTATGTTTAACCATTGCCCATATATTACACACTCAAACAGTTTGCTACTGAACTTAAAACTAGCAAACGCAGTTAATATTAGAACTTTTAAACAATCTAGGTAGGTGCTCGATGTGATGTGAAGTGAATTATCGACAGTAAAGATAATTCACTTCATATCACATAATAAGTTAAGAAGTTAATAAGATAAAGTAAGACACAATAACATTTTTAATTTGCCAAAAAATATGGCTAAAACCAATAACAATAGCCAAACAAATGAAAGGCATTCAGGGCTTTTCTTAATGGACCATGTTTGAAAATGCAAAGTTGAACTTACATTGAGAATTCATGTTGCACACACGTATTGTTTGCACATGTGATTCCATTGGATTGAAAAATCCAACGAACCATTGACAACGTGTGTGCAAAATTTTATGATAATGGGTTGCGAAGTTCAGACGATTTGTTTTATGTATTAATAGAATAAACTTAAAAATAATATAATACAGGTGTACTAAAAACTAAAAGATTGCAAAAGCGTGTGTGTGTGTGTGTGAGAGAGATAGAGAGAGAGAGGCTGAGTGTGTGAGTAGGTACTGCGCTCTTATGCTTTACCTATTATTTTTTTTACGAAGATGTTTTATTATGAACTTCATTTTTGATAACTGAAATGTATCAAACTCAGCTTTCTGTTTATTATAACTTCGTTACAGACGCGGAATTACGGCATTTTGGGCATAATTTGTATTAGATTTTGGGAACATGCAAAAGCTAGTTGGTACAGCGCGGGTTCGATCAAAATTCTGGTATACAAATTCAATTTGAATAAGTTAAGACGTAACGTAACATACGTTGGATGAGGTCAGCGCAGGGCCAATCGTCGTGGAGATCTTTGGAGGTCGAGGGTTTTGTCCACCACTGAACATAATCCGGCTGATGATGATGGCAAAGACGTAACAAAAAAACTCGCTTTTGTATATAAAATTTTAGTTGAAATAACCTTAATTTGTGAGGGAAACTTTTCAATCTGCTTTTTTTTGTTAATTTTGCAGTCAACCAACGAACTGTGCAAAATACATAGCTTTTGAATTTATAATAGAAAATAGCACATATTTCGATAAATTCAACATATGACGTACATTATAGATCTTTTATTCATTCAGTTTAAATGTTATTTCAAAGACATTGCAAATGGTAAAGTATTAATTTACTTTGTATCATACAGTTTCAAGGTTTCTGTTAAACAACAATTCGCAAACTGTTTCAGTTTTCAACTTTAATTGCATTGGCTTTATACAAAATGATAATTACTTGATATCGTGTTTGAACGATGTTTATATCCTTTGCACTAAATTTAGATGCAATGGCCTAAGTATATATAGACAGAACGAACTATGTAATTTAAGTGGAGTCATTCTTCGAATACCTTATGCGACATGGAGACTTGTCCTTCGATCGCCTTGCTTCGTAGGAAAGGGTCGAAGGGATAGAAGCTCGAGGCAGGTCGTGCGATATACTGATCATCGCAAAACAGCATTGGATGAAGATGATTGGACGAGCGTTAGTCCCAAAAATAACGACCACGACCACCTTGGAGAATATATAATAAAATGAAGAAAAAAGTCTTAGTGAAAGAACAAACTAATTATCTGGATAAGAATACCTACATCATTCAAGAAAGATTTAACGCTAATAACCTTGAGATATTAAATTTTACTACATAGTACCAGTATATTTGAAGCTAAAACTCAACTCTCAGGTTGTGGCTTCATCTACAGGATCTATTTTACAGTTGATAACCTGCTCAACCCCAATATTTGCATATTAGGAAATTGGCTTGATACAATTTTTTTTATTTTTTAAAACACACAGTAAGGTTTGTCCAGCATGCTTAGGAAGATACAGTAATATTATCTTTGATTAACTTGCCCCTTCTCCGCATTGAATGTTGAAATTCAATTACTTGGTGGCAGAAAATAACAGTGCCTGTTTAATTGATATCCAGTGCCTAAGACCTTCCCAGTGGTAGATGTCGTTAATTGCGATTTCAACTATAGTATCATAATTAGAAAATTTAACGTAGCTAACACCAGAGGAACCACAAGACCGTTGCCGGCCTTTAAACAAGGTGTACGCGCTTCTTTTCAAGGTACCCATGTCGTATCGTCCCGGAAACACCGCACAAGGAAGCTCATTCCACAGCTTTGTAGTACGTAGAAGAAAGTTCATTGAAAACCGCACTGTGGAGGACTACCACACATCCAGATGGTGGGAATGATTTCCTAATTTGTGGCGTGTCGTGTGAAGGTGGAATTAGACGGCAGGAATATTGTGAAACAGCTCTTTGGAACACT
Source organism: Leptidea juvernica (assembly GCA_949711755.1). Classification (NCBI taxonomy): domain Eukaryota; kingdom Metazoa; phylum Arthropoda; class Insecta; order Lepidoptera; family Pieridae; genus Leptidea; species Leptidea juvernica. The sequence goes on along the minus strand of CATIXQ010000002.1, from coordinate 8,113,201 downwards.
CCCCGTAGTGGTTATAGACACACAATGAAGCGACGTCTCAACGCAACGCCAAGTGATCCAGCCGTTCACAGAGCACTTTTCTTTTCTTTTCTATTTTAATTTCCAATTATAAATAGACATATCCCTTATTAACTTCTTTTCCTAAAAATAGCAATTAAATTATATAAATATCAAATATAAATATAAAAGGCTGTTTTAAGAAGTGTAAAGTTTTTTATGGACATATTGTGTCAACAAACAAATTGAATAATCGCCACTAGCATCACAGTAACTCTGCAGCTCCATCTATAATATATCTAGATCTGAGTATTAAATATAGATTCACCTTGTGACATTTGGTAAATTACCTCACGCTTGGATAATAGCTATGGCCCGTGAACCCGTTTACATGAAATGGTTGCTTTTTGTAATGGCTTTTCTTGTCTGTTCTGAAAGGTCGTTAGGGTAGCAACGGAAATAGCGAGCTTAATGCTCAGTAATTATGCTAATTTTGAACTTTTTCTTTCATTATATTAGTTATCGACTGTGCTTTAAAAACACCGCTCATCTCATGCATCACTTTTTTTATTATCCAAAAGGAGGACAAACGAGTGTACGCATCACAGGAGCTCATCTCATGCATCACCTTTTTATCCAAAAGGAGGACAAACGAGTGTACGCATCACAGGAGCTCATCTCATGCATCACTTTTTTTATGGAAAAAGCAGGACAAACGAGTGTACGCGTCACAGGAGCGTTGCCGGCATTTTAGGTAGGTGTACGGACTTGTTTTGAAGCTACACATGTCGTATCTTCCCTGAAATACGGCACAAGGTTCGAATAAAATAGACAACAAACTTAGCACTGGTGACACACCTATCAGAGGCACACGTTTTAAGCACAGTGGGAAAAATGCCCTTCGGCCCGCCCGACTCCTTTACGTCCAATAAAAACAGAGCTCGCCGAACAGTTTTCTGTCTGAACTGTACTTCGGGCATAGAGATCTGACATCGCGGGATGGTTGGCGATGTTTTTCCGTTGTTGTCAAGAGTTCAGTTGGAGGCGAAAAGAGTGCACAGAAGATCGGCTTTCTCTTTTGCCGAATGAGCCAGGGTGTTCCTCATGTGCAGTGGCGGTAGAGACGGCTGGTTGTTACCGAGAGCAGCTTTTGACAACGCCCAGAACTTTCGTGTTGTGCTTCGATTCGTACGGGTGATTTGCCGTTTAAGAAATCCGGAGGCACGGTTATATTTTGTTTATGTTTTTCTGTTTCGAATCATTTGTGCCGCAACCCAGGTTCGATATGCCTGTGCGGTCCTCGACACTAACCTATGCGAAACATATCGGCACTATAAGGCCGCTACTTCACTCCGATATTCTTTGTGAGTGTCGTAATTACCCTGGACGATTCTGAGCCGTTTTTGCTAACGTCATAAGACGGCTGCGTGACTCTCCCACTTCTAGAAAACCTATAGACTCCTCTTGGAACTGGGACCTTCTCTATATCCTTGGGCTTGGGACGCCCCTATTCAATCTCTGGGCAAAGCACGTCTTATAGAAAACTGTTTTCTACTCACATGGTACCATGACCATGCTGGAGCGTGTCAGTACAATATAGTTAGTAAAAGTATGGGACTATTCTTATTGCCCTAAAGACCGTGCCGTCATAGAGCAGCACCGCAGCTTGCTATGAACGAACTGCATATAATAGGCAATAATTTGAAAACAAAAAATTAAACACAGCAAAAGTAATTCACCACTTAAACATGGGTCCGCTTACGGTCTTCCAGCTGATGTTGATGATGATGACTACGCTTCCGGTCTTCCGGCTGATGATGATGATGATGGGTCCGCACGCACAATATTGTTCCAAATAATGTTCATAATATTAGCATCCCAGATGTCTTTCACTTAGTTTCTATCGATGCGAAAATCCTTGGTGATAGGTTAACTGTGTAGATGACTTAAACTACAAAAATACTCTTTAGCATGCCGAACGTTAAAGTTAGAAAAGAATTTTTAAATACGGACAGTTCATTTTATAGCGTTATAAATCCACAAGTTTATTAAAATAAAAAAAAAATCGTATTGCACTTAAATCGCTGTAGCAAAAAATCTTATTTCAAAATAATATTCTAATTGATTTTGCTACTTTCACCTATTTTCATAAGTTTATATTCATTAGAAGAGTCGATTTACTCTTAAAATCTGTCTATAATTTTTTTGTATCTCTGTGATCCTAGTTATGTTAAGAAACTAATGATAATTATTTTACCATCGGCATTTGATTCAAATATTATCAATTCATGTTAATCAAGAATTTTTGAAAGAGATTTAAATTAGTAACTAATATTCATTCCATTACTTACAGCTAAAATAAGGCGCATAAAATAGATTAAATTCTCTTGCTTGTCCGTTGCCAAAAAATGAAATAAATGTAATGACAATGGAAAGGAAATAGAACTGACATAAAGGAAATTTTGTTCAAAAATATCAAAGTCGTTAGTCACTTCCTTCACAATGATATTGGCACCCCCATCGCTATGGCACTATCGCTCGCATATCCGGCGTCACTTCAAGGTAAGTGATAGCAAATTGTTTAGTGACAAGGTTAATAGTACTTAACCGGTATAATAATTTCGTTTTGTGATCAATCAAAATCAAATAATCACGATCAATTTACACGGAACCACAAAATCCTGGCAAAATATATTATATAAGCTGCCTGTGGCTTCAACCTTGAGTATATCTTAATATATATAAATTACGTGACACGTTGTTTGTCCGCGATAGACTCCTTAACTAATGAACGGATTTTAATGCGGATTACTTCATGGAGTGCAGCTTTGTTCCAACTTGAGAGATAGGATAGTTTTTATTTCGATTTGGGACCGATAATTATTTTTATTTTCAATATTTGTTTTGTATGGACATATTTTCTATGAGAGAGTTTATTGACGCACGGTTTGACAGTTTTGCTGTGAAACAATTTCATTGTAAACAACAGGGAGCATTTTTTACGAAATAATTCTTGATGTTTTTTTATTATCTACAGGACAACGTCTGTCGGGTCAGCTAGTATATTTATATTTTTTAATGTTTCTTAATGTAACTAATGTTGGTTTTTAATTTTTATGAGAATAAGGGACGAGACCTGCAGGACGTTCAACTGATGGTAATTGATACGTCCTGCCCTATACAATACAGTGCCGCTCAGGATTCTTGTCCAAGAATTCTAAAAATGTTAAGTCTCGTTTGTTTATTGATTTCACTGAACTTATAATTTAATTGTATAAGATATGTCATACTGGACTTTATATTTAGTAACGCTCAATATCTTTGCAATACATTGTTATTAGGTAACAGTGATGAGCTTGCAAGGCGGTCATCGGCAAATATAGTGACTGGTCCATTGCCACTTCTGCCACTGCCCTTCAGCCAAATGCGCTCATGGATACGGTCTCTCACCAACGACCTACACAACACCCGATGGATGAATGTCTCAAGCTGTAGACAGTCGAAGGAGGCGATACCTGTACTGTCGCCCAAACTGACACGTAGACTTATCAGCCTCAACAGACATGACATCCGTATAATGGTGGGCACCCTAACGGGTCACACATCACTAAATATACACCTTTTCACAATCGGCGTAACGGACAGTCCTAAGTCCAGAGGCTGTCTGGCCGATGACGAAATGGTTACTCACGTAATCCTGGAATGTGCGGGGGTGGCCAACCAACGGGCAAAAACCTTAACCAATACGAGGTCGCTCCAGGAAGTCTGCGAACACTTCAGGAATGTTCTGAACTTCTGGAAGGAGCTGGGCTGGTTGGAGTAACTGGCCATTACTGCACGCAAAATGGTCCCATGCTAGTGGTTTAATTGCGGAAACAGGAGCCCCTATACCATACCATACCAATACTTCTATTTTAAGCGTGTCTAAGTTACCTATTTTTTAACTTACTAAGAAATTCTTCTGCAACACCAGATGAATCACAGGAGCGTTTTCGGCCTTTGATTTTAATTAATATTGCATAATATAATTATCAATTTAAAAATATTATGCGAAAGGCTTTTTTATTGTGCTAGTTGGCTTAGCTAGGCAAAATAAGAGATAATTATTAATTTTATTACAATATTACTTACTACTATTTTACTTACTATTAGATGCTTGTGTGCTCGGCATCTTGACACTCAATGGCATTGTGTTATGTTTATAAAGTGATAACCCTCACTTCTAGGATTAATACACAAATAAATTTGAAAAACAACAAAATTTTATGAACGATGCGGGACTCGAACTCACGACCTCCGGCGTTCCGTGCCGGTACTCTAATCACTCAGTTGGTTGTTTTTCAAATTTTATTTGTGACTCAATGGCATCTTTCAAATTTCATAACATACACTTCGTGTTATTTTACATTTACATTAATAAAATACAAAATACTTACTGATGATATGTGATCCCAGTGTCTTTCTTATTTCTTGTAGAATTTATGAAAATAAATTTAGAGGAGTTCCCTAAATTGCGCAAAGATTTCATTTGATCCAATTAATCAGTAATATGATTCATCTTAAGTATGTATAAACTATCTTAAGGATGTATATGCTTTTACAACAAGATCCCAGAAAATGTTCAAAACAAAAGTATTACGTTATTCATAAAAATTGTTAAAAAACGTTTGTGCGGTAAAGGTTACTATAACATAAATGACTTTCTCAATGATACCACAGATTGGGAATGGAGTGACCGCCCTCAGGCTATTAAATAATAAGTTTAATTGTACAATATTACTTTGTAAACATATTTCTTCGATGCAAAAAAGCCCGCTGAGTTTGTTGCGCCCATTCTTCTCAGGTCTGAGGCATTCATTTTGGAATGGGTGGTAGTTTTTTGACTTTCAATAAGTGATGTCACATCCTATTTTGAATAAAAATATTTGAATTTGAATTTGATCAAGTCATTATTAATTATTATGAATAATGGTGACGATTATAATATGAGGTAACTATAACATAACATACAATACGATATAACATACTAATGAATTATAATTATGATATGAGGTAACAAACATAAAAATAGAAACAGTCGAGTTGAAAACCTCCTTTTTTTAAATTTACGGAGCCCTTCGCGTGAGAGTCGGACTCGCAAAGGTTTTTCAGTTTTCTTTCTCTATTCGTCTCGGAGACAAAATCGAACTAAACTAATCCACAGCTTTATTTAATAAACATGGTATTCAAATATTACTGACAAACAGTTACATACAAAACCGCTGGTCGACAGCAATCAAAAACGAAATCTAGGCCATACATAATATGTTCCGGGAATGAATTCTTCGACAACAATGGGGTTCACCGGTTGAAGGGTATTAATCTTTCAAGCAACAAAATGATGCCTCTCCGACTGTTTTACGCTTCGTTTGAACAATTTGGGACGCGATATATCCTGTCTGATGGATATGAGTAAAGATGGTCTTACATTTTACCTTTCATAATTTTTTATTGAAGTAATTAATAAATATAGAAATGAAAAATAATAAATAATTTTGATACTACAATAATATAACATTTTCAATACATTACTTACAAATATTAATGTATTTTCAATATTTGTTCTTAATTAATATATATAATGATGACAGAATGAAATTAGTTTTATTATATGCAAAGATAAATACTGATTTGAAATGAATTCATAGTGTCGTATCGATTATTCTCAATATAAGGATTATAAGTATTAAGAATGTGTTTGATTTTGACTTGGCTCTGACTTTGACCTTCACCTTGTGTTTGTTGATTTATAGACTTGCATAGCATCACCACCCATGCCCTCATGCACAGGTAGAAAAATCAGAAGAGCGTTGAATTTATTTCTATTAAGTCAAAGTCTGCCAAGCTATGCCCTTGCCGCCGTCCATCTGTCAGAAATACCAGAAGATACCAGCTGCATCGACCATGGTGAAAGCTTGTACTGTTGGGTGTTCATCAATTGGGCACTGACTATGAACGATTTTAATAAATAATAAAAATATTGTAGATTTCCAGAACCTTGAGAAATAACGAATAAACAGTAATAATATTCTTAGTGCGTCATGTGAATCCATCTTATTTCCGCGATGTCTGTTATGTGTCTGCCATTCAGAACACTCCCATCTTATTTGAACACAAAAGCTAATCTAAGTTTTTTTTTTGAAGCATTTTTCGAATAAGAATTCGACCATCGTTTTTACTGCCAAAAAGGGAACTGATACTTTATATGATAGTTATGGACCAGTTATAACATTGCGAAAATAGGTTATCCCAAGCTAAAACGGTCATACGGAACCTTAAAGTGATTATATCCATACCTATTACTGTCACTTACGTAAATTATTGAACTATTGAAGAAATATTAGTTTTTCTCATATGTAATATTTGTTTCCATAGAAAATTAACAAAATAAATTAATAATTTAATAAATATTTTACTTTATGACAATAAGGAACGAGATCTGCTGGATCTTCAGCTGATGGTAATTAATACACCCTGCCCATTACAATGCAGTGGCATTCAGGATTCTTGTTAAACCCAAAAATTCTGAGCGGCACTACAACTGCGATCGTCACCTTGAGACATATCATTTGCCTAGTAATTTCACTAGCTACGGAGCCCTTCAGACCGAAATACAATAATGCTTACATATTACTGCTTCACGGCAGAAAAAGGCGCCGTTGTGGTACCCATAATCTAGCCGGCATCCTGTGCAACGCCTCCCACTGGTATTTGTCAAAACAGCATATTATTCATAATAATTCTGTGCCGTTAATACGGCCGTGTGTTTTGCTATCGTATATGATTCGTCGAATACTTGTAGCTATCGATGTTTTATTAGATAGTATTAGTTAATACTAAGGAGCACCGTGGTGCCCCAGGTTCATCATTATAAATGAAGATGCTAGTTGCTGACTATTTATTTACTATCAAAATTATTAGTTAATAAATGGATCATTTAAAAATTCTAACACCTTCATTAAGGGCCGGCAACACTTCTGTGATTCCTCTGGTGTTGCAAGAGAATGTGGGGGCGGTGATCACTTAACATCTGGACTCGTACGCTCTTTTGTCCTCCTCTCCCATACAATTTTGTTTTACTTTTTCCTCCCTTCATTGGTTTGATTTTCAACATGGCTTTTGAGGTCTTTCGGGTCAGCTAGTAACAATATTAAACTACTATTATAACGTTATTTTTTAACAGTTATCAACTAATCAAAACCTTCAAAATTTTATTTAAAATTCAAACTTTTTCAATATTTGCTATCCATTTTCGCCAAGCAAACTTGAATTACAAAATTACGTTATAGTAAGTGAAATTCACGCTCGTGTGAAGATTTAAACTGATGAAATTGGTTGCAATTTAGTGCAAATAATAAAATAGTAATTATAAATGCGCCTTCCGCATTAGATGTCCAGATTAGTCACAGAAGGACCTAGACAGTTAGGGTTAAGACGATATTGGGGGTGAACGACCCTGCCCTCTGTCAAGGAGACTAACAAATATATAGAGTGGGCTGGTTATAAAATTATAATTTATTAACATTATTAAACTAATTTAAAAATTAAATGTATTCATAGATTAATTTTTTTTACTGCGTGTTCAAAATCAAATCTTTTTTTTAAGACGGCACAAAAACCCCAGCGTATTAACACGCTTAATTATTGTTGCATAACTAACAATTATTGTGTGTGAAAAAATTATAATTATATTATGCTTAATAGTGAGGTCGTCTGGGTATTTGATTAAGTGGGAGTAGTAAACAATGAACAATATGATCTCATGCTGTGTGCAGTGTAATTAATACTATCTATTACTTCGGCAGTAGCATACTGCTGGCAATGACAACTTTGCAGCAGTTGGACATATTGATTTTTAAGATGAATTATTAAATATTTACATATTTAAACACGTTTAAGATTCCGTTACATAAAAGGATACACAGTAATAAGGATACATTTACCAGTGGGAGGCTCCTTTGCACAGGATGCCAGCTAGATTATTGGTACCACAACGGCGCCTATTTCTACCGCGAAGCAGTAATGTGTAAGCATTATTGTGTTTTGGTCTGAAGGGTAACGTAGCTAGTGAAATTACTGGGCAAATTAGACTCAACATCGTATGTCTCAAGGTGACGTGCGCAATTGTAGTACCGCTCAGAATTTTTGGGTTTCTTCATATTCTTGGGCTTCAAGCATCCTGAGCGGTACTGTATTGTAATGGGTAGGGCGTATCTATTACCATCAGCTGAACGTCCTGCTCGACTTGTCCCTTACTGTTATATAAAAAAAAGACGTGTGGCACTTGGGGACTGCTGCGGTAAAGCTATTACATAGCATTTTTTATCAACTTATGCAATTATAATTATTTATTTATTTTATTTATGCAGTATTTTTTTTGATAAAATAAATTAAAAAAAAAAGCAAATGGGAAGTGAGTAAAATTTTACTTGCAAGATTTGATAACAGACAGACAACGGGACAGGTGAAACTAAATAAAAATGCTTGTCATAATTATTTAAATTAAAAAAACGTGATAAAAAAAATAAGGAAATTAAAAAAAATACCCCAGGCTCGACCCCGGGAACTTCTGCACAAAAATCATACGTGTAACCGCTGCTCCACGGCAACTGTAATGACTGTGGCGAAATATCTATATAGATCTAGTAAGTAAGTGTTAGGTTATTTTCGTTACGGAATTTCTGGATTCGGTCTCCACGCTCAAGGCCCGCGATAGAAGCTATGCAATAGCTTAAAAAAAACATTTATATACCTACCTACCTAATATAAAATTAGCTTCTCGTCGTAATAGTTTAAAAATTAATATAAACGACAACTCCACTCAGCCTCTGTTTCAGAATGTATTCCACACAAGGTCCAGACTCATTACGGTTTCCATATTGGCTCGCGTTATCTCGTGTTACGCACGATTCACGATTCCTTCATACGATACTGATTTGCATTTCTACTTCAATTACCATTAGTTAAATAATTCATTCTGATGCATGCTACTGGCTGTCGAGCGTAGGGCTCTCATGATGGTAGGTGATGAACCCCGTTATTGCATTAGTTAGTTTAATTATAGCCTCACTGGAATTTATATGCTTGACAAGTAGTAACCTGGTAATGCCCACCCTGACGCGTCCCGGGTAGAATTTGATTTAATAGAGTTGGTCGTTGAGTTTCTTGTTTGTTCTTCTCACGAGCTCTACTTTTTCTGAACATATTATAATAGATTTAGTAATTTAAATAACCTAAATATATTTTTATTGCTGATTCAATAGCTCCTACTTTAAGCCTAATTGTATAAAGTTTACTTGACTTTGGTTCCATCAGCATAAACCAAGTATCATCTAAACTAATTTTATAAATAGGAAACATGTATGATTTTGTATGTATGTTTGTAATGCTTTTACACAAAAACTTCTGGACCGATTTCAAAAATGCTTTCACTGTTAGAATGCTGCATCTTCACTGAGTGACATAGGCTAAATACATTTTCAAAAAAATAGTGATCCCTAAAAATATACAATAATATAGGTAACCCAAGGTGTAAAAGAAATGTCATAAAAAAATCTATTGATGTCTAGTAGTTAATAAAAGTGCATTACTATTATTATTAACTCATTTATACTAATATTATAAGTTCGTGAAGTTGTAGGGCGTAATATCTGGATCTACTGAACCGATTTTAAAAATTCTTCTATGAATTGATATTAAAATACAGCTTAAGATATCTGATTTAAAGTAATTATTATAACAATGAAATTATCATGCATGATAGCTACCAATTTATTTCCAATACCTACTAGTAATATATATTTTGATCGGTAGGCATTTTATTTTTCCTTCTTTATTTATTTACTATTCATTTTTTTCAACTTTGGCAACCAGTAGCTCAAATCAAACCAAAACATTTTAATTAATTCATCTCTTCGTGCATTCATTGATTGATGGAAATAAGGGTTACTTGAAGCAGATTTATTGCAGGTTTCATGCAATTGCAGTGCAGTAGTAGTGTAGGTGCAGCACAATTGCAGTTTTGAGGAGAACGGCCCTGCTGATCGATATTTACTATACCTAATATATAATTACCAGTTATATATATCATAGTTTATTTAAATGTTATCATTATGTTTTTAATTTATTATTATGATCTTACAGTAAATATTTTAAATAATCAAATATTATTGTATGTCGAAGTACTTCGTGAAATTTTACTTGCTCTAAAAAAATATAATAATACATTCAATTATTCCATTATTTATAAGCTACATTTCAAGTTGTGAGATATGGATCCCAGATAAGGTAGAGGCGTCCAACTCAATTAAAAGTTTCTGCCTCTAGCTTTCTGTATCTATTGTTGTCCTGCTATTTGAGCTTCATCAGTCCGCTGATTGCCAACATGGGATAATTAAAACATAAAAATCAAAAATGCCTGCATGTAAATCTTATGAAATAATTGTAAGTTGTCAAGGAAAGATCAGTCGATTATTGTTGAAATTATTCATTAGATTTTTTAATATTTTCACCGAAATTTTGTCTTATAAAGGTGTATTTATTAATTTGTAAGAATACCAAATAATACAAAAGATTGGCGGCTATACATACAATTTAAATATTCTTTTAATAAATAAAAATGTATCAAGTGCAATGTGCATAGTTATTATACATTCATACATTTTTAACTTAGCAATAATTATACCATTTCAATGTTTAAATCACTGCCCTCTAGCGATTATATTAAACAATATCACAAATTTTGGTCCAATGCTATCGCTACTTTAACCTTTTGAAATAATTCTTAGCATTTCACATAGAGGGCGTGCAATATGAATGTCTCTGGAAGGCCAATATTATTCTTATTTCGTTCAAAAGCTACCTTCGCTTTCTTTTACCTTAATATGTTTCAAAAGCTGTTATATATCTATATATATATATATCATGAATAAATTCGAAATAAATTGTATGCCTGAAGTTTACTTTTGAAGGAGGAAAAAAAACTAATAATATCAGATATAATAAGGTATCACTTACCCTAGTAATAATGTTTTAATTTAAAATTAAATTTCTATAGCTATTGTACTTTGCTCTTATATAAACAAAAAAATATTTTGTTCAAAGTTTATTGAGTACCTGGTATTTCTTTCCCTGGCCTCAATGACTAATTCCTTGTGCTACGTGGTTCTTCGTGGAACGAATGAGAATCACAATCTTATGTTGTAGGAATCTACCCCACTATTATTCTATACATAATTGCTTTAGGAATATGTAATCAAACTTATCTATAATTTATATTGCCTGACGGCGGTCGCTCCATTCCCAATCTGTGGTATCATTAAGAAAGTCATTTTTTTTTTAATGGAATAGGAGGACAAACGAGCGTACGGGTCACCTGGTGTTAAGTGATCACCGCCGCCCACACTCTCCTGCAACACCAGAGGCCATTGCCGGCCTTTAAGGAAGGTGTACGCGCTTTTCTTGAAGGTACCCATGTCGTATCGTCCCGGAAACACCGCACAAGGAAGCTCATTCCACAGCTTCGTAGCTTCGTAGTATTCATTTATGTTATAGTGTTATGGTTATTTCACATTCCTCAGATAATTGTGCAGGAAAATTAATCACAGGTTGATTATATGAATAAGTAACAAAGTTAATAAATATAAATTGATAATAATAAAGTTTTTTGAATACCACTTAGCAATCTATGTACTATTTCGAATATGATATTTATAAGCTTTCTTCAAAATTATAATAGTTTGTTACATTTTTCTAGTTTTTTATATGTCAATAAGGGACAAGACGAGCAGGACGTTCAGCTGTTGGTAATTTATACGCCCTTCATATTACAATGCAGTGCCACTCAGGATTCTTAAAAAATTCTGAGTGACACTTCAATGGCGCTTGTCTCTTTGAGACATAAGATGTTAAGTCTCGTTTGCCCGGTAATTTCAATGAGCAAACGAGAACAGTAATCTTTCTGAGCGAAAACCTGAATGTTAACACATTACTGCTTCACGGCAGAAATAGGCGCCGTTGTGTACCCATAATCTAGCCGGCATTCTGTGCAAACGAGCCTCCCACTGGTTCACAAATAGGAAGATTATGGAAATCTCTATGTATATACACTTGGAATAAAGTTTAACTTTTCTAGGGCCTTAACCCTCGACTTCATCCTATACATTCAAATTAGACCCACGTAGTAATCGCTAACTTTCCTCCATGGTTGAACAAGAATAATCTACTAATCTTAACAAATCATAATAATATATTTTCTTTTCACTTATTCAATGTGCAGATTGTAAATCTTTTAATTCGTCGTTTTTCACACTATATCGATACATCGGTGAACCATGATAGAATCGATTCTAACAATAGTTGTCAGCGTCGAGTGAAGTGCACAATGCTCTAAAGATCTCTCGAACCCTACTCAAGATCGAACATAAAACCTCTTTTTATTGGTCAGATTTGCGACGAGGTCAACTGTCATTAGAACAGATTTAATTCATAGGCGATCGTTATCTAAACAACATTTTAATAATCAAAAAAATAAATGAAACTAAAAATAAATGTTTCGGAAAATATAGAGTTTGGGAAAATAATATTATGCAATTAATACAGAAATTTGTACTCATTTTTCTATGTATCTAAATTCTTATAGTACAATAATAAAATCGAGGTGGATTTTGGTTGAATGATTAATTTGGCAGAAGGTATCAACTAAAGTATATTTCAACATTATGGCCAAAATTATTTATTTGGAATAGGGGGATAAGATATCACCTGATAGTAGGTCATCACCGACACCCATAAGCTCTCTCTGTACTAGACAGTACAAGAAGGAACTCACCTGTAATTTCACCTCCATCTAGATTTTATTCCGGAAAGAAGTTCATTTTACTGTTTCGTTGTATATAAAAGAAAGTTCCCTGAAAAAATGTCCTTTTCCTAACCAAGAAGCGATGCTGCTCACTCCCTGAATACCACTCACGACCCGAGTGAGAATACTCGAGGGGACACTCCCTTTTCCCCGAGTCATTTTCATCTTGATGTTATTCTTCTTTCAGAACCTCTGTCATATTTGATGGGTGCTTCTTTTACTGGTGAGCTTTGTACCACAGTTCGTGGTGTCCTTGTAAGACAGCATTCAATATTTCATCTCCATTAGTCACCTTTTAAAACTCCGATGACCCAATTATTTTATAAATGATTCAAGCGGGCATCAAACCTGCATCTCATTTCCGATCAAGTAAAAAACCCTCATTGATTTGTATCTTATTTATACATTTAATATACTAACATAACCCGCAACGATTTAAATACGTATGAAATTCCCTGAGGAATAATTAATAAAATGTGATAAAGTGTAACCAATGGCCTTTTCTGTACCAAAGAAGAAAGTGTGCGGGTATTTCTTCTTTCTGGTCGCAAAAGGGTTTAAATAAATATCCGAAACACTTTTACTGTGTTATTACGAAAAAGTTAAATATGTTTTGAACAATTGTTTTAAAATAGGTCTATTACAAATCTGTGTCTTTCTCTGTTGTTTAGCTGTCAACAATCTTTAGACATTGCTTATATTTAAACACGAGTCGAAGCTTGGCTAAGGTGTGTCTGACTAATAGATAGATTCTTAAGATTTAGATTATATGATGACAACTGCTAAAATTACGTTCCGTTCCTTTAATTGTTCCTGTACGCTTCAGTTTATGTTGTACTTAACGAAGTTTTAGTTAAACACAAGTTAAACACTGTTTTGTAAAAGAAAAAGGTAAACTCCATTTTAGTCGTCATTATTAATAATGTTAACATCAGAAACAGACATAAGCTTATAATACCTACTACTCGGCTAAGTCGAGTTAGCAAGTCTTTTGTGGGTCGATGTTTATGCTTTTACAACAGGATCCCAGAAAATGTTCAAAACAAAAGTATTACGTTATTCAAAAGAATTGTTAAAAAACGTTTGTGTGGAAAAGGTTACTAAAACATAAATGACTTACTTAATGATACCACAGATTGGGATTGGAGCGACCGCTCTCAGGCTATTAAATAATAAGTTTAATTGTACAATGTTACTTTGTTACTTTGTAAATGTTACTTTAATTGTAAAACATATTTTTGATGAAAAAAAAGCCCGCTGAGTTTGTTGCGCCCATTCTTCTCAGGCCTGAGGCATTCATTTTGGAATGGGTGGTAGTTTTTTTTTGACTTTCAATATGATATAACTTATGATTGACTATAAATATTTTTATTCAAAATAGGATGTGATATTTCAATGTCACATCCTATTTTGAATAAAAATATTTGAATTTGAATATTGTTAAGTCACTGAAGTTGTTATAGATAGGTCACTATCGTGTGTCTAAGCCATGTTAAAATTAGTTTAAAAAAAATTATTCACCAAACGCTTATAACTTGGACTGGACACCGTTAAGGGACAAACACAACTCCCATAAAACACAAACCACTCTTCAGCCAGCAGTAAAACGCAGATTTGCACAACTCCTTATAAGTGATCATCAATTTATCTTCTATATCATTTGTATCGGAAAGATAATTGAAACTATTTTCATAATAAAGCAAAAATATGTTTAGTATTTTGACCGTGTCCAAGTAACCAGCCCGTAGGTGTATTGGTATGATTTTCGTGTTAATAATCTATGAATGGCTTGAAAAAACTATCGCGGCTGATAAAATATTTCACGATATATTATTCAGTGATGGCTGGAAAATATCAAAATTTTTATTTATTTCTTAAACTGATTCCTTAGGAAATGTTTATGATGTCAAATTACTGCCACTGCTTTGGAAACAGATTACACTCTGGGAGGGAAGAAACTCTCGCAGTAAAAAAAATAACAAAAAAACAACCGACTTCAAAATAAATATTCTAAAACAATATAATATTGACTAAAAAGTTAAAATATAATTGCGTATTCTTACTAAATCTACTTAATGTAGGTACTTACTTAATTAATTATTCTAATTCTAGTTACAATTATTGTTCTTTTTGGAACCAATGTCCTCCCGTCGCAGACCCGTTCCCTCGCCTCATCACATCGCGCGTGCGACACAAGCACATCTCACCTATAACTATGTATGTAGTTACGAACCTCCTCCTTTTTTGAAGTCGGTTAAAAATAAAAAATACCATGAATGATATAAATCATATACAAAGAAGTTGCTAAAGACTATAATGTCCATTATAATATTTGTGGTGTCGTTATATTTCCTCAAAGACTTTCATTTCTTATTTCTCCTTCTTTTGCGTTTAGCATATTTATAGTCTTCATATCATTTATGAAGAATTTTATATACCTAATGCATGTCTCATATACATGGTGTTAATAGTATTCTGTTACTGTTCGACTACCGAAGACAGCAAGCGTCGCAAATATGTTGGTCGCAGTGAGTCATACACCTTTGTGCAGTTTGGTGTCGAGACACTTTTCCCGTGGGGCCCAGATGCTCGGAGAATGTTCAAAATACTGTCTTCGCGCCTCAATAAGGCTAATGGAAACCCAAGCGCTGGCAGCTATTTCGGTCGACGGATCAGCCCAGCGATCCAACGTGGAAATGCTGCCAGTATTCTTGGTACGCTTCCCCGTAATAATAGTATTAATTTTATGTAATCATAGTATTGTAAATATTTTTTTTGTTTTTTATAAATTTGTTTTGTTTGAATAAATTATCTAGACTCATTATTCAAATAATATGTACTTATTGCAATATTCAACTAATTCTTCCACAACAACAACTGAAACAGACTTATTTAGGTGATTCCATAAATCTCTGTCATACGAAATTTATTATTTGAGAAGAGTGCAAAATCTTTTCCATAAACAAGAGGCATTGATTAATGGCGCCTTCTTAAATATAACGTCACGTTAAAATATTATTTTTTAATAAAACTTTACGGTTCCTTCGTGAAATTAGCCGTTGACGCGCGAAAATAACTTTTTATTGGAGATCCGCGGTTATGCAAACCGTTATCTATCATAGAGTATTGTACTCTACAAAAGGTCCGCTGAGCCAACCGTTCGAGTGAGTGAGTGAATCGAAGATTGATTACGAAGCTGTCTGACCTTTAGGATTATATCTGTTATTTCGTGGGAGTTTGGTCTGAAACTTAATTCATTTTATTTTTAAATATGTGTATAGTATTATATAATATCTCTTGGCGTTGCGTAGAGACGTCGCTTCATTGTGTGTCTTAGAAGACCGCATTTATCACGGGGAGTGTTCCGAAGAGCTGCTTAACCTGATTCCTGCCGCCGAATTCCACCTTCGCACGACACGCCACAAGTTAGGATATCATCCCCACCATCTGGATGTGTGGCGGTCCTCCACAGTGCGGTTTAAGGAGGTTTTAAGGAGCTTTCTCCCTCGTACTACAATGCTGTGGAATGAGCTTCCTTGTGCGGTGTTTCCGGGACGATACGACATGGGTACCTTCAAAAAAAGCGCGTACACTCTGTACGCGCTTTTTTTGAAGGCCGGCAACGCTCTTGTGATTCCTCTGGTATTGCAAGAGAATGTGGGCGGTGGTGATCACTTAACACCAGGTGAACGACCCGTACGCTCGTTTGTCCTCCTATTCCATATTTACCCTGTAGAATAAGGTCTATCTGCCAGTGAAACTGTCGTCGTAATCAGTCCATCCATTTCAAATATTAGCCAGGCTGCTACAACAAAAACGAAAACAAAAGATTTTTGGTACGCATTCATTTTCAACGAGCTGATATTTTGTTATTACCATAAACTTACTAGCGTAATAGACGAACTCTGTGTAAGAGTGGGATCACTATCCTTACATAAAGACCATGAGACCGTTTAGAAACAATTTAGTGTCCAATAATCTCCTGTCAGGTCCACATTCGAATTTTAGTGTTTTCATCGTAATTCTTGTGTTCTAACGGATATTAATTAAAAATATGATGGCGTCGTGTTCTGTATTAGATAGTATTGTTATTTACAGTACCAATCCAAATAAAGAAACGTTCCACAGGTAAATACTAATTCTTCTATACTGCTTTCGTGGTGCTTATTTTCGTAGAACATACTTAATTTATAGCATTACTTATGCAGACAACATGGTGCTGTTGAGTCCATCAATTAGTGCACATCGAAGGCTTCTGGCAATTTGTGAGTCTTATGCAAAGAGGCACGGTCTATTATTCAATGTGAAGAAGAGTGAACTCCTAGTGTTTCGGGCGAACTCACAAAAACCAGCTCATGTTCCGCTAGTGACACTGGAAGGAGTGGAAAAAAGTGTGTCGCAATTCAAATACCTTGGCTATATTGTTACCGAGGATTTGAAGGACGACCTAGACATAGAGAGGGAAAGGAGAGCCATTGCGGTCCGATGTAATATGTTGGCTCGCAGGTGCGCACGATGTACATCAAACGTTAAAGTCACTCTTTTTAAAGTGTTTTGTGAAACGCTATACACGTGCAGCCTGTGGGTTAAATATACGCAGAAGACGTACAATGCTTTTCGAATCCAATACAATAACGCATTCAGGGTGATGTTGGGGCTCCCCCGTCATTGCAGCGCATCAGCGATGTTTGCGAACGCACATACAGACGACTTTAACGCAGTCATGCGGAAACGAGTCGCATCGCTCATGCGCAGGGTGCGAGGGAGCTCCAACACCATGTTGAGTGTTGTTTTTGATAAACCTGACTGCCCAGTGCCCCATACTGAGGCATTGGATACACACACATGTACACAGCTAGTGCCTCAGTATGTCGTAGCAAGTATTTAAACTAAATTAAAGAATTTAAATTAAATCAAATCAAAATTCAACTGAATTAAATTTTATTATATTAATTAAATTAAAAATTAAATAATGCAATGTTAAATATTATGTACTAACATAATTTCAAAGAAATACTAACACTTATGGGCCAACAGTCCGAAATAAACAGATTTTATTTTATTTTTTATTTATTTATTTTTAATATTCACTAAAATATTTTGTATAACATTTAATTTACGCATTGAGCACTCTATTTTCTAAAGATTATATTAATTAAATAAATTATGTGTTAGAAAATTTAATATTGCATACGAGAATATGACGCCGTTTATCAATATATGTCATAGAGATTGACCAAAAGCAAACATCTACGCACTTCACTAATATTTCACTAACACATCTGTAAAAATAGCACTCATAAACATGATAAATTTAGTCTCGCCGTAATGAGTAGAGTTTTTGTCTATTACGCTAGTTTACTAAGTTTATGGTTATTTCAAATAAGCAATTTCAATTTTAAGTAAATTATAAGTATTATTATTTTATATTATATAAAAACAAAATAAAATCAACAGAACCAGACACAACGTAACAGCGCTCGCACCTACTGGCAAACTCAATTTCAACATCAAATCCTATTTCACAAGTTTATCATAACATTTACTTTGTATGTTTTCCCCGAGCCTCCATCTTGTTTCTAGTACCTACAAATCAATTTCATGCTTATGTTGTTCGTACATTAGATCAAGAAAGGTTCAGTAATATTATTTTTTATAAAACAAGTTCTCCCTTCATGGTAAATCTAATAGGGGCAAACTTAAGGAATGCTTGAAGGTTGAAAAATATCGCCACTATACTTAGATTAAGGATTGGTCTCCGCTGCACTGCGACTAGGTACCACAGGTGTAGTCGCAAAGTGCGGCAACTAATACTACGCCCAAGTGGGCGTACTCGAGCCAGCCCAGAACAGTGTGTGACTGTTAAACTTTACTAATAATTGAAACTAAAATGCCGGGTTGCGTAGTAAGACTTAGTAAAAATAATACTATAAGAAATAAGAAAGAAGTATTTTGTATTTTATTAATTTAATAATAACACGAAGTGTATGTTACAAAATTTAAAAGATTCCATTCAGTGTCAACGTGCCCATTACACAAGTAATGAAAAAGCAATTGTTCTTAAGTAGTGCGGTATCTAGTTAGGCGCAGCGGAGACAAATCCTTAAACTAAACCGCTGTATTATGTTTAAATTAAAGTCTGTTTACCTATTCGTTCCAAGTTCATTTTGTGTGTATTTATTTCTCATTTGTCACAAGAAATATAGATACTTGATTCAAAATTTCACGCGTACAATAGCTAGTTAGAAATAGAAAAACGTTTTCTATTTGTATAAACTTAATATTTTAAGAATAGACAGTTAAACTATGTATGTTGTAAGAACTGCGTCTCAGCTGTCAGTGATTTCCCTTCGATAGCAGCCGAGGAGAATCGTTAAGAGAAAAATTTAAAGAAATAAACAATTTAACTGCAAATTTTCTAGAAACTAATAATCATAATGTTAACTCCACGAACAAACACAAACTTGTTAAGCCTACGGTTAAGTCGAGTTAGTAATGGGGTTTTGTTGGGCAATATATTATATTGCTTTTTCAACAAGATCTGGGATCAAAGTGTACAAATTTTAATGCGTTACATAATTCAAAAGACTTGTTTTCTTTTGAATTCAGGAATTGATATAGAACTTAGTATCTCAGCCACACCCTCGCCAAACTTAACATGTAATCTCTATTCACACAAACGGATCCCCCGACGTCATAACACAGCGAAAATATAGCAAATAGTAGTAATAAAATTATGTTTACGTTTATTTCTTGCCATTACTAGATGTTGCGCCTAAGGCAGGTGTTACTCTGTAAGCTATAAGATATTATTATGTAAACGTTAAACAATCTTAATACAGCCTAGTGAAATACATTTATAGTATTGTGAATTTAAAATCTACACACTAAACACTCAGATATCACATATTATATTGTTTTGGAATAGTTTTTTTTAACTCCGTTGTTTTTCCATTATATTTTTTAGAATATATAGTAGTGAGTATTATAAATGAAATACAGAACTACTCACGTCTTACAATGCAACATTTTATTTATATATTATAATATATTTATAAAAATAGTAGTATAGTTGTTGTTTTGTCATGATAACTTTGTAAGTAATCATGACTTTATAAATAATTGGTAATTAATATACATATCTTATTTAGCCACTAACTGTTTTATTTGAATGTGTAAGCTTAGTCTTATAGCAGAATAAGTAAGATAAGTAAGTAAGCGGATTCTTTATATTAGGTAGTTAAAACAAGGTGACAAAATATTTAAATAATTATGAAAATATTTCGAAATTTTTCATTGATTTTAATAATGATAATATTACACCAATAATGTTTAACACAATAAGTACAATATTCACTGAAAGAAGCATTGAAATTATCTTATAAAATGACTCGCACATGATAGCATAGCCAACGGTGTGCACAATCATACACGTGATGTTACAAGCCTCATAAGTGTTTATGTTATAATAAAACATAGTTGAGCCACATTAGTTTATTACTAATTAGGAAAATGTTGTCTGCGGCGATTTTGATTGACTAAAATAGCTGAAAGTCAAGTGGGTATACCTAATATTAGTTGGTCATTGCACTTAAGGCGCTTGGTATTGTGAAATGATTATGTTTGACGTCCTAATGCTCTGCAATGAGTCAGCTGGGAGATTTAAAAAAAATATATGTTAGGAACTGATATGTAATCTACAATCCGAACGTTTAAAATTTTTGTGAAACATAAAATACCATGCAAAAAAATGATTGAAGTGAAAGTGTCTTCAACTTTAAATATGCTACCCCTTCTTAGCTACTGGTGATATTTTTATCGCTCTACAAGAAAGAATAGCTACTTCATATTCTCTAAAAAGCGAAAATTTATAAGTTTATTAGGCATATAACTTTGAAAAAAGGGACTTTATACTAACACTACAAAGTCTACTAGCCGTCCGCGGGTCCGTGTGCGGACGACGGGAGGCTGTGTGCCGCTGACTTACACACGAATTATATTTGTTTGGAATTGGTGTGCGCGCATGACTCGAGATAACTAGCTCCGCCCTTACGCTGAAGCTCGTTGGCGTGATCCTTAGGCTTAAGTTAAAGCTCAGAAACTTCATAGATAAATAGGTAGGGTATAGTTGGTATAGGGAAGGTACGTATAAGGTACCTTAGAACCTAACTTAGACTATCAAGATTCGAAACATTCGTAAACAGAGAATGAAGGCAAGAAATATCGTATATTTAGAATGGCATAAATTTGGAGAGTTTCGTCAAACATATCGGAATCTAAAAATCAATCCACTTTTGCGGAGTATAATTCTTATTATCAACACTATCGATCATACTGTTATAACTATTAACTACTATTCATTTATTTAAGAAGGAATCTAGGTTCCTATTGCTCTAATTTTTGCTTTTAAATTTGCTTTAAAACGTCATTAAAAATGCACCCCCTAGAATCATCGCTGCTTGTCAGGCAAAAAACAAGTGCTGTGCAAACGTTGGCGTTGTAACCCTTATATTATGTCAAATATAACGAATATTTTCGAGACTGATTGTTCTGTTTCTTGTATTTATTGTAGTCACTCCTTTTTAGTTTATTGTTTTCATTAGTGTGATCAAATAATTGTTATCTACTTGAATCAGCCTTTGTTCACTAGTAGGACTAGTAGCACCCAAAAGCAAATTGAGACTGTTGATCACACCGCACGAGCCGAGCGTAGCGGGCCGCGGCACCAGCCAGCGAGTGCCAAAACCGAATCTGCCTATAAAGAATAAACAATAAATTGTTTGTCCAGTACTCGTATTAATAATTATAAATTGTTCGTATAGAACCGGTATTAATACACTCAGCCAAATTTAGAATACGTGTTACAATGTTTTGTTTTGCGAAACTTAAAATCATTGCTAAAAACTTTGTGTCATAAAGGTTACTATAGCATTTAACTGAGGCGTTCGCCATTGGGGCATTTAGTGAAATAAATTTAATTGTAATTCAATTTTATTCAAATGGATTTGATTTGATATCTTTAAAAAGGCTCGATTAGTTTCTTCTCCAATCTATATATATATATATATAAAACAAAGTCGTGTTAGTTACACCATTTATAACTCAAGAACGGCTAGACCAATTTTTCTGTTGTTTGTTTTTTGGATTTCTCTTAGTCCGGAATAGGATAATAAGTAATGAAATATCGAAAAAAGCACGAAAAAATAATAATAATATTAATAAGAAAGAAATTATTTTCTGATACATTTTCTATGGATTGACATTTTCATGACATCTCGAGAATAGAAAGAATTCAATGAAATTTTTTGTTAGTTTCACGCTATATGAGTAATAAAATACAACTGACAGTGCACGTCATGTTATTCAAGTTGACTGGTTGGTGTGTTTGTTTCGAGTGTGCGAGTGACTTATTGTGCCGATATTATCATTAACAATGTCACGACTAAGACGATCAAATTATTCCTGACAAAGACGTAATGCAACTAGGATTCGAAACATTGCGAGTGAAAGGACTGAAGAAAAGAACCGCGTCAGTATGGATCGACGTCGTGCTATGAATCACAAGAGCAAAGCGTAGCAGCCCGCAAAACGGATCGGCCGGCAATGAGAAATCGTCCAGTAAAACCTCAGAGATCAAGAACTTATAGATAATTTTCGACGCACAAGAAAGAAATTTATGAGGTACTGATTTGAATCGAGCAGCGTTTCGATACGATTGCAGTTCTTATACTGTACTGTAGTACTGCTTGCATACTAGCTTTCGCATTGGGCCGATGGACGTTGTTTGCGAGTATTCTGCGGAGAAACGCAAGAATTGTGCTGCCATTTTCTAGAAAACTCTCAAAAATACAATGTTTGTTTCCAAATGACCTCATTTGGGACAGACATCTATCAACGAGGATTTAATCCGACATTCAAGGTATTTATTTGTTTACATACTTACCCACAATACAGTAGAAGAATAACATACCTACTATACTTATTCCTATGTATTGTATATGCTAATTCTAAAAAAAGTGTTTATAAATCAGTAATACGGATTTTGCTTTTGATATTGTAGATATAAGGAAAGATTCACCATCGTATTGGATCACTGCAACCTCTCCTAGATGCACAGCTTAAATTTTTACAATTATACTTAATGGTCAACATGGACAAATAACTTGTTCGATGTCAAGAGATCAATGCAGCAATGATAAAAGCAATTCTTCAGATCAGCAGCAACTACTTAATGAATATTTTGCATGTCGAGTTAGCCCGCAAATCATTAATTTCCGATCCGTCTCGCATTCGCCCTGACCATTCAAATCTTAAGACTAATCCTTGAAAGGTTGTGGTCTAAATCAAGACAATCCATTACCCATGTTCAATCTATATATACATATATAAGAGATTTCCACGTATATAGTCACTGATCACGATATCTTTCGAACCAGTAGAGCTAAAGACTTGAAATTTGGTAGGAATATTCTTTTCAACGAGTAGAGGTCAGATAAGAACGGATTTTCCAAAATTCCATCCGCAAGAGTTTTTTTTTATTATGAACTTCTGTTCATAATAAAAAAAAACTCTTCAACGTCTGTCGGGTCAGCTAGTATTTAATAAAAAAGAATTCGAATTTCAATATCTATAATATAATTTTATAATATTACATTAAATAAAACTATTTAAAGTTTAAAGTAAGGAACAGTCTACTCTCAGTAAATAATATTCTTCCTCATTTAATTGCTCCAGTTTTGTTTATTAATGACTATTTGTTATATAGATCAAATTTCTTGCTGCACAAATCATTTGTTTTCGTTTCTAAACAGCGGAATCTCTTTCATTGAAACTATAAATTCTTCTACGCGCTAAATAGACTTCATTCATTACGTTCTGCTTTACGTAAAGGAGACTACACACTACACCTTTTTTATATTAATTTTTTAAATACTTATTGTGTGTAAATATCTTAATAGTAGGCTATTCAGTGTATTAACAGACATATCAGTGATCAGATATTCCATATTATATACAAATATTGCAAAAATGGCTTTCTAAGTGATACCTGACTATGGGAATAAATGCCAGTCTATTTTATAAATAATTTTCAAATTAATAACAGTTATCTGCGTTCGCTATCTTGGGGTATACCTTGATGCCAAGTTGGCTCTCAATGATATTGATCACATATTGAATGCGATGATGCGATGCACATATGAAAATTAGTATAAGATTCTCTAAGGCGATTAAAAAATAAAAATACACGTGTTTCTTTATCGGACACTTGTCGTCTGTCAACATCAGGTGGAGATGATACAAAAGAGGAAGGACATAAATAACTTAGATGCGGGTCATCTGATGGTATGTGATCAGACGCCCATACAATCCGTCAAGTTAAGGCGAACTAAATGCTAGCGACCTTGAGCGATATGAGTTCACGGCTTGCCATCTATGTAACAAAGCCAATATTTTCAAAATTCTTGCGAGGAAAACAGTTTATTTGTTTACAATCCTCATTATTCACTACTAATATAAATAAATGTACCTACACAAAAAAGTACAAGCTATAAGAATAACTTTTCTGAGAGTAGTACTAAAAAAATGCGTCCTGCTATGCCAAAAAACTTGTTTAACTGAAAAGAAAAGTGGTAGTTCAAAAAGGCTAGGGAGTGTTAACTATAACCGACAGCAAGCATTAGCAACCTACAAACAACACTTAGAGATATGTGTAACAGGATTAAGTTATGTTGATGGCTCGCAATGCTATATTTTCACCACATAACTTGTCTAAAAACACCATGTTTGCATGTTATCTGCTTACTCTTCGCCATAACCCGAGACTTGAGTCGAGCGACCATTCTCCCTCTCCGCGTTCCCCACCCTGCCATCGTCCCGTAAGTAGCGTTAGCAACTTAGCACACTGAGAACCCATAGAATATAATATTATTTATTGTTAAGCTAGTTTTCTTACATTTTATTCTAGCATCTGAACATATTATCATTGTTAATAATAATTGGATGGATGCCTTTTTTTTTTTTAGTAACCCAATATTTGATGCAAATTTATGATATAAAAGATGCAAAATTTTATTTTCCAAAATTATGGGTATGCCAAGTGCAAAGTTTCCGAGATTTCTTCCGAAAACTTTTTTTGAAGAACTCCATCTGGATCTGGCAGCAAATTGTGATTATATGCTCAGTAAGTTACCCTAAGTCTGAAGAAAAATGTATCGAACAATTCTATTTTTACTGGCATTTTTTATTTAAACCGCTTTTGTTGAATTTTTCTTGCTGACCGTACTTCCTAGAACTCTCATTCGAGCCAGGTTCCGAGTTAAGTTGACGTATTCATACTTGTACTCGTAGCACCAGAGAAATCACAAAAGCATTGCTGACCTTATAAATATAAAACATCGAATAAAGGTAGCAATTATAATGAATTTAAAACCGGCAACAAATTAGTACGTGGTGGGTGAGGTTCAAACCAAGTGCAGTGGCGTTACTTAACGGTTCTACCTAATGAGTTTTATTGTTAGTGTTACTACGAATAAAGAACCAAGAAAACAGTTGAATTTTTTATCATTCACTTCGCCTGAAATTCACAGTCTTCAGCATGTACTTTGTTATTTTTCATGAAAAAAAGGGACGAGACGAGCAGGACGTTCAGCTGATGGTAATTGATACACCCTGCCTATTAAAATGCAGCGCCGTTCATGATTATTGAAAAACCCAAAAAGAGCGAGCACTGCACTCGTCACCTTCAGACATAAGATGTTAAGTCTTTTGCCCCGTAATTTCACTAGGTACGGTGCCCTTCAGGCCGAAACACAGTAAAGCTTACACATTACTACTTCACGGCAGAAATAGACGCGGTTGTAAACTCACTGTTTGACTCAAACATAATCACAAACGTTTAAAAAAAATACCCGCGATAGGAGCTTAATAGGTTGGCATCTCATCGGACTGAATAAATATGAAATATATTGATGACCACATTATTTGTATGTCGGATAACACACCGGTAACAAAGGACACCAATTATTTTTCACGATTCCATTGAGCGAGAGGCCGAACACTTGGGAAATAATTTGATTATTAATTAATTGGGGCCCGGTACACATAAAATGGATTAATTGCTGTTTCAAGGGTAAATTGTACAAAAATTGTTGATTTTTTTAATCAAGCCGTATTTTTAATAATATTATCTGTATGCCATGCTCTGAGGCCCTTAATCTGAATGCGTGAGTTGTACAAACGATTAATATAAAAAATAACGATATTCTAGAAGATTGGTTTATAAAATATAGTAAGTAAGAAGGTTGTACTATAAATGATAGTCTGCAAGCTCCTTAAGAATTTTATAGTGCTGGTTGGCTTCTTGGAAATCCTTTTTTATTGCCTCTCTAAATTGCTATTAAGAGTTGTCTTGTCTTTCTTCTTTACAAAGCAAACATGCGACATTACAATATAAATTTAGATCTTAATTATAATTAATAATTACTTTGGGATCACCATAAGCTAATTTCTTAATATTATTTAGTTCAATTTATATTGGTTTGCTAGGAAATTGGAAATTGCAATTCACGCGTCCCAATATAAGGCGATAAGAATGACT
The DNA here is from genome assembly GCA_949711755.1 of Leptidea juvernica. Classification (NCBI taxonomy): domain Eukaryota; kingdom Metazoa; phylum Arthropoda; class Insecta; order Lepidoptera; family Pieridae; genus Leptidea; species Leptidea juvernica. The sequence goes on along the minus strand of CATIXQ010000002.1, from coordinate 8,086,709 downwards.
TATCGGGTATATTGGGACAGCTTCAAATTATTGACAGCTGATAACTAACAGCAGAAAATAGTTATTTATCTCTATCTGTAGATAGTATATTGGGAACGGCCGTTATATTCTATAAACTGCTATCGCTGGTATGCTATATACGTCGTCCCATTGACAGACAGCGTATACCGATAAGGTGAGTTACCGTCGATAAGTTTATTGGGACAGAAAAGTCAACGATAGTTACGATTTTTATCTCAAGTTAGAGATAGACTAATTATTGGGAATGGCCGTAAATGCACCAGTAACACCGAATATAAAAGCAGCTTGCAAATAAATCAATTAATTAGTTTTATTTATTTATTTCGAAACTAATACAGATACATTCTTGAAAATAAAAAAGAGATACAGTGAAATAGAAAAAAGGACATAAGGGTGTCCCTTTAAACAGTTTCTCTGAGTAATATTTAAATTTACACTCAAATTGCACATAGTATTAAACAACCAGTTAACAAAATAGAAGAACTTAAAATTATATAAAATAATAAATAAATCGGACATAATGCGATTGTAGACCTTGTTACAATTTAGATGAAATTTGGTGATTTAGAGGAACACGAAAACATTTATAGCTACATCATTAAATCTTGAATTTTGGAGAGCAACCATTTTGTGCAGTGGTGTACCAGTATTTGCCTTGGAGTAGCACGGGCTGGTATGTGGATACCTATTAGATGATGTAGTTCTGAGGATATAATAACACTAATACATATATTTCTAACAGTGTTAGATTCAATTACAGTGCGTCGCTGGCTTAAAGAAAGGATATTAAATTGCTTTAAGAGATTCTTGTACTGGCTTCGACGTCCACCAATTTTAAGATACGCAATAATTTCTTTTGTATCATCTCCACCTGTTGGTCATATACTTTAAACAGCGGATTCCATATCGGGGTGACATATTTAAGCTGCGACAGTACAATTATTCGATTAAGACATAACATTATATGCATCATTATCTTTAAACGCCTAACAGCCGTTCCCAATATTCAGTCTATCTCCGGTTGTGGCCTACTTGTGATAAAAATCGTAACTATCGTTGACCCACCCACCTAATCCGTACACGATGTCCGTCAATGGAAGGACGTATAGCTTACCAGCGACCAGAAGGCGTATAACAGACAGTGGAAGGTAGTAATTTATCTCTTTCTGTAGATAGTATATTGAGAACGGCCGTTAGGCACGCGCGTATTAAAACCTAACATACGATATGTGTTTATTTGGTGATTTGCATAGCAGCTATTGTGTTTTTTTTTATAATTTTTTTGTTAATGCGGCGATTATAATAATTTCAGCTGTTATTGAAATACAGTCTGCAGACAGATAGATGGATAAACGAACGGACAGAGGAATCCTAGTAAAAGGTTACCCTTCCAGTCATTGAAGAGGGAATGTTGAGATAGTTGCATCACATAGAGATGGTGGTTGCAAAATGATTGATAAGCCAAGCTTTATGGTGTAAACGAATATTGTTACAAAACAAAGGAAGTAATTTGTATACAAGGGAGCAATACAATCAATTCAGTATAATATTTTATCTTCTTAGAACTGTGCAGCTGTAATTCCATTTTCGGTCGACGAAGATAAGAATAACAATTGGAATCAGAAAAATTTGGATGTGGCAATAAATAAATAAAATAAAATAAAGAGCCTTTTATTTCTCGCATTATAAAAAGAAAAAAAAAATACAGACATACTTTCTTAGATTATTTACATTTAGATTTTTGGTAGTATAGTAACGTATAGTAATCTGTATAATCTTAGTTAAATTACTTAAAAATATAAATTATATAATATAATATTTACAACGGTACCTATAATTTAACATGCAGGCATGCAAGAACCCCTCTTATGTGAGGGTGAAGGCCTCCTCCAGACTTTTCCATTTGTCTCTATCTTTGGCAACTGTCTACCAATTTTTACCAGCTATTTTTATAACATCGTTATCCCAGCGAGTTACTAGTCTACCTTTCTTTCTAACACCAGCAGGGCCCCGCCACAACGTCAGTCTTGAAGTCCATCGGCCATCGCTCATCCTGGCTACATGGCCAGCCCAGCGCCATTTTAACATTTGTGAGAAATTAAGCGCATCTGTGACTTTAGTCTTTCCCCGTATGGTATTGTGTGGGATTTTTTGTATTTTTCTCACATTTATCATACTTCTCTCCATACTTCGTTGGCCGGATCTGATGTTGTTCTTTACGCGTAGCGTGTATTTCCACGTTTGGCAGCCGTAT
>CATIXQ010000002.1:8015053-8049434 GCA_949711755.1 Leptidea juvernica | reverse complement strand
TTCTTTGCGCTTTTCTTATTATTAGTGCCGTCAGTTGTTGGAAGCAATTGTATATAGCACATTTACAAACACTATCGACTAGGTAGGTGCTGGATTCTAAAAAAACAAGGAGAATATATTTTTACGTTTGGACCCGAGAACTTTTAAAACTGCATAAGCTGAATTCACCGAGTCAAATTTTGACTTGGTGCCCACCATTATTTTGTATTTTTTTTTTCTTTTCAAATAACTATTTCTATATAATATAACGCACTAAACAACAATCAAATATATCAAATTTTGATATATTTTTTAACCTAGTTGAAAATATACAGCTTAATTTAAAGATGCGAAACACAAACTATAATGTAAAGTTACACATATGGCCGCGCGTTACAGAAAGATAACTCCAACTTCTTGTTTATGTTTCGTGTGTGGTGTTACTTATAGCGGATTACACACCTCACACATAAATGTTCAAAATACGATATGAAGGCTGATATACAATAGATTAGTTACTCTCTCCAGATTTAAGTGTAGTCTGGTGGGCTGGTAAAGGATGAATATATAATAATAATATTGACACACTTTTTACACAAATTATCTTGCCCCAAGTTAAGCATATTATATAGCCTGTATTATGGGTTACAAGACAATGATATATTTAATACAATATACTTACTTAAACATAGATAAATTCATATAACATACATATAAACATACAGTAATACTTTTAAACATCCATGACTCGGAATCAAACATCCATATTCATCATATATGGATGTTTGTTTCAAATTTGTATCAAAAGCAATTCATGAAAATGCTTCGATGTCATTCTTAAATCTAGTTTCTCCAGTCATCAAATTTTATTGATTTAAATAAAAACAGTGTTAGTTTATTTCCTGCCATACACTATAATAATGACGTGTGCAAGTCGATATCCACTGTCTTAAAGAAAATAGCTTAATTTTAGTAAATATGTCTTCTATTATTGTTATTAAACAGGCAGTGTTACCTAGAAAAAAAATTGTACATAGTTTATCTTTTGTCATGAATGAGAAATAAAGTAGATTATAATATTCATAATAAAACACTTACGGCCGTTCCCAAAATACTATCTACAGATAGAGATAAATTACTACCTTCTACTGTTAGTAATTAGCTGTCAATAATCTGAAGCTGTCCCAATATACTCGCTAAGTCATTCTTATCGCCAGTTCAGTGTTGCAATTTCTATACTTACATACTTTTATCCCTGGTAAGCTATACGTCGTCACATTGACAGACAGTGTGTACGGATAAGATGAGTTACCGTCGATAAGTATATTGGGACAGGAAATTCAACGATAGTTATGATTTCTTATCTCTAGTAGGCCACAACCGTAGATAGACTAAATATTAGGAATGGCCGTTATTGACAGGTAGTCACTTCTTAAAGCTACATAAAAAATGTCTCTAAATCAAAGTAATCCATAGGTGCAGCAATAAAACTATAAAAGCCCAGAGACCACTGGTATTCATATCGTTTTGAAAAAGAGTCTCTGTGGCGCAAACTTTGATATTGGTAGTAACCATCAGATAACCCGTTGTCATTTTACTTAATTTAAAATCCATTTTAAACACGTTAGATATCTCGACTGATATAAAATCTAAAAATAAATCTTACAAACAAAAGCCGCTTTCACTAACACCACAACATATAAGTATTCATGTAGAGATGTTTCTAGATGCTGCTGTTGCACGAGCGTGCTTTACATAATTGTAAATACATTAATTCTGCTGGCTTTAGGTAGCTTAACACTTTCTAGACGCCAGCCTCAATCTAAAATATAAAGATGGAGTCTGGGAATACCTAATACTCTTGATTATTAAAAATACTTAGAGATTATCGTGATTCCTCAAGACATTCAATCTATGTCATTAAAATAAAAAGTAGTTTTCTTTAAAGTGAATTTAATTTTTAAAATTATTACAAAACGAAGAATTATTATATTTTAAATAAAATCGTTTTCAAAGGATTGACACACGTGTAACTGTATTTTTATTTTTGAATTGGAATTTTGCGTAATTTTTAAATTCCCGACGTTTTTTCAGATCTCGACGTTTTAAGCTGCTAGGAAGCTTCTCTGTGTGTATACATGTGTGTGTGTGTGTGTGTGTGGTATGTGTGTATGTGTGTGATTGTGTGTGTGTATGGATGTATGTAAGCCTCTCATAACTTTTGAACGGCTTGATCGATTTCATCGCGGTTGGCACCATTCGAAAGGGCTTGACCAAACTTAAATTTTGAACACAATTTGGACCAATTCGGACGCGTAGATTTTATGAGATCTTTAAAAAACTAGAAAATTATTTTTTTCATTTATGTGTTATTTTTTTAAATAACTTTTAAAGGCTTTACCGATCGATTCCAAAAACTAATCAGCTCTTTACATAAAAAAACACGTCGATCGCCATGAAACCGGTCAATATCCGTTGATAAGTTCGTTAGTTATCGTTGACGAAAGAAAACCGAAAAAAATATTTTTAGGAATTAGTTCGAAATTTCGAGTTCAATCTATTGAAGAAGAGATAGCTTAGAGCCAGGAGACGGACATAGGATATGATAAGTCATAAAATATCAAAAAATTACGAAAAAATATTATTATAAAAAAAATATTTTCTGATACATTTTGTATGGATTGATATTTTGATGACATCTCGAGAATAGAAAGAATTCAAAAAGTTTTTTGTTAGTTTCACGCTACATGAGTTATAAAATACTACTGACAGTGCACGACATGTTATTCAAGTTGACCGGTTGGTGTGTTTGTTTCGAGTTTCTATTAGCTTATTGTGCCGATATTATCATTAACAATGTCACGACCAAGACGATCAAATTATTCCCGACAAAGACGCAACTAGGATTCCAAATATTGCGAATGAAAGGACTGAAGAAGAACAAGAAATTGCTGGTGAAAAGAAACGCGTTAGTATGGATCGTCTTCTTAATCACAAGAGCAAAGCGTAGCAGCCCGTAAAACGGATCGGCTGGCAATACGAAAACGTCCAGTAAAACCTCAGAGATCAACAACTTATAGATAATTTTCGACGCACAAGAAGAAGTTTATGAAGTACTGATTTGAATCGAGCAGCGTTTCGATACGATTGCAGTACTTATACTGTACTGTAGTACTGCTTGCATACTAGCTTTCGCATTGGGCCGATGGACGTTGTTTGCGAGTATTCTGCGGAGAAACGCAAGAATTGTGCTGCCATGTTCTTGAAAATACTCAAAAATACAATGTTTGTTTCCAAATGACCTCATTTGGGGCAGACATCTAAGAACGAGTTGCGCTCTGCTGCGAAACAAATGCTTAATGGTCCTTTCCATAAATCTGATAGCTATCACTCTTCTCTCACCATTAATGCCATCACTCTTTGGAATCAACTGCCGCTTACTATCCGTCAAGCACAATCATTAGCATCCTTTAAAAATCAACTAAAAAAACATTATCTGACCTCTATTTGATAGAATCTATCTGTAGGTATTGTATCCACCAACATAATTCAACAATTATGGTATGTTAATTATTGTTCCTACTTTTTACATATTTTACTTTCTTATAATTTTATCTATATTTTAGTTTAGTATATATTATTTGTGTCTATATTTTTGACACTTCTAACCCTTTTAATGTACTGCCTTTCTCTTTAATTGTATTACAAATGGTTGCCTAGAAGAGATCACTATATAGTGATAAGGCCGCCATTTGCACCATATCATGAAAGTATGTATGTTAGTAGTTAAGTTATATTTTGTTAATGTAGTGTTAAAAAAGTGTAATAAATAAATTAAATAAATAAACGAGGATTTAATCCGACATTCAAGGTATTTATTTATTTACATACTTATACACAATACAGTAAAAGAATAACATACGTACTATACTTATTCCTATGTATTGTGTATGCTAATTCTAAAAAAAGTGTTTACAAATCAGTAATACGGGTTTTGCTTTTGATATTGTAGATATAAGGACAGATTCACCATCGTATTGGATCACTGCAACCTCGCGAAGATGCACAGCTTAAATTTTTACAATTATACTTCATGGGCAACATGGACAAATAACTTGATCGATGTCAAGAGATCAATGCAGCAATGATAATAGCAATTCTTCAGATCTGCAGCAACTACTTAATGAACATTTTGCATGACGAGTTAGCCCGCAAATCTTTAACTTCCGATCCGTCTCGCATTCGCCCTGACCATTCAAATCTTAAGGCCAATCCTTGAAAGTTTGTGGTATGAATCAAGACAATCCATTTTCGATGTTCAAACTATATATATATATAAGAGATTTCCACGTATATAGTCACTCATCACGATATCTCTGGAACCACTAGAGAATATTCTTTTCACCGAGCAGAGGTTAGCTAAGAACAGATTTTCCAAAATTCCATCCGCAAGAGTTTTTTTTATTATGAACAGAACAACGTCTGTCGGGTCAGCTAGTAATTTAATAAATGAAAGATCTCATTAAATTTGTCTTATTTTTTTTTCTTAATAACAAATTACATATTATAAATAGAAAAAATCTTGTACATACATAATCTCATTCGAGTTTTACTGTGTACAAAAGGTCATCGAAATACATAATATTATTTAAATTTTTAAGTGTAATACTTAAATAATTAAAAAAGGAAACAACTTAAAACTACATACATACAAATATTAATTATGTTGAAAAAGAAATATATATAGAAGCATAAACATTAAGGTGCTAAGACATTATATGAACAACATTAGAAGCTATATAATTTACAAATACCCTCAATATTAACACCAAAGGCTTTTGTTGCTTTTCATATAGAGTGATTATTTTATTAACTAACAATATAACACTACAAGAACAACGGGGAGGGTTAAAAATAAATATTGATATCTATATGAATTAAAACATTAATTGAGTTGTGACAGAAAATATTGGTTTAATTTAAAATTCAGTTTTTTTGTCAAGTCCTGCTTTACGAATTTGGGCAGTTCATTTATAAGTTTAGAAACCAAGTACTTATTACAGTACAGTCTCTTTGTTACACCTGAAGCAATAAATAACTATTCACTCCGTCTATTCTAACGTGCATCTGAGATGCTTGATCTTCAAATAGCTGCATAAGGATTTGTCATAGTTTGAAAACTGGAAGCTGGTTTGTTCACTGGTGGCAACGGTCTGAATTTCATATATTACAAGACTTATATTTTGCCTGTAATGGGGTTCAGGCTTATATAAACTTATGTACACTTTGCTTTTAAAATTGTTATTCTATTTCTCTCTCAGCCATTCTTAACCAGTTTGATGTAGTTCTTCATCAGTTTTCGCCATTCAACCCGGACCGGATATATATAGAATATATCGGCTATTCACTCACTTTTTACTGACATGATGTTCAAGTCAATATAATATCAGACTGTAAATACTGCAAGTACTATTTGATAGGCAACCTTGTAATGACAATTCATACTACAGCTATACGGTAATAATTTATTTATTTATTCATGTATAGGAAACAAACAGTATTATGATACTTAAATATTAACAAATTAAAAACTTACACTTTCACCAGTGAAGTTTCCAACAATTTATACGATTCTTTAGTTAAGAGGTAAGCAACGGTAAGATAAAAACCACAAAACAAAAGTAATACAAATTAACAACTAATTACAAGCTATATAAGTTACACAATACTATACACGCTTATTATACAATACTATAATGAATTAGTTACAAATGAGTTAAGTATGCAGAAAAAATATATAAGAATGGGGTTAAAAAAAACAGTAATTATTTAAATTATCACAAACCAATGATCTGAAAATATTAAATTTTTCATGAAATATGTCAATATGACTGTATGCTCTATAATGTAATAAATATTATGTAATACTGTTTGTTGTGAACAAATTTATACAATTTTAAGACAATTCATATAAAAACTTCAAAGCCAAATGATTTCAAGCTGCTTCAGTTGTGGAGCCAGTGTTTGTTCTTAAAAGCTCCATTTTTAGGTGCAACCTTTGCTTACAGAAATGCGTGTTGAGATAATTAGACAATAAATGATAATCCTCAATAATCCTGTTAATATTATTTCAGTAAAGTATAATAACTGTATGCTGCTTTCAAAATCTGAAAATAAAAACAAATGTTATGCTCGTAATTCCAAATAACCGTGTTAAATAAATATAACTCAAATTTCTTACATTAATAAATGTAGATACACTTAGATCATTGAAGGGGCCCGCAGTAAAGACAATGTTTTTGTTAAACTGATCCGCTAAAATGATAATGTGGTTTTGTTTAGCTGCATTTTGTAGCCACCACCCGCTTTCATAAGGACCAAGCATTAAATATTTACTCTGTAAAATAATATATGTATGTGCCTTAGGATGATAAAATATCGATGAATAGCATCTATAACCTTTTCAAAATATTACATGACTTAATTGATTCCAATCGTTTATTAAGTAACATTAAACTTAACTGTCCAAAACATTATACACGTTCTATAGATACATTCTTTATCCCTGTTCGTAGAACTAATAATTATACTAGCAATTGTTTTATTATAAGAGCATGCAACCCTTATAATAATAATTATAGTCACTTAGACATTTTTCATAGCAGCTATCGAACTTTTACTAAAAAAATTAAAGAATATCTTAAACATCCTTAAAATATGTCCAACTGATAAATTTGATAAATTTTGTTTCATTTGTGTTTTTGTGTAATTTTTTCGCCTTATGTTTAATTGTATATCAAATCGTTATATTTTGTATTATATTCACTCCTACTTTGTTTTTTTTTTATGGAATAGGAGGACAAACGAGCGTACGGGTCACCTGGTGTTAAGTGATCACCGCCGCCCACATTCTCTTGCAACACCAGAGGAATCACAAGAGCGTTGCCGGCCGTTAAGGAAGGTGTACGCGCTTTTTTTGAAGGTACTCATGTCGTATCGTCCCGGAAACACCGCACAAGGAAGCTCATTCCACACCATTGTAGTACGCGGAAGAAAGCTCCTTGAAAACCGCACTGTGGAGGACCGCCACACATCCAGATGGTGGGGATGATATTTTAACTTGTGGCGAGTCGTGCGAAGGTGGAATTCGGCGGCAGGAATAAGGTTAAACGGCTCTTCGGAACACTCCCCGTGATAAAAGCGGTAGAAGACACACAATGAAGCGACGTCTCTACGCAACGCTAAGTGATCCAGCCGTTCGCAGAGCACTGGGCACAAATGGATCGAGCTGATGCACCGAGCACTGGGGTGCGCCAGACCAGAGATGACAGCAATACTCCATGTGTGGCCGGACCTGCGCTTTGTAGAGCGCTAGAATGTGGTCCGGCTTGAAGTATTGCCGTGCTCTATTGATGACGCCAAGCTTCTTCGAAGCCAATTTGGCTTTGCCCTCCAGATGGCCACGAAATTGGCAATCGCTCGAGATTTCGAGACGAGGCTTTAAGGGAAGTGTTGTCGAAGATACGACAAATGGGGTTTTTCTTTGTGGTAAACGCGCAAACTTGAGTATTCTGGGGGTTAAATTGGACAAGGTTCAATTTACCCCATTCCGCGACCTTTTCGAGAGATGACTCTTGTTTATATTTAAGTGGAAACTTTATTGGCTTGTGTAATATAAATTATGTGTTACAATGTGTATATAACTTAAGCTGTTTGTTTTCATATAAATAAATAAATAAAAAACGTAAAGGGTCTTTATTCATAATATATAAAACCTTTTACATTTGAAGCAAACAATTACATACAAAATTACACAAACTGTTTACAATTACATATATATATTTACATATAGTGTAATGTATCAATATTTTTATTCACTCTTTTCTGAATCTTCTATGAAATCTATTAAAACTAATTTGCCTGTAGTAGTTCTTACTGCGTCCTTTTGGGTTTCATTCCACAACTTGACATTTATTGTATTTTTCTTTTCCTTAAATGTTTTTGTACATAATACCTTCTTTTGAATTAAATTTCAAATCGTTAGATAAATAACGAAATATTGTTAAATTAGTATAGTTTTGATAATATCACCACACATATTTAGTCATAATTATTTTTTCCCAGCAGTGACCTGGCGACCACGCAAGCAAGAATCGTTTAAGATTGACGTGAGACGTGAATTACATATTAGAGAACATAAGAATATTGCTCACCGCAAAGTAAACATCATTGCTATGCCAGCAGTACATGAAGAGCTGAGCTATTCCAAAAATTAAATATTCAGCTATCAGGAATTGTTGCATTGGATTTGTTTCAACCTGAGAATAACAAAATAATTACGTTAAATATAATTTTTAGGGTTTCACATTTCATTTTGGGTATAGATGATTGTGTGATAGAACTGGCTCGAACATTCGAACATCGTTGGTTACTGGTAACCAAAGCGCTGGCAGCTATTTCGGTCAACGGATCAACCTAGCGTGGACATGACGCCAGTGTTCTTGGGACACTTAATGTAATTATAATTTATTAAAAGTAAAATCTATGTATCATACTCTTACATAACCATCACAACGTTCGTTCATCACTGCTGCGCGTTCGGGACTACAAACTAACTAGAGATGCTAACGCAATCTCTGGTGTACCGAGTGTACCGAACTCAAGCCACGTAGGCATAGATTAAAGATTGGTCTCCGCTACGATCTGACGAGATACCGCACTAGCTAAGATCAAAGCTTTTTTATTATGACAACTATTAGATGCTTGTGTGCGTGGATCTTGACACTCAAATGCATCTTTCAAATTTTGTAACACACGCTTAGTGTTAAATAACACTGAAATTAATAAAATACACAATACTTACTGATGATTTGTAATCCCAGTGTCTTTCTTACTTCTTGTAATATTATTTTTACAGAGTTATACTTTGCATTTTAGTTTCAATTATTAGCAATGTTTAACAGAACATGTGGCCCGTCAACTTCACACATTTTACGAGACTGGCTCGAGTACCCCTATCTTGGGCGTAGAATTAGTTGCCACACTTTGCAACTGTGCCTACGGTATCTAGGTGGAGTTCTGCGGAGATTAAAGTAACAATATCACATTTATTTATACTCACTGTAATTTGATAGGCAGTTGCGCAGAGCATTACTGAACAGACAAACATATACAGCAACATAATGGGAGACAAGCAGGAATCAAACAATTGTGTATATCTGAAATACAATTATAGAACTTAAACATTGCAGAATAAAATCGAGATTTACGTCTATGTTCCAGAAGGTATATGAAAATGGTAGTCTACATGAGTGTGGAAAAAAAACATAACACTTGCATTTGAGTGACACATTAAAGGATACCATATTCTTCCTTCTGGAACACAGACCTTAGCGTAGACGGCGCAAAAGAAAGAGTCCTTGTTTCATAACCAATTTGTTTTAGATTTTCGAATTGATATGTATATTTATTTGATAATGAATAATGCAAACATCGTAAGGAAACCGAAACATACTTGTAACAAAATTTAAAGGCTGTGTGAGAAGTTGTGAGCGTGCCCACAAAGGATAATGGCCTTTTGATCCAGGATTGTATGCACACAGGCGCATATTATACTTCCATTTAAAGAAACTGCCATACCAATAAGTACTTTTTTGCCAGAAAAGTTAATATCACGGCAAAAGAATAAAAAAATCAAATGAATCTTTTTAATGAAACCACAGATCGGGAATGGAGCGACTGCCGTCAGGCTGTGGAAATTGTAAATTTTACTAAAGCGAAATTTTATAGAAAGAAAAGTAGAAGCCCGCTGTGTATTTTTGCGCCGAAAACTCCGCGCGATTTAAAAGGTACTTCTGGCCTCGCCCTTACAGCCAATTTGTGGGTTCATTTGTCGGCTACAATATTGCTCGCGGGTTCAAATCCCTCATTTTACATACGTTAGTATAGTTAAAATAAAAATAATAACAAAAACTTATTGACGTATATAAATAGTCCCGGTGTAGATTAACGCACATATTACAATCTTTCGCGGTTCGTTTTTCGCGCCTTCCGTCTTTTTCTAGTGCGTTACGACTGAGATTATATAGTCAATGCTTTAGCCAAATGATGGTGTTTTACAAAAAATACGTTATCTTATTAATTATTGATTTCTTATTGAATGTTTCGGGCAACTATGTAATATGGGAAACCCATGGGTGTATAATAAAAACTAAAATGAATCTGTTGCCGAAAAAGGTGAAATTTGCACACGAAGAGTTCAGTACCATCTCATCAAATTTTTTATTGTTGTATAAGAGGGGGGACAAACAGGGAAAAGGCTCACAGGGTAGGAACTGAAAAAGTTCTATGTGTCCATGGAAATTCGCAATATTAGAGCTCAGTTGCCAGCTTCTAAGGTACACGGGAATACTGCAATCGGCAATAGATTTCTCAGAGCTTCTAAGTGAGGCAAAAAGTTTCTTGCAACACGCGCGATTGTGGAATGCTATATATCAACACGATACGGGTGAAATTTCACCGTTTAACGTTATTTATTTTAATTAAAATAAGGGACGAGACAAGCAGGACTTTCAGCAGATGGTAATTGATACGCCCTGCCCATTACAATGCAGTGACGCTCAGGATTCTTGAAAAACCCCAAAAATTCTGAGCAGCACTACAACTGCGCACGTCACCACGAGACTTAAGTTGTCAAGTCTAATTTGCCCAGTAATTTCACTAGCTACGGCACCCTTCAGACCGAAACAGTTATGCTTACACATTACTGCTTCACGACAGAAATAGGCGCCGTTGTGGTACTCATAATCTAGCCGGCAAGGGAGCCTCCCATTAGTTGCGTAATTGCCGGAGATGTACTTACTTATCCCCTGACCTTTTAATTGGTATAACTTTAGTGTACGTTATATTATAATCTGGAAAAAATTCTGTATTGCAACATTTACTAAAAATGTTACATAATTGTCGAGCAATACTTTTGCTTACTTTTACTATAATAGACATGCCCTATAAATGATTTGATGATGATTTTTTTTAATTTAATGAGTTAAATACTTTAACCATGTCACTGGTAAGTAACCTAATGCCTCATTTTGGATGAAACTGTAATTTTAAGTATTGAAGCTAGTTGTGATCTACACAGGAGTTTAAAAAAAAACTTTCAAAAGATTAGGCGGTATCCATAAAAATTTTCGATGACCACATTTTTAGATACAGATAATGTTTAGTTGTTTTAATTTTACCTGTTCCCCTATTAGCTATTGTCCAAGTCATTTATACTTTATTACTTAAAGCAACAATCTCGTCGCGAATATGGATACGTTTGGCCTCCTCATAAACTTTTAAATAGCTTGGAAAGGTTACATACATATTCTTTGACTACTGGATCTTTGTTCAAATTCACAACAGTTGATAATGGTTGGTGGTGTCATTCGGCTGCTTTATGTACGAAATTTGTAAAAGAAAATACTTTTTTTTATGATAATAAGGGACGAGACGAGTAGGACGTTCAGCTGATGGTAATTGATACGCCCTGCCCAATACAATGCAGTGCGGTTCAGGATTCTTGAAAAAGTCAAAAATTTTGAGCGGCACTACAATTGCGCTCCTCACCTTGAGACATAACATGTTAAGTCTCATTTGCCCTGTAATTTCACTAGCTACGGTGCCCTTCAGACCGAAACACAGTAATGCTTACACATTACTGCTTCACGGCAGAAATAGGCGCCGTCTTTGCGTAACGGCCATTTTGAATTTCGACATCTCGGTTTTAACGTCAAAAAGTCATAAAAACTCGTGATATAAGTAAGAAGAATAACTTATTCAATACAATGTGTAAAACAAAAATAAGATCATCGCAGATTATCAAATTTTAATTCGCGCCAAGAAAGCTCACCGTTATCCCCTAACAATTTGGCACGAAGATTCGTAACTAAGCCATTTTTGTTGTGAGGCTTTCAAAGAATTAATCGGAATTTAAAACCAGGAGATAGGAGTTTGCGATCAAAGGAAGCTGACTTTTTTCCGAGATTATCGGATTTCGAGGAGGTTTTTAATATTTTTATTACAGTTTAGTATGCAAGAAAATAGCGGATATTATAGTTATAATTTGTAATTTTGGGAAATTACATTTTCGTCCAAATGGCGTCTTATAATTCTTTTTCTAAAATAATGATTTTTCCTTATAAAATTCCACTTCTAATATCAGTGGTTAAAATATAAAAAATATTTTTTCAAGTTTGACCTGACTGATATGATCATAAAACAAGGACCTAAAAACAGTAGGTATAGGTTTGTGGTGGTGGGCTTTGAAAAAATCTATTAGCATAAACTTCAGCATAACTACTAAAATGCGCATGCTACGTTGGGCGGGAGGAATTATTATGAAAGACAAATTGTCATACGTAAGGCTATCTGGATGAGAAATGTCCGGAAAGAGATGCAAAAGCTTGGAATTATAGACGATGATGTTTAATAGCCAAGAGAATGGCCAAATGATTAAGATAGGGAACCCAATTAAGAGGAAGAAGCGCCGGCAAAGAAGAAGAAGGATGAGCCGATGTTCCGACTTTATAAGTTTTTTTTTATGGAAAAAGAGGGCAAACGAGCGTAAGGGTCACCTGGTGTTAAGTGATCACCGCCAATTACATTCTCTTGCAACACCAGTGGAATGACAGGAGCGTTGTCGGCCTTTAAGGAAGGTGTACGCACTTTTTTTGAAGGTACCCATGTCGCATCGTCCCGGAAAACACCGCAAAGGGAATTTCACTAAACATCTTGGTTGTACGTGGAAGATTGCTAATTTAAAACCACACTGTGCAGGGCCGCCGCAGATCCATATGGTGGGGATGATATCCTAACTTGTGGCGTGTTGTGCGAAGATGGAATTCAGCGGCAGGAATCAGATGAAACAACTCTTCGGAACACTCCCCGTGATAAATGCGGTAGAAGACACTAAAGCGACGTTAGAGACGCAACGCCAATTAAGTAAGTTTAGAGATTTCATATTGTTATTTGCTCAATCCACGCCGGCCATTGCAAGAAACTTGTTCTTAAAGGCCTAGACTTTCAATTTTTGTAATTCTAAATCAAATTTATCTTACCGCAATAACTCCACATGTCTTCTATGACAATCTTTCAATATCTTAACAGTATCCTCTTCATTCAAACTATCACCGTTATCACCAAATAAACGGCTTGAATCTATTCTCAACATCTCAAGTTCCGCTTTGAAGAATACCATAATTACAATAGCATTTGTGTCAAATGATGTTATCCAGCCACCGCCGTATATAGCAGCATAACTTTGAAATATAGATGCTGCAATATGACCAGCAACTGTATTCTTATCAAATGGTACCCAAGAACTGACGACTTGTACATAAGTCTCTGTACCATTTTGAACATTATTCCTGTACTCTTCCGAACAAAAGAATTTGAACATCGGTTGACCCATCACTATAATAACTGTTGTATACATTAAAGACCAATAAAGATATGTGATTTTTCTGCAATATGTTGTATATTTCCAAATGATTATATTCTTTCGAACATTATTGCTTCCTCTTTGAGCTAAGTCTGCATTATTCACGTATTCTATGATAGCCTTCCAATCTTTCTGTCGGGATAAAAATGTTATGACCTTAGCAACGCTTACGGTAGCTAGGAATGTTATTTTAATATTGTTAAGAAGTAGGTTTATGTCATCTTTTACAAACCAGATGTCGACATATTCAGTGGCTGTAAAAAAAGTTACAAGAAAATGCATGAACAAATAAAAGATTCTTTTTGTTATTTTTTCTGGTACTAAAAGCCCCCAAAAACGTAGGGCACTGTAATTTGGTCCTAGTAGGGGACGCTGTGGGTCCTCCAATTTTGCTAAAATTCTGTTTAACATATCTTTGGTCTTATTATGAGCATGAGAATGAGTAATTAATTTGGTTTCGTGGTGTTATATAGAAACAATATTATTGAAGCCAATAATTATTTTTCTCCTAATTATATTGTCAGAACTTTTCGAGGGCTGGACACTATATGTTTCTTTATCGATATTTTAAAAATTTCTATCTGCGATACTTTCGTACCAACCCTTTTTTGTTGACCTCAGTATATCTATAAGACTCAAACTAAGTATGTGTATTATTAAGTATATTCTTACAAACAGTGATTGTTGTGGTTGTCATGCTAACTAACGGTAGTATTAAGAATGAAGAAAAGTAAATCTTACTATGCAAATAAGAGCTATACTTACAGTGAATTTGTGCAGTTAATTCGAGAGACAGATTGAGAACTCTGTAATTCTCACACATTTTTCTTTATATTGATGCTCTATATATAACAGATTATATTAATTTCTGAAGGTATTAATAGTTATTATTTAACCTTTTAGTTGTTATTAAAATATTAAATACTATTATTAAAATAGTTTGAACACCTTAAACCTTATTAAAATTTATTTCCTCATCAGCTGATGATATAAATTTTGCTGACAGAAATAGTTTCTAGATTTTAAATAATAACGCAATAAATATGAAACTTTATCAGAGAAATATAAAATTCTATCTATTTTAGCATCATTTTAAAAACTTAAGAAAGTATCGATAACATGGATTCAATCACTTATTGGTTTGATGTGTTAGACTAGTGTATTAATTTTACACGTGGCAGCGTAATGAGGAGGCAAAATATCCAAAGAACAACAAATTCCATTTCTTAAACTACATTTTTTAAACCAGTCTGTGAATATCTGTATTCTATATATATAAAAATGAATTGCTGTTCGTTACTCTCGCTAAAACTCGAGAACGGCTGGACCGATTTGGCTAATTTTGTTCTTGAATTATTTGTGGAAGTCCAGAGAAGGTTTAAAAGGTGAATAAATATGAAAGTGTTCGGAATAAAATAAAAACAACAATTTTGTTTTTCCTTTCGACGGACGGTTTGATAGTTCTGCTGTGAAACAATTTCATTACAACAACAGGGAACATATTTTACGAAATAATTCTTGATGTTATGATATATTATTAACAAATTATTATAAATATTTATAATATACAGAACAACCTCTGTCGGGTCAACTAGTATTTACTATATATTTGCATAACAGTCATCAATAGAAGAAAATCAGGTAATTTTTGCGCATTGTATCATGAACAGTGCGCCATCTTTATGTCTTTTAGAACTAAAGAATCTTACAAACCGTGTTCTAACAGTAGAATCAATGGCATACTTTTATTAAGTTGTTACACATTTTTACATATTATTAAGTTTGAACACTTTCCAATATAAGTAGGTATGGAAAAAAGTTATTCTTATAATATAAACTACACAGGCTTCTTTGCACAGGATATTGCCTTTATTGGTACCACGGCGGCAACTTTGCTGCGGTCAAGAAGTAGTGTGCAAATATAAATTTGTTTCGGTTTGAAGGGCGCCGAAGATTGTGAAATTACAACATGAATGAGACTTAACATTTAATATCTCACAGTGACGACCGCAATTATTGTGATGCCGTTCAGGATTATGGTTTTTTATTTGGAATCCTGTATTCTAATGGATGTGTCACCACTATGAGGTGATCTCGCTGTCAGTCTCGTCAGTTTTTCTCAAAAGCCTTTTTGTGTACTCGTATTCTATAGAGCAAGCTTACCTAAAACATATAACCAAGTTATTTTAAATAGTTTTCTATCAATTTGAAAGTTTTTTTAATTTATTTATTTATCATTTATTTTTGTAAAAATAAATGACGTCTCGTCATTTAGGGTAGGGTAGGACGTTCAGCTGATATTGATTGATACGCCCTGCCCATTAGAATGCAGTAACGTTTTGAATTCTTGTAAAACCCAAAAATTCTGAGTACCACAACACCTGCGCTCGTCACCTTGAGACATAAGATGTTAAGTCTCATTTGCCCAGTATTTTCATCAGCTACAGCCCTTCAGACCGAAATACAGTAATGCCTACACATTACTGCTTCATTGCAAAAATAGGCGCCGTAAATTGTAAATTAAATAAGTAAATTGGTTCTCTACCACAGACCTCGACAGCATTACTTTATCATTAAGTTCTCAGCAGCTAGACGTGAACATTCAAGTTACGGAATGAACGTCCTAACACGGTGTTGCCAGGATATTGTGACATGGTTGTCCTCTATAAAAAGCGCGTACACGTATCTAAAAGGCATGCAACTCTCCAGTGATTCCTCTGAGGTTATAAAAGGTTAAGAGCGGTGGTGATTACTTAATATCAGATGACCTGTAAGCTTGTTTTTCTTCCTGTTTGACAATAAGAATTATTATAAAAAAATATTTGGCGATATGATTGCACTTTTTTAAAACACATACAGGGTGGTTTTTTGAGATGGGCGGTGATGGCCAAGTCGGAAACTACGAGACATAGAGGAAAGTTGTGAAAGGAGTCATGCCCTTGATTTATAAGAAACTAGTAACTGCATATTTAGTTTTTTAACCACCGCCCTTTTCAAAAAACCACCCTGTTTATTTGAAGAGGAAAACAAAATATTATTACATTTAATTATTTACTATACTAATGAAAAGTTCTGGCTAAAAGTAATTATACTTCATCACCCACGGCTAAAACTTAGATAATTTATACGTGTAGATAGAGTATCTTGCTGTTTGACAACCGATAAAAACAGGCCTGGAATATTACGTTAGTGTGCGTGACAAGCTACGTCTTACACTCACGCGTTGTACGACACTTTGTGCTAGTGTGCGTGAATCGCTCAAAATACAGTTTAGTTTTAAACTCAATTTTTTTCGACGTTTTCACAGCTGTCATACGGCCGTTCCCAATATTCAGTCTATCTCTTACTTGAGATAAAAATCGTAACCATAGTTGACTTTTTTGTGACAATAAACTTATCGACGGTAACTCACCTTATGCACGCTGTCTGTCAATGGGACGACGTATACCAGCGATATAAAGTTTGTATGGTTATTGCAATTCACGTGTCCCAATATAAGGCGATAAGAATGACTTATTGGGTATATTGGGACAGCTTCAGATTATTGACAGCTAATTACTGACAGTAGAAGGTAGTAATTTATCTCTGTCTGTAGATAGTATTTTGGGAACGGCCAATCAATCCGACGGCGATCTGGAGGTATAAATAATCTGAGGGCAAAAACATGAAATAAAATATTGCCGTTAAAACGTTAAGAACGCTAAAATTTTCTTTTCCGTTCATATTGTCTTCATACTCTTTGACATTATATTATTTCAAATTAATTGGAACGTAATTATAGTCTGCAAGGTGTTAATATTGTAGTATCGTGGATGTCTTTGTTTGTGTTTGTTAGAAATGTTAATTACCAATTTGTAAGTGAAATAACACCTTTAATATACTTTTTAATAACGTTGTATTTTTTATCAATAATCCCTACTATCCCTACTAATATTATAAATGTGAATGTAATTTTTTTTGTTACGCTTTCACCACTGAACCGATTTTGATGCAATTTAATACTGAGATAGACTAGAGCTTGGAAAAGGACATAGGTAGAGGGGTTGAAATAGGGGATAGATGTTTGTATGGGAAAATGTCTTTTTCGGAGATAAAACCCACGGATTAGTAAAAAATAAGGACTCCGTGTCACCTTACATAACAGTGTAGCACCAAAACAAGCCGGAACATGAATAAATACATAGCCCTACGCACATACTTACACTAATACAAGCCGATCGGCCGCCATTATGAGATTTGCCATCGTCTGTGAAAAAGTGTAAAAACAATACTATAAAAGTATTTGTGGCCATGTATGATTATTTAAGGGAGAAAAAATTGTGTAACTAGTATCCCCCGTAACCGCACACACACTAGTTTAACGGTGCTTCACTTGCTAATATCACGGCGCCGAGTCCTTCTTTTTTTACTCGTGCGTGATAAAACCATAAACTTTGTATTTAGGCACATGATAAGTAGTAATTAATACACATTTGTTCAAGCATTTCTTTCTCTCATTCTTTCATTTCCTACATGGTGCTGAAATAGGATACTAAAGTTCGTAGGGAAATACTATTAAAGAGACTGTCCAGAATAACAAGGGACATTGGATGTATCATAGATGAGCGTCACCAGCAGCGGAAAGAGCAAAGTATCCTAAAAAATGAAAATTCTGCCCAAAGTAACTATTCCACGCGGACAAGTCGCGAGTAAAAGCTAGTATACTAAATAAAGATACTAGCAATTTTATGAAACCCAAAAAATATGGTACTTATGACCCACAATGGCGTACTATCACGACCATGACGTTTTCCTCAGCCTTGTTTAGACTGGATTTGTATTTAATTATATATTAATTTAAATTACATTCGTACTTATGATCAAAATTTGCATTAATTATAGTATCTTAATTACATTAAATCCAGTATTAAAACTAATTAACTAATACCTAAAATAATGGTACACGACATAATTATTACTGGATTTGGAATGGATATTTCTTATTGCTATGTTTAATTAAAAATATATAAAAATAAGTGATTATATTGTGACTGCTATTAAATAAACATGATATATGTTTCATACCAATTCACCAGTGGTAGGCACCTTTGCACACCTTACCACAAAGGCGCCTATTTCTGCCGAGAAGCAGTAAAGTATAAATATTACTTTGTTTCGGTGTGAAGGGCGCCGTAGCTACTGAAATTACTGGGAAAATGAAACTTAACATCTTATGTCTCAGAGTTTTTGGGGTTTTCATGAATCCTGAGCGGCTCTGCATGGTAATGGGCAGGGCTCATCAATTACCATCAGCTGAATGCCCTGCTCATTTCTTATTGTCATAAAAATTCATATATTGAACTTTTTTTTAATTCTTCAATTCAAGTTTACTGAATAGTATACGAATTCCAGCTTTATTTTACTATTTTTTATGAAGCTTAGGTCAACCAAGCATAAGGGTCACTTGATGTCAAGTAAACTCTGCTACCCACACTCTTATGTTTACACCTCAGCAATAACAGTAACGTTGTCAGCCTTTGAGGAAGGTGTATCATTCTCAGAAATCGGAAGCTCTGTATAGGAACTTCCGATCTGTATAGTAACTCTATATTAAAGATAGCATTCTGAAACTCAATCAAAATAGCAGGAAATCCTGGAGTACCACAAGGGTCTATTCTTAGTCTTCTTTATTCTTATTAATGTTCTACCCTTAGATAATTTATACGTAAAAACAGGCCAGGAATATTAGTTTAGTGTGCGTGACAAGCTACGCCTTATACACGCGATTTGTATGACACTTTGTGTTAGTGTGCGATGTGAATTGTTCAAAATAGAGGTCAGTTCTAAGCATAATTTTTTTCGACGTTTTCACAGCTGTCATAGTCTAAGTAGAACTTAACCTTGTAGGAAAAAACTATAAGGAAGTATTGTTTGCAGATGATATTGATGATACTGATATTCAATGTGAAAAGAAACCAAGTTACGTTCGATGAAGTAAGCAATGTTAAATCTGCGGTCAGGTACTGCAAGTCTCGCCAAAATCTGGCACGAGACTGAATCAAATGAAAAAAAAAACTGAATCAAATGATTTTTTTTTTTGAATCAAATGATTTTTTTTGAGAGGAGGAAATACAGTTACGTATTTACGCCCCGGAACGGGGCCTAATATGTCGGACTCGAGTGTCCGCGTAACCCCATGGACACCCCATACCGACTAAAACCCTCTCTATGCTGTTAGCCATGGCTTTTACAGCGACATAGGACATGGGCCGTGGAGGCCGCAAAGACTACGCAACAACAGTCGCGGGGCGTCTCCTAAGGAGACTCGAAACGGCTGTGTGTTTGTGGGAAGGAGAGAGAGTGAAAATGAAGATGAAAGATGAAAAGATGAGAAGAACACACTAGCCGGCGAGTGTGGTGATGTTTTGTGTAATGTATGTAAGTGTAAGTGTTTGTATGTATGTATGTTTGTGTCTGTTTGTGGAGTGTGTTTGTGATTGTGTAAGTGGTGTATGTCAGTCCGTCAGTCAGTCCGTATGTGAGTGTGAGTGGAGTGAAACGATTACAGGACGAGGACTAACGTCTCGTCAGGTATCAAAAGAATGTGTGGTGTATTTAGGTTGCGGGCCGCTGGCCATCGTCACAGTGACGAGTGCCAGTGGTTTGCGGCGGTTACCGCGCCTACGCCTGCGAAGGCGGTGTGTGCGTGTCTATGTCGGTGTTTGTGTGGGTGTTGCGTTCGCGATGGTGATGTCGTCATCAGGGTCTACCGTGACGTGCCTGAGACGACTTATTGGGTTGAGACTATTGTGAAGGGGGGTGTACCCACATGCCTTCCTAACCAAGATGTTGGGATGGTTAGGCGCCTTGTCAAAGAAGCGTCGCGAGTTCTCTTTAAAGGGTTGAGCTATCGTCGGAAGCTCTAGATCGCGGTGAAGATCTACGTTTCGGATGAAACACGGGGCTCCGGTTGCCAACTACTTGTAAACGACGTAAGTAGCTCGGTCAGGTGTGCGCAAACACGACGCTTGCGTATAACAGTATGGGCCCGTACGATGGTTTTGTACAGCGTCACTTTGTGTTTGAGCGGAAGTTTGCTTCGCCCACACACAAGTGGATAAAGGCGACTGAGGACAAATCGGGCTCTATTGCATACCGTATCGATATGTTTCTTGAAGTTCATATTGCTGTTGAACGTGACTCTTAAATATTTGTAATCCTTCACCCACGGTATGGGTGTTTCATACAATACAAGGTGTCAGTCAGGGTAGTAATTTAGGGCCATTACTATTTATTTTGATGATAAATGATCTACCCCAAGTAGTTACAAAGTCAACACCATTGATATTCGCAGATGATTTAAAATTAGTTTACAAAATTGAAAACCAAAACTATGAGCCACTTCAACAGGATATAAACAAAGTTCTAAAGTGGAGCATAGAAAATAAACTATATTTTAACACAAGTAATTGTTCAATATTATCATTAACCAGATCACATATTCCACATCATCATCCATATCATATGGGAGAAAACTTACTTAAAAGGGTGACTGAGGTCAGAGACTTAGAAGTGTGCTTTACAGCTGACTTGAACTTTAGGACCCATATTAATGATATTTGCAAGAAAGCATATTGTAACTTAGGTTTAATGTTACGGCTAGCAAACCAATTTACAAATATCGGGGCTTTGAGAGCATTGTACGATGCATTGGTTAGAAGTCACTTGGAATGTAATTCTGCAATCTGGTCTCCCCATGAGGCTAAATATAAATTTATGCTTGAACGTATACAGAATAAGTTCCTTAGATTCATGTATCTCAAGCAGTTTGGGGTATATCCGGGCTACCCATTATTGTATCCTACTTTGTTTCTGTTAGGCATGGTGGGTTATTACAAAATTGAGGTTAGAAGAGAACTCGCTTTAGCTATGTATTTACTAAAAGTAATTAGAGGTAAGATACATAGTCCTAGGCTCCTGGTGTCAGTACTGCTGTGTGTCCCTGAAGAGTACGTAGGACGTCGGCGGCGACCACAGCTGCTATTGGTGCCTCGTGCACGCACCAACCTTCTGCAGCACGCACCGCACACGCGTGCGCTGCGGGTGCTCAACACGATGTCCGAACACTTAGACCTGTTCTCTTGTTCGATGAGTGAACTCACTAGAGCTGCGTATTGTATAGTTTGTATTCAATTAGAGTAATATTATCTAGTTAATTAAGTTTTTCTTTTACGAAATATGTTTTTCAATGACAGTATTGTTATAACTTTATTTGTTCATTACTCTGTCGCATTAGGTTAAACCTGTAATGATGGATGTAGTGTGGTTATAGAAATAAATAAAAAATAAAAAAATTTAATAACGTCGGTCGGTTGAAATCATGCTCTTTTATACCCTCGTCCCATGAAATGACGCGCTGTGATTGGTCGGCTGTTGTGACGTATTACCCCCCTTGCTATTATTGGCGGAATTAACACTAAAGAAAACTTAAATCATTTGTATAATTATCGATTTCCGCAAAGTAACGCCTACTTCAATAAATAAAATCAAGTCAAATAAATAAATTTTAACTCCAAACGTCATAAACGTAGACGAGATTGTTTTGTTGAATGGGTTGGAAATAAATAGTGAAACCTGCTATGGGTCTCCCATAGCAGGCATAGCATGAAATTTGTAAATTGAAAAGTACTATTAGCCTTAGTTCTGCAGCATAATAATATTGTTATAAAGATTTGAGCATTAGGTGACATATCTTCGGCAAGCCTAGTCTTGATTTGTTATTTCCATGGTATTATGTCCGGTGGGATATCTTAATAAGACCTGATAATAATACTTTTTTGCGATATAATAAAAAAGTTTAAGTTTCTTGCACATGTTCTTCTCAAGTCTGAAGCAAATAGTATTTGGAGTAGGTTTATAATGTTCTATGACTTCTTTTTTCGTACTTCGTTCCAAGATGTATTGGTTCTCATATACGTCGTCGATAGCGTCTTTTGTGGCGTTCACATTATTTGTAAACGTTGATTATTCGTTGCCGCATCGGCATTATTTATTTATATTGTTAAATAATTAACATTCTCGAATTTTACAGAGTACGGCTTGCTCTAAACGCCATGATAATTTAGAGTCCCTAAAAGAATCCGTACGATTGGCAGTGCAGAATTTTCCTATGGAAAGAGTGCGTGCTTCTATTGAACTGGCCTCAACGTTTAAAGGACTGTTATAATTTTTTATTTAGAGTTTTTTGTATGTTATTTGTAATAGGTTTTTTTTTTATTTGTTTCAGTATTTATGGCAATACTAGGTATATCTTATATAATATATATATAAATTACGTGACACGTTGCTTGTCCGCGATGGACTCCTAAACTAATAAACGGATTTTAATGGGGATTACTTCATCGAGTGCAGGTAAATCCAACTTGAGAGATAGGATAGTTTTTATTTCGATTTGAGACCCATAATTATTTTTAATTCCAATATTTGTTTTATATGGACATATTTTCTATGAGAGAATTTATTGACGCACGGTTTGACAGTTCTGCTGTGAAACAATGTCATTATAACAACAGGAAGCATATTTTACGAAATAATTCTTGATGTTATGGAATATTATTGACAAATTCATTAAAAATCAGTATTTTATTTATTATGTACAGAACAACGTCTGCCGGGTCAGCTAGTCTTATTATATATAAATTACGTGACACGTTGTTTGTCCTCGATGTACTCCTAAAGTATTGAACGGATTTTAATCGGGATTACTTCATGGAGTGCAGTTTGGTAAAACTTGAGAGATAGGATAGTTTTTATTTCGATTTGAGACCCATAATTATTTTTATTTCAAATATTTGTTTTGTATGGACATATTTTCTATGAGACAATTTATTGACGCACGGTTTGATAGTTCTGATGCTAAACAATTTCATTATAGTTAACAACAGGGAGCAATGACGTTCTATACATAACGATAAAATAATAACATAAAAATATAGAACGTCATTGACAGGGAGCATATTTTACAACATAATTCTTGGTGTTATGAAATATTATTGACAAATTCATAAAAAAACACACGAACGAGTAAAAAAGAAGGACTCCGCTAGAGGTGGGGTTAATCGTTAATATTGCTTAACTTGTTAAAATGCTTATACGAAAAAAAATAACATGTTACGCAAAACGCTAATTATTATAACACTGTTAAAAATTACAATTCACAAGTAACTACAGCGTTATGTTTTCCTGCTTAGTTTTTAATGTATTTTGTTAATTTTACATTAGCACAACATATTAATCATGTTAGCAGTTAGTTACTATTAATTAAAATATTAAACAATCTGCATTTTTTTTGGTAAGTATTTATGAATCAGTTAGTTACTGGGTATTTGACAGGTCACTAAACTAGGACTAGACGTGTTAAATTTAAATAGGTCACCTCAATCAATGAATTTTCCTTCATACTTAAACAGGCTTAGGACTGATAGATTGAATGACAAACTCTTGCTGCACAAGTTGCAAACAGCACTTGTTCTCACTCCTCACAAAATAGTCTCATATAGCAGCAGTACGTCGTCGTTCCACCATAATAATAAATAAGTTTTTCTTACAATAAACCTAGACCTAAATATTATATTTACAGTTATTTTAATATTTTAATAACTAATACTAATCAACTACTTAGGTATTAGAAAAAATAGAGAATTAATTTAATAACCGAAATGTAACTAAAAACCAAAAATATTTCCGAAACAATAATGTTCGACACGGTCCCGCTATACAAAATTATTATTATTATTGAGTAACACTGAAGTTGAACAGAGAAACATTCGTTATAATTTCAAATTATTAATGTACCTATATGTTTACCTATTCATTGAAGACTTGGAAAATTAAATGCTAATTTATCGTGCAAGTGAAAATGATAGCTACTGCTTAAGTCATAAATAGCAAATTTGATCAATATTTATCAGGTTTAATAACATAAATGCTAATTTTTCTCATTTAAATAAACATAGACTTTACGATATTATAAATAAGGCAACAATTTGCATTGTATTTATCTGTCGGCCACCTAGCGTCACTTATGAAAATTAGTTTATTTTGCAATAATAAAAGTTGTGATAATGGTAAATTAGTGTACTAAACTTTTTAGATGGCGTTGAAACATAGTCTACCCATCTATGTTCACTTTTAAAATAAATAGTCTTAGATTACACGTCATCTAGTGTCACTTTCAGAAACTATTTCGTATTTTCATATCGAACAGTGATTGAATCTATCGAGTATAATACGACATAACGGTTTTCGATAGATGGCGCTGATCACAGATCATTAATTTATAATTTGGTACCCGAGTCCTGACTTAAAAAAATAACTATGAAGTTAAATATAGTCTTTTAGAGTATTTATTAATAACATTGTTAATGGTACTTTCTGGTTAACAGTTAATGTTAATTGTTATAACTTTTAGCACCCACCACTAGACTCCGCGCCGTGATATTAGCAAGTAAAGCACCTTTATGCTAGTGTATGTGCGGTTACGGGGGATACCAGTTACACAATTTTTTCTCCCTTAAATAATCATTTATGGCCACAAATATTTTTACACTTTTTCACAGACGCTGGCAAATCTCATAATGGCGGCCGATCGGCTTGTATTAGTGTGTGTGCGTGGGGCTATGTATTTATTCGTATTCCGGCTTGTTTTGGTGCTTCACTGTTATGTAAGGTGACACGGAGTTCTTCTTTTTTTACTCCTCCGTGAAAAAACAGTATTTTATTTATTATGCACATTATAACGTCTGCCGGGTCAGCTAGTAGAGGATAAAGGCATTAATATAATGTTATACTCGGGCCTAGCTCATCAGCTTAATAGAAAAACAACAGTCAATATTATATCAACAGTAGCTATCCTTCGTTAGAGAAAAACTTACTTAAGAGTCAGGGAATTCATAAGGATGACCATGATATGAGAATTATTTTAATAATTTTACCCTTACTTTACTAACTATTACATCATACACGACGTATTATTTGTAATATTGACAGCTTACTATTATTATTGAGATTACGTTTATGTAACAGATATGCTTCTTGTGATAAGGGTCTCTACGTAGCAGTAATCCCCAAACATGGCTTGTATTTGCGGTATTGTATTGTTGATCGTATTGTCATAGATCTCAGTGAATTGTTATGATATAATATCAATAAATATCTAGAAGTATGTTAATATTACCTAAAGTATTTTCTATTACGATTTCATCTAAAAAGTTTGTTTCTAAACAGCCGGCAACAGTCTTGTGAATCTTCTGTTCTGATCTCTTCTGTTGCAAGAGAATGTGGGAGGCGGTGATCTGATCACATACTGTCAAGTAAACTGTACTCTCGTTTGTCCTTTCTAAAAAAAAGTTTATGAACAATTTGTTGTTGTTGAAAACGGACAGATGGCCGTTGGGGCAGTAAAGTCCTCGAGTGGCGACCATGTACCGAAAGACGCAGTGTTGGTAGGCCCCCCACAAGATGGACCTACGATCTGGTCAAGATAGCCGGAATACGTTGAATGAGGGCAGCGCAGGACCGATCGTCGTGGACATTTTTGGGAGTGGCCTTTGTCCAGTCCAGAAGAAGTACTCTGACATCTTCCGGCTGATGACGATAATGATGACGAAACAATTTGTTATTTTTAAATTGATATCTCTTAATTCTGGGGTTTATATACCAATTATATTTGCAGTAAAGAACACCATAAAAACCAGTAAAAACCATAAAAATCAGTAGTACCTACTAATGAACAAATTTTCTAATAAAGCA
The DNA here is from genome assembly GCA_949711755.1 of Leptidea juvernica. Taxonomy (NCBI): domain Eukaryota; kingdom Metazoa; phylum Arthropoda; class Insecta; order Lepidoptera; family Pieridae; genus Leptidea; species Leptidea juvernica. The sequence goes on along the minus strand of CATIXQ010000002.1, from coordinate 8,023,183 downwards.
TTCTAAATTGGTACATGGTAGCAACTTATTCAACAATTGTATGAGACTTCAGATGATCTTGACTTCAGACATAATATAACAAATGGAAAGAAATTTAAGCTTATAAATAAATATATTTGTGGTAAGTATACTTTATTTGTAATGGTCAAAGGTAAAGGTTACAGGGACTTTTTTAGGATTTGTATTTCTAATTCTTGTTTTATAGTTTCTAATTTATGCCTTTTCTGTTCATTTCGAAATTTTTGTATTTCATTTTTTTTTAATATATTCTTCTTAAGTTTTCTACAGATTTCGGCAAATCTGATTGGGGACATCTTGGTGGTGTCCTTTTTTTTATTTTTAATACACATCGATTATTTAATATTTGTTTACTTTTGATGTTATTGTTATATATTTCTGAAGTAGTTGCTGCCTCTGTAAGATATTAATAGTTAATACATATATATTTTTTATACAATATAAATGTATATATTTTATAAAAAATAATACTTTTATATTATATCAATGCTCGATTTAACTAACCAAAACATAAAATATTTAGGATAAAAGATATTCATCATGACACAAAAACACTTAATACATTAACCGGCAACATCATTGATTGGTTCTTCAATTGGTATAGAGTCTCCTGTAACATAAATTCTAATCATTGCTGGCTGTTAATAAAATCAATAAATAGTTATATTAATAACAAATAAATTAATATATAATTAATCTGATTTGATGTTGGCTAGCTTACCAAAATATGCAGCTGCATCATCATATGGATTTTCATCTGGTCTTATTTGATTATCTAATATGGATAAAACTTGATGATCTGCAACGGTAAGGACTGGGTTATATGAACCACCACCAGTTTTTTAAAGATTTTTCTGAAAAAAATAAGCATATTATTCTTTTGTAATATGTTCACTTATCTGAAATCCTTATATTGTTCTAAATAATATACCTGTTCTTCTGTCCACATCCTTTTTAGCTCATTTAATTCAATACTTTCATTTTCTAGTGAAGATACCTAAAAATCATAGATATATGATGATTAAACCAGATCAAGTCAAACAGATTTACAGAAGAAATAAAAGCTATTTCTTAAATAAAGTATGTGTTATCTATCTAAAAATAATATCAAAATAAATGGTGCATGATACATAATACGTGATGTTCAAGAAGGATTCAGAAAGAAAGTGGTATTTGTAACTCAGCTCTTAAAACTAATGTGCATTATGTTAAAATTCCCATGAAAAACCAGAATATATTAATAATGTATGGAGTGAATAATGCCCATATCCAAGCATGCTCTAATGTTAAGTAATTATAAATACTAATTACAATGATACTTACTTCGCCACAAGCTCTAACAAGTTTTGTTTCTCATATTCGGTATAATTAGGAGCCCTCTTTTTAACTTTATCCATATTGTAGGTAATTAAAATGAAGTTCTTCAATAAAAATAATTAATAACTAGGTAGTAGGAAAGAAGATGTAAAGTAGTATTATGAAAGTTTTATTATGGTTTTACTTTGATAAGATAAATATGAATAGACGTGAATAACGAAAGACGATTAATGTCATTTGTCATTTGACGATATTAGTTTACTTTATACAAGTTCCATTTCATCGTATCTTCAGTCCACTGTGTTCTGACTAGAAACAAAATTCTTATAAAATACATCGATTTTTCTTTTATTTGTCTTTATATGAGTTTTATATAGTACAAGAAACAAACGATGAAATTATTTAATCAAGAGCTGATGAAATATGCTCAAATGTTACATAACACAAAAAAACGATTTTCTTCGTTTTTATTACGTGTAACCGAACAAGTTAAACGTTCCCTAGTGTACTTAAGTAAAAACTTAGCTAATCGACATTTGAGAAAAGCAAATTTTTATTCGTGAAACGCATAATTCTTAAGTATTTTTCAAGCGATTTGAGAATACTTAGTTGAGAACCATTTGAGTACAGCTAATTTTCTCAATTCAGAAACCGGGTGTAAGTCTTTAAGTGTTCTTTCAAACTAACACACACCCACACACACACTCACCAAGACATACAATCACACACACACCGCACATTAAGTTTAGATTACAAATAAATCAATTTTCATTATGTTAATATTGTTAGTAGTTTTCTTTCCCTTAGTTAATTAATTTTATTTATGTTAAGGTCAACTTTATTATTATTACATCTTATTATTATGTTTTTGCTATGGAAGAGCGGGGCCTCCTCCTACAGGCAACTCTTTGCTTAAACGGAGATCCCAACACTGATTGTATATTTTCTATTTTGTTGTAATAAATAAATATTTGTATTCGTATTATCAAGTTGGTATTTTTTTAAGGAAAATATTACGAGACGAGCACGACGTTGAGCTGATAGTAATTGATACACCCTACTTATTATAATGCACTTCTACTTAGGATTCTTGTATAACTCAAAAATTCTGAGCGACACGACAACTGCACTCAAAAATATAGTAGTCCAACGTCATAATATCAATAAAAACATAATCATTTACTCAAGAATGATTGTAATAAAAATCCGATAAATTAAGAAATTTTGGTCACTACTAACCCGTATTCATTAGCAACTATCTGACAATACTCGTCGTGTTACATTTCTTATATAAAATATTGTTAGAAAAATTATTGTATTGTACACAGTGAACGCATGTAAAACGTGCGTAATGCGTACTCGAGCAAGTCTCGAACAATATGTGACGTTGACTTGCCACATTTTCTGTTAAACGTTGCTCATAATTGAAACAAAATTGCCAGATTGCGTGATAGGAGTTTTGTAAAAATAATACTACAAGAAATAAGAAAGACACTGGGACCACATATCATCAGTATGTATTTTGTACTTTTTTAATTTCTTCAATTCTACAATTCTAATTAAAAATACTTTCACAAAAATTTCACTTATTTGAAATAAAAAGTATACTTTTTAACATTTAGAACCAAAGAGGATGTAAATACTACGTAATAAGAGGCGGGATTACCTATGTAACAATTGAAATTAAGTTTAGTATGAAACGTGCAGTGATTTGACATAAGTTTGAAATATATACAATCCGGCTATGTTTGAAAGCGAACAGTTGCTTAAAACGAAGTGGATTCGGCTATCTCTATTTTAACAAGATTATAGCCGTCATCTGTCAATCTATCAATGATTGCACGTTTCATACAATCGAGTGTATCGCTTTCTTCTTAGAGCGTTTCGCTTGGCTGTTTAGAACCATTTCCGAAATCTTAAGCATTAATAAAAAGACGTGGCATACAAACTCATTGGTATTTTAAATCAATTTCATTTATAGTTACAGCTTCTGCATTTTACATAATATCACACGTGTCACATCATTGGGTGGGGATTGACCCGGCTCACGACGTTATCACAAGGAACTAGCATTATGCACCCAGCAACGGGAATTCAACCAAATAACAAAAAATATACGTGTATATTATGTTCTGCTCACAAAATTTTCCTATTCGCAATTAAAGTTCAAAGTTTCAATATATCAAAAGTTTCTAAAATCAATATACAAAAATACTAAAAGTAAAAAAACATTTAATTTTTTATGACAATAATTGAAGAGACGAGCAGGACGTTCAGCTGATCGTAATTGATACGCCCTGCCTATTACAATGCAGTGCCACTCAGGTTTTTAAAAAAATCCAAACATTCTGAGTGGTACTACAATAAATTATTGTTATTCATTATTCATTTTATTCCAAATAACCCCTATTTGGAAAAACAGCCAATGTCAAAAATAAAATAAAATAAGATTTTGATGTCTATGGTTAGCTTCATACTTTCCTCACAACATACAAAATCTGATTTTAGGCAAAACAACTTACGTCAGAAGTTATTGAAAGAACAAAATTCTATGCTATTGGGAAAAACTACCAATGTCTAACGCATTTTTGGAAGAACGGCCCAAGTCAAATGACATTGGTGTTTTTTACCAAAAAATGCTGGCAATATTTTTTTGTCAAAAAGGGACATTATAAAACAGAGATAGTGGCTGGGGATGGGGAACCTCACCTCAGGCATCTAGGACGTCCAGTAAGTGGATCTATAATCGGAGAAGAATGCAGGTACCTACATATATTTCGAGATAATATATTTTTTATCGATTGATTAGCAACGAAAATTTAAAATAAACATTATATTGATCGTTACAGATGTTCGAGACTAAAATGTTTTACCAAAGTTTCATTGGATCAACGGCAGGAGATATTTGAATCTTTTTATAGTAATGAAACAAAGGATGACCAGGATGGGTATCTCGCAGGATTAATATCATATCAACTACTAACAATTACTAACAAGTTAATAAAATGCCAAATAAAATCTTTCAAAGCCAGGAAATCCCATTATTCTTTGAGGGATAATCCTCATATGATGTATCTTCCAGAATCATTATCCGTTCAAAAAATGCATGAACTTTTTTGTATGAAATGAAGATTCGAGTTTCTTACCAAGTTTATTATAATGTCTTTAATAAGGACTTCAATATCAAATTTGGATTGCCTCGATCTGATACTTGTTGTATATGTGACGAGTTAAATTTAAAAATCCAATTAGCTGCTGATGATGTGGCAAAGAATTCATTGATAGTTCAAAAAACGCTAAATTTGAGTAAAGCAAAAAAGTTCAGGGAGCTTAAGCTTATTCCAGACAAATGTGGTAGTATGTGTTTGGTATTCACAATTTAGCGGATGACAGTGTATCCTTATATGTTTATCCAGAGACAGTCGTAAAAAAGGGAGCATCTGATGTAACTTCTTTGATTCTCAACTATATAAACAACAGAGAAATACAGTGTGATCACCTTGTGCTTCTAAGTGATGGATGCAGTGGGCAAAATAAAAACCACGTGATGGTTTACTTTCAATATATCTTGGTTCATGTATTGAAACTTTTCAAGAAAATAACTCACATATATCCAGTCAGAGGTCACACATATCTGCCAAATGATGAAGATTTTGCACTTATCGCCAAAAAGAAACTGGTGTGTTCCCCTAAGGTTCCTACTGATTGGGACAAAATTATTCAAACTGCCAGAAAACATCCCAGCCCATTTAATGTTATATCAGTTACACAGGATTACTTTTGTAATTTAAAGGCAGCGGTTTCACCATTCTTTCTAAGGACTCCAAGACCAGCACTTCAGCTCCGCAAATTGCGTGTTATAACAACATCTGATGATCATGAACACATCAAGGTAAAAGAAAACTTTACAGGACCTTCTACGCGCTGTGTAATTCGCAACAAACGGCGCCTACCTGAAGAGTTGATACCTGATCCATTATACTTAGAACCACTGAAGATTTCGAATGGGAAGATATCAAATTTAATACATTTGAGTAAGTTTCTCAGAAAACAAGGAAACAGAGATTTCTTCCTGCAATTTGCACCAGATGCAGCAGTCTCTGATGATGATGACAATGTAGAAATAGAGGATGACGATAAAAGTGAAGGATGTGATGAGTAATTTTTACTTTGTATAAGCATTGTCTATTTTAAGAAAATAAAAGCCTTAGTATGAAAATTTTTGTCTAATTTTATTTGAAAACTAACCAATGTCAAACATAAATTTCAATTTTACTGTACTTCAGGAAAACTTTTGGCATTAAAACATAGCACAAACCATTGCATGTCATAGTATTTACAATAAATCAGTAAGTATACTACAAATTATTTGATTATATGTATTGTAAACCTTATTTTATGTCTCCTGTAAAATTGAGCTAAATAGACATTGGCTGTTTTTCCAAATAACCCCCAAGGTGAGACATAAGAGCAGGACGTTCAGCTGATCGTAATTGATACGCCCTAGCTATTATAAAGCAGTGCCGCTCAGGATTTTTGAAAAATCCAAGCATTCTGAATGGTGCTACAATTGCTCTCGTCACCTTGAGACATAAGATGTTAAGTCTCATTTGCCCAGCAATTTCTTTCCGAATTTCAGACCGATACACATTAGTGCTTAAACATTACTGCTTGGGGTAGAAATAGGCTCCGTTATGGTAACCATAATCTAGCCGGCAGCCTGTGCAAAGGAACCTCCCAGTGATAAATTGTTCAACTATTATTTTAAATATTGTTTCAAACACACTAAGTAATATCTGTATAAAATAACTGAGAACCACAGCTTTATACAAAAACTTCGCATTAAAAGTTTTCGTAATAAATAAACTTAACAAAGGCGACGGCACTTGAGTGTTTTCTTTATAATTAGAACACAATTCAACAAAGTTTTGATTCAATGTTTCTTTGCAAACTTTTCAAGCAAACGTTAAATGACTTTCACTAGAACTCTACCTACCCGCAGTTTTTAATTATGGCGATGCCTTTATTATTATTCTGTTTTATTACAAGATATTAAGATTATAAACAATTTTAAATTATTTACTTCACTTTCACTACTATTTCACAAATTAAATTTGAAAACAAAATTTATGAACGATGCGGGACTCGAACCCGCGACCTCTCGGGTCCCGTGCGAGCGCTCTTTTAGTGAGCCAACCGTTCGAATGACGTCACGATCATAAATCTTGATCCTGTAAGCTTCAACCCCGTTGATTACCGAGCGATTTAGACGCGCGAATTTTACGCGCGTGTAAGTGTATCCATGCGTTTTATTTTACGTGTAGCAAAATGATGCTTTAAGAAGAGATGATTTCAGTGATTGTATCTGAAAGCTTACGAAACAAGGTATTTGACCATCCATAAAATATTATTCACATTGTGTTTTAAAATTATTTTGCACACACGACATAGAGTTGAAAAACCGATTTTATAAACCGAATAAATGAGAATGATCACTGAAAACAATTGGTTTTATTTATATGTGTTTTTATAATGAACTTTATATGTTCTTTCTAAAACAAAAGTAAAATAATATACATGCTTTCATTCAATAATTTGAGATGTTCATTACGAAAGGCTAGGAAAAATCCCTTGACCTTGATCGACCTTGAAGTGCGAGATCGCTTGTGTATAATATAAAATTTAAATATGCTAATTTGGACAAAATAACTACTGAAATATATACACATCAAAAAAGTCTAAGCAGCATGCATTTATATTAATTACTTTCTAAGTCTTTATTCACTCAAAGTGCATAGATATGTAAACTTTTTTGTTATTGATGATATACTAGCTGGTTGTAAAAAAAAATTCGATTATGTTTTGTTTTTTTTTTTTTTTTTTTTAATTAAATTAAATGAAAGGGAATTTGTTTGAAATTAAGTGCGTTTTTATTGCTTGTCTTGATTTTTTAACTTTACCAACCATTTAAATAAAGTTAGCGAAAAAATTGAATTGTTAGATATTCTTTACGTCACGGAGCGACATCATTTGACGGCAAATGAATTGCAAAGAGCTGTAAGGATTCTAATATTGTTAATTTCTGCTATTAAAAGAACTTATAAAGGCAACAGCTGTTATATTTACATCATAGGACCAAGACCAGGAACCAGGACATAGGAAAAACCATCTTAAATTTAAATTAGTACAGGCTTAGACTTTTTGATGTGTGTACTTTGCCATAGTTTCTCAAGTAAAGTAAATAACTATATTTTAACATATTTCAAAATAAATAAATAATAAAAAACAGACAAAGGAAATGACGCTTCAAATTCCTTATTAAATTTGAATGGACGTAACTTCAAGTCGAATTTATATCAACAAAAACTATATGTTACAATAAAATTATTCTTATGTCTTGGAAATATAGTCTGTATCTTTTGTAAAAATAGCAACTTACCAAATATTGGGTAAAATTTCGATAAAAAAACAAAAAATCTGTACGCTATCACGTCGGCGGCCGATAAAGACTGAAGTTCTCGCACCCATTTTCCGATAAGTTTTGTACGCGAACATCCCATTGCATTTGTTCTTATTTGTACAGAATTTAACTTTTATTCTATTATAATTTCAGAGTAAAATAGCACTTCTTAATAACATAGGCGAGAAATCGAATAAGGTCGTGTGGATTTCGTCGTGATCTATGTGTACCGGTGGTGTTATGTTACGTTCTTCGAACACATACATATGGACCTATGGAACGCTAAAACGCTACAGTTGTGGAAATTAATCACACCACTAACGTGCTCAAATGAT
>CATIXQ010000002.1:7927056-8015043 GCA_949711755.1 Leptidea juvernica | reverse complement strand
CGCTACAGTTGTGGAAATTAATCACACCACTAACGTGCTCAAATGATTATTTTACTTAATACTGGCAAGCTATTTTTATTGATATCGGTTGGCATGTCTTGGCATGTTACTATAGCAAAGGCAACCGATACAGACGACACAGAGGCACAAAGAGAAAATTTGTATTTTAAGGCCATCGAATAGTTCTTGACAAATCAAAGAAATTAATTTCAAAATTTTGTAGTGCTCAGTGAAAGGTCCCTACAGATTACGGATATAAATATATTTAACACAAAATAGAATTCCCAACCGTTTTTGGCTAAGCGGTTGTAACAAAAACGTACCACTAACTAAACTACGCTTTATCTCCGGGGACTGTTATCTTAACTAAGTTTGCTGTGACAGAATGTTGCAATTATCTGAGCTATTCGAACAAGTGTTACTATACTAAACATAGTTTACTTTCCTTGAACAAATACACCCGTGTTTGTTTGTTCTAGAGGGTAACCCCTTTCGTGCCGCAAAAATTTCTCAATATATTCTCAATGACGTCCAAGTTTGACGACGATCATGACATCTATCATGCGTACTATAATTATAAATACACATATCTTGCAAGTATATTATGCTCTTCGAATGACTTTAAAAAAGCAAAGTGTTTATGAATAATTTACTTTGTATTACTCATGCAGAAAAGGTAATATTTTGTCGCTGTTGCGCATGAAAAAGAGCCGTTTGTCCATTTTGAAATTACGCGTGAGTTTTATTGTAAATGAAACTGTTTTTTGAGTTCACAAATTATACTTGGCACACGCAAATTTAGATAAAATTGCTAAAATAATAACAAAAAAAACACAATCGAAATATCAAAATTGAATAGAGGTTGACGCGTCTGACAGTTTAATTTATTAAATAAAGATCCCACATTAATCGTAGCATTTGTAATTCAAAATAGTATGTGCAGCTCATGCGACGTTGCCGATTACCTCTTAACATACACCGGTTGCACAATATAATATTCCTTATGATTATGTATTGTTTAATATATTGTTGTAACAAGATTTCAAATCAAAATGCGAAATATCACTCGCACTATTTTCATACCTGGTATATTTCCACTAACACTTGTTTAGCATGCAACTTCTTTCGTGGCTCATTTTAGAACTATATGCCAGCTGAGAGCATATTTTGACTTCAAAGGTTAAAAAGATCAATCAGGTAAGGCTCTTGCCCATTTGTTTCCTCCAATATAAAAAATGCAAGTCAAACGGGGTATAAATTACGGGGTATAACTTCGGCATTTACCGCAATTTGAAAATTTGTATTGATCGTGCATATGTTTATCGCGTGTATACTTTATATATTATATTTGCTACTTTATCTTATTAAAGCTCATCTTTCTCTTCAGTGGTCATAGATGATAAGATAAAATATACTTTTGATACTTATTATATGTATCATTTCTTTGAACTAATGAATAAAGGGATATCGATTTTGATGTTCCACATCTCATCATCTCATCCTGATGTGATAGCTCATTGTCGCTCAGAGGGCAATAGAGAGGGCTATGCTTAGAGTTTTCCTGGTGGATTTAATCAAAAATGAGGAGATCCGTAGGAGAACCTAAGTCACCGATATAGCTCAAATGATTGCAAAACTGAAGTGTCAGCTGACAGGGCATATAGTTCGACGGACACACTCGAATAGTGACCACGTACTGTAAGACGCAGTGTTGGTAGGCCCCCCAGAAGATGGACCGACAATCTGGTCAAGATCAACGGAATACGTTGGATGAGGGCAGCGCAGGACCGATCGTCGTGGAGATTTTTCTTGCGGTTGATGATGGTCTCCGACAAGTCCAGCAGCTCTGCGTTGCATGCGGTCAAATGCTTCGAGCTGATACTGGAGTGCACCAGATCAGACATGAGAGGCATACAGCGCAGGTCCAGCGGCTGGACCTGCGCTTTGTAGGGATCTAGAATGTGGGACAGCTTGAAATATTGTCGTGCTCTATATTTGACACCCAGTTCCTTCAACGCCAATTTATCTTTGCCTTCCAGATAACTGCGGAATTTGCATTGTACTAGACTCGGTATAATAAGCGAGGCATTAAGGGAAGTGTTGTTGAGGAGCGGTGATTTTTATTTTTTTATTTATAAAATTCATGAGACATGTTTTAATTGAGGAAAATTATTAGAGACTTTTAACGTTTGACTTTTATATAGATTTTAGTACGCGTGTGTTTAAGGAAAAAATATAAAATTTTATTATTTTCCAATACAGCGGCGATAGCTTGTGGGTCAACACAGGACATATAACGGCTAAAATTCTGGTTTTGCCGCAGCATAAGTTATGTTGTTGAAAATTTATTTATTCGTTATTTTTAAAGTTGTCTGCTTTTGAAATATTTTTAAGAATATTGTGTTTCAAATTTAAGATATAATTTATTTATTAAGATTACAAAATGACGCTTATGAACATATATTATGTATATTGGAAAGTTGAACTTTAGTGAGAAAAAAATGCCGAGAAAATAATTGACATGTTTTTAAATTATTAAATAGAGTTTGACTATTTTATATAACATTTACAATCTCTGTAATAAAAATAATCTTTGTAAAGGTTTTGACTTGTTGAGTAAGATAAAAAAAAAGTAAATATGACTAAGTAACCCAAAAAAACTTGTGATTGTAAAAGTTAGATGCATTAATATACATAAAGTGTAAAAAAATAATTTATTATGTGAAGTATTGTAACATTACGTGAATGCATAATGAAAGAGTGAGTTTTTTTATTATTAACATTAAATATATAAAAACAATAGGCACTGTACAGAAAACGCGGGCGTTTTTAGTTTTGTCAACTTTTCTTATCCATCTGCATCTTAAAGCAATTATTATTATTAGTATGTAGGCATCTTTAGTCCTACAACAACGTGTTTTAAGTAATTTTATTACATATAAGGTTCATTTCAAAATACAAAGTAATATTGCTATGAATGAATAACGTATTATAAAGTAAAATCAGTTTATACGAACCAAGGTGATAGGCCAATTTAATGGTAAGTTATAAGAATATTTACTTTATCGTTTATAATCAAAATAGCTGTGGATAGTGTTATAACACAGTGTCTTAAGTGCGAAAAATCGTTTATTGTAACATAAATTATCGTCCATTTTGGCCTCATAAAATATTTCCTAATTCATTGTTCATAAGTCCAGATCAAAAAACCTGTTAGTATTTGTTTATTTAATTTAATTACAGTGCAATTAGCATGGTAGTGACAGTTACACTAATTAGACGAAACACAAAACAGGAAAAATTACAAACATAAAAAAGGAATATTGAAAAATAATTGAATGATTCAAGAACGTTAAAGTGCTTCAAACCGCCGTCGATGAACTAGGCGACTGGCTCAGAAAATGGCGGATTAAAATGAACCCCACCAAGAGTGCAGCAGTACTCTTCGGTGACGCGAATAGCATTCGAGCTAAAAAACAACCGACCGACATAATTAAATTGTTTGAAACACCAATACAGGTGAAGGATTACAAATACTTAGGAGTCAGAGAGAGACAGCAATATGAACTTCAAGAAACATATTGATACGGTATGCAACAGAGCCCAATTTGTGCTCAGTCGCCTTTATCCACTTATGTGTGGGCGAAGCAAACTTCAGCTCAAACACAAAGTGACGCTGTACAATACTATCGTACGGCCCAATACTGTCATACGCAAGCGTCGTATTCGCGTACACCCGACCGAGGTACCTACACCGTTTGCAAGTAGTTCAAAATAAATTCACGGGCACGACAACTGGAGCCCCGTGGTTCATCTGAAACGTGGACCTTCACCGCGATCTTGAGCTTCCAACGATAGCTCAAAACTTTAAATAGATATCGCGACGTCTCTTTGACAAGGCGCCTAACCATCCCAACATCTTGGTTAGGAAGGCATGTGAGTACACCCCGCTTCAACATAGTCACAACCCACTAAGACGACCCTGGCACGTCACGGTAGACTATGAGGATGACAACACCATCGCGAACGCGACACCCACACAAACACCGACACAGACACGCACACACCGACTTCGCAGCGCGGTCAACCTCCGCAAACCACTGGCACTCGTCACTCTGACGATGGCCAGCGGCCCGCAACCTAGATACATCACACATTCTCCTGATACCCGACGACGTTAGTTCTCGTCCTGTTATCGTTTCACTCTACTCACACTCACACACGGACTGACTGACGGACTGACATACCCCACTTACACAATCACAAACACACTCCACAAACAGACGGAAACACAAACATACATGCACACAAACATTTACACTACTTACATCCATACATACATTCATAAACACATACATACACACTTACATACATTACACAAACCATCACCACACTCTTTCACCTTCATTTTCATTCTCTCTCCTTCCCACAAGCACACAGCCGGTCCGAGATTCGAGTCTCCTTAGGAGATGCCCCGCGACCTGGGCCTCCACGGCCCACGTCCTATGTCACTGTAAAAGCCTTCAGGGCTAACAACATAGAGGACTCGAGAACGACATATGGGCCTTCAATACCTAAACGTATTTCCCTCCTCTCGAAAAAAAAAATGATATGATTTTAGCAGTTTTTTTGCGTAGAAAATACTTAAAAATACATTTTTAAATTGCGCTTTATAGCGTCAAATTATAAACCATTAAGCCCTTTTTGTACTTATTAAATAATAGTAATATAAATATATATAGTTCTTTAAATTACAAAATAAAACTTTTATTTAGGTGTTTTCGTAAAAATAACGAGTTATGAACGCACCTCCATTTTTGTTTGATTTGACAGGACCACAGTGAAATTGTATAAATTCGTTAATATTTTTTAAATTCGTTCTTGCGAACAGGCTATAGCCCGGGCCCTTACTGCCTCGTCCTTCATCAATAAAATATTCCTTTTCTGTATGTTTTCACTATTTTTTTTAAGTTATTACCAACACGATTCACTTTCCTCTAAGGAAGTAGAAACTTTTTTTCGAATCGCTCACTTTGACACATAAGCTATCCAGTTTAGGTTGAAATATTAACTCATGTTACGAATGATTGAACTAACTACATCAGTTTGCGATACAATTGATATTATTATTTTTGACATTCAATTGACATCATTGCGCTTAATCAGTTGATTTGACGTCAACCTAAATTAGATAACTCTAATCACGTCGAGGCACGAAATAGCAAAGCAGTAAATTTTATGTTATCAATTGAATCGCCATAAGGGTTCATGGTAGGCCCGCTGGTCACGTGTCCTGACGCGAGTTTAACATTTTATACCCATCCCAAGACAAGTGCTCAACGCCGCTAAAGAAATTATTATCTGTTACAAACAAAATAATAATGAATTTATTATTATTTACTGTCCATATTGTTCTAAATTTAATTCATGGAAATATCTTTACCCAAAATATTTACTTATTGTTTAATACAGTACTGTACTTGTATTTTTTTATGACAATAACGGAAGAGACGAACAGGACGTTCAGCTGATGGTAATTGGTACGCCTTGCCGATTACAATGCGGTGCCGCTTGAAAAATCTAGAAATTCTGAGCGGCACAACAAATGCGGTCGTCTCCTTGAGACATAAGATGTTAAGTCTTATTTGTCCAGTAATTTCACTAGCTACGGCGCCCTTCGGACAAAAACACATTAATGCTTACACATTACTGCTTCACGGCAGATATAGGCGCCGTTGTGGTACCCATAATCTAGCCGGTATCCTGTACAAATGAGCCCATTGGTAGTACACAATAAGACCTTATGGCTTTTGTTGAACAAAGCACTACCGAAACGTTTTCTTTTAAATAGTAATTCTAAAAGTTGTCAACGCGAGAAAGTTTTTGTAAAATACCGTCCTTCTTTCTTCTAAAATATCTTCCTTTTTTATGTTATAGGACAATGAAGATTGTTATATTTGCAATAATTCTGACTCTTACTCTTCTGGATACAACTCACAGCGAGGATAGTTGGGCAATCGTTGGTAACCCTCTCGTATTTGTACACCCGTGCAACGATACGAAACAAATTACCATCTCGTACGAGCCTGGAAGATCTCCGGAAGAAGAGAACCAATACTATGTGTTCTTTGAAATGCAGTTTTTTATCAACACTAAAATAGTTCTAAGATTTGATGCTGAGGCTAGCGTCAAGTTGGTAAGTTTTATATTTTCTCACATTGAATAGAATATTTAAATAAATCTAAATCGATTGAAAAACTGTCCCCAGGAATAAGAATATACTCCAACTTATCCCAAGTACACTTCAGTAGATAGATATTTTAGGCTACTTTTGTTACATAAAAACTTTGACATCCTCTAAAGTTTGGTAGATTACATACATTTGCTCAGCTTCTCTCCTTCCCACAAGCACACAGCCGGTCCGAGGTTCAAGTCTCCTTAGGAGAGGCCCCGCGACTGTTGTTGCGTAGTCTTTGCGGCCTCCATCGCCCACGTCTTATGCTGCTGTAAAAGCCTTCAGGGCTAACAGCATAGAGGAGGTTTTTAGTCGGTATGGGGTGTCCGCTTGCGCGGACACTCGAGTCAGACACATTTCGTCCCGATTCGGGCCGTAAATACGTAAACATATTTTCCTCCTCTCGAAAAAAAAAAATATATTTTAAACTAACAATTGCCAATTGCAATTACATTGGATGAGATACCCAGACATATAGACATTTTATACCATAAAGACGTAAAACTGTAACTTAAAGTGACTGTTTTACGTTATTGTAAAGTGACTTATAAAACAGACATGGAATTTTGTTGGAAAGCGTTTAAAAATTCAATCTTATAATTTGTGAGGTATTTTCATTATCTATATTCTTAGCTGGTTGGTTGCGTTGGTATTTACAAACAATTTTTATATTTTTCGTCCATTAATGAAATATATATTACAGACTATACTAAAATATAACATTTAAAAATCTTATATTTTTTAAGTTTTATTTTTAATTGTTCAGGAATATCCCTGTTAAGGCAACTCTCTTAATAAAATAATTTTATTTATCAGTGTACTAGTTTCAAAGCATATTTGTTATAAAATGGCATGCATAAATATTTTTGTTACACTTTAAAGTATACATCTTAGATCATATCTTTGTCTAGATAGACTATGACAGCTGTGAAAAAGTCGAAAAAAAAATGAATTTAGAACTAACCTCTAATTTGAGCAATTTCACGCACACTAACACAATGTGTCATAAACATCGCGAGTGTCAGACGTAGATTGTCACGCACATTAAACTAATATTCCTGGCCTGTTTTTATCGGTTGTCTAACATCAAGAGACGCCATCTAGATGTATAAATTATCTAAGGTAGTCTGTCTAGGGTACGATTGCACGACTATTTTTACTACGTTCTGTTTTGCTTGTGTTTTTAAACAAAAAACGCTGTGATAATAACTCATGCATTTATTTTATATATTAATATGACCTTAATAAAGATAATATTAACATCATCCAACATTTAGAAATATCCAATTAACATTATCTTATCAATATAATTATAATTTCATTTGAACTTTAACCTGCGAATTGTAAGTATTTTGCTTAATCTACCTATCTTCATACACCTACATAGGAATAAATAAAATAACATATTTGTATATTATATAGTTTCATTATGAGAAATAATAAAAGAATATTATGTTTTTTTTGTGTAAGTGTTTTATTTAATTTATGTTTAACTAAAACGTCGGTAAACACAACCTAAGCTGAAGTGTAAAGAAACAATGATTAAAGGAACGCAACTTTATCATAGTTGTCGTATCTTCCGGGTTCGAATCCCGGTAGGTACAAGCATTTATATGATGAATATGGATGTTTGTTTCTGAGTCATGGATGTTTAAATGTATTTATGTATGTTTATATGTATTTATGTATGTTTAAGTAAGTATATTGTATTAAATATATCATTGTCTTGTAACCCATAACACAGGCTATATATATGCTTAACTTGGGGCAAGATAATTTGTGTAAAAAGTGTATCAATCTATCTGTCATCATATTATAATCTAATTCTTCAATATGAATAAGATCTATCCGTTAGACACACCTTACGGCCGTTTTCAATAACCTATCTATCCTTAGTTTAACTTACTATTGGTAGACAAATCTATCCTTCCATTACTTGAACTGTTTTTATCGGTATCGGAACATTTCTATAACCTATCGACATACAGCATTGGACTATCGGCCGTTCCCAATATACTATCTACAGATAGAGATAAATTACTACCTTCTGCTATCAGTATTTAGCTGTCAATAATCTGAAGCTGTCCCAATATACCCGATAAGTCATTCTTATCGGGACGCGTGAATTGAAATTTCCATACAAACTTCTATCGCTGGTAAGCTATACGTTGTCCCATTGACAGATAGTGTGTACGGATAAGGTGAGTTACCGTCGATAAGTTTATTGGGAAAGAGTCAACAATAGTTACGATTTTTATCTCAAGTAAGATATAGACTGAATATTGGGAACAATCTTATAACTATATTGGACATAGCTATGGATAGATAAGATCTTGTCATTAAACGGTGATAGCAATGAATCGGTAATTAGAGATACGTTATTAAAAACGGCCGTTAGACAAGCTTCGACTCGTGTTTAAATATAAGAAATGTCTAAACATTGTTGAACGCAATTGAACAACAGAAAGACACAGGATTCGTAATAGAACTTCTTCAAAATAAGTGTTCAACACATGTTTAACTTTTTTGTAAAAACAAAGTTAATATTTAAAATTATTTATTTATTTTATATTAACATTTAAATATAATATTATATAAATATTGAACAATACTTAATATTTTTAGGTTCACGACTCTTTTGCAAGGATTTCTGCAAAAAATAATGATGATTTTGAAATAAAGTTCTTTAAGCCAAGTAAAGGTTTGAAATTGGAAGTTAAAGGTCCTCAGAATAGTGGAGTTATTCCCTACATAAATTACCTGAATATCAACACCCATCAATACTGTCAAAATTCTTCATTGGTAAGTTATTGACTTTATTACTCAATACAAAATTAACGTATAAAGAAAAAAATAAATGTTCTCTACTTTTTGAAGTTTGTGGAAAATTATAAAAACCTGCAATATTAAAGGTTATAATATATTTATTATGGACCAATTTTGTATAGTAATTAGTAGGAGATAAATTAGCACAGATTACAAAATATCATAGAGAAAAAAAATTTTTTAGTCTTGTTATAAATTCTAATATTGTTTTTTTTTTTGTATCGATATCAATTGTATTTTTGATTTTTTGAATTTTATTAAAATAAACCTTTCAGATTTGTTACTACTACATAGAAATGACTGTACAATATTGTATATTTTATTGAAAAGAGCGCAAAAAAAAAAGGAATGCTGGGAAAGTTTCCTGCGCCGCTTTCTCTCTCTCAGAACGCCATTTGTTTCCGAAGCGGTAGTAGTATCTAGTAGTATGAGAAATGACATCAAAAAGAATTCTAAAGGAATCAATTTTGAGAAAATAAATGCCTTTTATGCCTTTTTACTTTTTATGTTTAAGTTACTGTATGTGTTTATTATTCATTTTGATTATGGTTTTAAATACATTTATAAATTAATACATAAATACGTGTAGGAAACTTAATGCTATTTTAATGCCTTGCGTTTCTTTGTTGCAATATTGTTACGAATTTAGACTCGAAAGAAAAAAAATTCATTATAATATATAACAAATAAAAGAAATCAAGAATTAATAAGAAAGAATAAGATTATTGATTTTATTTATATTTTGTGTTGACTCACAATCGCAAAACTTGTCAACAAACGTATCAACAAAAATTGTCTGAAGCCAAACTCTGCCTACGCGTCTAATAGGCAGAGTTTTTGTTCAGTTGTGTTTTGAATATAACTCCACGCAATGACACAGCATATCCAAACTTAAAAAGGATGTATTGACGTATTTCAGGTAAGTTCCCCTTTAAATTAACTACATTGTGTAACTAATTTGACGTTTTTAATTATTTTGTTAAGAAATTACATTTCAATTGGTTTCAAAAAATGTTCTTGCCTCGTGTTCGCATCAGAGCTTCTAATGAGCGTATTATTTTATAAACTATCGACTTTAATACTACCACGAAATAAAGTGTTAATTTGAAGCAATGTTTCAATTTTATGTATACGTTTATACGTAGGTTAAAAAACAATATGTTATAACCAAAATAAAGTCGAGCGGCACAGTCTTGCGGAGAGAGAGAACTTTTATATTAAAACCATAAAAATCATCACTCTAAAATCTTTTCAACTTATTTCCATTTTCGTTGCGTACGTAGAACTCTGATGTGTGATAAAAAACAATTGACAAATGATTTCCCGCAAATTGTTTTTTTTTTATTACTAAGATGGTTGCAACGTTTCACAAAATATAACATTCGAAATTCAAATAGTTCCGATTAGCTAGAAGTGCATGACTTTTAGTGTGCCCCATGTACAACGATGCTCAGATATTTTTTGACGACCTTTTAATAGGCGATCGGGATTCTAGTTGTTTATTGTACGACAATGATATTTTGTGAAAGTGCTTATGCAACGGCAGGCAGACTCCACAGTGCGGTTCTCAAGGAGCTTTCTTCCACGTACTACAAAGCTGTGGAATGAGATTCCTTCTGCGGTGTTTCCGGGACGATACGACGTGGGTACCTTCAAAATAAACGCGTACACCTTCGGAGGCCGGCAACGCTCCTGTGATTCATCTGGTGTTGCAAGAGATTGTGGGCGGCGTTGATCACTTAACACCAGGTACGCTCGTTTGTCCGCCTATTCCATAAAAAAAAATTGAAGTATCTTTATAAAAATAAATTGATACTCTGAAAATAAACTATACTTTAGTTTGACAAATTTTTTGAGGAACGAAATTTCGTAATAAAACTGCAGGTTGATAACACATTTTAAAACATCCAAATAGATTTTCAACGCTACGCTAACCGCTTGAAAAATAAAAATTTTCAAAGCAACTATTAGCTAGTTAGAATTTTATCACGTTTTATTGTTTTGAAGCAAATTGGATTTTTTTAATATTCCAATAATAATGTAATTATGTCATACTAGTTGATCACCCAAGTTAATTTTAATACGTGACTTAAATAATATATATCTAACGCCTTGATTTGTAATTTGCTCTACGTTCACTCTGTTTTATGTAATTTCGGAAAATCAAATACTTATATCACTATTAGTTTCCCAATATGTAATCAGTGGGAGGTAGAATGCTGGCTATATTATGGGTACCACAACAGCGCCTATTTCTGCCGTGAAGCAGTAATGTGTAAGCATTACTGTGTCTCGGTCCGAAGAGCGCCGTAACTAGAGAAATAACGGGGCAAATGAGACTTGACATCTTATGTCTCAAGGTGGCGAGTGCAGAATTTTATGGTATTTCAAGGATCCTGAGCGGCACTTCATTGTAATGGGCAGGGCGTATCAATTACCATCAGATGAACGTCCTACTCGTCTTGACCCTTATTTTCATAAATAAAAATTTAAAATAATTATAATTGAATTCTTTATTATGGCTACTATGGCCTACTCAAATATTCACACAATACACAAATAGGTACATAGATTGATACAATTATACATAAATTATAAACAAATTAAACTTTACATTATAAATTTTAAATTATCTCCTAATGATCCCCATTTTGCTCAGTTCCTGTGTGTAACGTGCACTCGGCAACAGCGGTTTATATTAACGCAGTCAACTCCTCCTTCAACAAAGGAGCAATCTCTCACCTTAAAGGCCGGCAACGCATCTCTTGATCCCAGGATTTGTGGATGTCCATGATGCCCCAAAAGGGCAAGGCTTGCCCGTTCGTATATTTAAATATATAAGTGGTTCTTTATACGGTTGTTTTATGTATCGTTATAATGGTTTCAAATCATCAATGGACATCAAATGTTCATGTCACACCTACTACCATAACAATTGAGAACTGTACTCTTGAAATTGTCGACGTGTAAGTCTACCTCGGACAAACATTCCAGACCAGTCACTCGTCGTATCCGACTCGGATGGGCAGCGTTCGGGAAGCTCCGTAAAATCTTCTCGTTCCAAATACCGCAGTGTCTGAAAACGAAGGTAAGGTAACCAGTGTGTGTTGCCATTGATGACTTACGGTCCGCAGACGTGGTCGCTAACTATAAGATAGCTCATGGTCACTCAGAGGGCAATATAGAGGTCTATGCTCGGAATTTCCGTGCGAGATCGAATCAGAAATGAGGAGATCCGTAGGAGAACCTAAGTTACTGACATAGTCCAAACGATTGCGAAACTGAAGTGGCAGTGGGCAGAGCACATAGTTCGACGGACTGATGGCCGTTGGTGCAGTAAAGTCCTCAAATGGTGACCTCGTACCGGAAGACGCAGTGTTGGTAGACCCCCTACAAGATGGACCAACGATCTGGTCAAGATCGCCGGAATACGTTGGACGAGGGCAGAGCAGGACCGATCGTCTTGGGAATATTTGGGGGAGGCCTTTGTCCAGCAGTGGACGTCTTCCGGCTGGTGATGATGACGATGATGATTGTGGTTTAAGGGTTAAATTTAGTAATTTAAATTTTACCGTTCTTGCAATTTCTTTGGTGTAACAAATAAATATCAATAAGTTTTTTAACTACTATAAAATACAATGAGGAAAATCTCTCAGCAAAGATGTTCTGCTAATATATGTTTGCGATTTTAAAAAGTTGTGTTTTAGGTAATTTTAAATCGTTACGTGTGTTTATCATGCTGTGTTGTGACATTTGATTGCAAGTTTCTAACTAAAATAACAATAATATTAGGGCAGTGGTGTTGAAAAAAAAAAAAGGGAGAAGCCTTGGCAATTTGTCTGAAAGGAACGCCCTTAAAGAATATCGCACAAGGCACTTCACTTGATACATTCATCCTCAGGCCTTCATGATGGTTATTGCAAGTAAATATATTAATAAATAATAAATATATTAATAAATAATATTCGAGTAATATAGATGAATATTACTCGAAAAAGTAGCTTGAGAAGGATTGAGTTCCCTAAGCTGTGTGCACCTTACTACTTCGGTATTCTCTGGCCATCTGCAAATCGACGAGGCCAATAATTTATCTACGCTCCATATTTTTTTAAGACTAGCATGTTTCACAACAGACCTGCAACAGTTAGCTGGACCAGAAGTGCTCCCGTTTTAAGAGTTCGGATTGACAAGTTCTGACTTCCTTGAGTCAGGAACGCATTTTGAGAAAGAGTGACAATGCAAATATGGAAGCAGAGTAGAGTCAACTTTTAGCACATATGTGTAAAGAACAGTGGGAGAAATGCTATCCACGCAGCCATTTGCCATTATTTATTTATTTATATAAGTTATTGCTGACACGTACGATGAATGAATTTTGACGATAGTTAGTGCTGACAAGGGACATAAAGATAGGAGCATATTTACGAGCTAAGATTGAAGGTTAATAGCTATAAGCAACAAAATATCCGCAATGTCACTGCGGTATGATAGAGGTAAGAAGTGAAAAATTTTGCGGACATCTAAATAATCTTCAGATTTATAACGGACATGTAATCGGTATATAAGCACTTTAAAAATTTCATTTGTATTCGTTCTATTCTGGATATATATTTCTCATAACATGGATTCCATATTTGTGATGCATATTCTAAGATGGTACGTACGTAAACACAAAATAAAATTTTAAACGTTTTTGCCTTTTTAAAATCAGCGGAAATTCTCATAATAAAGCCTAAAGCTTTAGAAACCTTAGCTAGAATAAAATCAATATGTTTATCAAACATGAGTTCTTGATCATGAATCACTCCTAAATCTCTTATGACAGGACTAATTCAAGGTCTTGGTTTCTAAAGTAGTAGTAATAATTAAGTGTTTGTTTTTTACGACAAAATGAGCTGTGCATTTAATGGGATTTAAATCTAATTTATTTTGAATACAATAGGAGTCTAAGCCCTGTGGGACTCCACTTGGTATTACAACCCAACTAGATATTGCTATAGATAGAGTTGCTTATAACAACCGCTTGAGATCGATTATCTATATACGAAGAAAACCATCTTAGTAAATTTCCTCTAACGCCCATTTTGTATAATTTTTGCAAGAAAATCTTGTGGTCTATTCGGTCAAAACATTAACTTTAATCAGTGTATATTACGTCTACCTGGAAGAAGCACCAAGTTAGTCAATTATAATGCCCTATGCATTATAATGCATAAAAGGCAATTTTTTTCATAAAAATGGATTTCTTTAGAATTTAGAATTCTTTTTGATGTCATTTCTAATATACTAGACACTACTACTGCTTCGGAAACAAATGGCGCTCTGAGAGTCAAAAACATCCAAACAGTTTTGTGTCTAAGCTGGCATGGAGCTCCGGCATTGCGAGATATCTTTCCAGTGTCATTAAAGTCGGATTCGAGACAAAGATATTCTCTTTAACTGTAATTATAGCCTCGCGTATCATTTTCTGTGTGGTAGTAGGGACATCTGGCTGAAGTAACTAATGTCTACTTCCAACAACTTGCGTGTTCCGGACATGAAAACTACTCTCCAATAACGATGACTGGCATAAACTAGGAGAAGTGTGATTTTATGAACCTTTGTGGAGGCAGTGTTGTACTTCCTCTTTATAAGTTTGCGTTGATAATTCCTATTAGCATATAATCGGTTGGGGATCACTGTAATAATGTGGAAGATAGATAAGAAACATTGCGGGACTTGGCCATTTCTACACTTCGGTTTTCCGTGCCAGTGCTAATCCGGTCGAGAATGGCTGGTGAAATTCGGCAGCACAACATTTCACGTCAGCAATCCTGTAGTCACAAACCACCTGTTATTCAGGAACCTGAGATGCCCCTGATTAATTTACAGCTTAGGTAAAGCATTTCAATTAATTTGACGTGAGTAGTAGAAACAACGTTACCACGTCAGCACCTTTGTAAATAGTTTTCTGAGCGACAATGAGCTTCCTCGGTATGTGTTAATAAATAAAATACAAATTAATGAAAATATTTCTGACACGTCTAAATTGTGACAACATGCTTCCTCTTAAGTCCCATAGTCAGCGACCACGTCTGCGTTCCATATGTCATCACTGGCAACACACATTCGTTAAAACTTTCGTCTTCAGACACTGTCGTATTTGGGACGAGAAGATTTTCGGAGCTTCCTGAACGCTGCCCATTCGAGTTGAATTCGAAGAGTGACCTCTTTCCTAAAATTAGACCTGCCCAATTGGACTATTTGTCCAATACAAATTATTTAAGTTTTCTTTAGTGTCCGGAAGCCGCTCTTTTAAAGAGCGGCTTCCGGCTCATTTGATTCAGTCTCGTGCCAGATTTTGGCGAGACAACACGTCCTGAGGATGCCTCGTGTAGAGGCGAAACACGTGTCGAATTGTTTTAAAGACAAATATTGGCGGAATTAACACTAAAAAAACTTAAATAATTTGTATAATTATGGATTTCCGCAAAGTAACGCCTAATTCAATAAATTTTCTATTTGTCCAAGGTAGACGTAGTCTTCAACAAATTCGAGAGTACAGTTCCAAACTTGTTACGGAGTAGACCAACTCCACCCAAATTTCTTTTAAATTTATATAATTTCTTATTACTATGTAACCGATAACAAAGTCACAACTTTTTTTAATGCATGTCTGAATTTGTAAGTATTTTGTAGTTTCTTGTAAACAATATAAATAAATAAATTCTCTAGAAGACATCTTAATAAACTGTGTTGTGTTGTATTATATAGGTAACAATTAATATTTTAAACTCTAGGGATATTTGGATCATTTTATCCAAGGAAAAAAGGATCACGCGGAAACTCATAGAAAAAACCTTGACTTGAAATGTGGAAGACGTAAGATTGAGTATACAGAGCTGATTGTGAACGGGCTGCCAACACGTGCAGGAGAATGGCCGTGGCACGTGGCTATATACAGATACCAGCAGAACGAACTTAAATATATATGTGGTGGTACTCTGTTATCAAAGAGTTATGTATTAACAGGTAAATTTTTATGTTTCATTTTAGAGCACATATTTATAACTCTTTATCACTAAGCATTTAGATAGGATGCCGGCTAGATTATGGGTACCACAACGGTGCCCATTTCAGCCGTGAAGCAGTATTGTGTAAACATTAATGTGTTTCGGTCTGAAGAGCGCCGTAGCTAGTGAAATCACTGGGCAAATGACACTTTATATTACGGTGACGAGCGCAATTCTAGTGCCACTCAGAAATTTTGGATTTTTCAAGAATTCTGAGCGGCACTGCATTGTAGTGGGCAGGGCTTATCAATTACCATCAGTTGAACGTCCTGCTCGTCTCATCCTTCTTAAAAACATTAAGCCCCGTCAGGGTAGAACTTCCCAATTCTTTTCTACGAAATATTTCATTTTTAAAAGTTTTACGGTGTTATTACTAATACATTTTCGAGATATACATACATATATATGGAGATCTCTCTGAATGAAATAAATAAATAAAATTTCAACAAATAATTAAAACATTGCTTAGACTCGTGTTTTGTTAAATTGTGTCTAATTCCTTAAGTGACGTGTAAAGATTAACTCTAAACAACAGAAAGAAACGGATTTGTAATAGAACTTTTTTAAAACAAGTTAACTTTTTATAATAATACGTTTATTTTTTTCTATATGTAAAGTAAACAAACAGTGTAATAATAAATGGACAATAGGTGGAAATATAACCTAAATATACCATAACAATAATAATCAACGCACTTTCAGACAAATTGAGCTGATTTTCAAAACATTGGACATTCAAAAAAAAATGAAATTATAATAATTTCATTATGAATAGTGTTACAAATAATATTATTGAAGCAAATACTTCTCAAATAAGGCTTGGAAGCATTTTCAAACAAATTACATGACTAATAATGCGAAAATAACAAAAATATCTTGGATGATTTAATACCGTAAGAAACATGCTATCGGTACTATGCTCGAGGCATTTTTCTTTATTCATTGCATCGAAAATATCAGAGTTTGCTGTAATAATCATATAAATATTATATTTATATAGAAAACTCACTGAGAAAAAAATTAACTGTATTAAACAGAAACGTTAAAATTATAAAGATTCATACTACAAGACTATGGATGAAAGCATTTATCTGCAGGGATCTGCGATGTAAGAATAGAAAAATTAAAAAAAAATCAAGTGAACAGTTTAAAACCATTTTGTAGCCACTTAATGACATTGTCCTAAGTGTGTTTATTCTTCTCAGAGAGTTGGTGAACGTCTAGTAAAATCCGGCACCATACCACATTGCTTGCCCAAGGTAGAAATTATTTGTTTTTTTTATGAACTTTTAGTGCCTTCTACTTATTTTGAACACGAGAAGCGCTATGCCCATTGGCTATTTTAAAACGCCCGAGATGAACTATTAGTTATGCGAGACCAAACACTCAGATAAGCCAGTTCTTTCAGATTTTAAAGCGAAACACGCTGTTTGCTTGAATATTGTGTAGTTACATAAGTTTATTAAAAAGTATAAATGTAATCAATGATGTATTATTTTATTGCGGTAAACTTATTGATAATATAATATGAGCTGAGTTTCTTGCACCCATTGTTCTCAGGTCTGATGCATACATTTTCATATGGGTCGTGTTTGAATTTCAATAAGTAATATCATATCCAATTTCGAGTGATCCACAATATTTCTAGATGTGGCGCAGGCTTTTGATACAGTTTGGCATGAAGGGCTTATAAACAAGCTAAGAATGGCTTTACTAAATTTGCATTTGCAGATATTCTTGAATCTTATTTTACCAATAGATATTTATGGATTTTATAAGAGGATATCTGTACAGAAATTAAGGAGATAAAGCTGGAGTGCCTCAGGGAAGTGTATTAGGTCCGGTGACCTATAAGTGACATTCTCCAAATAGAAAATAACGCTGTTATGACCTTTGCTGATGATACTGTTCTACTTGGCGTGGGTAATAATAATAACAATAACTATAAGGAGGCAGCAAAGAAAATTCAAATAGCAGTAAACACAATAGTTAAATAGACTAAAAAATGGAGAATTAAATCAAAAGAAAGTAAATCTATTCACGTAAATTTTAGTTATATAAAAACAGATTAAGAGCCAATTTACGTAACAGTTTACATAAGAAAATAGTCCCATACGAAAATACAGCTAAATATCAGCATTACACTTGACAGTTAGCTCCGCTGGAAGGCTCACGACAAGAAAAAACAGAACAATTAGAACTTCTTTTTATAAATATGTAATGGCTTCTAGGCAGGCACTACAAGATGTCAGTACAAAATAAAGTTTTTTATACAAACAAGTCGTTATGCCTGTATGGGATTTGGGATCCAGCTGTGGGGCAAGAAAGTGATACTAATAGTAATAATTTGTTATAGCTGCACACTGTGCTACGATACGTGGACAGCCTGTTATACCAGACATTCTTAGCGTGGTCCTGGGAAAGTACAATCTAATTGGCGGTGACACGGACTCGCAGGAGAGAGCGGTACGTGAAATATTTTTTTAAATCGTGACGATCCTCTACAGTGCGGTCTTCAAGACCATGTTTCCAGGTCGATATGACCTGAGTACCAAAAAAAAATGTTTATGACTGACAAAAGACTGCTCTCCTGTTATTCCTCTTGGCTGTGGGAATAAACATAAACTTGTTATACCTACTAATCCGTTAGGTCGAGTAAGTAAGTCTTTTATTGGGCGATGTATATACTTCTACAATATGATCCCAGAAAATGTACAGAACAAATGTGCTACGACATTTAAAAGAATTATTAAAAAAACGTTTGAGTGGGAAAGGTTACTATAGCATAAACGATTTTCTTAACCATACCACAGACTGGGAATGAAGCGAAAACCCTCAGGCTATTTAATTATAATTTTTTATTGTACGATATTACATTGTAATCCATATTATTATGAGAAAAAATAATATTAGTAGGATAAAACCCATTGGGAATGGAAGAGAATATAACAAAAATGAAAGGAAAAATAAATTACGGAAGATCTGAGGTCGGGAAGTGGAAAAAGGGAGGTATAATAGGGAAAAAAACGGTTTATCTCGATTGCCGGCAAAACTACAAGTACTATGGAAAAAGGTTAAATGGCAAAGTTGTAGATAATAAAAAGATCTACAACTTTTATTTTTACATTTTTTCACAGAAATATAAAAATATAAAATATTTTTTTTATCTTTTACAAAAAAAAATACCGAAATTTGGTAAAAAATTACCTTTTTATGTCCGAAATACACTGTAACTTATTTGAATTGAAATATTTATTTTTTTACCTTATTTTGAACTGAAATATCGAAAAATAACCATTGTTTTCAATCGAATTCACCTGTCAAAATATCAGTTTTTTTAAAAGTTGGTGTTTTTTCTATTCTTTGAAATCTCTACTTTCCTTTTTATGTTCCAAATACACTGTAATTTATTTGAATTGAAATATATATTTTTCCACCTTATTTTTAACTCAAATATCGAAAAAGAACTTTTATTTTCAATTGATTTAACCCTTCAAAATATCAGTTTTATTCAAAAGTTGGTGTCCTTTCTGTTCGTTGAAAACTCCACTTTCCTTTCATTTTTGTTATATTCTCTTCTTTTTCTAATAAGTTTCATCCTACAATAATTTTTTTTCACTTTTTACCACTTTCAAAGGCTTCAGCACTGGTTTATCTTAGTCAGGCTTAACTTGAAATGTATCCCAAAGTCCATCCCAACACATCCATACATTTCTTCGCGCTACACTGGAATATCTTCTTGACCATCTGGATGTGTTAACTTCGTCTACAGTTCGTTATAAAATTAACTTTCTTCCACGTACAGCCATATGGAATGAGCTTCTTTGCGCGGTGTCTCCAGTACGATATGATGGGTTATTATTATTCTTCTAGTGTTGTAGAAGAATGTGCGCAACTCTGATCACTTAACATCGGGTGAACCATACGCTCGTTTGTCCCCCTCTTACATAAATACTAACAGGATCAGGCACCACAAGTAGCGTTCGTTATCGGAGATGACGCAGGGAATAGACATTGCCTCAATGGTTAGAAAACTAACAGGACTTAATAACTGTAAAAAATAACAAACATATGAAAATTGCTATGCAAAAAAACTTACGTAAGTGGTATCGTGGGTGCCGCCCGGACCCCAACACATCCATACCTGGGTCCCAGTAAGTGATACAGCACCAAACGTCCGGCTCTCGCCCTGTACAGCGGCGTAATGAGAATAGTTGAAATGGTGGTTGCTCACGATGCTTAGTTTATTAGAAAACCAAGAAAATGTCATGCGTGGGGGCTGTGTGACCCCCACGATACCAGTTAAGGGTTAAAAATAATCACAAATACTTCCAGATACATTCAATAAAAATTCACGAAGAATATACACAGAAATTCCTGATGAATGACATCGCTCTACTGAAAATGAAATCACAGGTCGAGTTCAATGATTATATACAACCAGCTTGCTTGTGGCATAGATCGGCGTATGATAAACTACCGACAGACAGAGTATATGGCACGGTAAGATAACAATTGTACCATTTATATAAATAAAACAGTTTATATACATTTCTTTTTCAAACCATATACTTATTTGAGATATACCGTGTACCAGATCTCGAAATATGAATATAACATCAACAAAACTAAAAATAAAATAAAAATTACAAAAAGCAACCGGCTTCAAAACCACTACTCCATAACAATTATATAATATGCACTAAAAAGTATAAAAATAACTGCGTCTTTTTATACAATCTAATTCTATTAACGATTATTGTTGGGTGAACCGACCCAGACGAAAGTTCTGAGGTAACAAACGAAAATAGTACCAACGAATTGAGAACCTCCTCCTTTTTTGAATTCGGTTAATAACATACAATTATTCTAGGTTAAAACAGAAAAGCAGCTATATCAGGTGACTAGCTTACCCGGCAAACGTTGTTTTGCCATATAAAGTATAATTCACGCGATAGTTTTATAAGTAATAAAATATTGCCTATATTATAGCCTGTACATCATTTTGTTCTATTGTCAATAGTTTTTGCAGCGCACGCAAAAATAGGTTTTCGATTTTACACCTTGTGTTACAAAATAGCAATTTTATTACGGAATTTTGAAAAAAAAAAAACATAGCTCCTCGATAAATGGACTACCCAACACTGAAAGAATCATTCAAATCGGACCAGTAGTACCAGAGATTAGCGCGTTCAAACAAACAAACAAACAAACAAACAAACAAACAAACACTGCAGCTTTATAATATCAGTATAGATTTGAATGATTCAGATACCATTTTAAAATGCGCGATATTAAAATGTCGTCTATTATATTTTTGCTTCACATAACATTCAAAACCGTAAGGTACCTGCTACTGCTAAATCACATTGTTGGTTTCTATAACGGATTTTTCTAGACCCATATCAGTCAAAATAACATTGTATTGAAATTTTGTATGCGTATTTAGTATTATTTCTTTCTTTATTCTTTTTTATTAAAGTACTATTCATTCGCCTTAGTATCCTGTCCTAACAAAAAATAGTACTGTATGTTGTATCTATTCATTTTGCTGCCAACTGTTACGTGTCAGAAAAGAAGATTAAATACGGTAAGTGCAAGAGACATCGCAATGGCCTACTCCAAGTCAAACACCATAACAATGCCATAGAAAAGTGACGGTAACAATTTGGCAGTCACGTGACGTAACTGTGTAAGTGTACCACACAGATAATTTTGCGTAGCTTTTTTTTTCTTTTCTATTTAAGTAGTTGTAAGTTGTTGTTGCAGAAATTTATAGATACAGTAGAAAAATACTTCCGTTTTATAAATATATATTGTAAATAACAAAAAAATATTTGAAATTCTAAGCACTAAACGGTAATTTTCAGCATCAATTTGTTTGCCACTTATCTTCTAAGGTTGAGGATAAGTGGTATTACTTGTATTTAATTGTAACACAAAAATCTCAGCATTATATTTAATGCATTTAAATGTGTTCACAAGACCTCTAGCCGGTAGTTAAAAATTCTTAAAACCTTCGTCTGTCTTTCTCGGCTTATCCCCAACAGTTTTGGATTAATTTTAATAGAACTGTAACTGGCACTATATTACTATTCAATTACTAGCTCGAACTTCAGAAAGTCAAAGAACAAATACAAAGAATGGAAACTGAAAATAAACTTTAACGGCCCTATACATAAACTTGGCAAGCTAAAGCTATACCTTAGATAAAAAAAGACAAACCAATATTAAGCAAAATGTTAACAATTGGACATTTTCTTATGATTGGTTTATTCGGACGCATATCGTTTCCCGCGTTTATTTGCAAGGCTGCTTGACATTCGGAAAACTTCAGAATTATCATTGTATTGACAGAGTTGCCATCGATATAGTCCACATTTTCAAATACTTGGTTTATTCTCAGGTATAACTTTTACCAACTTTATTTATAAGGCTGTTAATGTTTTTAATGATGATAACATTCGTAAAGTGGTAGGTATTTCATATAGTTTATACTTGTGTATATTTCAGGTTGTAGGTTGGGGGATAGATATTACTGATCAATTATCACCTCAACTTAAAAAAGCGACGATGCCTACAATATCGGAGAGCAACTGCATTAAGAAAAATCCCTTATTCTACAGCAGCGTTTTAAGTGATCGCAAATTTTGTGCTGGACTAGATGATGGTAAGATTATTGTGAACCCTGTGCTTGTTGGATTATCGCCCATAATTATTATGTTTTGAGAAAAAGAATCACCTTGGGGCGATACTTTTACGGTATTATCAGACTACATGAACATGTCAACTTCCAATCTGGTTATGAGGGAAATTGTGGGTGGCGGTGAACTTTTACTATTAGATGACCACGTACCAGCTTCCAGTTGAGAAATTTTTTGATTATTTACTTCTGGCCATAAGTTCTGTTACGGTGTACTGTGTTAAGGTGTACTGTAGTATTGACAAAACTTATTTGGTTTTATTCAAGAGAAGTCTCAGCAATATAATATAGAAAGAATATTATACATTTGAAATACTACTACTAGCCTTCCGAGATCGGCAAGGGCCCTTGCACCGCGGTTATCCATAGTTCGACGTGAATTTGGCGCACGCGGCGGCCTGTCAAAGCGGATTATTTTACGTGTATTGATAGATTGCTTATAATTATGATGATTTGAGTAAATGTATAAGAAAGCTATTGAAACAAGCTATAAGACCATGATTAATAAACCAAATGAGGGTCAAAACTCGGTCAGGGCGTAGTGTGCCATACGACAATTCCAATTTCGCCGATTTCGGAAGGCTAGACTGCCTTTCGATTTAACCCAGGCCTTTAAGCCGAGGGCCAGAGTTCAGCCCTTATAAAGTTTGAAAGTTGACTTCTTTCGTGCCTTGTGAAGAGGTGCAGAGAGTACTAGGTACGTTTTAATAGCATTTTGCTAATAGGTCTACTCATATGAACTAAAACAGTATTTTGGTACACTTTGGCTGAAGCTTTCACTCCTTTTTTCACAACAATGAAGCTTAAGGCTTACTAAGATATCCCCCTTAGAAACAAAGATTGACGCAGGTTGATGACCACGTTGTACTTTTCCACCACTTGTTAAGCCTTGGAGCCCTGATAAGGATATTTCTGTACCTTTTACCCTCGTATCAGGGCAGAAAGCATTTTGGTCGAGCCACTCTCTTTAACTGTCAGGATTGATTGATTAGGGCATGTCATATATATCGAAGATAAGCACTTCTTCTTTCTCTTTTCTTTTAGGATTTTGGAGATTTCTGGCTTTAACAATTTTAATATCCTTTTTAGTTAAAACAGGACGCTTTTGCCCCGATGAAAATAATAAAATCATTAAAAATAACTTATAAGAATTATATATACACAGGAACATCAGCCTGCAACGGGGACAGTGGGGGTGGCTTCCATGTATTCGTGCCTGATATACCAAAGGATAGCTCTGTAAATGCGACTGGATCCTGGTTTGTTCGTGGAATAGTCTCGATGACTATTGCCAAGCGTAATGATCCGGTTTGTGATCCAAGTCAATACGTTGTCTTTACAGATGTTGCGCAGTTCACTGGGTGGATTGGAAAACATGTCACTGATCTTTAGATCTAATCCTTAGGACAATATGAAAATAATGGAATAATAAACCATTAAAACAATTTGCGTTTCTTTTTAAAAAACCTCACACGATGTTTAAAAACTCCTACATTAGCGTGTTTGGTATAGACTACCAGTGGGAGGCTCTTTTGCACAGGATGCCGGCTAGATTATGGGTACATTTGCGCCTTTTTCTGCCGTGAAGCAGTAATGTGTAAGCATTATTGTGTTTCTAGTGAAATTACTGTGCAAATGAGACTTAAAGTCTTATGTCTCGAGAAGACCTACAATTGTACTGCCGCTCAGGATTTTTGGTTTTTTCAAGAATCCTGAAGGGCACTGCATTGTTATGGGCAGGACGTATTTATAACCATCAGTTAGCCGTCTTGTTAGTCTCGTCCCTTATTATCATAAAAAAAATAGTAATGAAGATACATAATTATGATTTATTATATATAAAGTTTAATTATTTTGGGTGGTTTAAATATTGAAATATTTTTTGTTCCAAAATTTATAGACAGTATGGTATACGAACCTGGGACTCTGGAGATAAAGATTTCATCGCTCATAGCTCTAGAGTTACAGTTAAGCCAACAACCTGATATTTTTACCATTCTTAAATATTGATATTTTAATTTTAATTAAAATTTAACTATATTCGATGAAAATTGCGGAGTCACCTCTATGTGAGTCATGTGGAACAATTGAGGATGTTGAGCACTTGTTAAAGGAATGTGTACGATTTCAGTCTAATAGAGACAAAATTGTAAGACTTATGGGTTTGAACGGATTTGATACGGGCATGTTTGTAAATATACTTGCCCGCCCTGCATCTAAGGATGCCATAAGTCTGTTTGAATCCATAAGTCTTATTTGTTGAACACTATAGATATAACTTGCTTTTCCTTTTATTAACTTTTTTTTTAGTTTGTTAAGTTAAGAATTTTGTTTTACTTTGGACTTTTCAATGTAATTAGTTTATAATGGGGCTGACATGTACAAAAACCACTAAATCAATAAAGAAAAAAAATTCAACTATACAGTTGTGGCTTCTTGTTGGTTTTGAAAACTATGAAAAATCACAGAACATAATACTGTCTCTTACTAGATCATAACAATTTACTGTCTCTTACTTATAAACGTAGTGTTAAGTTACTCCGAGTTTAAAATTACTTCTCCGAGTCATGTAATTCTATAGTTACAAAGATAAGATAAGGACAAAAATTTTAAACTTGGAATAACTTAACTGTGCGTTTATAGGTAACACAGATAAATCAAATCAAAATCACTTTATTCATGTAGGTCATGTAAATTATAATTATGAATTTTAAAAAAAATATTTTTCATTATAGAATTTACCGCCACGTAAAGGGTTGAGCTAATGAGAAGAAGTGGCAAGGCACTCATTGTATACATCTGTATTCTACCTCAGCTACTGATACGCTTGATACTATTTTTGGAGGACAACCCATATTATATACAAATTGTTGTTTTCATTATATATATATGTATTAAATACAACTAAACAAATACAAATATAAAAAAATCATTACTTTGAAATGGACAGGGCGTATCATTAACCATCAGCTGAACGTCCTGCTCGTCTCGTCCTTAATTGTCATAAAAAACTGTACATATCATCACAAAAGTGAATAAATCACCTTAAATATAACAATTTATTTTGAAGTAGTCGATCAAATAATAATTTAAATATTATTAGCCTCAATCATAAAAGTTATCAGAACGGTAAAAAAAAAATAATATCTCCAAACCACTATAACTACATAGTTTATTTTAATCATATTATTATACTACTAGCTGACTCAGCAAACGTTGTATTGTCGTCTAAAGTAATAAAAAAAATCAATAATTATAATTGGTGTATAAAAATATATGACGACCGATTCTCAAATCTACCAAAAACTTAAATCGTACATAAAATTTATCGTTATATGTTAATTATTATATTCTTTATTTCCATCTTGCTGATCTGTGGATGTAACAGAATGTTGTATGTATTTTTAATGCTGAATTATAATAATAAAAAAATAAAAATAAATTGTCAAAATAAAAAAAAAATGTTTTTAGAGGTTCCTTATCATTTAGGGGTATGAAAAATAGATGTCTGCCGATTCTCAGACCTACCCGATGTGCGCACAAATTTTCAAATAAATTGGTTTAGCCGTTTCGGAGGAGTAAGGTAACAAACACCGGGACACGAAAATTTTAAATATAAGATGACGACTTTAATAAACACTGTGCAACAAAATTGAACTCATGAAAGTCTGCACTAGTGTGTACGTGTTGTTATACCGGGGTGGGACAGACGCCTTAAAGTGACGTTTTCAGAAGACTGTAGTGCCATCTGTTAGTTGGCCCAAAGATGAAAGCTTTGTCAGCTGTCACTCGCTTTGAAACCTTTCAACTTTTCTTTATTTGTGTCACTGCCCACTGGTCATAAAATGGCGGCTACTTCTAGCGTTTGCGCATGTATGTAGCTCTCGTGTTCCATTTTGCATATTTACACTACTAAATCTATCCTTTATGTTCTATGTTGTGGCAAAATCAAATAAATAACTATACGCGCAATTTCAACATGGTTAAAAATTGCAATACTTACATTAAAAAATATAGTTAGTTATTTAATTGCGTCACAACATTAAAAATGAATTCTTTAATTTCGAGCTTATATATAGTTATTTTCGGGGCCAAACTCCAGATGGCGCTAGTTTTCAAATAGACAGCGCATAATGCGTAGAAAGGGCTCTCTTTTCCCTATATATTGTTATACTCTTTGTATTATATGTACAACTATCATTTTGGCTTTGTTTGCTGTTTGACACGTAATGTAATGTAAACATAAACACCGCTAAATTGGATTTTAGCAAAGACCTAAAGAAGACGTACATGAAGGGATACTAAGGTGGCTTTATAAAGTCATTACATCGGTTTATTTATCTAGGCCCGTGTTTTGTGGGATTTCCTTAGGTTTTGGGAGTTTCGGTAATGTTATGGCATTTGACATTCATTTGTAGTACAAATAATTTAAGTTTTCTTTAGTGTTAATTCCGCCACGGTGAAGCACGTGTCGAATTGTTAAAAAAATATTTATTTTATTTAATGAACACTAAATAAAACTTAAATCATTTGTATAATAATGGATTTCCGCAAAATAACGGCTACTTCAATAAATTTTCATTAATTTGTAGCTTTGGCCAAGTACTTCCAAGTAGATAATTAAACATATTATCCGCGTATTTATAAAATACGCACACATACAATATTATTAAGATATTGGGAGGCGATGAGAATAGGTACCAACTTGGAAGTTTCATAGAATATTGTGAATCTATGTAGGTTGATATCTATGGAGGACACCCTTAAAAAGCGTACATTATAAAAAAGCGTCAGTTGCTATATAGAAAATAATAAGTCAAATTGCACAGTGCAAGTTTTGTAATTAGCACCAGTGAACATAAGTGTGGCATAAGTAAAGTAGAGATGGTATAATATAAATTGAATAGGGAATTTTTAAAAACTGTCAACGTTAATAAATTCAATATGATAGCATGTAGCTCTTGGTAACCAAGACGTCACTACAAATTCAAAGATTTGTATTCAAAACAGTTCTAGCTATTAATGCGATTGCGACCGCGTCCGCTGCGCAGTGTTTTGGTGTTTGTTAACACAAAACATGTTTTATAAACAGATGAGTGTAGCTTAACAGTTTTTAAATAAAACATCTTAACATGTTTACTGCGAGAAATGGATGACATCACCCACTTTCGCCTGTGGGGAGGGAAATTAATGCATTATTTGTAAGCGTTTACTGAATGAAGACGTACCTATCATTCGTATGGATGCATGGAGACGAATTAAGAAAATACTTTGCTTTTTAAGCAACTGATAACAGAAAGTCTGGTTCGTTGGGATGTTACATTAGAAAATCATAAAATTAAATACAAGAAGGTGGATGCACTTCGTCGGAATTCATTTTTGTGCACCGAATGCACTCTAAAAAAATAATAATTAATGTTTTAAATGTTAAATAAGACCAAATACAGGCACATTTATAGGAGTACCTAAACAAAACCATTAACATGTTATTCATCATTTTGGAAGGATGTAAAGAGGATTAATTAAATTTCTACGTAGACATTTTCACGTAGCATCTGAACCGAAAAAAGGGTCTACTGAGCTCGTTACAGATTTTAGACTTGTTGGGATATTATGATCTGTCCAAATTTCCAAGAACAAAGAGGTCTTTATAAAGTAATATCCTTAAATGAAATTATTCCTAATTATATGACTGCCTCGTAAAGCTCATTGCATAATATAAAAAGGTAGGGCTCAATTTATTTAAGCAGAAGAACTAAATTGATCCACAAAAATATTTCACGGTCGTCAAAACCCCTACTATTTGCTTAAATCTTACTGATCGACAACATAGAAAGTCAAGGTAGATTTTATAAGCTTTAAAATAATTTAATTTTTAATAGTTTCATCGCCAATATAGAGTAGAACCCGAAGTTAGAAAAGAAAATGTATGTTTGTTTTGATAGTCATGAGTTGTAGGAATTGCATAACAGATCTCTGCTTGACTGTAGACTACAAAGTGTTGTAGTTGATCTTCCCCACCCAAAATAATAGCAAAGTCATCGTATTTTATCGAAGATCCACATTCAAGAAGGCGTCCCAATACATAACGAATAATCAAATGTATTGTTGTCTCTTTAAAACTATTATAAAGGCAGTGATGAGAATTGAGAGCTCTCACGGGGTTCGTCTCGGGCCACTGCAAGCTGAACCTAGCCTGAATGGGTCACAGTGAATCAAATCTGTGCAGATTCTCCTGCGAAGCCACTAAAGACCCCATGGAATGCGAGGCCATTGCCAGAATCAGGCTGGGCTGTCTTAAAACACCCTCACAATGCAGAGGACGTGCCCTGCCTGGACTCTCTGAGGATCCTACGCTTCTTGAAAGGAATAGGCGTAGAGAATACAATTTAAATCCCGGCACATGACGTCTCCAGTCAGCAGCCTCTATTTCACCACAGCTTATTGTTTGTAGACATAAGAAGTCGAGGGTAGGCGCGCTAGCGCAAGCAGGGGGCAGAATAGATCCTAGGATTTCAGTGCATCTAAATCCTCTACTCATAATAATAATAATAGTTTATTGTTGATATCACCGTTCCGTGTGATGATAACATTGTGAAAGCTGAAATAGACAAATTGTCGAAGTACCTAGACTTAGCACACGAGGTTACTGACATGTGGGATGTTGATTCAACAATAATTGTCCCAATAGTCGTTTCCGTTAACGGTCTTATAGCAAAGAGCCTCGACCATTATCTTAAGAGGCTCTCACTTAATAACTGGATAAAGGGTCAGTTACAGAAAGCAGCTGTTTTGGAAACGGCACGCATCGTGCGGAAGTTCCTCAGTCTGTCGCCCTAACCACCGGCGGTATCATCATGAACCAACGCCGGCGGGACTCTATTTTTTATATTTATATTTGTTATATTGTTTTTTATAAATATGTTATATATATAAATGTAGAAAATAAGATGAAATTGTAATAAAGAGAATAATAATAATAAGGCAGTGATAGAATGGATATGTGATAGGTTCTTTCGTTGAAAGTGTAGATTTTGAGCAATTGGAAATAATAACTGCTAAACTTGCGCGTGAACAGTCATTGGTTCGTGGTAGGGGCACAGTATCTCGTGACAAACTGTCGCACATAAAATGTACGTAATGACTGCTCTGTCAGAAGCAAGAATACAATTTATTCTTGAAGGGATTTTAAATAATCGTTAACTTAGTGCTTTGTTTATTTAGGTGTTGTCTTACTTACTTATAATACCATAATAGTATTTCCGAGAATATAATAATAATAACATTCTATTCTTATATTTATTTTTGAAACATTGATTTTTTATAAATATGTTAATTAAATAAATGACGAAAATAAGAGAAAATTATAATAAAGAGTATAATAGAATAGAGAATAAGCATATTTATTCAAGAGTATACATTACAGACTTTAATATGTTAGTAACTTAAAAATTATACCTTAAACTAATGTTATTACTTAAATTATAATCTTGATCCTATCCGGGTATTTTTTCTCCAGCCAGTTTTGACCTGCCACTGTAAGAATGTCATCACTCCACCTCATTTTGGGTCTACCTTGGTATCTGTTACCTTTTTTTTCATATCAAATTCATAACATTGAAAAGAGGATAAAGCGCGAGTCAGAGTGACTCTACTCTCTTAAGTCATCCTCCATAATGTCTTTTCTACTTATCAGTGGAATTTCCATTTAAATAAAACACTTTTAAAGGATTAAAACGCGTGTAATTGTTACGGTTTAACATTAGATTTTTGCGTAAAAGTTACATTTTTGTTTTTATTTTAGTTAATCCGACGTTTCAAGACCTTTCAAGATCTCGTTTTCAGTGGGACTGCAGATGAAGTGAGTCAAAGATAGCATTTGTCATAGTTATCATTATGAAGTTAAGCGCCATTTATTTCCTCGCGTTAATCAAAGAAAATACTATGTGCAACAGTATGGAATTTCCATGTTGCTTCCTAAGGAACACAAGCAAATTAGGTCACCACACCTGGAGAACACTCTCCTACTTAACGGAAAATCCGCTAACACGCCGGTTTTAAGAGGAGATAAATAGATAGCATGGATTAAAAAAATACAACTCCAGGACGGTACTACTGCGGACATGTGCTCCGGAACCAGTGGGAGGCTTCTTTAATTAGGATGCTGGCCTAGATATGGGTACCACAACAGGGCCCTTCTCTATGTTCTGACCCATTACCATGAAAGATCAAATGGATTTGGAAGAAATACTGGACGTTAAAAGAACCTATGTAGTCAAGAAACTTAAGTATGTTTATTAAAAAGAGAACTTTCCATACCTGAATATTACCTTGCCTGGCATATTATGGTTGTAAATCAAGAACTTCCCCTTAAAACCAAAAAATTGAGAGAAAAACTTGCCCTAACACAAACAGCAATGAAGATGATTATGGGTAGTTATAAACTATAGGATAATATTAGAAGCAATGACCTTAGAAAAATAACGAATCGAACAACAAAAGGGGACTACAACCAGTGGGAGGCTCCTTTGCACAGGAAGCTGGCTAGATTATGGGTACCACAACGGCGCCTATATCTGCCGTGAAGCAGTAATGTGTAAGCATTACTGTGTTTCGGTCTGAAGGGCGCCGTAGCTAGTGAAATTACTGGGCAAATGAGGCTTAACATCTTATTTCTCAAGGTGACGAGCGCAATTGTAGTGCCGCTCAGAATTTTTGGGTTTTTTGAGAATCTTGAGCGGCACTGCATTGTAATGGGCATGGCGTATCAATTACCATCAGCTGAACATCCTGCTCGTCTCGTCCCTTATTATCATAAAAAAGGCATATTATATCGATAACTTAAATGATAAGAATCCTAGATTAATATATATACCCATCATTATATTACCACCATTAATAATACCTTATTGCCTCTGAATAAAACAGACATTTTACATACGGCCTACGAGTTAAAGCAGCGGACTATTAAAAGCCCTCTTTGTCATTTACTATATAAATAACTCGAAACTTTATCATGAAGCCACGCTTTGAAAACAAAAGTATATTAAAAACGTGGAATGCGACCTCGTCCTCTGGGAACAGTGTCATCAAAGTATTTTGAATATTGAATAGTATTTCATATTGTATTCAAATAGTATTTCATATTGCTCTACGTCATGATGAATTAATAAGAATAATAAAAATATTTTATAATTAAATTGCCATCAATATGAATAACCTATGTTTGTAAGCAGTAAATAAATAATATTATACACGTTTCATATAATTGCTATTAAATATTTTTTCATTCTTTTCTATACATGTAAGTATACTAAATTTATAAAAAGGTAAATCTTTGGATCTACTTAACTAATTTTAAATATTCTGATATAGAAAATCACTTTATTTGTGATTGTCACAGGCTTTTAATCAACCTGAAAAATGAAAAGACTTTTTCATGGTAGTATTTGCAAAATAAGTCAGAGAAAAAAGATCGAACGAAAATATTTCTTAAGAACTCTTCCTTAACGATGACAGATATGTGATTGTTTTGTACGTGGCAGCATTGTTACAATTGTGTATGCGGACAATGTTACCGGAAGAAACTTGTGTCTTCTCAAGAGAAGTTCCCTGAATTCCCTTAATCCCCAGAAGACCTAAGTTTACGCATTTACAAAAAACCCCATTCGTCGTATCACCTTTGTTCGAAAACACCTCCCGCCTCGCCTGGTATCAGAATACTGATACCAAATTCCACATTCATCTGGACGGCAATGCCACATTGGCTTCGAAGAGGCTGGGCGTCATAAATAGAGTACGATAATACTTTAAGCTGGCCCGCATTCTAGAGCTCTACAAAGCGCAGGTCCGGCCAATTATGAAGTATTTCTGTCATATCTGTCGGTCTGGCGCACCCCAGTATCAACTTGGACCAATTGACCTTGTGTAAGGGAGAGCTGCTTGAATTTTCAGGGATTCAGTGCTCTATGAATGAGTCGATCACCTGGTGTTGCGTAGAGACGTCGCTTCATTGTGTGTCTTCCACAGCATCTATCACGGGAAGAGTTCGAAGAGCAATTTGACCTGATTGGTGCCGCCAAATTTAACCGTATAAACATTTTCACAGAAAAAGAGAAAAAAAAAAATTTTTGGGGCTTCCCCATACTTAGAACTGAAACTCAAAATATTTTTTTTATAAGTTATTTTTAAAAAAAATGATATTAAGGTTTCTAATATAATAATTGTTTGTGATTAAATAATTGGTTTATATTTTATTTTAGTGTAATATTAACAAAATGATTTGAGTTTTTCTTTAGTGTTAATTCCGCCAATATATGTCTTAAACTAATTCGACACGTGTTTCGCCTCTACACGAGCCATCCTCAGGACCTGTTGTCTCGCCAAAATCTGAATGACAGTACAATATTGTATATTTTATTAAAAATAGCGCAAGAAAAGAATACTGGGAGAGTTTATTGTGCCGTTTCTTTTCTCTAAGAGCACTATTTGATTCCGAAGCGGTAGTAGTATCTAGTATATCAGATATGACATCAAAAAGAATTCTTAAAATAATCAATTTTAAGAAAGTAAATGCCTTCTTTTAATACATATAGGATCAAGCACATAATTTCACCTTTATTATGAGCCACAGCCACCACGTAATGAGCTCACGTTCCACCGTTCAAAGTCCCTAACTTATGAACAGTAATCCTCATATTTTGGGAACATTGACTGAAATTTCAATGAAATTTATGTGAAAATCCGCTCCCGGACGTGCCTTGGGTATTGATTTTGCCTGATAATAATTTGAGCGATATCAATTTTAGGTCAATGTTCTAATATGTTATGTAGGGGTAGTAAACAGAATAAAAAAGTAAATACCCAGCAGGACTCAACAACGTCCATTTTGACAACCCATAAAGCCGAATGGTTAGTGACCCTGACTA
The DNA here is from genome assembly GCA_949711755.1 of Leptidea juvernica. Taxonomy (NCBI): domain Eukaryota; kingdom Metazoa; phylum Arthropoda; class Insecta; order Lepidoptera; family Pieridae; genus Leptidea; species Leptidea juvernica. Next base: position 7,981,299 of record CATIXQ010000002.1, on the reverse strand, counting down.
CTAAGCTAGAGGTCCCGGGTTCGAATCCCAGCAGGTGCAATCATTTATATGATGAATATGGATGTTTGTTTCCGAATCATAGATGTTTATATATTATATTTATGTATTTTTAAGTAAGTATATTGTATTAATTATATCATTGTCTTGTCTTGTACCCATAGTACAGGCTATGCCTAGTTTGGGGCAAGATAATTTGTGTAAAAGTGTGTCAATGATTAGAGATTGAAGTTTTAATCCGCTTGGATGATCTTTTTTTTCAATCAAACTATGGAACTAGTTCAACCTGATTAAGAAAATATGTATAGTATATCTTTCCTATAAGAATTTGATGGTTGTACAAGTTATATATGTAAATGTATTTAGTGTCTGAAAGGAATAGTTAAAAGCGAATTGATCAATAAAAACATAAGGAGCAAATGGCTACGAGCAAAAATAACATAATACCTATAAGTTTGAATAAGCTAACATAATAGGGGTAAAGCATACGAAATAATAGACAAATGTCTTCCAAAATAGGAAATAGACAAGTCACACAGTGAGAACAAACAGAATAAAATGTCTTACAGTGGTTTACATACCCACACATATTTTTATATCATTTCAGAAAATAATAATAAATCTAATAATATATATATAATAGACGAATAAATCAAAAGTGCCTTTTTTGCAAAGGAGGTTAGTGGACGTTTTTGAAATTGTTTGGTAGGAAAGGGACGGAGAGATAAATCTACGACTAACTAATCGACATGAAAGTGTTGACTCAAAAATGCCACTTATTGAGATGCTAACAAGAAGTCCTTAAAATCTTAAATATTATTATACAATTTGCTTTTCTGATTTTGCTCAAACAATGATATTAATTATCTACATTCAGATTTAATCTATCTACGTGCTTTACATAGTCTAAGTCAAATAAACTTTATTCAATTAGGCTAAAATTAAGCGAATTTATTGAATTAGGCGTTACTTTGCGGAAATGATTTACGTTTTCTTTAGTGTTAATTCCGCCAATATTTGTTTTTAAAACAATTCGACACGTGTTTCGCCTCTACATGAGGCATCCTCAGGACGTGTTGTCTCGCCAAAGAAAACTTAAATAATTTGTATTAAATTAAGCGCTTGTGAATCTACACTATGAATATTTTTTTAAATCACTGAATCTACCAAATTATGTTCGGAAAAACTTGAGCTCGTGAGAAGAACATGCAAGAATCTCAACGTCCCCTCTTTTCAATCCTATAGGTTATTTCACAATGGCTCTAATATACATAATAGTACATACAAATTAGTTTGTAAGGTGCTGCACCTAATAAATGAATCGAGGTTTAATAATATAGATTATTTAATAAAAAGTAATAAAGAATAAACTGTACAAATATAAATTATAGTATAATGGATGCATCAAACTTTAGAGCTTGAATTCATTGTTTGTGTGAGGATGCTTCGTGAACATGATGGTCGTGATAACTGTCATAATTATTAATTGCATCCAACAAATACAGTGATTTATTAACTATAATAGGTCAGCCTGGCACCACAAGCAACACTCGGTCAAATGTGCCAATTGTAAACTCATGAGTCCCATGTTAATTGAAGTAAATTATCTGATTATTGTATAGATATGCCAATATACAATAATAAGACGTACGAAATCTGATGAACATAATAGTTAGTAATATGTTACGTAATATTAATAGCGTGTATCGACCTGAATACAATTAATGGGGTAACTTCGTTTATTGCGTATTTGGCACCGCGTCAAGTAACCCGCCATATTCAACTTGTGTCCTTATTACTCGGGCAGCCTTTAGTGACGAAATGAGACAGAAGATCAGCGGTATATAAAGCATATACGACGAGCATAACAAGTAGAGTATAGTTTTATTCAAATTCAAATATTTTTATTCAAAATTGTCACTTATTGAAAGTCAAAAACTACCACCCATTCCTAAATGTATACCACAGACTTGAGAAGATATATTAAATGGTGAAAATGTCAAATAGAACAATAAAATTTATTATTTAATAGCCTTAGGGCGGTTGCTCCATTCCCAATCTTAAAATTTTATTTGCTTTACCACACAGACGTTTTTTAACTTTTTTTTTTCAATTTCGTAATACTTTTGTTTTGAACATTACCTGGGATCTTGTTGTAAAAGCATATACAACGCCCCACAAAAGACTTACCAACTTGACTTAGCCGAGTAGTAGCCATTGTAAGTTTATGTTTGTTCCTGGTGTTAACATTATGGTTATGACAGTTTCTAGCAAATTCACTTATGTACCTATGTACATACATAGCATTATGACGAGTATAATACAAAGAAAGGGTATTTATGAGTTGTTAGAATATGGTTCATGGAAATTCCAACTAACCAAAACACGGCTAGGATATTAAGTAAATTATTAATCATGGCTCTGTTAAGGAGTTCCAAAGCACACCTTCCAGCGCAAAGACCAGATCAGTTTGATGGTAATATTTTAATTCTCTTTGCATTTGGTTGGTTATATTCGCTTATTTATCTTGTCACCACTCGTGAAATACTTACATTTAAAAAGTTCTGGTTGCCATTTGTTTTAAATGTTCTTCAAATCGATTTTTTTTATGGATAATGACGACAAACGAGCGTACGGGTCACCTGGTGTTATGTGATCAGCACTGCCCACATTTTCTTGCAACACTAGAGGAATCACATGAACGTTGCCGTCCTTTCAGGTACTCGCTTTATTTTAAGGTACCCATGCGGTATCGCCCCGGAAACCAAGCACAAAGAACCTCATTCCACAGCTTTGTAGTACGTGGAAGAAGTGTGTGAAGGCTTAAACCACTTTAAAACTCGTTTAACCAATTGTAAATAGTGGCACAAGGTGGGGCTTCATTAAGAAATGCTCATCGCAGCCTATCATAGCTTTGTAGTTGAGTAAGCCCACAACGAAAGTCGTAATAAATCATTGACCGAAAATTTTCTCGCGTTAGGTTAATTTTCACGAGTAACAAGAGTTTTAGATTTGCCGCCAATTCACAAAAACAAATGAAAACGAATGCCATATACTACATTAGGTTACCAAAGAGTTCTAAAATTGAAATTCATAAAAAAAAAATAATTAGCAACGTTTCTAACTGGCCAGTTCTAACCATTTTCAGTGTTACCCACATAATGCAATTCGATATGAAAGAGAGACCCGTTAAGATTTTGTCACCCATTCTTTTCACGTTCGAGGTATATCTTATCGAAAGGGACATTTAATAAATGATTTAAAAACTCATAATTATTCTTCAATTGATACCAAATCAGGTAAGTGAATGAAATCGTGCGTTTACATGGAGCAGAAAATTGGATAGATTTTGTGTATCAAAATATTTTTTATGAATATTAGGGACAAGACGAGCAAGGCGTTCAGGTAATGGTATGCCGCCCTGCTCATTACAATGCAGTGCCGCTCAAGATTCTTGAAAAACCCAAAAATTCTGAGCGGCAATACAATTGCGCTCGTCAACTTGAGACATAAGATGCTAAGTCTCATTTGACCAGTAATTTCACTTGCTACGGCACCCTACAGACCGAAACACAGTAATGTCTACACATTACTACTTCACGGCAGAAATAGGTGCCGTTATGGTACCCATAATCTAGCCAACATCCTGTGCAAATGAGCCTCCCACTGGTATTAAATCTTGATGGACAAATTTATTTAGAATCTGGAATTTGAAACACTTAAAATGTTTTTATTTTCATGAAAAAAACAATTGTTCTTAAAATAGTTATATACACTTTATTACACACTTACAAGATAATTTTAAAAATAATTTTTATTATATATTTCTTCCTTCCTTAAACACTAATATATCCTCTCTTCGTGTCTTTATCTCTTAAGCTCAAAGATATTATGTTCATATATTGAGATAGCCCTATCTCAAAAATATTATAATGGAATTAGTAAACTGAAATATTTTAGATATTTTTTGAAAATAAATAAAATAGCATGGAAACTACATAGAACCATTACTTAATAATTTTTCATTTCATATTGATATTTACATAAAATTTTGAAGAGTTAGTCTTAAAAAAGAATGCAGAAACAAAAGGGGATCTATTTAATAAAATAATATGTCCGTTTTAAGAGAAATTCGCTCATTCGTCTCTGAAAATAGGCGGCTAACTTGATATATACATATTTTGCTGATTTTTTGTGTATTACCACAATTACTGACTAATTTTAAAATTAAAAATAAGAAACGATACTTGCATCGAATGATGACGATACTTATGATCAACGTATGGGCAAGGCTTTTCTCCCTTTGGTTTAAACCCCCTGAGGCCATGAGACAGAGAGAGGGGGTGCTCTCGACCCCCGCTTGCCCTGTGTCTCGTATGTTCTACGCCCGCCGAATTTCTGGAATTACACCAGCCGTGGCCCGTGGGCACAGACGTAGCAATGCTCTGTATGGCCATAAATGAAAACACACCCCTCACATACCCACAGTCGGCCCTGCGCCCCTGATGGCCATAGCACTCGCCGGAAAGTGCAGAGTTTCTTGGGTCCAATGGACAATTAGATAACATTTTTAAATCTATTTTCGCTTATAATATTTGGCCACCGCTAGGAGAATGAATTATTATGTATAGGTATGTTATAATAATAATAATAATAATAATAATAATAATATTATAATTGCAAGATTTTTACAAAATTGTTCTTTCTAAAAACGTAGAATAGCACGAGGAATGAATCACTTAAATGATTTTTGCTTCGTTAGGCCAAAGAAATATAACTTCTTGCGTGCATACATAACTACACATATACTTTTTTTTATCAAGCATTGAGGAGTTTTTACTTCTTTGAACACTTCCATATTTACAAATTTCGTTCACGTTTATTGATCTTCTATGTATTGTTACTCAAAAGATAAAAAGTGGTAACATTTTAATGTGGTCATGTGAAGCCAAGAAGCCTTTGAGGAGTGAAGAAAAACAGACAACGGTAAATGGAATCCTCCAAGAGGAACAAAATTTAAATATGAGTAGAGACTGTGGATACTGATACACTGGAGATGCCCGGCTTGACAGACATCGGCTTTTCATCCTGATTAGTTCTACGAGGGCTGAACCAGATCTTCTGCAGCTGACATGCTGGTGCTTCTACGAAAAGGTGGAGTGGCAGGGACAGGAGGAAAGTAGAGCACACAATGCCCCCGAACAACATTATCTGTAAAAATAATTTTTATTTTAATTAAAAACTAAAAAAGCACGGAAAAAAACAATTTTCTTGACCCATTTTTAAAATATGACAACGATGACATTGTTATAATTAAATTCGTTAATGCGGCTAGAACACATGACAAATCCTCGTCATCTGGATGATTGGCATGTCTTCGCAGTGCGATTCAAATGATGTAAATACTACGTAATTAGAGGCAGGACTGCCTGAGTAAAAATTGAAATTGAAATAGTAGTACTTACAGTATGATGATTGGCGATATGAAGTATAATCCAGCTAAGTTTGAAAGCAAATAGTAGCTTAAAACGTAGTGAATTTCTGCTTTCTTTTCTTCTCCGTCTTTTACAAGATTATAGCCGTCATCTGTCAATCTATCAATGATTGCATGTTTCATACAATCGAGTGAATTGCTTTTTTCACAGAGAGTTTTTCTAGGCTGGTGCGGTTTTCAAGGAGCATTATATCACCAACAAATATCAAGCTATGAAATGACCTAGTTCAGTGCTACCATTAGTCTGAATTCTAGCGCTCGACTCTATGTATTTTGAATTACTGAATCTATTATAGGTTCAGAAGAAGTAGAGATTTCGTGAGATCATACAAGAAATTCAACGGCCTCTCTATTCAATCAAATAGAGCCTTTTTGTGTATAGGAAAAAATAATAAATAGCAAAAAACTTAATACTAACACTTTCACCACTAAATGTACAAAACACTTCTAAATTTCATCTGTCGGAGCGGATGAATAGTTCAAATATAGAGTATCATGTTGAGAACAGTTCATGCAGCACAGAAATCAGATGGTCATTCAAATAAATGAGTATGGAAATTGAGTCAATCTTGGAACGCAAGTATAGCTTGATGTTGAACGGAGATTGCTCGGAGCTGTTCTCTTTTGATGCAATTTGAGATAACTCCAACTGAACTTGTTTAAAATAGTGGCTTAGTTTAACTCATATCTATGGAGTTTTGTGTAAGGATTTGAATGAAAAGTTTTATAGAAAAATATAAATCTCTAGCTACATTTGTTTTTAAATTACAGATTGAGAACAAAATGCCACAAAAATATTCTCATTTCACTTACTATAACTTTATGTAATTAAGAAAAATCGGAGTTTTCTGTCTATACTCATTTTTATCAATGTGTCGGTCAATGATATCTACCCTATAACATTATAGCTCATTTCAGACTTCGTTATACTATTGTGATATATAGTATAGTAGTAGTAAGCTTAGGTGACAGCGATCTTTGAAGAGTGGGCACACGATCGATACAATGGTTTAAAACTGGATAGTCTTGAAAGCCCATCGATCGCTATTGACAATGCGGAATTTGACACCATCATGTTATTAATGCTACGAAAGATAAAAAAGGCCAGAGCATAGATCAAATATATACAGTTCAGAGGAGAACGTGGTGATTTGAAACTTTTTGAAGATGGAAGAAGGAGGAAGAGGTTGGCTCACGATATAGTGCACCATGAACTCAGCACACGTTGAGTTTTATTTCGTATAGTATGCCAATATTATCATATCGTACAGTGAATTGTGAACGTGTCCGTAATAATGTATGATACACGATATTATATTATAGCGTAGTTTGAAAAGAGCTTTAGAACGAAAAATGATTTGCATGAATTCTTAATAGTTCATTGTGGACCACGATACACTCAAGCCCATAAGTCGAATTTTCTCTCGCGTGATGCCTATACCATACTTTTAGCACACTATTACAGCAAATATATTATGTCGACGCCAGATTTCCTATCGTCGACTGGATTAAATTTAATCTTATTACTATATCGAGTCATACACCCAAACCTATCAAACAATTACTCCATTTACCAACTCTGTCAATCATACTTCATCCTTCATCTATCTGTCAAATACAACATTCATTCATTCACTCTTCTACTTCAACGACTTGCACACGACACCTCAACTACACAATAACTATTTTATCTAATCCTGTTAAGACAGACGAAATATAAATCTTTAAGAAGATATCAATCTTTCTTTTGTTCATCGCGAACATATAACAAACAATAGTTTTACCACTTAAACACGAAGAGTTATTTGAATTTTTTAAGCCAGTGTTAGGCTCCTTTGCACAGGATTTCGGCTAGATTATGGGTACCACAACGGCACCTTTTTCTGCTGTGAAATAGTAATGTGTAAGCATTATTTATGTTTAGGTCTGAAAGGCGCCGTTGCTAGATAAATTACTGGGCTGATGAGACTTAACATCTTAATTCTCATGATGACGAGCGCCTTAGCCTTAGAATTTTCGGGGTTTTCAAGAATCCTGAGCGGTACTGCATTATCTCGTCCCTTATTATCATAAAAAAAACTATCTTCAAGTGTATATAAATAGTAACTAGCTATCATCAGATATATTTTCATAATTTCTTTTTTCCGGCTAACAGAGCACTTCTTAAGAAGGTGTCGAATAAGTATATTGTTGGCCAAAGGGAAATAGTTGAAGAGTTATCAATTATTTTAAGGATGTTATTTGTAGTCTCAACATGCACTTAGTCCACATATTGCTTTGTACTATAGTAAATAAGCAATCGTACTTTAACTATATAAGTATTTTATATAAATTTAAATAAAACAATTTGACTATCGCTTTTTTTGCCCACCGTACGTACAATAATACTAATGCAGCCGCGTGCAAACCCTACAACGATCGTTTTCTACAATAATACACTCACAGCTGTATAATCCGTGGCGTAGAAAGACCGCCTCATTTGTCCGCCGTACGTTCTGAGTACAGTCGCGTGCAATAACATAGCGCAGTATGAAAGTCTCCCAAGAGGCTGTAGCGGTCCCCACTCCACAGATCCGACGTACACTTCTGCAAAAAAAAAACAAAGATATTTATAAAAGTCACCGTAAATCTTGACGCTCGCTGTTGCGGTTGAAAAAGAGCCGTTTGCCCATTTTAAAATTACACATGAGTTTTTTCATGAATGAAACTGTTGTTTGAGTGCGAAAAGTTGCACAATATACTATATTCTGATACACAATAATACAAGGGTGGAAAGTAGGTTATTGTAAACGAACCGTCATTAACAAGCCCGAGATGAAGTCAAAGATAAATAAACTTTATTCAATTATGCTTAATTAAAACGCTTTTGAACCGTCACCATAAATATTTCTTTCAAATTACTGAATCTATCATACTGTTATGTTTGGAAGAAGTTGAGCTCGTGAGAAGAACAAGTTTGTTGTTGCAAGAGAATGTGGGCGGCAGTGATCACTTAACACCAGATGACCAGTAATCTCATTTTTCCTCCTCTTTCTTCCTCCTTTCATAAAAAAACATACATAAAACTCAACGGCCACTCTCTTCAATCAAATAGAGTATTTTACAATTGCTGTAATATACAAAATAAATAAGTTTGTATGGCGAGTGGTTTTAACTGCCACGAGTTTGAAATAATATTTTATTAGCAATCGAATTATTTCAGTAAATATTGTGAAGATATACGTGAGACATCTGGATATTACGAAGGCTGCTTACAAACTATACCGTCTTGTAAGTTTGGTATGAGAATATTTACATTCATCATTGCTATTAGAGTAAGTCAGATCGTAACTAATTTATCAGGAGAAGAAAAATTTGTTGGCCTTTTCTATTGTGTTTTTATTATTAATTGACAATATATGGATAGCTAGCGGAATAATCTGTAATATATTTGAATATTTTGGGCTGCAATTTACATTTATGTACCATAAAAATTCTTCCTGTCATTTAATAAATTATTTCATACCAATTGTCAATTAGATCCGGATATATCTTGTAACATGATATTTATCAATCAAATTAAAAATAATTCACAATTTATGTGGGACAAAAAATTACAGTATGTAGCAAGCAAACTGTTAAAACATAAAGCCTTAAGCAGCACTCGTTCACGAGCATGATGCATGGACTAGCTCTAACTATCCTCGCATATATCTTAGAGAATCATTAATAAATTTATACACCATTGGGGGGCCCGTTTGTACGGGATGTCGGCTAGATTATGGGTACCACAACGGCGCCTATTTCTCCCGTGAAGCAGTAATGTGTAAGCATTACTGTCTTTCGGTCTGAAGGGCCCCGTAGTTAGCGAAATTACTGGGCAAATGAGACAATATCTTATGTCTCATAGTGACGAGCGCAGTTGTAGTGCCGCTCAGAATGTCTCAAAAAAAAGAGCAGTGTCAAAACTACTTTGGGATCAGAAGTTTAAAATTTCTACAGCAACGGGATCATATCACTACAAGATGGAAAAAAGTGACCTAAAAAAATGTCATAATATAGACAGCCGAGTAGTAGGCATTTAAAGATTATGTTTGGTTTATGTTATATATGTTCTTGGTTTAAACATTATGATTATCAAATTTTCTAGAAAATTCGCTTATGTATTTTACTAGTAGTAATTCATTCACACATTAATACTGCAGAATATAGTCCTTATAGGTTGATTCCAAATTTAAATTACTGAAAGTCATAAACTATCACCCATTCCAAAAGGTATGCCTCAGACCTGAGAAGAACGGGCGCAACAAACTCAGCGGGCTTCTTTTTTTATAAAACTATGGTTATAATGGTCGTATAATACAATTTATTATATAATAGCCTGAGGGCGGTCGCTCCATTCCTAATTTGTGATATAATTAAGAATGTCATTTATGTTTTAGTTACCTTTAACGCACAAACGTTTTTAAAAATTCGTTTGAATTTCGTAATACATGTGTTTTGAACATTATCGATGACCTTTTTGTAAAAGCATATACAAAGCCCCACAAAAGACTTACCAACTCGACTTAACTGAGAAGTAGGCATTATAAATTTATGTTTGTTCATGGTGTTAATATTATGGTTATGACAGTTTTTAGTGAATTCACTTTTGTGCCTATGTACATACATAACATTATCAAGAATATATTGAGAGGCAACAGTCAAGATGTTTATTTCTTTAAATTTTGCTCTCAATGATTCTTTAGGAACTAAGTTATAAGTAGATAGTAATTAAACTGACATTCTTCCAGACATATAAACATTGTTAATTGTCGACACCCCATAAACATAAATACTAACATAACTGACGAAAAATTTATTGCCTTACCTTGAAATAATTTATTGCAACGCCGAGTTTACAGAAATCCTAATCCAGTGAAACGCAAGAGCGAAAATCTTCTGTTCGCATTTTTATTGTTATCCAGGATTCCGGTATAATCCGGTTATCTTTTGCACGGGAATCGAACCCTTATGCTAAACGGAACGTGTTCGGTTCACAGATAAATTACCCCATTACGTCACGACTTGGATTTTCTCGATAAAGAAGAATGGAACATTGGAAAAATAACAATAATATGTGTTGTTTCTTACAAGACAATGGAATACGAAGTTAAAGTATTGTAAGTATAAGTTTCTTACACACACTGTCTTTTAAATATGATTATTCTTAAATTTAAATATTTGAATAAAATCATCTGAGGCTAAATTTAATGTTGCAATCAATGTTTATTACGATTTATGTAAAAGTATATACTCTTTGATATTTGCTTGCTATCAAAATGTAATAAAAGCATTCCGAAACTAGCTAGCTAATCTAAAGCTTCTCAAAACGCGCCCCGGCACAACAAACCTCGCTATAAAAATAACCTTTTGCAAACTAAATCTTAATTGACATAACACAGTTTCGGTCCCTACCCAATGTCAATAAAAATTTATAATAAGTTACCCGAACACTTAAAAGCCGAAACCGATATTAAAAAATTCATAAGCTCGTTGAAAAAGTTACTTTGGAAAAGAGTTACTATTCTATTTATGAATACTTAGAGGAAAAACGTTTTTTAATTTCTGCCCCTCTGTTGTTGATTACTATGCCTTACGAGGTGCATGTAATAATTTAGTACTTAATTTTTTTTAGTAACTATGTCAATAAAATAAATAAATACTTAAATAAATAAGCGTTAAAGCCCTAAAGTACTTATCCAGAGCTTGAAATAGAACATTCCCTGTTCGATGATGTTAAAAGTGGCTTACAATGCAAATCATCCTATTGTCACCGTATGAAAACTAACAAAAATGTACTCATAATACTTACTGTTGCATTTGTAGAAGTAACCAATAATGAAAATACACATGGCAAAGGCGAAAAAATTCTGGTTAAGAGCGTTAAAGATGGCGGCCTCGAAGGCTGAGGCTTCGCGATGGTGAAGATCCCATCCCATCAACACGGTACCAAATGCAACTGGTATCGATACGATGAATAGGAATTGGAGAATCTGAAAAAAATTACCATGAGTTGGAAAACGATATTTATTGAGGACTTCTTGATTCAAATAATAATAATAATAAACATTATTTCACAAAAAAGAGGTTCACAACACTTAAATATAAATGTACTACGTCTTAAAAATTAACTTATCTTAAATAAAATACAGTGTTGAATTGAAACTCTGATACCCATGATAAGATCTAACTTGTGTTATGGGTTTGCGTAAATCAATTTATATTGGTTTAAGATAATAATAACATTAAAATGAAGAAGCGCGCATACATCTCTTTAAAAAACATTTTACAATAATTCATTATATATGTAGAATATTCCTATGTGGTAAACAGTATGTACTCAATAGTATTTTTAGTTTTATAAGTTACATATCTTGAGGAGATCTTCAGTTTCTGTGTATGTTTTTGATAGGAGCCATTTATTAACAACGCACTTACATGAAAATTTTGCAAGAGGATATATGTTACATTGTTGATTTATTTTATTATAGAGATGACTTGCGATTACTTGATGATGTCGACTGGCTAGAGAAGTTCTAAAATTTGGAACTGGACAAACTCTTTGCGATTTTCTTCTTTTACTTTTATTTTTATCGTATAAGAGTGTGGTGTGTTTTCTTAATATGGAATGAACTCCAGATTCATTGTAAAGCAAGCGCGTAGAGTATCTAAAAGGTTTACATGTCATTACCATGATAACAGCTCTTTGTGCCCGTTCTAGTTCCAGAAATCTGGTCTTTGCGGCACCTCCCCATATTGAAATGCAATAGCTGATGATGGACTGGCACAGAGCAAAGTAAATTAATTTTAGCGTATCACTATCAGCGGATGATCTTATCATTTTAAATATGTATATTAATTTTTGAATACGCAAGGTGAGTTTTTCCAGGTGAAATTTCCATTTTTAATTGGTTATCAATATATACTCCAAGATATTTAATATTATTAGACCAAGATAAAGTTGGGCAATCACATGAAGAAGGTGAGAAACGATTTGTGCAGGAGTGAGCCTTAAACGGGAAGATTTCTGAAGATGGTTGACCTGGAGCTGTTATCGAAAAGGTTAAGTAAGTTGTCTTTGTAAGGTTAAGGGTCAGGAGATTATTAAAAAGCCAGTCAAGTACGTTTCCGAGAGCTTGTTCCGCTAAATCATAAGTGGTATCATCTTCACAGGTGATGATCGAGCAGTTAGTAAGAGAAATATTGCAGAGGGCATTTACATATATGAGGAAAAGGGTGGGGCCTAAGATAGAACCTTGAGGAACATCGAAAGTGGGAGATACTTCAGCACTCACAAATGAGTCAATTTTAACGCACTGGGTTCTATAAGAGAAGATGTCTAGGGCGGGACGCGTATCCCCATTATTTCCATTTTATTTAGCAGATGTGGAACAGAGACCGTGTCGAATGCCTTGGAAAGATCTAAGAAAACTCCTATGCATTTGTTATGTGTGTGAAGTTTGTTTGTTAGTCGACAAGAAATGACACTGCGTCCTCCGTTGATTTTCCCTTTCTGAATCCAAATTGTTTTTGGGCTAGAATGTTATGAGTCTCTAGGAAGGAAAGTAACCGATAGTTGAGTATTTTCTCTAACACTTTAGATAGAGTTGATAGAACAGATATTGGCCTATAGCAACTGATATCTTCTTTGTTTCCACTTTTGTAGATAGGATGGACGATAGCCTTTTTAAATGCTTTTGGAAATTGACTACTCATAATAGAGTTATTACAAAATTTGGCAATAATTGGGACCAGTATGCTACTGCATTGTTGCAGTAGTTTACTCGTAATTCCATCCCATCCAATGTCAGTATCCTTGCGTAGGCTAGAGATGATACTTGCCACTTCAGCTTCATCCGTTGGAAGGAGAGTAAGAGAGTTCATTGGGGGGTGGTCATCAGTAGGCTTCAAGGAAGGCGTCATTTTATTGTTTAGCTTTAAGGCGAGGTCCGTGCCAATATTCGCAAAATAGTGGTTAACTTGGTTGACTGACGACATATTATTATTTTCTAGATTTAGTAATTCCAGTGGTGGTTTGCATGCGCAAGTTGTTTGAAGAATGCTTTTAATCACTTTCCAGGTTTGTTTGGGGTTATTTTTTGCTTTAAGGAATAGCAATTTATTGCAAAAATTACGATTACCTCATAACTTTCGACTGGGTGAACCGGGTTTTTTTTATTTTAAAGCTGGTGCTTCCCGTGTGGTCCCATTGCAATAAAAAAAAACAATAATCGTAACTAGAATTAGATTAATTAATTAGATTGTATAAACATATGCAATTATTTTTAGTGCATATTATATCTATTGATTTTGAATAGCGTTTTTGAAGATGGTTGTTTTTTTGCTAAATTATTTTTCTGGTAATTTTCGAGCTCTTTATAATATTAGCATAGATATAAAAAATACTGATGCAATCAGATTCAGCATTCCACGAGTATATTATATAAGTAGTGCTAGACGAAGTTAACATACCCTTGAACCTCCCAAGTCCCACTTTCTGGCTTGAGCTCTGTGATAGAACCACGCTGTGAGAACTCCGAGATGGTATCCAGCCCAGTTACCCTGAGCTGAGACGTAGGCGTGATAGAACGTATCATTGTAGCCGAATATATCACGAATTGACCTGATAATAAAATAAAATTATCTTTGTAATTAACAGAGAAACTGAAGACATCTAAGGAATTACGTGAAGACTTTGTGGCGATTGCATCCACATTAATTTAGGTTGGCAACCCAGGATTGCTTGGAGTGCCAACTGATCACACAAGAGAGAGAGAGATAGCGATAGACGCTGGAGAGACATAGGCATTAGCTTGTATTAAATAAATTATAACTGATAAGTCTTGTAGTTATTGTTACATATTCTGTACTATTAATTCTGTAGTTACTCACGATGGCAACACGCAATAAACTTAAATAAAGATCGTGTCGGTTGTTTAATATAGAAGCTCTCCGACACGACATTCGTGACCCGGATGTAAATAGATACGATAAATTTTAACGGCAACTATTCTACTAATTTGTAAATCTTGTCCAAATTAATAAATACACCGCTGCCAGCCGTAAATAACCAAATACTATACTTTTAAAAGAAAAACTGAATAGACTTTCAAGTCATAATCAAGTCGGCTTGCTTCTTTGGAGTTGCATTGGTATGTGGAATCCCTCTCACTTTTTACGGCATTAATCACAGCTAGTGCTTAGAAGAGTTGTCCAGGCTACTAGAAGCCGAATTTCGCCACCTAAGTTTGTATTAAAATCCCCCCGCATCATGTTGACAGACGAGCATTTTGCGAGAAACTTTATACCTCGCACAGCCTCTTTGTGGAATTATTTACTGGCTACATTAGTCCCAAAACAATACGACATAGGAACCTCAAAATACTCCCTAAAGTAACTAACATTATATTATCTCTGGTGCTGCGAATTTGTATGAGTGACCGCTTCATCTTTTACCATGACCTGAACAGGTAAGAGTACCTGTTTGTTACCTCTTATATATATATATAAGTATGGGCATGAAGGAAAATACTTTTGCTATACCTTAATTACGTCCTCAAGAATTAATTGCCCTTAATAAGCTTAGATACCTCACAGGGTATCAAATGGCTTATATCCTCATCCTGGAGTTTAAGGACGTTATGGCACCGCGCTTTCACGATCACAAAGATGAAAAACTTGTGCAAAATATACTTAGGGACCTCGAGTCTGCAGAGTCTAAACTGACTGAGACTTTTAATATTTACTGTGGATATATGTATTCTAAGAATCCGGTCTGTTGATAAGTAACTAAATCAACTTACTCCGGAAAGATGCTGACACGTATCGGTAGGAGATTCATGAAATAACTTTGCAGGAAGGGTATTAACAAGCTCACGACCATCACGAGCGACAGAACTGGTACTCCCGACCTTGGCCAACGCCAAATTATCAGCAGCACGACCATTGTAATCAGAAACAGCTGTGTGTCTGTACCTAAATACCTGAAAGATTGAAATAATTAGTAAGTTATGTTTTATTGTCTATTGCATTGTTTGACTGTAATTGTAGTTGATACTATTTCATTACATTAGAGGAGGACAAACAAGCGTAGGTACGGGTCATCTGATGTTAAGTGATCACCTCCACCAATATTCTCCAGAGGAGTCACAGGAGCATTGTTGGCTTATCAAGAAGGTGTACCTATATTCCTATATTCGCGGCAAGGTAACTATTACGTGCAGATATTATACCACTGGATATCCTATTTGATTAAATTCATGACAGTTCAAAAGTAACACACATAAATTTGTCTCAAATCTCATTGGCACGTATGTTTGCGAAACAATATATGTGGAATAGTTTTATCTCAAACACAATTTGTTCTGTTGAGCAATGTATGATTGTATAAATATATTATTTATGCTCTGTGTTATTATTTATTAAAGCCGACGATAGTAAAAGTAGTCAAGATAGTAAGTTTTAAGGTTATTGTTATGTTATGTGAATCTTGGCGCCATTTTTTGCCTCGTATGTGGTACTGCAGATAGATTGGATTTAGTACATGCAGCCACCCGACCCAGATACATAAAATATGGAAAATATTGAGTCGCGTTTTATTAACGATTTTAAGAGTCTTAATTCTTTACTTTGAAACTTTCATATTCTATAGTACCTTCAACTTCAAGATACTTTATAATATGAGCTGCCTCGTAGTTAAAGTATTGGGAAAATTAGTTGAGACGTTCCAGGTATCAGTCGGAATAAACAGATATAAAAAGATGAAAAATTAAAAATTTAAGTAAAAGTTGTTATTTCAATAATGCTCTTTATAGTGTTTTACATTATTATAATACTAGAAATTATGGATTGTGTGTAACTAATTCTAGTAGGCTTCATAGGATACATAATAGTTTTAAAGGTAAATGTATATACTTTTATAATAAAGTCCCAGCCACTGTTCAGGTATTATCTATAAATAAATTTAAATTTTTATTAAAAAATGTCTCTGACGTAAATCCTACTACTCCACAGCTGAATATATATGTGATTGGACAGCCTGGGACTAGATTATGATTATTTTATAGAAATACCAATGACAGTATAATATTGTATATTTTTATTAAAAGAGCGCAAAAAAGGATGCTGGGAGAGTTTCTTGCGCCGCTTCTTCTTTCAGAGCGTCATTTGTTTCCGAAGCGGTAGTAGTATTCAATCATTTCTAATATACTAGATATTAGAAATGACATCAAAATGAATTCTAAAGTATGCCTTATAATAAATTTATCCAATAATTCCAGTTATTTTCAGCAAACAGATTAAATAAAAAATAACTATCTCTTTGTCAGTAATTGAAAAATAAAATATATTATTTCTATAAAAGACGCTTCAATAAATCTTAAGCAACGTTTTCACAGCACATTTCAATGATAATTATTTGAACAAATACAAAAACATAATCTAGATAATTGCGATGTTAAGAGCCTTTTCATGTTCATCCAATTGTCCCAAATCTAATAAAACTTGCGAACACAAAAGGACTAACTAACATTAAAGTAATGAACTGAAGTATCTTCTGAATGGCTTACTAATGAAACACGAATCTGAAATTATGTTGTACATCAAATATGTACATATTAATAAAATTGGAGTGTCTGTTTAAAATATTGAAATAACCGTTTTTTACTACATGCATTTGAATATACATCTACAACAGAATAAAATTTTTACAATTTTTGTCTGCCTGCCAGTCTGTTCCAGCTAATCTCTGAAATGGCTAGACCGATGTTGTCGGGACTTTTATTGGCAGGTAGCTGATGTAATAAGGTGTACTTAGGCTACGTTTATTGTATAAAAATTATATTATTTTAGAAAAATAAAGTAATGTTGCAATGTCCAAGGAAAGGTCTAACTCTAGAAATAATTTATGTGTCAAAACAACGTTTGCCGGGTCAGCTAGTATATTAATAATATAAGAGGTATTATTTATAGAAATGGGAGTTGAGAAATTTATACTGTGATGAGTGATTTCAACTGCTGAATATATCCTGCAAAACCAATGGCACTAATGGGAATAAATTTTCAGTACTGTAATAGGATATTACAGAATTTTTTAATAAAGTCCGTTAATTCGATCCTAAGGTACCAACAGAATGGAGAAACGACTAAGAAATAAGAAAATTTCCATTTAATCATTTAGTGGATTAAAAATGCATTAAATTCTTAGGCAACAGTATCAAAGCTTACTAAAAATAGGAAAAAGAGATTTTTAGGAACGTATTAAAAGAACAAGTACTATTAGCGCAGTTTGAATTTTAAAATAAGGCATTTTTTTTTAAGAAAATATGTTATTTTTTGATAACCTTCTACTTAAATGAATAAAATATTTTGTAATCAATGAAGTCTAATAAGGAATATATTGATTGTAAGAACATATACAAACGCTCATCAGCTTTAGGTAGAGTGACAAAATTTAAAAATTTTCTCATTAAACTGATCTCATCTGCAATCGATTATCAAAATAATATTAGTCAACTTTATCAAATTACATCAATAGAAAGGTATAGCTTTAATATAAGTTGGTAAAAGAGTTTTCAAAATCGGTCAAGTAGTTTTGATTTTTTTTTGTTTCACATAATTATATTTCATTTATTTATTAAAGTAATCAACAGAGTACAAAAATCAAAATACAATCTTAACCTAGGTTTTACATAAAGCCACAAAGAGTTACATAAATTTTAAATTATAAAAAGAAATCATTATATATTAACAGAATAGAAAAATGATATTATATACTTAGAAATAACATATTAGAATAGCGTGTGTGTGTGTGTGTGAGTACTATATTTTTATGCGTTACCTATTATTTTTTACGATGATGCTTTATTATTTCTGTTTTTAATTTAAATTTTGATAAGTGAAATACATCGAATTCAGCGTTTTAGAATTCAGTGTTTATTATAAGTTCGTGACAGACAGACGTTCGGGCGCAGTTCACTCCAAATGGGGTAGTCAGTGGTGTGGTCAATGGAGAGTTCATGTTTTGCCAGTTGCTTCGTTATTAAAATGTAATGAGCCTTCTTGAGTGTAAATTCATCTTCAATCAATTCGACATGTGTTTCGCCTCTAGACGAGGCATCCTCAGAAGATGTTGACTCGCCAAATTCGGGCACGACACTGCGTTTATACGTTTGAAAATTGCATCGTATTGATTTCCTTTAAATTATACTTTCCCAAGTCAAGATTGTCATGTAAACAATGTTACTGGTTTGGAAAGCCAGCAACAACTTTCCTTTTGCAGTATTTCTAGGACGTTACGACATGGTTACCTCAAAAAGCCCGTAAACCTTTTTCTAAATGGCCGACAACGCTCCTGTGATCCCTCTGGTTTTGCAAGAGATTGTGAACGGTGATAACTTAACTTAACTGTAAAACGACGAAAATATAAATGTTGATTTAAAGGAGTGGTAATGAGTTTCTTGTCACTTATTCTCATTATCTCAAACCTTTACGAAGTAGCGGTAAATTCAATAAAAAAAAATATTGACATTCATAAGTGTCATTTCCGTGACCTACATTAATAAGGTGATTTTGATTTGATTTGATTTTGATTTCAGCCGTACGCTCGTTCTCTCTTCCATAAAAAAGAGTATACATACCAGGCTTGTGGCAAGCAAAGATGTTCGAAAGGGAACAGATTTGGCATTAGAATGACTAGCTGCCACCAATTCTTCCTGCAAATATCTCGTTCGCGGGTCACGACAGCATCCCACATGGGTCCTGAGCCAGTGTGGGGTACCCAGGTCATCGCCAGACCCATCACTACTAGAACTGCTGGAATTAACCTGTCGGAAAAAAATGTATACATATATTTTCTATATTTTCTATGAACCTACCGCAGAAGCATATACGGGGGTTGAAACATGTGATTTCTGAATGATGTGGATTGTTCTAGAAAGTTCTAGAATAATCTAGAGATATCAAGAATAATTTGGAATGGTTTCAATTGTATATCTAACCATTTATTTTCGGCCAAGTGTTTCTTTTGACAAGGGAGCGGAGTGGTGTTAAGTGAATTTTCTAAAAAAATACTTTCAAAGTCAATCAATCACCTTAACCCAGTCCTACTTAAAGTAATAGGAGGATTCTCTTAAACCTTACCTCAACCATCTGTTGACAATAGCCATCGGTATCGTCTTCAGGGTGAACTCATGATTTTCAGCATAGACCAGCATCTTATACGCCATAAGGAAACCTCCCATCACGAAAAATATTTGGACTATTATGCGAGCGTTGAATAGAAGGGACTTGAAGAATTCGTTGTACGACTGAAATAAATAAATTATGTGAAAAGGCATTACCTAATTCCAGCCGCTGAATTCCACTTTAGATTAAAAATTCTGATTTTTATCTATACACACATACATATTAATAAAATTCGAGTGTCTGTTTGTAATATTGAAATAACCGTTTTTTACAGTTTTTATGTCTGTTCCGGCTAATCTCTGACATGGCTGGACCGATTTTGACGGGACTTTTATTGGCAATAAGGGGTAACTTAGGCTACGTTTATTTTAGAAAAATTATTTTAATTTAGAAAAATAAAGTAATGTCGCAATGTCCAAGAAACGGTTTAACTTCAATAATATATTTCACGATTTTTACAATATTGTTCTTTCTGCAAACGTAGAATAGCGCGACGAATAAATAATTTTAAGGATTTGTTTTGTTACGCCAAAGAAGTGCATTCTTATGAATGCATATACTTATGTATACACACTTTTATTTATTTTAGACAGTGGAATTCAGTGGAAACTGCAAATTTTTTAGTAAATCAGTAAAATTAATATTTTTATAATGACGAACTTCGTTCCTATCCGGTGTCCCACGACACCACACGTTTTTTTTTTAATTGTTAAGCAAACTGTGCACTCTGCAAATGAGATTTTCATTTATGCGATTTAACATCACCATACACATCTTCCACCACTCCCGATAAGATAGGCTTTGAAAAGAAATACCAAGGCTATGCACATAAATAATAATAATAATATTAACACTCCTTATTACACAAAGTATCTAGCCCCAAACTGGGCATAGCCTGTACTAAGAGTGCAAGACAACGATATATTTAATAAAATATACTTACTTAAACATACATAAATACAAATAAAGTCAATACATCATATCATATTAAAAATGATTGCACCTACCGGGATTCGAACGCGGGACCTCTAGTAGGCCACCACTGGGCCTTAGAGGTCGTCACTATACCTTTGATTATTCTGGGATACATAAATGATTCAGTAATTTATAACAGTTTCTTAATACTATACCTACAGTTATTTTGAACATTTTGGTCGGGAATTTATCATATTGAGGATATACATAGGCTCTAAGAAAAAATTGGTTAAATCAATACTCTAGTAAGCTCTAAGAAAGTATTGGTTAAATCAGATGATTTGAACAAAGATCTGAATCTAATACTGGTGGTGGATTTTACCGGCTGCAGTTTTACTGGGAGGCTCCTTCGCACAAGATCCCGGCTAGATTACGATTACCACAACGGCGCCTATTTCTGCCGGGAAGCAGAGCATTACTGTGTTTCGGTCTGAAGGGCTACGGCGCCCTTCTAGTGAAATTACTGGGCAAATGAGACTTAACATCAACTGCCTCAAGATGACGAGCGCAGTTGTAGTGCCGTTCAGAATTTTTGGGTATTACAAAAATCCTGAGCGGCACTGCATTGTTAAAAGCAGGGAGTATCGATTACCATCAGCCGAACGTCCGGCTCCTCTCGTGCCTTATTTTCATAAAAAAATCTATTAAATCAAAATATAGGGCATGATTTCAATGAGAATTTATATGTATACTATAGAGACTAAAATAATAATGTATAAAAACAATTATTAAGGACAGATATTTGAGGAGTATCTTTTATATGGAATTACGTTTCTAGGATTATTACTTATCGCTGGTAATTTATATAATATCTGATACTATACGTAGGCCTTCACTCTATTGAAACTTATTGCCAAGTCTTCTCCCAACGGGCTTGGCTCATATATTTGTAAGGCTTACAATACACGAAGAATAGCGAAAACTTCTAATTCAAACAGTAATATTCCCAATATGATATGAAATCACGTTTTGAAGATCAAAACTACCCAAGCAGAAAACTCAACGGGCTTCTTGCTTTTTTTATTAAATTTCCTGAGGGCGGTCGCTCCATTACCAATCTATTCTATCATTAAGATCATTTATGTTAGGTTGAGTTCATTTATGTTACCTTTCCCACATAAGCGTCTCTTAACAATTTGATTTTAACATTTTCTGGGATCTTGTATAAAGAGCGTACTTATACATCGCCCCACAAAAGCTTGCTCGAATTAACCAAGTAGTAGGCATAATATGTTTATGTATTTTTCTTGAGTCAACGTTATGATTGTCATAGTTTCTAGAAAATTTGCTTATGAGCATAATAATACTGTCAAGAATATATTAAGCAGCAACAGTCAACTTGTTTATACAGCTAATATCAGAAGCGGTCTCGAAATGTAAATTGAACAAGTTAATCTTTGATTTAAAAAATGATTACATTTTTTTGTAACCGTTGGAATGAAAATTTTCACACTTCTCCCAGTTAAGTTTTTTGCAACCCATTTGTAAGATCTTCGTTCCACAAATCATAAACGGGTATATCGACTAGGCACAGCTATTATACGTAGGTCACACTAAAAGTTTTGCGTACCTTAAACAAACAACATGTTATAACCAAAATATTATATAAAATACTCTCCTTTACATTTTAAACATTTTTTCATGCGGTCGAACCATTTTTTGAAACAGGAGGACCACAGATCTCATGGCATGTTTTCTACGTGCTGATTGATCGCTATCACTGCCTCTTCGGAATTGGTAAAAAGTGAAACCTCTCATGAAATTTTTGATTTTGGGGAAAATACAGAAATCACAGAGTGCTAGGTCAAGGCTATTTATTTATTTATTTATTTATACTTTAATAAAACGGCGTAAGCCAATTACAATATTAAAGTAAGAATTAATTACAAACTAGACATATTACACAAATAATAGTTAATAAATACAAAGTTTAGTGTAAATAACTAACAATTAATTAACATCCAAATACCGTTCATCCATTCCTCTCACAAAAACGCAAGCACTCTGTTAAAATCGTCTGCCATCCATCCGCAAATAAATCACAAGCAGGGTTGGCTTCGAGAAGAGCGTTGAGAGCAGAGAGAGACCTCGGTATAGGTGAGTTGGTGCGAGCCACAGTACGATGTGTCGGACTTGAGAACAATCTATGCTTGCGCCTCGAACAGTAATTGTCCGGTACAAAGATTCTACATAGCTCAACATGCAAACTCGGCGCATCTATATCACCTCTGAGAACTCTGCACATAACTGTGAGCTGCTGTCGTTTTCGCCTAACCTCGAGGGAGTTGTAGCCTAATGTACCCAGAAGAAATTTTGTGGGATACATATAGGGGTAGTATCCATGCGTACGTTTGTAAAGGTACCTAAGATAAGCTTTTTGCACCTTTTCGAGAAGGAGTACATAAGTACTTTCATGCGGATTCCACACACACATAGCTGTTTCTAGCTTGCTGCGCACTAAAGCACCGAATAAAAGCTTTATGACTGGTTCAGATGTGAAATCCCCAGAATTCCTCAAAACAAAGCCTAAAATTCTATAGGATTCCTTGGCCAGAGTGGTAATATGAACATGGAAGGTTAACTTTCGATCGAATGTGACACCCAGGTCTTTGATAGTTTCTGGTCGAGATATCGAATCACCACCAATTTTATAATCAAACTCTATTGGGCACCACTTTCGACCGAAAGTCATGGCAAAGCATTTGGACTTATTAAATGCCATACGGTTCCTCAAGCTCCACTGGAACACAGCTTGCACATCATTTTGGAGTGCCATGCAATCTGAGTCAGATTTGATTTCTTTGAAGAGTTTCAGGTCATCAGCATACAGGAGACACCGAGAATTATCAAGCACATCTGGAAGATCATTTATCATTAAAAGAAACAGAAGAGGCCCCAGTATCGATCCCTGACTAACCCCAGATCGCGTGTGGTAATGATTGGATTCGAACAGACCAAGCCGGACATATTGTTGACGGTCACGCAAGTAGTCTGCGATAAGTCGGAGAAGTCTCGGTGCAAAGCCAATAGCGCTAAGTTTTTGTAACAATATGTCATTATTGACCCTGTCAAATGCTTTCTGGAAGTCAAAGTAGAGCACGTCAACCTGAGAACCACGATCCAGTTTTTCCGAGATAAAATCAACTAGTGACAACAAGTTAGTGTCTACAGATCTTTTCAGTCTAAAACCATGCTGCTCGCCACAAATGTATTTGTCCACTTGCGCGTATATGTAGTTGTGAATAATGCTTTCAAATACCTTTGCGGGCGAAGACAACACTGCAATAGGACGGTACTCTTCAACTTTCGATTTATCAGAGCTTTTTGGTACTGGGGTAACTCTCGACAACTTCCATTGGGACGGATATTCTCCCGATTCCAGGGCAAGATTGAAAATACGACAAATAGGCATGCAAAAGTTCTTTTTTGCCAGCTTTAGAACTGCAGGAGGAATACAATCCGGTCCTACGGAACTGCTCTGCTTCAACTTGTTGATTCCACCTATGACATCATCAGGTGTAATATGAAAGATGTTTACATAATTGCTGTCATACGTTCTATCGAAGCCATAAGCTTCATCTGTGTCGAGTACAGGTGCATCTGGCAAAAATGTGCTTGAAAAAAAGTTGGCGAAAGCATCTGCAGCAGCAACACCTGAAAAAGTTTGCCCCTCAAAAGTCACGCTAGGTTCAAATCCACCTTTGGTGCGAAGGCTTGAAACGTGACGCCAAAAACCGCGAGGGTTGGCTTTGATGTTAACTTCAATATACTTAATATAGTCGCAATAGGATGATTCTATTCGGGTTTTAAGATCTGCTCGAAGTTCTGACAATCTTCTGTATACTTCTGGTAAGTTAGAACATTTCCATAATCTATGCAACTTCATCTTACACTTGATATCTCGGATAATATCACTCGTAAACCAAACGGGGTAACGTTTACTATGGCATTCTTTACGTCGTTTCCTAGGCATGCACTGGTCAAAGATATTATAAACGGATTTATAAAAATTTTCAGCTGCATCTCTCACAGTATGTGCCTCCAGAACTGTACGCCAAGAATTTGCCTCGATTAATGCAGAAAAAAGCTCATAATCGCATCGACTAAAATTCCAGTCCCTGCAAGGATTTATCTGAACGGCGACATGTGCAGGATCGGTGACGGGTTGTACTTTTTCGGAAGCTTATAATGACTTAGTTTTGTTGGCCGTGTGTGAATATGCGTTGTCATGATGTAGGAGAACGCGGCTTTTTGGTCGTCTTTCGCGAACTTTATTTAACATCCTGGGTAAACAAATGGTAGAATACCACTCTGCACTAACACTCTTTTGATCTTCAAGTGAAATTGTGCAGACGGTACTCGTAGCTGAGATAAAATTGCGATCATTTTTTTACCAACGCTCCTCGCCTGCCCCACTTTTATTGGCCTGCCCTCATTTTCAAACACCCATTCACAAGATTGATGTTTTTTTTCGGGTTCAATATAATAAATCCACGTTTCGTCTCCTGTGACAATGTCATTAACATTAGCTTCTGTGAGCACAATTCCACGCAAGCCCGCTTCTGCTCCGCTGTCAGTTCATGAGGGATCCAACGACAACAAAGTTTCCAAACTTTCAATCCTTCGTGTAAAATTTTCTGAATTTAGCTCATACCAATCCCCAATAATCCTCAAATTGTCTCATAGGTAAGCCGCGGGTTTCCTTCAATAAGCCGCTTAACAGTAGCCACATTATTTTCGTTTGCGACAGTTGAAGGCTGCCCTTCACGAAATTCGTCATGTAAAGAATCCCGACCTCTCTCAAATTCAGCAAACCATCGCTTCACGGTGCTCAAGCAAGGTGTTTCTCTTCCAAAAGCATTTTAAAGACGATCGGCACAGTCTTGCGAAGAGAGAGAACTTTAAAAATCATAAAAAATCATCGCTCTATAATAATCTCTTCGACTTAATTCCATTTTCGTTGCGTACATAGAACTTTGATTTGTGATAAAAAACAATTGACAAATGTTTTCCCGTCAATTGATTTTTTTATTACTAAGAAGGTTGGTGCCAAAAAATACAACATACAAATAGTTCCGATTAGCTAGAAGTGCAAAACTTTTAGTGTGCCCCATGTAATACACCTACCAATTATACAGGACACGGCTAGCAATTCAAAACAAGATATGATGCTAAAATAATATTAATTCCACAGATAATCATCGCTGATTGGCCGATAAATGTGTTCAAATACTATTTTCATATGAATGTTTCTGGGTAATTACGCAAGCGACATTTAAAACCTGGTGGGAAATGGGCATCCGATAATATCACTCAATTCGGTCTCTATGGTTGCAAATTACGATTTAATGTTTTAATGGACTTTGTATGATTTCATCTTTAAAGTTATCGGATTTTGTTTTGGAAAAATTTGATGCGTTCAATTATTTTACTTCTTTGTTTGTGTTTTGTTGAGCAGGTTATCAACTGGTTAAAGACCTGAGTTGAACAATACATACCAAGATGTACGATCGTTTCGTCACTGGCATGGTTGGCTCAGTTGGGAAGAGCGTTCGGATGGAACCCGAGAGGCGCGGGGTCAAGTCACGCATCGTTCATAAATTTTGGTACAAAATAAATTTGTTTATGTTACTTCTGAATATGATTGTTACGTTATCTGCTTTTCTGAATATTTTACTTTATTATACTTTACTATTTATTAATAACTAGCCGTTCCGGTCCACTTCGCTGTTTTTAAAAGGAAATAAATTAATGAAGGAACGTTGGAATTTGAAAAATAAGTAGCCATATACCATCTATGATTAATTTTGCATCGAATGGTGATAGTTTCATGTCGATACGATCAGTGGCTTAGGCGTGAAAGAGCCTCAAAGACCATTTTTATTATATGTATTATATTAGATATTACGAGTATAATAATTTTGTTTGTTTAACTGATACGTGAAGATAGGCCAAGTGTGAGTTGGTGCTCAGAGTGTGATAGAATAACAATGTGTGATGATCGGTGGCAGGAATCAGATCAAAGAGTATAGAAAGTTAAAACAAAAAGAAACAGAAATCGAAACATAGAAAGAAGAAGTTAATTTACAAAAAATGAGTGTACTATTATGACTGTGAATCCGTCTTGTTTCTCACAATCATTTTAGATATCTATTTTGAACTTTCCTTTTTTCACTATAAACATTTAAACGTTTGTCATACATTTATCATTATTTTTAGTACCAAAAATAGTACTTTGTTCTAGGTTTATGAGAATATGAAGGGTTAAGATTGAAAGGTATAGTATGTGAGGACTATGGCAAATGAAGATTTTGTGCGTTAAACTTGAACCCGTGAGAAAAACATACAAGAAACTCAACGGCCACTCTTTTCAAACAAATAGAGTATTCTACAATGGTTTTAATATACATAAAAATTGTAAGGGGTTGCATCCAATATTTCATAAAAAGTGATAAATCATAGTAATAATCATAATACAAATATATTTCATAATAAATTATTAACTATGTATATATAAATTATTGAATATTGGATGCATCAACCTTTACAGATTGTATTCATTGTTTGTGTAAGGATGCTTCGTGAACATGATGGCCGTGATTATTACCAGAATTAGTAATTGCATCCTTAAACACGCATGCTTAAACATTTGAATCGTCATTAAAAATAATAAATTTAAATTACTGAATCTACCGTATGTTTGGAAAAGGTAGAGATCGCGAGAAGTACACTCAAGAAACTCAACGGCCAGTATTTTAAATCAAATAAAATAATTTACATTTCTGCCGTCAATCAGTAATGTATAAACATTATTGTTTTTCGGTCTGAATGGCGCTGTAGCTAGTGTAATTACTGGGCAAATGAGACTTAACACCTTATATCTCAAGCGCAATTGTAGTGCCGATCAGAATTTTTGGGTTTTTCATGAATCCTGAGCGACACTGTATCAATTACCATCAGCTGAACGTCCTGCTCATCTCGACCCTTATTATCATTTAAAAAAAACTTTTATGTTTGGGAAAGAATGGAATCTGCAACGGCAAGCCCTATATTGACCAATATAGTGGTGGTATGAACTGGTCCGGATCCTGATAACTGGTTTCAAATGGCCGAGCCTAGTGATGAAATGCACTTGCGTCTATTGCGTATTGCGGACGCAGTCATCTTGCAACACTCACTCAGTAACATGTAATGCATCGCTATAATTTAACACCAGTCTTCACATATATTATTATGTTTAATGTCCGGTGTCTGTTAGCGTTACTTATTAACATTAGCAAATTTATTATTTTGAGTATTATAATACAAAATGTTCGGCTGGGGTTCAACCCAGTAATGAATATATTTTGAGAAATCTATAATCTATATATATAAAAATGAATTGCTGTTCATTAGTCTCGCTAAAACTCGAGAACGGCTGGACCGATTTGGCTTATTTTGGTGTTGAATTATTTGTGGAAGTCCAGGGAAGGTTTAAAATGTGAATAAATACGAAAATTCTCGGAAAAAAATTTATATATAAAAAAAAATATTTTCCTTTGATGAAAATTGAATTCCAGAAATCAAATTGAAAGAATAATTTAAAATATATAACTAATTAGATTTTATATATCTTTCTTTCTAAATGATACTAAGCACTTCTTGGCCAACATTCCGAAATATAACAGCTGTTTCCCGATGACATCTATTTTGCACACCCGTAAATGATTAGCCTAGATAATTATAAAATAACTATATAACCTAAATATTATATAGTCTGAGAATTGGTCGTCATATATTTTTATACCCCAAAAATTTTAATTATGTATTTTCTTATTACTTTATATGGCAATACAACGTTTGCTGGGTCAACTAGTAATGTATATAAAAATGAATTGCTGTTCGTTAGTCCCGCTAAAACACGAGAACGGCTGGACCGATTTGGCTAATGTTGGTCTTGAATTATTTGTGGAAGTCCAAAGAAGGCTTAAAACCTTTAAAGGTGAATAAATATGAAAATGATCGGAATTAAACAAAAATAGCAATTTTGTTTTTCCTTTGATGTGTCCCTCGTCGTTGAGAAATCAAATTGAAAGAATAGTTTAATATGAATTACTAATTAAATGTATACACTTCTATAATAAAGTCCCAGCTACTGTTCAGGCATTATCTATAAATAAATTTAAATGTTTTATAAAAAAATGGCTCTGTCGTAAATCCTATTACTCCACTGCTGAATATCTAAATGATCGGACAGCCTAGGACTAGATTGTGATTATTTTATAGCGACTGTACAATATTGTATATTTTTATTGAAAAGAGCGCATAAGAAAAGAATGCTGGGAGAGTTTCTTGCGCCGCTTCTTCTCTCTCAGAGCGCCATTTGTTTCCGAAGTGGTAGTAGTATCTAGTAGTATAAGAAATGACATCAAAAAGAATTCTAAAGGAATCAATTTTGAGAGAATAAATGCCTAATTAGAATTTTTATATCTTTCTAACATTCTCAGGAGGTAAAAAGTGAACTTAATTTTAGCTAACTATAGTACATAGATTTACTACAATTGTAACTATCTCTCAAATTATTTTTATGTAGATTGATAAATTTTATGTTTTGTCTCAAATTAAATTTCTAAACCTAACCATAATATTCGACATTGGACAACCAATATGTCGATCCATCCTCTATGTCGATCGCTACGTGCGCGAGTACTTTCTTTACTTCGGTTATTCCTTGTGACAGTGACATACAAACTATACGAGTATGCTCTTTTTTTGTTGATCTTTTGCGATAGTGACATTTTACTGATAAGTGCGCGAGAATTTTTCTCACTTTGATTAATTAAAATTAACAATGCCGAGGTGAAGACGAAGCAGTCAATCCAATGTGCGAAGAGCTACCTCACGTGCTGCTAACTGCTATGATGAACAGAGAGAGGCAGATCAAGAAAATAGTATTGCTATGTCAGAATTGCGTTGTTTAGTGAGTGACAATGAATAGGCTTACGGCCTTTCCAAATATACTATCTACAGATAGAGATACTACCTTCTACGACAGTTATTGACAGCTAATCAGCTGTCAATAATCTGAAGCTGTCCCAATATACCCGATAAGTCATTCTTATCACCTTATATTGGTACGCGTGAATTGCAATTTCCATAAAAACTTCTATCGCTGGTAAGCTATACGTAGTCCCATTGACAAACAGCGTGTACGGATAAGGTGAGTTACCGTCGATAAATTTATTGGAACAGAAAAGTCAACGATAGTTACGATTTTTAGTAGGCCACAACTGGAGATAGACTGAATATTGGGAACGACCGTTAGAATACAACGACTTCGTGCATATCAGTAAGCTTTAAATTGATTTACAACAGACTGTATGATAATTGATTTAATAAAATAAAAAAATCTTTTGTTTGTTTTATATTTATTTCATACTAAAGTTTAGGTCTCTTTTTATCGATTGAGGGAGTGAGAAGTCTGCCGGGTCAGCTAGTTAATAATAATTAAACATTGAACTTCAAATCAGATAAAATATTTTAGCCTTGGAAAATTTCCTTTATGTCTCAGAGCTAAATCACCTTCTATAGTATATCCTATAGCCTCTGTTAATAATTTTCAATAAAACATATTCATTTAACATCCAACAACTTGGCAATACCATAGTAAATTGGAGTGAGAAAATTAAGGATAAAATTAACTCAGAAACGTAAAGGTTAATTTGATTTTACAATCACTTTGCAATAAGTTCATTGATCTATCTCGTCCTTCATTTTGTTTATTGAGAACAAATAATACACGGAGTAGCATAAGATATAAAATAATTTTAGTTTAAATTTTATGGTAGTCATCAATTATAACTTTACAATATGAAACGTGTGCTAATTATGCGGGACAGAAATGAAAAGTTTACCCTACGAAACTAAAATTAAGGATTGGTCTCCGCTGCGCTCCACCTAGATACCGCAGGCGTAGTTGCAAAGTGCGGCAATTAATAATATGCCCAAGTGGGCGTACTCGAGCCGGTCTCGAAAATGTGTGACGTTGACGTGCCACATGTTCTGTTAAACTTTTCTAATAATTGAAACTAAAATGCCGGATTGCGTACTAAAACTTTGTAAAAATAATACTACAAGGTATTTTTACTAGGAAGACACTGGGATCACATATCATAGTAAGTATTTTGTATTTTATTAATTTTAATCTATATCTACATAGGCTGCACTAAAAGTTTCGGGAATGGAATATTTCCACTGTTCCCGTCACATTAAAATCTTTTTAATTGAAAACTCCTTGGTTTTAAAAATCGAATACCATTTATTTATTTAAAAAAAGATTCTCGGTCTTGCCACAAGGTCTTGCCAAACTTGTTTTGTCGTTGAGAAAATGGAATTGACTCGAGAAAATTCTAGAGCGATGATTTATTATGACTTTCGAAGTGGTTTAACATAAAAACAGTGTGTTGACCGGATGATTTCTGCATTTGGTGATGAAGCCCCATCCATAACCACAATTTATCGCTGGTTTGCTGAATTTCAACGTGGACGTGTCAAGCTCAGTGATGATCCTCGTCAAGGTCGTCCAAAAACTGCAGTCACCAAAGAAAACGTTGATGCTGTGCGTAAGCTGATTGAGGAAAATCGACATGTGACATACCGCGAAATTCAGGGAACTTTAGAGATTGGCATGAGTCGAATACAAATAATCTTGCATGAACAATTAGGTGTAAAAAAGTTGTTTTCCCGATGGATACCGCATTTGCTCTGTGAAGAGCAAAAAGCGGCTCGCGTTACTTGGTGCGTCAGAACTCTCGAAAGATTCCACACAGGATCCTCAAATGCTGTATACAACATCGTATGAAGTGACGAATCCTGAATATACGCGTACGAACCCGAAACAAAAAACTAGTCACGAGTTTGGGTGTTCAAAAATGAGTTAAAGCCAACAAAAATCGTTCGTTCACGGAGTGTTGCAAAAAAGATGGTGGCCACGTTTGTCTCCAAAACCGGCCATGTTGCGACTATTCCTCTTAAGGGACAAAGAACGGTTAATGCAGAATGGTATGCTAGCATTTGTTTGCCACAGGTCAAACTCCTTAAAGAGAACTGCAACCGCCGCATCATCCTCCATCACGACAATGCGAGTTCTCACACCGCACACAAAACAAAAGAGTTTTTAGAGCAAGAAAACATAGAATTATTAGACCATCCGCCGTACAGCCCCGACCTAATGATTAAGCCCTAATGATTTTTATACTTTCCCTAAAATAAAGAATAAATTGCGTGGTCAAAGATTTTCATCACCTGAAGAAGCTGTGGACGCCTACAAAACGGCCATTTTGGAGACCCCAACTTCCGAATGGAATGGTTTGTTTCAATGATTGGTTCTTAATGGTAATAATTTCTCCGCGAAATTTGACACATTTTTCCATACGATGGAACCTGAATACTTCGAAAAGAAATAAATACATTTTTAAATACTAATGTTGTGTCACTTCCTTGATTCCCGAAATTTTCAGTGCTACCCTCGTATATAAAATAGAATGTATGTTTGTATGTTCCCTAATAACTCCTAAACTATTCGACCGATCTCAATGAAATCGTTTGTCATAGATTCTTAAGGAAGGTTCGCATATATAATTTATATGGCAAAACAACGTTTGGCAGGTCAGCTAGGAAAAAAAAACACAAAGCGTATCTTACAAAATTTGAAAGATGCCATTGAGTGTCAAGATGCCACAGGCATCTAATATTTGCTGTTCTTAGTTAGGTAGTGCGGTGTTTAGTTAGTGCGCAGCCGAGACCAATCCTTAATCTAAGCTACACAATTATAATATGTATAAGGCTGAGAAACTTTGTTACGAAAATTACATAAAATATTTCCAAAAAAAAAACTCACGTTTTCGATAAAATCCGGATTTTCCGTGTAACCATAGCCGATGAATATCATGGAATGTAAGCCGAGAATCATTACCATTGTGTAGAATCTGAAAAAATAAGTGTATTTCAAATCTGTTTCAACATAAATGAAAAACAAATAATTTTACTGTTTATTTTATTTATTTATAAGTAAATAGTTATGATACACATTCTTGGAATGTGTCCTCGTATTGGTAACAACTGGGCCGAAAGTGCATCATTTATTACAAACTTGTAGAGTCTGACTAACAAATCTTGGTACTGGAATTATTTACAAACTTTTGACATGCCATCTCTAATGCAACCTCAATGACTATTTAACAAATAATATCGGGATCGCTTTATTAAACCATTAATTGTCATTATAGCTAAAAACTATTTAATTTTAATTCATATTAATTGTATTTGATGTATATTTAATACTTTGTTATTTTTTAAAGTGATAACCCTCACTTCTGGGATAAATTAAACAAATTAAATTTGCAAACAAAATTTATGAACTAGGCAATCGTTAAGATTTGACAGAACGACATCTCAAGTCAATTTCCTAATATCTAAATATTGGGGTTGAGCAGGTTATCAACTGTAAAGTAGATCCTGTAGATGAAGCCACAACCTGAGAGTTGAACAAGACATATCAAGATCTATGAAACTTACGTTAATCGAGCGTTTGGCTCAGTGGAAGAAAGCTCGCACGGAACGCAGAAGGTTGCGGGTTCGAGTCCCGCATCGTTCATAAATATTGTTTTCAAATTTAATTTGTGTATATTTAATATAATTTAATATCCTATCAATTTATACCTTTACATGGTCAATTCAACTACGTCAAACGGTCAAGGTCAATTTTCCATTTCATTGCTAAATGGGACGTGACCGCGAACAGTGAGTTCGAGTTACACTCACACTCATGAAAGACACTGACCTCCGGAAGGTCAGAAACCATCCGGTACCATCACCGATACATCATGAGTAAAACCAATTTAAATAAAAAAGTTAATAATTATCTTTTTTTTATGGAATAGGATGACAAACGAGCGTACGGGTCCACCTGGTGTTAAGAGATCACCGCCGCCCACATTCTCTTGCAACACCAGAGGAATCACAAGATGCCGGCCTTTAAGGAAGGCCTTATCTCTCACAAAAGCTTTAATAATTTAAATACCTTAATAATAACAACGGGGAGGTTCACTACATAAATACAATAAACTCCATCGGTACACGTCAGTATATCAAAAACCGATTTTCATAGTTGTGCATGATTCAAAATTCCTAAAATAAATCGAATTTATCTTTCATTCTATTTTTTTAATTTAATCATTTCAATATTTCTAACATTAATAATTACTATTCTCAAAATACCGAATTTAAGTAGATCGGTTAACAAAATGTCCGACTCAATGATAATTTGGAAAAATGTATTCCTTAAGTGGTCGAAGTTCACACTTAACCTACCAGTAAAGAATTGAATCCTTTACTAATACTACAGACTAATGGTAGGTGGTACTCCATACCTAAGGAGAAGAAGAAAAATCAAAAGAATCACGTTTTTTTGAAAAACATTAAAAGTTACATATAGATTTCTAATATAATATTTGCGTGACTTAATGTTCTACTAATTGAATATGAATCAAAGCCCTAATATTAACAGTTAATTCGGAGTATATAAAATCGGAATGTCGTTTTTCCGACCGAGAACCCTTGAGCGTTTGTTTTTTAAACTTATCAAAAACGGAAAACAAACAAATAGCATTACAGACTTTCGGTAAAATACATTGTGTTTTTTTCTGACTTTATAAAATTGGAATAAAATATTGCAGAGTTAACAGTATCAACTTCGTTTATTCAGTGTATAGCCAGTGTTCCAAGCAGCAGATTTTTTTAAATTGCCGCCGTTTCTTAGGAATGGTTTTCATTAGCCAGACTCAATAAAAATCAATTTCTAACTTCAATCAATGTGTCAGCCTCAATTTTTTCAAAGGCTGTCAACTACACTTCAATCGGTTCTCTCCGCTGAATTTATAAATTATTTACAATTTATTTATTTGAATTTAAATTGAAAAAGTAAATGTTTTATAAAGCACTCTGAATATATGTAGCGTGGACTTCGTCTCGTGCTTACAAATTACACCGCAAGAATCGCATACCTCTTCCCTTGGTACACAATGCACTATTGCATCTGATTCGATAATTTTTTTATGGAATAGGAGGACAAACGAGCGTACGTGTCACCTGGTGTTAAGTGATCACCGCCGCCCACATTCTCTTGCAACACCAGAGGAATCACAAGAGCGTTGCCGGCCTTTAAGGAAGGTGTACGCGTTTTTTTGAAGGTACCCATGTCGTCCCGTAAACACCGCACAAGGAAGCTTCCACAGCTTTGTAGTACGTGGAAGAACACTCCTTGAAAACCGCACTGTGGAAGACCGCCACACATCCAGATGGTGTGAATGATATCCTAACTTGTGGCGTGTCGTGCGAAGGTGGAATTACGAGGTAATGCAACGTTCCAGAGAAAAAACCATTATAACTTTACCTCAAATTATCACGTTTCTTAGGGTTGGGATTTTTATGGGGAGAAAAGAAAGGGAAACGATAACAATTCGTTTCTTGCACTCGCCGGCCGCAGCCGCGGCACGTTACGCTTGGCTCGTGCGTTCTTTTAATTGTTCTAACATAACCCAACCTGACCAATATTTAAAAATTGTAGTTGATAGAGCTTTGGTTCACGGTTATAGTAATCTTATTACAAGGCACAGTTTTCAAGAAAATAACGAAAAAAAAGAATCTATCTTCTATACCCGTAAAACACGTAAATAAAACACAGACCACAGGAACATTCATGTAACTATAATAGAAATGGAAAAAACATTATAGAAAAACAGAATGAACAAAATAGGAAGAAAAAGAAAAATAATTTTTTTTTATTATTACTGGCTATTATTAAAGTCTAGAACCCAGAGTCTCTGAACCCAGAAACTCTGGGTTCTAGACTTTTTAAGTCTAAAAAATATTATTGATGAAGATGATAAAGCCTACTGCCGCCATACAAGCGCTCATGTACCGTTTTATTTACGTGATTTACCTTGTAATAAGAGTGGAATCATTATAATCTTGGACTAAAGCGCCTAATTCATGCTACGGAATACTAAGTTCAACCCGAATAAGTTGATATGTAATCTCTTCCAAAGGTACTAGATAAAGTCTCTTGCATAACAGTAGAGTTATTGACCTTTTTGCTAGATATATGCAATTGCATTAAAAGTAGATTCAATTTAGAAACAATGGACCGGACATAAGGAAGCTCATAACACAATATTTGTTTGTTTCGTTGTACGTAAAGTTCCTTGGAAATCGACATCAAATTATCATAGTATACATATATTGCGCCTATACTTTGACGACTTCTCATGCACTAAAATGGCTTCAGTTGGTTTTGGGGCTGCTGCTTCGACTGCCGAAGAGAGCAAACGTTGCAAATATGTCGGTCTCAGTGAGTCTTATACCTATGTGAAAATACAAAGTACTATTTACGCCTCAATAGGGCTACTAGAAACCCAAGCGCTGGCAGCTATTTCGGCTAACGGATTAGCCTATTTCGAAAACGAACCAAATATTGTACCCTTGCTGCAATTTGTCGTAGCTGCAGTTTTTACTTCATGTAATGAGTAATAATGTTATGATGCTAGGTTAAATATTGGTCTCCGCTGCGGTCCAACTAATACCGCACTACCTAAGAATGGTTTTACTTACTACAAATAGTTTTTTTATTACGGCAACTATTAGATGCTTGTGTGCGTGGCATCTTGATACTGTATGGCATCTTTGAAATTTTGTAACACACGCTTCGTGCAATAAAAAAAAAATCACTGAAATTAATCAAATACAAAATACTTCCTCACGAAATATGATCCCAGTGTCTTTCTTATTGCTTGTAGTATTGTGTATTTTTTTAAAGTAAGCAACCCGACATTTTAATTTCAATTATTAGCAATTTTAACTGGACATATAGCACGTCAACAACACACATTGTTCAAGACTGGCTAGAGTACGCACTCTTGGGCATACTATTACTTGCCGCACTTTGCGACTACACCTACAGTATCGAGTTGGAGCGCAGCGGAGACCAATCCTTAATCTAAGATTATGAGCGTGGTTTTGTTTCGTATAAATAGTTGTAAATATTAAATATTTTTTTATTTTCGAAACTTTATGCCAGAATCCATCACAATATGTCTACTAAAATACTTATTCATTCTGAATTGGCGATAAATCTTTTCGTGTTAGAGAAGTGACAATCCGAACGACGTGACTGTGTTCCATATTAGATAATATGTTTTATTGTTTTTCATTCTATAAATACATTTATCCGGGGCCTTAAAACTTAACTTTTTAGTCGAAAAAGTTGCTTCCATATTTGTATTGGTAATACGATTCGTTTTTTTATGAAAATAAGGGACGAGATGAGCAGGACGTTCAGCTGGTGGTAATTGATACGCCCCTCCCATTACAATGCAGTGCCTCTCAGGATTCTTGAAAAACCCTAAACATTTTGAGCAACACTACATTTAAGACATAAGATGTTAAGTCTCATTCGCCCAGTAATTTCACTAGCTACGGCGCCCTTCAGACCGATACACAATACTGTTTCACGGCAGAAAAAGGCGTCGTTGTCGTTACCCATAAACTAGCCGGCCTCCTGAACAAAGGAGCCTCCCACTGGTTTTATCTGGGCTTTTTGTGCAAAAGCTAAATTTTGGCGTTTTCGTGTACAAAAAGCGCTGTTGTATTATCATAGCACATTATGGTTTGTGAAAAATTTTTTTTTGGCATAAAAATCTACTTGCTTTATTATTTTAACAGTTGAATTTTGAAATACAAAACATATCAACTTGAGTGTTTATTTCCTTTTTTTATGGAACAATAAACTCGTGACTTGATGGTAAAAGATCACCGCCGCCCATGCAACGGTTCCGAATACCAGTCAAATCATTCGAGTGATGACAACACGGTAGATAATTGTGAGTTTAATTAAGGATACCCTATTACTGTATTATAAAGATCTCGTAAAATACGTTCCTCATTCTCGTAAAACTACATCTTACTAAAGTAAATAAAAGTATACAATGTTATTCGTATAAAAAACCCCGTCAGATCTTATAGCGAAATAATTATAATATATTATACCAGACACCCGCGACTATACCCGCGTAGATTTCGTTGTGTCGGCTTTTTTAACCGACTTCAAATAAGGAACAGGTTCTGAAATCGTCGGTATTTTTTTGTTACCCTAGAATTTTCGACTGGGTGAAACGATTTTGATAATTCTTTTTTTATTTGAAATTTGGCGCTTCCGGTGCGGGATGCAATGAAGTGGGTGTCAGGCACGCTATGATTTTAACTATATACATAGTTATAGGTGTGATGTGCTTGTGTCATACGCACAACGTGATGAGGCGAGAGGCGAAAGCTGGTTCGTGGCCGGAGGACATGCATTCCAAAAATAAGAATAATTGTAACCAGAGTTAGATTAATTAGATTCTATAAAAATACGCAATCAAATTAATTGATTTTACTTTTATGTGAATAATATATCTGTTGTTTTGTAATTTTTTTTTTTGAGATTAGTAAAATAACCGACAAAAATTCTAACAACGTATACAAAAATAAGTAACTTAGACACGCTTAAAATAGAAGT
Source organism: Leptidea juvernica (assembly GCA_949711755.1). NCBI lineage: Eukaryota > Metazoa > Arthropoda > Insecta > Lepidoptera > Pieridae > Leptidea > Leptidea juvernica. The sequence goes on along the minus strand of CATIXQ010000002.1, from coordinate 7,943,035 downwards.
ATTTGTAAAAATAGTATCTGATATTCTGATAATAAATATTAAGACTCACCTCATGGCTTGAAAGCATTTAAATATTCCACCATCAGCACTCCCACCGTACTTTAAGGCTTTCCAGTTCTTCTGAATGCAGAACGCCAGCATATATCTATTTGCTAAAATATTGAAAATTACATGAACGGTCCAATCCTCTATAGTTTAGAGTCTATACACATTTGAACATAAACTTCCAATGAACGACCACTTTATATTTGTCAAATTTATATTTATACTACCCGACGGACGTTGTTCTGTCAATAGAAAATAAATATCTAAGTATTCGGGAATAATGTAGTCTAAAACCATCAAAAATGTGTATGCAAAATTAATGAGTTAAAAATGAAACAAAAACGTATTTCTGAATGATTTTATAATATGTCGTAATCAAATGATAAGGATTAATATAGTATATTTGAAATCAGCATGAAAATCGGTGCAGTAGTTTTTAAGTTTATCGCGAATAGACAGACGCGGCTGTTGACTGTGTTTTATATATGTCGAGGCAAATGCCGAGTGTGGCTGATTCTTTACAACTTGTCAGTCAAAACCGATTATAGAAATAATAGATGTGTTTCACGATGTTTTCACATTGTTTGTGTTTACGCTAGTATAATGTAAATTTACGGATTTCAATGATTTTGTCAGTAGATGTCTCTGCTAGATAAAATACCGCATACGGATTGACCCATCCGAACAAGCATTTATAAAATCGAAGCAAAGATAATCGGTGAATATATATTGTTAAATCGATTCTAATCGAACAATCTGAAAAACTTTCATTCGTATTATTCGTTCTCAATTTTTGGCTTTGAAACAAAATTTGCGTGAGTTAAATCGCTCCATGTGAACCCACAATGAGCGATGTTGGTAATGTGAGGCATTCTAAAATCACGTGATTCGCAAGAAAATTGACCATGGAATAGTACGGCTAGATTATGGGTACCACAACGGCACCTATTTCTGCCGTGAAGCATTATTGTGCTTCGGTCTAAAGGACGTCGTAGTTAGTGAAATTACTGGGCAAATGAGACTTAAAACATCTTGAAACATCTTATGTGTTAAGGTGACGTACGTAATTGTAGAGCCGCTCAGAATTTTTGGGTTTTTCAATAATCCTGAGCGGTACAGCATTGTAATAGGCAGGGCATATCAATTACCATCAACTTCTTGCTCGTTTCCTCCCTTATTTTCATTTAAGAAAAACTCTCAGTATCTCGAAAGTCAAATAAACTTTATTCAATTAAGCTTAAGCTAAGAACTTTTGAAACTTCGCTATAAATATTTCTTTTTAATTACTGAATTTACAATATTATGTTCGGAAAAAGTTAAGCTCGTGAGACAAACATACAAGCAACTCAACGGCCACTCTTTTGAATAAATTAGAGTATTTTACAATGGCTGTAATATACAAAACAAATTAATTTGTAAGATGCTGAATGCAATATATGCATCATGTTTAAATAATACAAATTATTTCATAAAAAGTAATAAATAATAAAACTCCATTAAACATAACCTTTAAGGCCACGTAAAACTTTATAACACCTTTCATATATAAATTAGTGAAGTACCATCGTGCAAGATAAATAATTCACAAAAGTGGTTGTAAATAGAAGGATCTGGTACTAGAGAGGCTCCGTCTACAGGTACATTACTCCATGTAAGTTTGAACTTTTTCTGTAGCTTGTCAATTTTTTTTTTTAAACTTACCACGTTTTTCAAGTGGAGGCCAAAAGAAGTAGTAAGCTGAAGATCCAATATTCACAAACAACAACATCAGCAGCATGATTCCAACAACAATGTCTAGAGTATCGACCGGCAGTCTATCAACCTGCGTCTTGCAGTAGCGCACTGATAATTTTTCCACCTGATAATATTACAAATACTTTTGTTATCATCGTAATAATAAACAATCTGCATTGTTCTTTTAATCGAATGAGGGGGCGACCAGTGTTAGGCTCCTTTGCACATGATGCCGGCCAGATTATGGGTACAACAATGGCGCCTATTTCTGCCGTGCCGCGTGACACAGTAATGTGTAAACATTGTGTTTCAGTCTGAAGGGCGCCGTACCTAGTGAAATTACTGGACAAAAGAGACTTTACATCTTATGTCTTAAAGTGACGAGCGCAATTGTAGTGCCACTCGGAGTATTTGTGTTTTTCAAAAATCCTGACCTGTAATGGGCAGTACGTATCAATTACCATCAGCTGAACGTCCTGCTCGTCTCGTCCTTTATTTTCATTTAAAAAAAAAACTGAACAATTATTCTTAAACTCTCTTGCAAAACTGGTGAAATTACGTCACTTGCTCTTAACGCATTCTGCCTCAAATGGGTGGTAAAATATATGTGAAATAACGGACATGCTGCACATACAGATCGTAAGGATAATTTTTTATTTGTGGTGAAGGTAGGATGGTGAAAGCAAGATGTATCAGGCAAGAATCAGGTCAAACAGCTGTACAGAACATTATGTATTATAAATGCGCTATACGTGTGTATATATGCGCGATAAATGCCCTAAGCGGAAAGGATAGTAAGGGGGCAGATTTTAGGGATCATAGTTTACCACTATACCACCTAATTTGTTCCATCTTCTTCAGCTATCACCCACTTCTAACACTATTATTATTCTTGATGCTTTTAACCTGGCTTTCTTCAGTTTATCCTCTATCTGATGTTGGATTTACACATCGCCATTCTGTCCCAACGCTTCCAGCTACATTATTTTAAAAAAATTTTTGCAGATATAACTTATTTTTTCATGCATCTTCTTTACATGAACAGACTATCTTTACGTTCTCAGGCTTATTAAACGCTGAGACAGATCTTTTGATGTAAATAGAAACAGTTATTTCGTACAATATTCACAATTACATTAAGGCTATAAGAAGTACCTATTTTACCTAAAATAAGACACTAGACCTTTTAGGCGTCGATGAAGCGTGATTTTTTCCACATGATTATTTGTAGCCATTTTTCTCTTATCTTTTTTGCCATTAAGTTAAAATCGTTATTAATTAATGGTTTTTTTCTATGGAAAATACAAACGAGCGTACGGGTCACCTGGTGTTAAGTGATCACCGCTGCCCACACCAGAACACCAGAGGAATCACAGGAGCGTTGCCAGCCTTTAAAAAAGATAGGTGGGAGAAGCTTTTCTTGATGGTACCCATGTTGTATCGTCATTCCGCAGCTTTGCAGTACGTGAAAGAAAGCTCCTTGAAAACCGCACTGTGGAGGACCGCCACACATCCAGATGGTGGGGATGATATCATAATTTGTGGCGTGTCGTGCGACGGTGCAATCCGGCGGCAGGAATCAATCAGAAACACTCCTCGTTATAAATGCTGTACAAGACACACAATGAAGCGACGTCTCTACGCAACGCCAAGTGATTGTACGCATTCAATAATGTTAATTGAAATTAAAAGATATATTTCCATAATACCTGCAATCCGTATGTTTGGTGTATGGTCGCGTTAAAGCATTCCTTCAAGGTGGCAACAGTAAGATCTGTGACGTTGGCGTGAGTGAAGTTGATGCCGCAGTGTTGGGAACCGCACACACCGCGGTGAAGTTTGGTATGTTTATAGTTCTTGTAATACAGCGATGAGAAATTCTAAAACAAATATTAACATTCAACGTAATATTCATAAGAAAGATTTTTAGCCTGTCTCAAATTCAAATTCAAATATTTTTATTCAAAACCACCCATTCCAAAATGAATGCCTCAAGCCTGAGAAGAATGGACGCAACAAACTCAGAGGGCTTTTTTTTTCATCAAAAATATGTTTTACAATTAAAGTAACATTGTACAATTAAATTTATTATTTAATAGCTTGAGGGCGGTCGCTCTGTGGTATCACTAAGAAAGTCATTTATGTTATAGTAACCTTTATCATACAAACGTTTTTTAACAATTCTTTTGAATATCGTAATACTTTTGCATTGAAGATTTTCTGGGATCCTGTGTAAAAGCATATACATCGCCCCACAAAAGACTTGCTAATTCGACTTAACCGAGTCGTTGGTATTATAAGCTTATGTCTGTTCCTGGTGTTAACATTATGGTTATGACAGTTTCTCGCAAATTCACTTCTTGTCATAATAGTGTAGGCTTCCTTCAGCTATCAAAAGGTTTTTTTCTAATTCATCCTAACCTAGATCAGAAAAAGAATAAGCAACGTAAGAAAGAGAAGTAACGTAGCAGAAACATCAAAAAAAATCACTTTTAAAAACGTTGTTGTTGGTGGTTAATATCTTTGTAAATGTAACTGAAATAAGATATTAAAGTCATCTTACAAGTTATAAGGACATTCGAAGGTAATTTTTATAATAACGAAAAATAAAAAGGTGATTTGTTATTACCGTGTTTCATAAACATAAAATGAAAAATGAATGATCAGTCTTTCTTACATACCTTAATATATTGATACAAGGGAGTATCATCCTCAAGTAGTTCCATGTCAACGATGCAGTAGACAGCGTCAGGGTCTCTCAAACATAGATCAAAGTCGTCTAACTCTGACAGAACTGGCATTGAGTAGTAGTCGAACACCTCCCTCGATCCATCTATAGGAAAAATATTGTATGATTATCATCATCATCATCATCAGCTGGATGACATCCACTTCTGGACGAAGGCCTCCCTAAAAGATCTCCATGATTTTCAGCCCTGCGCTGTACTCATCCAACGTATTCCAGCAATCCAGTCGGCAAGTCGGGGACTCAGTGCTCTGTGAACGGCTGGATCACTTGGCGTTGCGTAGAGACGTCGCTTCATTGTGTGTCTTCTACCGCATTTATCACGGGGAGTGTTCCGAAGAGCTGTTTAACCTGATTCCTGCCGCCGAATTCCACCTTCGCACGACACGCCACATGTTAGGATATCATCCTCACCATCTGGATGTGTGGCGGTCCTCCACAATGCGGTTTTCAAGGAGCTTTCTTCCACGTACTACAAAGCTGTGGAATGAGCTTCCTTGTGCGGTGTTTCCGGGACGATACGACATGGGTACCTTCAAAAAAAGCGTGTACACCTTCCTTAAAGACCGGCAACGCTCCTGTGATTCCTCTGGTGTTGCAAGAGATTGTGGGCGGCGGTGATCACTTAACAACAGGTGACCCGTACGCTCATTTGTCCTCCTATTCCATAAAAAAAAAATCTTGACCAGAGCGTCGGTCCATCCCAAAACTGCATCTTCAGGTCGCAATTCAAGGACTTTTTTGCCCTAACGGCCATCTGTCCGTCGGACTATGTGCCCTGCCCACTTCAGTTTCATAATCATTTGGGCTATGTCGATGAATTCTCGTCGATGGTTCTCCTACGGATCTCCTCATTTCTGATTCAATGCCTCAGGGAAACTCGGAGCCCTAGCCTTCTCCATTGCCCTATGAGCGACCATGGGCTTTCTCATCAGGCCCATAGTTAGCGACCACGTCTGTGTACCATAATTTATCACATACAGATGGTTTTCATACACTCACGTGTATGAAAACCATCGTCTTCATACACGTGAGATGTCAATGCCTCTATTTTTTATATTTTTAAAATATAAATATTATAATGTAGTACATCGTCTTGTATTTTATACACGACAATGTTCGATCTTCGCGGGTCACGTACCAATGTGAAAGGCTTACATTTATTCGACAATGATTTTGTAATTCATCTCTTGTTTGAAGAGAGTATGGGTGGCAGAAATCATTTACCATATGGTGATCCGTATGTGTAATCGTTTTTAGACTCTTGAATAAAAAAAATAAGTGAACACTTTAAGGTTTTTAAGTTTGGAAGGTTTAGATTTTAAGATACCTTTTACTAACACTAGGTTTTAAGTGACTTTGTAACTAACACATTATGATCCTTTGTTGGTCGAAATAAAGAATTTATTATTATAATTATATTATCAAAAACTGTTCGATACTTCCCTATACCAAGGAGGACAAGTATCAAAGGACCGCAGTGCCCATAACATAATCTTAACATCTAAGTTATGTGTTGTCATCAGAGCATAAACTAGTTTTTACAAGCATTTTATTAGCTTCGCCTGTATGTTTTTATGTTTGTAACCGACTTATTGTGGCGTGATTTTGACCCACTTTAAACGGCCAGATTTCGTTTAAACTTTGTAGATTTATCTAGGACCGATGACAATACATTAATTTGATAAAATTATTCTAATTTTCAATTTGCGAAATACGATTTTTGTAAATCTATATAATTTTCATCTATCGTCAATATAGCAGGAATTGATGTTAATTTTAAATTTCAACCATTATCTTAACCGTATATTATAAATATAATATTAATCGATTTAACTAATTATTAGGAAATTTTCGAATACCAAAGAGAATTTCAATTCAAAAATTCCAATTAACTGTACGTTTAAAAGAACTAAAAAACACCCTATTATAAATAAAACAAACTAAAAATTCTATAAAAGCGTGTTTTTAAGTTTTTTTAACTATTATTTATTTATTCATGTAGACGATACAATATAACACGACATGTTATCAAAAATAAAGATAAGCAACAAAACTTAGACTAAAACGAAACGAAACTAAACGCATTCATCAGTGAAATTAAAAAAATATACAACACTTATAGTTACAACTTAACGAAATTAAGCACATGTCACAGTAAACACGAAACATACAACATAAAACGTATACGAATTGAACATAGAAGTGACAAAGCCATGCATATTATATATATAAGTTACGGACGGACACATCACACATTACACATTTGTTTTAGTTAAAATAAATTCAAACGCAAAAGTTATTAATTAAATTTAGTCACAAACAGATGCATAAGAATGTCAAAATTAACCATTTACCACGACTTAGGAAAAGTTGAGCTTTAATGAGATGAAAGGCAAAAAATTTGTTGCCATTTAAATTAATATTTACAACATCATTAGCAAAGTGTTGCAACAAACATAGTCAAACAGCCACTACAAATAGCCCATTCACGATTCTGAAACATGGCCCAGGTATCCCTTTACCATATATACCAGTGGGAGGCTCCTATTTCTGCCGTGAAGTAGTAATGTGTAGAAATTATTGTGTTTCGGTCTGAAGGGTGTTGTAGCTAATGAAATTATTGGGCAAATGAGAGTTAACATCATATGTCTCAAGGTGATGAGGCAATTGTAGTGCCTCTCAGAAATTTTGGGTTTTTCAAGAATTCTGAGCGGCACTGTATTGTAATGGGCAGGGCGTATGTATTACCATCAGTTGAACATTCTACAAGTCTCGTCCCTTAGTTTCATTTAAAAAAAATCAGGGAAGGCTGTCCCACGACGCCGCCACAAGCAGTAATGAATTAAGAATCCTCTTTGTCTTATGAAAGCTCACTTAAAAATATAATAGAGACGCGATTATATAATAATTATATTACTCTTTGTAACGGCCTAATATATCATATTCTATATTTTATGCTTACCTAGCTAGGCTCATTACTTAGTGCTTCAATGTCATACCGAATTTGAAACCTTAATATAAGAACATAAGAGTTACTTTAGAGAAAAATGTAATGTTGCCTTAATAATGAGACCTTTTTACGAAAGGATCGCTAGCTTACGTAGTTTTTGCTTTTATTTAGGTTTGCTTAATAGAATATTACGATGTCTTTATACTAATGGGTTATGACTTCAATCTTTTAGCGTAGAAGCCCATCATTTTGATCCTTACTGTAAGATAATCTTAAATAAAATGAATCTCGGTTTGATTGTATTTGATGTACATCCGTCCATCTGAATAGAACGAAACATTGAAAATCTTAAATTACTTGTTCTTGCGCGAAAGTCGCAGTGAAACTTAAAAATCTGATATAAAAACATTTAACTTGCAAATCAGGCTAGCTTCAAAGAAATGGCTTAAATAATATTCACATATTCATAAGTTGATAACAAGTTGTGTTACAGGCATTTAAACTCTATTTTTGCATCAAATGTACCACTTGGTTGAAATCTATGAATTATGAAGAAATCAATATTATGACTGTTCATTGTCAGTACATTTATGAAAATTTAATATACGTTCACAAAAACCGTCACCTTTTTGCTCTTACTAGTGATTCATTATAATAACACTAGAAATAAGGGATTGCTTGTGACAAATTCTAGTAGGCTTCATAAGATACATAATAGCTTTAAGGGTAAATGTATACACTTCTATAATAAAGTCCCAGCCACTGTTCAGACATTATCTATAAATAAATTTAAATGTTTTATAAAAAAATGGCTCTGTCATAAATCCTATTACTCCACTGCTGAATATCTAAATGATCGGACAGCCTGGGACTAGATTGTGATTATTTTATAGCGATAGAAATGACTGTACAATATTGTATATTATTATTGAAAAGAGCGCAAAAAAATAAATGGCAAACAGTCTTCGGGTAAACCTGTGGGAATAGGTGTTCCACAGGGTTCTATTCTCGGTCCTTTCTTGTTTCTTATATATATTAACGATCTACCGTTTGTGGTAGATGATAGCCATTAGATTGTATTGTTTGCTGATTTTTATTGAAAAGAGCGCAAAAAAAGAATGCTGGGAGAGTTTCTTGCGCCGCTTCATCTCTCTCAGAGCGCCATTTGTTTCCGAAGCGGTAGTAGTGTCTAGTAATTATTAGAAATGACATCAAAAAGAATTCTTAAGGAATCAATTTTGAGAAAATAAATGCCTTTTATGCCTTTTTATGTTGAAATGGAAGAGCTATTTAACTACTCGAAGTAAACTTTTAAGTATACCTTCTTAATACAATAAGAAGTGCCTTACGAAAAGTAACAATGACACACACCACACACACGCACATATACACAAACACACACTGACATATTCACACACAGATATTCTCGTATAATATTTTTCTTTTGTTATATTATTCTTTTATAGATTTTATTTGTGATCCCTAGTTTTTGGTAGTGTTAATATTAATTGATATGGACGAGCGTGGCCTTCTCTCACAGGTGTTTCTCACTTAATAGATGGTCACATGCACAAATATGTGTGTACCATTATCATTTTTGTTACTGAAAAAAATATATTTTTCAACTTTAATTTTTTTATTTTTTATCATATCTAATCAAAATGTGTATCGTTTTTTTCATCGAATACCACCAAACTGGTATCTATGTATACGGGTTTCACCAGTATTAAAATACAGAGATTTTTTTATGGGAAAAAGGAGCTCAAACGAGCGTACGGGTCACCTGGTGTTAAGTGATCACCGCTGCCCACATTCTTATGCAACACCAGAGGAGTCACAGGAGCGTTTCTGACCTTTAAGGAAGGTGTACCTACGCGCTACTTTTGAAAGTACTCCTGTCGTATCGCCCCGGAATCATCGCACAAATAAGTTCGTTCCACAGCTTTGTAGTACGTGGAAGAGATGATAACAGAGAGAGACAGAAGAGGTGATGACTTTCGCACTCTGTATTAAAACAAAATATCTATAAAAAGGAATTGAACGGACGGATATGGCAACATTATAAAACTTTCTTGTTAACTACGGGGCTCTCAAGCGTCACAGGTATGTTCAATTGAACATTGGTAATAGCGGATTCACATGAAACGATTCTTATAAAGAAACTAGCTGACCCAGCAAACGTTGTATTGCCGATATTAAAATCGCGATACAAAAGTAACAGTTGATCGTAGAAAGGTGAAAATTTGAAGTTGTGTGTATTTTTAATGCTGACTCATAACCAAACAAATTTAAACAAAAAATGTCTAAAGAATTAAAAAAAAAATTTGGTGTGGACCACCCTTAACATTTAGGGGGATGAAAATGATGTTGTCCGATTTTCAGACCTACCCAATATGCACTCAAAATTTCATGAGAATCGGTCAAGCCGTTTCGGAGGAGTTCAAAGCTTAACACCATGACACGAGAATTTTATATATTAGATTGAAAACGCATTCAAATGAACATGTTGAGACAGCTCGATTTAAATCGGCTTAACATTAGAGGCAAAGATAGTTAATATTAAAAAATCCAGTGTTGTATTTGATGAATTGGAACTTTCACAGGAAATAAAGTAATTTATTAAATTAAATAATTAATATTATTAATAAAAATTTCTAAAATAATCTCTTTAATTGGATTTCCGAGAGACCTAGATTTTTTTTTTACTATTGACACACTTTTTACACAAATTATCTTGCCCCAAATTAAGCATATATAGTCTGTGTTATGGGTTGCAAGACAACGATATATTTAATACAATATACTTACTTAAACATACATAAATACATATTATAAACAGACATAAATACATAAAACATCCATGACTCGGAAACAACAATAGCAGGATATTTGTTTATACCAAAATGTCTTCGGAATATCATATTACGATCAATGTTTCAATAAAATTGATTTTTCAACAATTTTTTTGAGTTATCTTGAGTGTAAATTACACCAATATATTTTATCTTCAATCAATTCGACACGTTTTTCACCTCTGCACGAGGCATCCTCAAGAGATGTTTACTGAGAAAAATTTGAATATTTTTTAAGATATGATGGTAAAAACTGGCAATAATACAGATGAACAAATACAAAATAAATAAATAAATATATTCAATGTTAATAAAAAAACTAGATAAAAGCAAATTGGTATTAACAAGTTCAGACGTGTCAAATCACATTTGACATCCAACAAGTACGTAGATGTGCTAAGAATTGAATAGTATTAAACATTAATCCAGTCGATTTTTGTCTTAATCCCAAGTGATCAACAGAATCGCTTCATGTAAAACCGTTATAATGTGAATTGAACTCGTAACCAAGCCCAGAAAACCCGTCAATCAACACTATATCAATGACTCAGGTGTAACATACGAACAAGCCTTAAATCTGCTCTGGAAACAGCACTCGTAAATACGAGTACTTTACAAAATTACGAAATAAACAGGATTAGGATCGCTGTGCGCATTACGAAACGTTTCAAAGGTTGGTATACGGTAAGTGTTTCTGATCTAGAGTAATATTAAGTTTTATATCGTTATTTCTCGAAATATGGCTTAGAAAACGCTTTACGGAAATTGCTATACTTGGAAATTTATTAAATATACAGGTTGTCCCAAAGTTATGGGACATGAAGAGAAAGTACCTTAAATATCGTAGATGAGGTATTTTACTGAAAGAAGACATGTAATTTTTAAAAGTTAGTAATTCTATATTCAAAGATTTTCTAAAAAATACTTGCCTCATCTGGGAATCGAACCGACTGAAATGTAAAAAAACACCCCTACTTTTATAATATGTAGATATGAGAAAGTAGTCAATTAAGTGGGTATTTTTTTGTAAATTAATTAATTCAATTATCAAAATGTGATCCCTCCTGTCTTACGCAATTCGCTTTTAATGAGTCCGCTGCCTTTTGATTTTCTTATCATTTTATGGTGAATACTCGATATGATATGGCACAATTCTGTTTGTAAATCACTCACATTCTCGTATCGCTTTTAAAATAAAACTATGCTATAAAGTATTTTAATTATGAAGTGGGTTCTTAGTAACGAATAATCAATGCTATCTATAGAATGATAATATCTCTAATTTTCGAACGTCGTCGTCAGCAATGAATAACTTTCTTGAAATTTACGCTATCTACGATATTTAAGGTACTTTCCCTTCATGTCCCATAACTTTGGGACATCCTGTATACAACCGGGCGTCCGCAACTCTTCCTGTAAAAAAATGCGGAATATTATATCAATCTAAATTTCCTAGTGGAAGTTAATCTGTGGAAAGTAAGAATAACTAAAAACAGGGGAAAGTTAATTAAAACAATCGATCAATTTTGAGTAACTAACTCACATTAACACAAAGTCTCATACAAATCGCGAGTGTAAGACGTAGCTTGCCACGCACACTAAACTAATATTCCTGTTTTTATCGGTTGTATAATAGCAAGAGACTCCATCTAAATTTATAAATGATCCAAGATTTTTTTTCCTTTTTTCTCGAATAATGCAAAAATGTCACTTTTCCGTTCATTCTACTTAAAATTATTAGATAATACATGCGGATTATCGAAACATGACCGAATGCAATACAAACCTTTCTTGGCCAATGAAGCAAAACTTATCGAATAGTCTTATTAGACTCGAAATACATTACAGCTAGGGAAAGGAGCTAAAAAAGTATTACTACAAACTATTGGTTGCTGTTGTCATCTGTTGACATCCGCAACAAAAACCCGCTATTTAAGTAAAAAACATTTTGACACAGCATCAGTAAGTAGGCAACGTTCATAGACTTACAACGGAATTAGCAATAACCCACGAAATAGATTAATCTCTCAAAAGATACTTGGCAAATGCACTGCAAAAAGTTCTCTATTATACACTGCCACATATCACTTATGTTACTCCCTTAACATCTCTCATTTAACTAGTATAACACACAAAGAGACAGTGAGGATCAGACCTAAGAGTACTATTACAAAGGCGTACATATTCAACAGTATTGTAAACGCAACCATTTACGTTTGTAACCATAACCTGAGAGTAGGGATGGATACGCACGTATTAACTAGTGCCTTAACAAATTCGAGGGAGTTGGTCTCCTATTTCGGCTCTAGATGATAAAACTTTAATGTGCCTACATAATTGTACTTTAAGTAACTACTTTTGTGAATGAAATAAATTGTTATTATTAAATCTTTAATTATGAAGTACGTACTTAAGAATTTAAGTAAGCCGCAGATTAGTATGGATGTGATTTTTTATATAATTATTGATTAAAATATGACACATATGATTGTGAAAATTATAGATTTAACCAATCACCAACACGTAGGAAAGGTTGAAACTTAATAACATTCAGTAGAAAGAAACACATTACCAATCTTTTAAATTAAAAACTGTAGGTAATTTAATAGCTTCCTTTGCAGAGGATGCCGGTTTGCGGAGGCCTAACCGATGCTGTTTTCTGCCTTCAAGCAGTAATGTGAACGCATCGTTGTTCTTCAGTTTTGAAGAGAGCCGCAGCTTGTTAAATTACTGAACTAAGAGGACTTATCTTATGCCTCGAATTGACGAGCGCATCCCACTCAGAATTTTGAGTTTTTTATGAATCTTATTTACAAGTGAAGTCTTGATCGCCTTGTCCCTTTTCCTCATAAAAAGATTAATATTACAGCTTGGGCATTCTACCATACTCTCAGACTTTTTAATATAGGTGTCACACACCCCTGTGCAGAGGCTACCTGGGGGCAAAAGAAACAGCCGTTCAGGTTCTGCTGGAGTGCAGAGAGGTGGCAAACAACAGGATGAAGCACCTGGGCCACCAGACACCCTTCGGGAATTTCGTGACTTCTTGGAGGAGCTGGGCTGGTTGGTGTAGTCTCTTCCACTCTCGCAATCAAACTAGGCGCGTATAACGTCGTGTTACGGAAATCGCCCATGTGAAGAGGAAGAAGAAGAGCATTCTACTAAATATTTACACAATCTATGCAAAGTGACGCAACAAAAAGTGATACTCAAAAATACGGTATTTTCTTGTCTATTTGGGAATAAAACTGATTTCTGCTACAACCTATTTTGCTTGATGTCGGGAACGTCAAGTCGGATTTTAACAGACTTTTATGTTTTATCAAAATATCAGCAACGACAATTTAATATGTCCACACCCTTATGGATATAATAAGCAGTATAAATATTAAATGTAATTCTCAATTGAGATTGGATGACAACACAGTAAATAATTAATCTATAATTATTATCAAAGGTTAACGTAGTCGTTGTGTTTAGTAGTATCAGTGTGATTACTGTTTAGGGAAATTAAATGACTTTATAATTGCGATTGTTGGCTAGCTGTGCTGCGCGGGTTCCGTCGAAGTTTAATTTAAGTTGACTAGTGGCTCCTGGGCTATCTTTAAATATTGATAATTATTTTTTCTCATTGTGTGCCTCTGGCAGTTCTCCGTTTTGCAGGTCCACTGTATCAAATTGTAATTTATGTTTTAGTTGGTACGAGTACCTAGAAATCCCTAATTTGTAATTCAACACACCTATAAAATTTGAGGGTTTGCATCATTTACTATAATTCCATTTTCAGGTTAAATTTTTTTGCGGCTTATAGTATACAATCTTTCCTTTATTTTATTTTTAATTATCTTCGCCGACAAATTGCAGTTAATTATTCAAAATTATATCTACGTTTAAATATTTATTTAAACTCAATAATAAAACTCATTTAACATTAAATTTATACATCATTTTTAATAACTAGTAGATGATAAATAAAAAAAAGATTTTTTAAAACTAAAATCTTAAGGTGATAGTGGTGAACACTTTGACTTACCACTTTCATTAGTTCCATCACCAAACACACTCGCGACGCAAAATATTAGAAACCACCACATTTTCAAGTATCCTGCCAATGACTAGCGAAGAAATAGTAATCATAGATAAATTGATTGTCGCAATCAGCGTAGAAGGGGATTCTGGTGGTGGCTGTAGATACATTAACGTTTAGACACAACACCTTTCAAATGTAACTCATTTTGTATAAGTGATACTTATACAAATATACCCGGGTTGTATAAGTCAAAGTCAAAGTTCTTTATATGCCAGAAACATTCATAAGTAAATTAATTGTTACTTTTAGAGTAGGCACATGTTTCGTCTTGATAGACATGCAAATATTTTTGTGGTTTCGTTTTATAATAATTATTATAACCTAACACAATCAATAATTAATGCTACATTTAATTAGACCAACGTAAAGTAATACCTAAAAGACCCTACAAAATACAAGTACAATAATTAATGTTAAGAGATAATGTAGTAAAAAATTAAAATATTAAAAATAGTATTGGTGCCAGTTAGCACAGTCGTTTGTTATTAACGTTTATTGAGTAAAAACAATATTTTTTTTAATAATTTTAATTTAAATCTATTTTTATTATTTTATATGTCTTGAAATTCCTGGCAATGATTTATCAGAGTCAGGTCGTAGAGTAGTTATTTAACCTTCAAAAAAATTTATATAAATTCATTGAGATTATTTTTTGTTATGGAAAAACCATGATCACCAGCAGCTTCTCTTGAACACCAGAGGAATCACAGGAGCATTGCCAGCCTTAAGGAAAATGTACACTTTTTTTTAAGGTACCCATGTCGTATCGTCCCAGAAACATAAAACCACACAAGGCAGCTCATTCCACAGCTTAGTAGTACGTGAAATAAAGTTTCTTGAAAATCGCACTGTGGAGTAGTGCCATATATCCAGGTGGTGAGGATGATATCCTAATTTCCATGTCTACTAAATCACTACCACTACGGAAACCAATTCTCTTCCAGTATTTTTTTTAATAATATTACGATTAATAATATTATAATGTAAATTGTAACGCTAATGACAATAATAATCTAATCCCAGGCCACCTCATCATTCAGATAATATTATGTAGTTGAGTATTAAGGTTTACTGCAATATTTATACTATATATAAGGGAATGTGTGTGTGCATGCGTGTGTATGTGTGTGTGTCTGCATGTGTGTGTGTGCTTGTGTGTGTGTATGCATATTCTCTTACAGTACGAAAACCGTTAGCCCAGTTCAAAAGAAGCTTACATAATATAAAAGACCACTCCAACAAACAAAGATAGGTAAGTGCAGGATAGATGGCGCTGGTGGCTGTGATATTTGTCTTTTGAATCACGAAATGATATTTAATTTTGTATACATGTATCTTGTGTATACATTAATCTCTTTTAAAGCAATTCTTTATTAAAAATGTGTTGAACTTTTCCACAAGACTGCAGCTGGTCATGAGGCCAAAACCTTGCAAGCTTGGCTGCAAGTCAATGTTCTGGACTTTGTAAGAGTCGAAAACTGGTCCTCGTCTAGTCCATATCGAATTAAAGTCACTTTTAGAAGACATCGAATGCAAAACTGTCTTACACAGTATTGTAC
>CATIXQ010000002.1:7894440-7927046 GCA_949711755.1 Leptidea juvernica | reverse complement strand
TTGCTGGGTGAGATTGTTAGCTATTGCTGGTTGAGATTGTTAGCTATATCTGGTTGAGATTTTTAGCTATTGCTGTTTGAAATTGTTAGCACTGCACGGACTATCCAAGCTTGGCTGTAAATCAAAAAATGCAAGAACAACGTGTTAAAATATCAAGTCATAGTAGCCCCCTCATTTTCAAGAGATTTGAAGTCTTATGAACCGCTGAAACAGGTGTTATATTCGGTTGTTCGTGAGCATTGCTTATTATACACAATGACGTTCTTTACATATAGACAAATCACGTCGTGTTAAAACAAAGCCGAAATATGGAACATATCAAAAATTACACCATAATAATATTCGACTGCGTTATCTATACATTGGTGCATTAACTCTAGTTGTTTAAAATATTGTTGGTCAATAAGCAGCAATGTAAAACGTTTACATAGTACGTGTAGCATATTTATAGCGCGATCAATAAACGAACCTGATGCAATCCGTCCTGTGAGTGTCCACGTTATGCATCGCTAGCTTGTAAACTAGTTGTTTATGATACATTCGTGCACAGATACCAACCACGGAACCTCAAATTCAATTTTTAAACAATTTGTTATGTTTTTAAAGTGATAACTCTCACTTCTAGGATTAATAGACAAATAAAGTTTGGAAACAAAATTTTATGAACGATGCGGGACGCGAACCCACGACCTGAGAGGCAAATATTTTTATTCAAAATTAGATTTTCAAATCACTGGAAGACTGATTCTGCTAACCATTCGAAAATTAACTTAATCTAATCTATTTTTAACAACGAAATGCATTTCAAAAATTCAGTTATAATTAATAGTCTAATGGCCCAGCAAGACACGTAGAAATTGGAACCTGTTGTAAAAGAATATACCTCGCGCAACAAACTAACAAGTGGGAGGCTCCTTTGCACAGGATGCCGGCTAGATTATGGGTACCACAACGGCGCCTATTTCTGCCGTGAAGCAGTAATGTGTAAACATTTTTGTGTTTCGGTCTGAAGGGCGCCGTAGCTAGTGAAATTATTGGGCAAATGAGACTTAACATCTTATTTCTCAAGGTGACGAGCGGAATTTTAGTGCCACTCAGAATTATTTGGTTTTTCAAGAATCCGGAGCAGCACTGCATTATAATGGGCAGGGCGTATCAATTACCATCAGCTGAACGTCCTGCTCGTCTCATCTCTTATTTTCATAAAAAAAAGTATTTTTAATAAAAAATTGATTTTCAAATCACTGGAAGACTGATTCCGCCAACCATTCGAAAAATTTCAACAACAAAATGCATTTCAAAATTTATTTATTTATTGAAAAGACCAACAGCACAAATGTTACAAATAATTCTTAAAAATTAGTGTATAAACAGCCAACAGGTCTCTCTATATAAACAGCAAAATCAACTAATGAAATGAAAGCAAAGTATACCTCGCAAAACAAAAGAATTACTAACCAAGATCGTTTTAGTCAAGTCCTCCGCTCTTAGAATAGACATGTTGGTGCGAAAGACGGTCCATGGAATCTGCAGCATTTTTCGCTAATGTACATGAGCATGCGAACATTACATTATCAATAATATATTAAGAGGCAACAGCGCGAATTGCCTTCTTCTGCAGCAGTAGGGATGATATTGTAATTTGTAGCGTGTCGAGCGAAAGTGGAATTCGGCGGCAGAAGACACACAATGAAGCGACGTCTCTACGCAACACCAAGTGAGCTAGCCGTTCACAGAGCACTGGGTCCGCGACATTTCGAGCAGCACTGTGTTGCACGCGGTCAAATGGTTCGAGCTGATATTGAGGTGCGCCAAACCACAGATGTGGCTGGACCTGCGCTTTGTAGAGCGCTAGAATGTGGGCTGGCTTGAATTAAAGCGGTGCAGAAACACGAGATTTCTAAACCCAGTATTCCGATACCAGGCGAGGCATTAAGGAAAGTGTTTTTGAAGAGTGGAGTTATGACAAATGGGTTTTGTTTAGTGGTAAACATGCAATTTTGCGTCTTCTGGGGGTTGAATAAGACAAGGCTCATTTACCCCATTCCGCTACCTTCTCAGGAGAGGACTGGATAGAAGACACAAGTTTCTTTCGGCACTCGTCGACGATTTCCCGAAAGAGACCTGCATGGATATGTACTGTGATCCGCATAGCAATGCATGGGGGAGGAGTCGTACATATCATTGATATTCAGATGAATTAATGTAGGAGAGCTCAGAATTCAGACTTAAAAGGCATAAAAAAATATTTATTTTCTCAAAGTTGATTCCTTTAGATTTTTTTTGATGGCATTTCTAACACTACCACAACTTCTGAAACAAATGGTGCTCTGAGAGAGAAGAAGCGGAGCAAGAGTCTCCCAGCATTCTTTTTGCGCGCTCTTTTTAATAAAATATACAATATTGTGCTGTCATTGTTATTCCTATAAAATAATCATAGTCTAGTCCCAGGCTGTCAGATCTCTTAGATATTCAGCTATGGAATAGTAGGATTTACTACAGAGCCATTTTTTATAAGACATTAAAATTCATTTATCGATAATGCCTTAACAGTGGCTGGGACTTTATAATAATAGTGTATAAATTTACTCTTAAGGATATTTATCTTATACACACGTAACTACATACGAAAAGCACAGTCACTATTAATACCTACTTTAGTACTCTCACTAAGATCACCAATAATAGCGGTCCTTTAATTTTCTTCAAAAATAATACCAAAGTTTTCAATTTTAAGAAAGTGAATGCAATCACAGTTATCATATTTTACCAAATTATTTATTGACCGCTGTGCAGGAAAATAAGAAAAATAATTACACTATACCAAGAGTTTTGAAATATAAATATTGTTCATTTAATTAATGTTCATTGACGGTCATAAGATGTGCTAACAAGGACATTGTAATACACATACTTCTTGTAAACATTACACATATTAAACAAATGCATTTATTTAACTCACGTAGTTGGCCAATACGAAATTTTCACGTTTATAATGTAGGTTAGAATCATAAAAACTGGTTCTAAAGCTGCGTTAACACCGGGCGGAAAATCTAAGACGGCGAATCATCTTTTTTTAAACAGTATTATGTATGGTGATTTTTTTGTATTTAAATAAAGATTTAATGTGTCATAAGTAAACACAAGACTAGCCGAATCTTGCAAACGTTGTCCTGTCAGCTATGAATACACCAAATATATTTTCCTTGTTCAAATATAATACATGGATACCAATTTTTATTGGGATTATTTAAATAATAAATAATTTCTTATGCTGCTGCAACACTGTGTTCACTGCAACAAAGTGGACCCCGAAAACGAATAAACATATAATTCAAAATTTTACTGTTTAAAAGTTTTTTATGTATTTGGTATTTATATAACTTATAATTTGTGTTTTTTTATTTTGTGATGTTATTCTAGTCCTTGTTATTTTTTACTGTGTGCTTTTCTTGGAATTCATAACATTTTCATTGAATAATTCATTCCAAACCATAGAGGAATAGCTGGTGTGACCTCAGCTTAACAACGTGAAGAGTAATGAAGCAAATAGAATCGCAACTCGCAACGACACGCACCACCGCCCCTGTTCAACACTCAATATTTCTCATCGCTTGTTGACTAGCCACAGGTACGCATTTTCTGTGTTATATCAATATCAAAAGGTCATAATTGTACCAATTAAGAAGAAATTAAAAATCTAGTTAAATGTGAGTTGACTGTTCAGCTATGTAATGTTCGTTCGAGAAAATTCGGGCTCGAGTCGACTGAGGGAGACGCTTTAAGCATAATGACATATTTCATGAAAAGTTTAATAATTTCAGATCGCTCGTTTGTGATAATTTAAAGTAAATACTGATATTTTTAACCCCATCCTTTTATATTTTTTTCATCATATTTGACTACGACAATTACTTGACCATATCGACGTGACGTAAGTTTACTCAAATATCCAGATAGCATACAAAAGATTCGGCCTAGTATCGTTAATTTTCTCCTAATAATTGAAGAGTGCTGTTACTTTGTCATGGATTCCATAATCAGAACCTAACCAAACTCTCACCAAACTTCCTTTGAAGAATATACTTCAAGTTCAAGTTCTAACTTTTCGAATATAAAAAATAATTATCGAAATCGGTGGGCGCGATAAAGTAGTTATTCGTAAATTTTTCGCGCACATACTTATAGCAAATTTAAGACTTTTATGGTTTTCTCATGGTTGCCATTGTCATATCTGTGCAACGAAAAATCGGTTCTGCCAGTCGAAAATTCTCGGGTTATAAACGTAAAAAAGAAACATAACGACGAATTGAGAACCTCCTCTTTTTTTGAAGTTGGTTAGTAAATTAGGGAGGAGTAGTATTATATAAATTTAAATTTTAACAACGTTAAAAGTATTGTTTAATATAAAATGAGGTGGCAACCAATAATAATCATTTTTATAATTATTAATTATTTGTATAACAATTTGTTTGCTTAATTTAAATTTGTATCAATTTTAAATATTTAACTAGCACCATAAAATTTGTATCGCAACCACATGATCTTTCTTCGGCTACTTTACACCAAGTCAGATATGCTTGATTTAAGCTTGTAATAAAATATGAAACAAGTAGAGAAACTTTTACATTGGATTCTAAAGTTTTTATAAAGACGGAAGCTTAATCTTACTTGCGGGATGAAGTTTATACTCGAACTCTCATAGTTCTTAATGCACTTTATATACTCAGTAGATATTTGCTTATCCCATTTGACTTAAGCACCATAAAACAGTGCCGTCTAGGGACGCCCGAAAGAAGCAAAGCTTTTGCATCCTATCCCTGGGTCAAGATTTGTTTCCTTTCGGATGATCCCAGTGCCTGCGCCGTTGCAGTACCCGATGTGATACTACAGGGCAAAAATATTTATATACAAAGTCTGTAGTACCGATCGGTGGCAGATAACATCTAGTTCGATGCGTCAATTAAAGCAGCAAAAACAGGCGCATCGAACTTGGGTTGAGGCGCTGGGCTCAAAGGGTCCGAACTGCAAAGTTCTAAAGAGGAAATATAACCGTGCCCTCAGATTTTATGAACGGCCCAATATCACGTTATTATTCAGTAGCACATTGTGGGAGGCCTTTCAACACTAAGTCTTCCGGTACGTGGTCGCCATTCGAGTACTTTACTGCTCCCATCTGTCCGTCGAACTATGTGCCCTGCCCACTGCCACTTCAGTTTCGCCATCATTTGGGCTACGTCGGTAACTTTGGTTCTCCTACTTATCTCCTCATTTCTGATTCGATCTCGCAGGGAAACTCCGAGCATAGCCCTCTCCATTGCCCTCTGAGCGACCATGAGCTTTTTCATAAGGCCCATAGTTAGCGATCACGTCTGGCAAGACACACTGGTTGAAAACCTTTGTCTTCAGACACTGTGGGATTTCGGACGAGAACATTTTACAAACGACTTACTTGGACATAATATTATGGAGAAAAAAGTGAGCCTATAGTTATATTATATTATCCTATATGGTTCTAGTTATATTTAGAGACACGGGTTTTTTCTGTTTTATTGTATTTGTCTACCTATTGAAACTTATTGAACTAGTCTTCCAGTCAACTAATGTACTTATTGTCCTTTGAAGCAATCCAGTGGGTTTACCCAAAATAGAATCAAAGGCGTGAAGGGACAACTATTTCGTTCTTGACTCATTCAAAGCCTTTATGAAATCCTTAGTTCATTGGATAGTAAGTGTACCATGAATTTAATAACATTCTTGCTAATTCAGAGCTGTTTCAATATGAGTTTGATTCCAATGCAGAGCGGTAGATTCTCGATTCATTTTTAAACTAAGCCATTGGTTTGATTTTCTAGGAGTTGATTACCTACGGGTTTTTTTCCATTTCATGTATTTTTTTGAGATTATTATTTAGATTTGTTTTTTAAATTTTATTTTATTTTATTTTGACACTAACAGTCATTGTTCCGATACCGTAACACTTTCATATTTTGCGCTACCGCTGTATGATGGTTGACACAATAATTTAGTGTTATTGCAAACTGCATCTAATAGCTGTCATGCACTATGTTCTTGACGGTAGTCAAAGTCGGCGAACGCACTCCGATGTTTCACCTAGATCTGTCAACGCGAGTTGAAATGCAACCATCGTTGCAAGAAACCTCTCTAACATATTAACAACCACGCGAGAATCCCTGTAGCTGGTGGAAAGTCATTGAGTGTCAGTAGCAGTTCAAGGTACGTATGTGCATTGTATTGTTATTGCCTATTTCAAAGTGCTAACATCGTCATCGTTAGACGCCGCCAGAAGTTGTTGCAAGTTTGCTACATTATTTGGGATTGAAATTCTAGCTAGTTCACCGATAAATTTGTGTATGGTAATAATTTCTGGTAAATCCAATCATCATATCTCAAGTTATGGTAACCAAGTGTCTGTTCTCGCAATTTAGGTTCCTACTCAACTAACCTATTTACCGAGAGTACTTACATAGATTGAAAAATATCGGACAGAGATTTTATTCTATTTAGCGCAAATTTTTGAATTGCATGAGCTAGTAAACTTTCGTCTCAGTTTTTTTTTCTAGTCGGCTTATAGTTATTCAATCTTAAAGCCATTTCATTTGATATATCAGTTATTCAATTGCAACAATGTAATATTAGCGCATGTTGAATTACGTAAAATATTTTTTTTGCATTATTAAATTAACGGTCACTGAATACTTAGCATTAAATCAACCCTAACGTTATACAAATAAAGCCATTACACTGCATTCGTTTTGAAGATTAAGTAAGTACGGAGGACCGAGTTCCGACTCTCAGAATCTCAGTGTGGTGTATGCAGTATACGCCACAAGTTCACTAGTTATTAGCATACATTTTTACACAACCTGCAGAAAGACTTGTGTGGAGTATTGTACAATCATAAAGTTACAATTTAAATATTATATTATTACTATAGAGAAGACTTACAGCGTCGAAAATTACAATGCGCCTCCCATGTGCTCCAGTGCACAAGTGTACTAGGTAAGCGTTTCTATGGTCCTATGCTACCGTGTCTCCGTAGACACGGCAAGACAGCCGTCAAAAAACTGCCAATATCTATGTATCCCTGGTCAAAAACACCAGACAGAATCTTTTACCGGTTATATTATTAATTGCTCTTGGTTCTAAGAGCCATAAAACACAGTGCAACGCTTTGAAGGCAAAATCTATTAGTATTTATTTGGCTTTAGTTGGCGGCAGCCATTTCTGCTAAGCATACAACGGGAACATTATTTTGTGAAATTTATGTTTGAATTTTCTTTTGCAACTTTTCTATTCGATTTCCTTATTACTTATATTTAGGAATCCATACACTACTACCAAACTCCAAATCTTACACATTAAGATCTATAATATTCAAGGTTTTTAAATGGTTTACGTATTCTGATTACGCCTAAGTCACGTAAAACTCTGTACTCGTTTGTATCCATAATATGATGATTAAAAGTAAGTTTGTGATCCATCAGTATGGAAGCCTCTTATTGTATCTACACACCTTAAATTCATAGAGATCATTCATTAAACCTATAGTCGATTTTTTTTTCTATTGATGCGACTGTATATAATAACGGAATATTTATCTTTATTCACAAATAGTCGGTTATTTATACAGTAATCTGACAACCATTAGACATCTAACATCTATGTCGTTATCATCAGTCAAACTATTACTCAATAATACGAAATATTTTGTAAAACCGCCGACACATGTCACCGGCATATTGTAAAACCATTGATAAAATATAATGAAAATAATAAAGGTCCTAAATGAGATCCTTGTGAAATTCCTGAAAGAATTACGAGGAATCCTGAGCAGGAACCCTTAACTCAAACGGCTTGACTAGGGCTCAGGATGTAGGAGTCTATCCGTCGTAGGAGACTGCCGTGAACAGCAATATCTGAAAGTTTCGTAGTAAGGAGATCATGATTTATCCGATCAAATGCTTTGAGAAGTCGGTGTAAGCAATGTCAGTTGAAGATATTCCATCCATGTGGTGGAGTAAATGGTTAGTATGCATTAGTAATTAAAATACTTGCCTTCCTGAAATCATGCTGGCTATCTGAATTTATAGTGCTTCATTGATTCCTATAAAGTTTCACTAATTAGTTTATCACAAATTAAAAGCAAGTATAACTTTGATATAGGCTATATTCTGATATTACATCATTTTTCCAACTTTTGGAGATCGCTGTGACCAGTGCTTTTTCTAGGCCTGAGGGAACAAACCAGTTTTTATTGACCCTTGAAATAAACATGCGACTGGCTCTGTACGGAAAAAATAAAGAGTTGTTTATTTATTAATAATAATATTCAAGTGGTCCTTTTTTGACACCGTAATAAAGTGACGATGTGATGTCATTGACGTCAGTACAGAGACAATGTAAACAGCCTTGTATCAATAACAATAATGCGCTGTATGAGTTACTTGACGTCTCTGTTTTTCCTGCAGAAGTCAAACAGCGACTAATGCTTTTTTGAAACGGGCTCTCAAAGCTGTACTACATTTTTCCACATTGTACCATAAGGATTATTGCAAAAAAGACATGATAAAATGTATTAATATTTTCATATCCCAGAAAGAGGGTCATTTAATAAATGAACAAAAGTATAAGGATATAATAGATCTTTTTTTTATTTATTTATCATATGACATATACTGATATAAAAATTAGGTCAACTTAGCATCTAAAAAAAACCACAAAGGTTAACAACTAATGCTAATAACACTTAATAATACGTCACAACTTATGCTATAAATTAAATGAACAACAGTGAAAATATTTATAAAGACATAAAAACAAATAAATATGACTTAGCAGGTTCAAATTCTCTTAGCTGCTATAGTTTTTGTAATAGATAATATTTTAGTCTGTAATTAATGTTCTTAGTACTTAAATTTTGCCGCTCAATGAAGGGCAGCTCATTCAGCAAGCGAGGTATTAGGTAATCGGCAGTTCGTTCGCCGTACACGCTGCAGGCCCGGAGAATCGACAACCGGTCTACTCTTGTTTGTATAGGCTGTTCTATCTTTTGCAATCTTATTTTTTCATTAAAAAAGTATGGTTGTGTGGTTGCCGTTAGTAGATGAATTCAATATCGATATAATCGTCTTTTTTATAATTAATCAATTGATAATAGTAACTTATATAATATATCAAGTAGATTAAGTCTTCTGGATTCATTAGTATAACAATAAAGAGGCCAATATACATTAGAGAATAAAGGGGTTTTAAAATAGATGCCCCTGGTCCAAATCATAATAATTCGTTATATTATGATTGGATAACATGAATATATTGTTATTGTTTATATAAAATCGTGAACGAGTGCTGCTCGGTGCCGGGTCGACCTATTACAGTTAATAAATCATTCTATTTGTTGGATCAGATTACACGTAAGTTACCATCCCTGCACTGTTCGATTACTAATTATGACAGAATATGCTCACGAAGCATCCTTACATAAAAACAATCCATTTTAAGCTGTAAATGTTGATTCATCCAATATACGATACTATAATAATACAGTTTAGTTTCCATAACTTTTTATGAATGAAAACGCCTTTTAGCTTTGAACATGAATCATATTTAGGATGCAGCATCTTACAAATTATTTTGCAACGCTGGATAGTGCCCACTGTCATAAATGAACTGCCACAGGATTTGCTAAAAGATGTTTCCTCTAAAAATCACCTTAAACAAATTCAAACAAAACATTATCTCTCACTGTGTCCATGAAATGAATTTAGTATAAGTTTATTTAATATTTCATTTATAATTTTAACTTTACTATGCCGTGTTAATTTACAAATACGAAATAAGTTTAATGCTGTACATTAGGTTTGATAGTAGTTTTAGGTTAATAGTGTAAATTTAGTATTATTGTTGTATAGTTAGCATTATATTTATTATTGTTAGTAGATATTATCTTTGCACGAGAGCTGCTGCCGACAAACTACTTACGTAGTTTGGCAGACTGTACTCATGAAATTTGTAAAGGCTACTGCAATAAATGAATAAAAAAAAAAGAAATTGTTTTGTAAGTATATTATATGTATTTAAAAATACTCAATATTTAAAAGAGTGGCCGGTGAGTTACTTGTATGTTCTTTTCATGAGCTCTACTTTTTCGGAATGTATGGAAGATCCAATAATTTAAATTTAACATTTATAGTGACGATTCATTAGCATTTAGTTTAAACCTATTCGAATTTGATTTTGACTATAATATCAATATACTAGCTGAAAGTCTTTAAGGTTGTCCAGTAACTTAATTACAATTAACACTGTATTGACCTATAGTTATTTAAATCTTGTTTTTAGGAATTTTCCTAAAATAAAACTCCAGACAAAAGTATTTTAATGAACTAAAAACATAAACAAAATTAGATTCTGTTTCCAATTCCGGTATAATAGTGAGTCTACCTGAAATCCTACGCTATTTTATCCTGACACATCTTAAATATGAATGAACTACCACAGTAATTATCGACCCTGACGGCTTGATAATCACACGCCAAAACAATCCTTACAGCCTGCACAGAAAGTACATTATATGGTGACATGTTTTATACTCTTAGAGCCATGTTATTTATATCAATCGAAGCCCGGTTAACACTTTAATCTATATTATCTCGTCTATTATTTCGTAAGTTCATGAGTTGGAAAATAGGATTTAAAATGTTCAGAGGTAGCGCCATTGTCAGAGTAAGCCCATGCTCAACGTCACTTTGAAACAATGACCAACTTTATATAGACGACCTTTAGAGCCGAATGGTTAGTGACCCTGACTACTAAGCTAGAGGTCCCGGGTTCGGATCCCGTTAGGTGAAATCATTTATATGATAAATATGAATGTTTGTTTCCGAGTCATGGATACTTATATGTATTAATGTATGATTAAGTAATTATGTTATATTAAATATATTGTTGTCTTGTACCCATCGTTCAGGCCATGCTTAGTTTGGGGCAATATGTGTAAAAGTGTGTCAATATTATTATTATTATATAATATAACTAGCGATCTGCCAGCGAACATCAGTCGAAACGCGTCAGCTTGTTACATAGACACTCTCTATTTTTATTATTTATTACAATTATAGTTAAGCAAAATACGAATGTTTCACCTGATTCCTGCCGGCGAATTCCACCTTCACACTTCAAGCCACATGTTAGGGCATCATCCCCACCATCTGGATGTGTGGCGGTCCTCCACAGTGCGGTAATCAAGGAGCTTTCTTTATTCTGTGGAATGAGCTTCCTTGTGCGGTGCTTCCGAGACGATACGACAGGGGACCTTCAAAAAAAGTGCGTACACCTTCCCTAAAGGCCGGCAACGCTCTTTCTATCCATTTGCACAATAAATGAGGCTATCTTTTTAAATATTTCTATAGGTCTATTAATTCAACCTTAAAACATTGACATAGACTATCGCGACTTTTCAATGGATCTATAAAAAGAGGCATCGTTTTCGATGAAAGGTCCCAGCCACTTATTATACACAATGCGTTCCTCATGTATAACCTCTATCCACTATTAGTTAGTCAAAACTATATTTAAATCAGCTCAATCGTTTTTGAACTTATCTCGAACAGACAGTCAGACTTAGAATCATAGATAATAACTAAAAAAAATGAAGCACTGCTTAGTAACTAAAATCATTCGTATCTTTTTCTGTTCAGTTCTACTTATTGTTCTAACTACTATGAATGCCTATTTATTTTGAATCAGGCCAAATCAATAAATAAAATATTATAATAAGCTCTATCTAAGATATATTTGTCTATCCTTTGTTGCAAATTAAAGTTGGACGATTCAATCCGAAACGCAATCAAGATAATAATAAACTCCCCTGTTAATAAAAGCATTTTATGTATTCAGTGAATGAATTTTATTTAAAACAAGACCTGAACATTATTATATGTTTAATACGAATTTCATTATGTATTACAATTTCTATATTGAAGGTATTCTGACACTCTAATACTTCAATAATCTTATATGTTTAAACAAACAATTCTTGTGTAAATATATATATACACATAATCTGAATCTTGAAAACGCACCAACGATTTTCATAAAATTTAGTATGTAGGGGATTTCGGGGGCGATAAATTTATCTAGCTAGGTTTCCATTTATAAAAATGTAGTTTTATCCGTGTTTTAATTAGAAACAGCAGCAATAACATGAGAATACAAAGGTAAATTTCAAAATTGTAAAAATACAAGACTATAATAGCTCAGATGGGACATTGGGTGATTCGGACAGCAGAAGACCCTGGTTTGAATCCAGATGTCGTATTAGAATTTTTTATTTAAAGTTTTGTACATTCTTAAGAATCCGGTCGTCCGTATATTAATATTAAAAAGCTGAAGCGATTTTTCAATTCTTGTTTGATCGCCCTAATGTCTGGTTAAACAAATCCTATTTAAAACAAATAAATTGTGTAATCATAAAATAATTAACTATTATAAATATTTTTACTTGCAATTCTACAATTACATACGTAATTATACTTCACTTTAACACAAAGTTAGTACTTGTAGAGTTATAAATACATATTATAATATAATTAATAGTGTTTTGTGTTATAAGTTCCTTAAAAATATTAACCTCGGTAACTTACCTGGAGGGTCTAGTGTACGTAAACTGTTTTAACAATGTGTTATGAACCCAACGCAAGTAAGAACTGAGTACGACTTAAAGTGAATCTTATCGTCTATCTATCTATTTATTTTACAGGTGTAACTATGAAAGTGTTATATAATTATTGCCTACTATTTAATTTGTCATATAAGGCAGGCTTTTCAGTATAGAAACTCCATATAATGGCATAAAGGCATTTATTATCCCAAAATTGATTCCTTTAGAATTTTTTTGATGTCATTTCTAATAGACTAGTACTACCGCTTCGGAAACAAATGGCGCTCTGAGAGAGAAGAAGCGGCGCATGAAACTCTCCCAGATTTCTTAATTGATAAGAACGAGCGCATCAAACTCAGTGGGATATTTTTTCATCGAAAAAATATGTTTACAAAGTAATATTGTACAATTAAACTTATTATTTAATAGCCTGAGGGCGGTCACTACATTTCCAATATGTGGTATCATTAAGAAAGTCATTTATGTAATAGTAACCTTTACCACACAAACGTTTTTTAACAATTCTTTTGAATAACGTAATACTTTTGATTTGAACATTTTCGGGGATCTTGTTGTAAAAGCATATACATCACCCAACAAAAGACTTACTAACTCGACTTAGCTGAGTAGTAGGCATTATAAGTTTATGTCTGTTCCTGGTGTTAACATTATGGTTATGATAAGTTCTAGCAAATTCACTTATGTGCTTTTCAACATACATTACACTATCAAGAATATAATATAACTAAAACATGAACATAAAAAAATCCGTAACTAACGTCAAAAAGGGATAACTTACAAAAATAATACATAATTTTCTTTGGTCCTTATTATATCGAGGTTGTATAACTGTATAGATAATTTTTTGCGAATGAAAATAATTTTACATGAATGTTGACACAGTTTCGAATTAGAGAGTCTTACAGTCTCATTCAGCTTGTAGTTCTGAAGATTTCGAGGTTCTTTAAAAGGCTTTAACCTCTTTTCGCTTTTATTCCGTAAGTATAAAGTAATGTAAGGCCGAAGTAGAGCTTAAAGTAGGTTATTACATAGTTTTTTGAAATGATAATTTTTCTGTATCACCGAATATGGAATAGTTAAACTTAAATTTAAATATTTTTATTCAAAAGAGGATTTAAAAACTACCATCCATTCGAATTCCTCAGAAATTCAAAATAATTATTCAAATATAAAGTTTATAGTGTTATCAAATCAATAATCAATCTCAATCGAAAAAGAAATTAGTTGTATGTGGCGACTTTAATGTTAATATTATAAATAACTGCTGCTTAAGTGTGCGATTGCTGAATCTGTTCAAATCATTTAATCTCTCTCGTTTGTTTGCGGAGCCTACTAGAATAACTGCGACTAGCGCCACGTGTATCGACAATATATTCACTGACATTATTCCAATAAGCAAGTGTATTATTAGTAAATTAGACTCGGACCATTTTGGTCAATTTAAAAAAAATTAAAGACATCAGATCTATTCTAAAAAAAAAACAAATTAAATGTACTCATGTAACAAATTATCATTTAAATCAATTGAAAAGGTGCCTCAGTTCCATTTCTCTATTCGTACTTACTATTACTCTTACTATTACTTCCTCCATTACTACTTAACTTGGATGCCAATGTAATGTACAACATATTTTTTAATCATTTACTAAACTGTTTAACTTTATATTCATTTCAAAATTATTTATTCCAAAAATACTTTTTTTTTTTTAATTTATGGAATAGGAGGACAAACGAGCGTACGGGTCACCTGGTGTTAAGTGATCACCGCCGCCCACACTCTCCTGCAACACCAGAGGAATCACAAGAGCGTTGCCGGCCTTTAAGGAGGTTGTACGCGCTTTTCTTGAAGGTACCCATGTCTAATCGTCCCGGAAACACCGCACAAGGAAGCTCATTCCACAGCTTCGTGGTACGAGGAAGAAAGCTCCTTGAAAACCGCACTGTGGAGGACCGCCACACATCCAGATGGTGGGGATGATATCGTAACTTGTGGCGTGTCATGCCAAGGTGAAATTCGGCGGCAGGAATCAGGTTGAACAGCTCTTCGGAACACTCCCCGTGATAAATGCGGTAGAAGACACACAATGAAGCGACGTCTCTACGCAACGCCAAGTGATCCAGCCGTTCACAGAGTACTGGGTCCCCGACAATTCAAGCTGCTCTGCGTTGCACGCGGTCAAATGGATCGAGCTGATACTGGGGTGCGCAAGACCAGAGATGACAGCAATACTCCATGTGAGGCCGGACCTGCGCTTTGTACAGCGCTTGAAGTATTGCCGTGCTCTATTTATGACGCCCAGTTTCTTTGAAGCCAGTTTGGCTTTGACCTCCAGATGGCCACGGAATTGGCAATTGCTCGAGATTTCGAGACCCAGTATTCCGATACTAGGTTAGGCTTTAAGGGAAGTGTTCTCGAAGAGCGGTGATACGGCAAATGGGGTTTTTTTAGTGGTAAACGCGCAAACTTGAGTCTTCTGGGGGTTAAATTGGACAAGGTTCAACTTACCCCATTCCGCGACCTTCTCGAGAGAGGACTCGATAGAAGACACAAGTTTCTCCCGGCACTGGTCGACGTTTTCCCGAGAGAGACCTGCATGGCCCGTGTATACGGCATCACCAGTGCTGTCGTCTGCATAGCAATGCATGTTGGCGGTGTCCAACATATCATTGATATGCAGAAGAAGCAACGTGGGATAGCACACAGCCTTGGGGCACTCCAGCGTTCACGGGCTTGGGATTCGAGCAATAACCGTCAATAACGACCTGTATGCTGTACCCAGTGAGGAAGCTGGAGGTCCACTTGCATAAGCTCTCGGGAAGCCCAAATGATGGAAGTTTTGCGAGGAGCGCCTTGTGCCATACACGATCAAAGGCCTTCGCTATATCCAGACCAACTGCCAGGCCTTCCCCCTTTGCTTTCAATAGCCGCCGCCCATCTATGTGTTAGGTATACCAGAAGATCGCCAGTCGACCGACCATGGCGAAAGCCGTACTGCCGGTCGTTGATCAACTGATGACCCTCAAGGTATACCAAGAGCTGGCGGTTAATTATGCTCTCCATGATTTTGGAGAGTAGGGAGGTAATAGCAATAGGCCTGTAGTTTGCCGGATCCGAACTGTCTCCTTTTTTTGGGATCGGATGGACAAGGGCTGACTTCCATGAATCAGGGACTACGCCTTTTGAATAAGAGTGCCGTAATAAACGCGTTAGCACCGGCGTCAACTCAGTGGCACACATTCTAAGCACGATTGGAGAAATGCCATCCGGCCCGCTCGACTTCCTGACGTCCAACGAAAACAGAGCTCGCCTATCAGTTTTCTGTCGGAACTGTACTTCAGGCATGGAGCTCTGATACCGCGGGATGGTCGGCGGTGTTTTTCCGTTGTAGTCAAGAGTCGAGTTGGAGGCAAAAAGAGTGCACAGGAGATCGGCTTTCTCTTTTGCCGTATGGGCCAGGGTGTCATTCCTCATGTGCAACGGTGGTATGGACGGCTGGTTGAAGTTATCAAGAGCAGCTTTCGACAACGACCAGAACTTGCGTGTTCCGGTCGGGTAACTGGAAAGCTGCTCGCCAATTTTGACGACGTGCTTCGATTTCGCACGGGCGATTTGCCGCTTTTTGCAGTCAGATGCTGCTTTAACTGACGCATCGAACCAGGGCTGTGATCTGCCACCGATCGGTACTACAGAGCTTGGTATAAAAATATCCATGCCCTGCAGTATCACATCGGCTACTGCAACGGCGCAAGCATTAGGATCATCCGAAGGGAAACAAACCCTGCCCCAAGGGTAGGATGCAAAAAAGGAACGCATCCTATCCCAATCTGCTGACTTGTAGTGCCAAACGCGGCGGGTCGCTGGTGGTCTGCGACGTTGGCGTCGGATAGGCACTACACTCCTGACCAGGCAATGGTCGGACGTTCCGAGAGGGGCGTCGACAGAGACCTGGTAGACAGAGACTTTACCTTTCAATGACTGGGCTTCCGTCGATTTACTTTAACGTAGACAAACATTGTATAACTTATATGAAGAGAGGCGATTTAATGCAAGTGCGAAATTTAAAAATTATGTAAGGTTATATTCTAAAGAATTTAAGAATGATTGTAAATTAGCTAAGTCTCACAACATAAGTTCAAAGATGCAAGCGTGTTGATCGCATAGAGTTTATTAAAACGTTTAGACTAATTAGCGTTAAGAAAACTCAAGATCTCTGGGGAATCTGTGAACGTAGTGAAATCTGAAATAGAAATTGTAGCCACAGACTTAGTTTTGATTTTCAATAAGTATGTAGATTGCGGTATATTTCCAAATCTAATGAAACAGAGCAAGATTACTCCTCTATTCAAGTCAGGAGATAAGATAACCCCACCAATTTAAGACCCATATCAGTACGACCAACCTTTAGCCAGATTTTTGAAAAAATTATATTAATGCAATTAATTAACCATTTTTACAATAATATCCTCATGCATAATAAACAATATGGTTTTACTCAAGGTCTTTCAACCACAGATGGTAGTATCAAGTTAATAAGAAATATTTTCGATGCTTGGGAGGATTTCTGTGATGCGTTAGGAGTGTTTTGTGATTTATCCAAGGCATTCGACTGCGTCCATCATGAAACCTTACTTAAAAAAAGTTACCACTATGGGGTTAGAGATGTTTCTCTAGATTTAATAAAATCGTATTTGTGTAATAGGATTCAAAGAGTAGATATTAATGGAAAAAGATCAACTTGTTCTATCATATCAATGGGTGTAGGGCTCAATCTTGGGTCCATTTTTTGTTCCTGGTTAACGTAAATATTTTACCATATCTTATTCAAAATAAACGTGATATTATACTGTTTGCTGAAATTATATCTTTGTTATTTAAAATAAAACGCCAGCAAAAAAAATCTGTCTGTGATTCATACTAAAAGATACTCTCTTGAACTGAGAATCATTTTTTAAGAATATTAATTTATTATGACTAATTCTTCATAAAAATTTAACAGATCCATATAACACTAGTCAGTAAGCTTTGAATTCACCCATGTCGACTTAGATACTTGTATTAGCGCGTGCGTAGGAAAAGGTACTATATTATTATAATTGCGAAGTAGTCTTAAGTTTCACCTCTCAGATTACAATGCGTCTGTTGTCTATGGTATTTCTCCATCTACAGTAAATCGTAGTAGTCCATTGAAAAGTTACATTTGGGGTTGCGTTTTTTATAGGACGCGATTTTTTTTTTGATGCGTAGAGGGCGTCAGTGTAAGGCTAAAACCAAGTTTGTGGGGTCGCCACCTTTGTCCCACGGCCACCATCTTGAAAATAGGGGTTGAAATGGTTTTGACGATATATCTCTTAAACTATTTACCTAATAAAAAAAAATTTTTTTTCATTTTTTGTTGCAAATTAAATTTTCTACAACTTTGGACTGGTGACTTTTTGTCGTAGAACTATTAATAAAAAAGTTATAAGCGAAAAGTTCAGAAATTCGACAAAAAAAAATTTTTTTTATCATCTCACGAAAAAATGATATCAAACCATTTTTGTAGATCGTTTTTTGAGGAACAACTTTTAAATGCAACATATTTTCATTAAGTCAATAGCTAAGGTTTTACAGCGCTCCGAAGTGAGTACTATTTTTCAGTACTCTTAACTATACATATTTTATAAAAGTCCACTAAAAAACGCAAGATTAGGCCTAAAAAATTTAACATTTCAATGGACTATAGATGCTATAAATTGCCATAACCAAATTACAAGAAAACAAGTAATTGCGGCGGATCCAATGCATGGAATGAAATTAAAGTGGAGCGCCTTGCACTATTGCTACTGCAAACATTTTGATAATAAAAATGATTTCTATAAATTTGCCTGATGTTCTCTTATTAATAATGTAATATTTTTGTGATATCGTGAAATGAAAGATATTGATTCCAGTATATTTCTTTTTATGGAATAGGAGGACAAACGAGCGTACGAGTCACCTTTTTGCAACACCAGAGGAATCACAGGAGTGTTGCCGGCCTTTAAGGAAGTTGTACGCGCTTTTTTTGAAGGTACCCATGTCGTATCGTCCCGGAAACACCGCACAAGGAAGTTCAAACCACAGCTTTGCCGCCACACATCCAGATGGTGGGGGTGATATTATCCTAACTTGTGGCGTGTCGTGCGAAGGTGGAATTCGGCGGCAGGAATCAGGTTGAACAGCTCTTCGGAACACTCCCCGTGATAAATATTATTATATTAGTATATTTACGAATATTAATTTTTCTCTTACTTACCTATAATGTTTTTGTTTATGATACTAACGGAGAATTATTATTATTATAAGTACAAACATAAAACTATTCGGGTCCTATAGATTACCGGGGTTACCGTTTCCTGCAATTCTCGAACACTATTAATTATTAAGAGTGAATTAAAATACTACTAAATAATATGAATAAACTAATTACAATACAGCTAACTTCAATATATATTTATTATTATAATATAAAAACCTTCACGGCAATTTTTTTGTTAATTTTTTTGTCATTTTTTTTTTAATTTATTTGATTATGAGTCAGCATTAAAAAATACATACAACTACAAATTTTCACTCATCTACGACCAACAGTTACTTATGTATCGCTATTTTAAT
Source organism: Leptidea juvernica (assembly GCA_949711755.1). Lineage (NCBI taxonomy): Eukaryota > Metazoa > Arthropoda > Insecta > Lepidoptera > Pieridae > Leptidea > Leptidea juvernica. Next base: position 7,907,706 of record CATIXQ010000002.1, on the reverse strand, counting down.
ATCGGCACTTCAACGTTTGCTGGGTCAGCTAGTTATTTACCTTCTATATAAAATTCTCGTGTCACAATATTCGTTCCCGTACTCCTCCGAAACGGCTTGACCGATTGTCATGAAATTTTGTGAGCATATTGAGTAGGTCTGAGAATCGGCCAACGTCTATTTTTCATCCCCCTAAATGTTAAGGGTAGTCCACACGATTTTTTTTTTTAATTTTATTGACATTTTTTTTTAAATTTGATTATGAGTTAGCATTAAAAATACATACAACTTCAAATTTTCACCCATCTACGGTCAACAGTTACTTTTGTATCGCGATTTTAATATCGGCAATACAACGTTTGCTGGGTCAGCTAGTATATAAATATAATTGTCAAGTAACAATTATTGACATTCGACACATTTCTGACAAATAACATTGATTGTTTATGTAGAGCATTCGTAAAAAGGCCAAACTAAACCAAAATATTAATTTTGCTGTGGTACACTTTAATAATATGATAAAAAACTCAGGGTTTCTGGGGTTCGAACCTACTGTCCTTCTCGGAAATCAGAGGTTAAGTCTGGTGCGTTAGACCGCGGCCAAACTGATTTAAAGGCAGAGTAGTAATTGAATGCGACATACGATAGATGGGCGAAACAATTCAGGGCGATGTAATAAAAGTTTCACTTTAAAAACCCGGAAGTTATCTTTGACATTATTCATACCCGTACCAATGATAATTTTTATTTGATACTCTATTATTCCATTTTTTTTAAACTTATAATCATACATTGACCTTACATTGTATATAATAGTGGTTATATGAGAACCAACAATTTGCGTAAATTTTAATATTATGTGAGAGAGTTCTGTTTTACCAGGAGGCTCCTTTGCACAGGATTCCAGCTAGATTATGGGTACCACAACGGCGCCTATTTCTGCCATGACGCAGTTATGTGTAAACATTACTGTGCTTCGGTCTAAAGGGCGCCGTATCTAGTGAAATTACTGGGAAAATAAGACTTAATATCTTATGTCTAAAGGTGACGAGCGCATTTGTAGTGCCGCTGAGAATTTTTGTGTTTTTTTTTCATTTTCATTTTTCATTTGTTTCAAGAATCCAGAGCGGCACTGCCTTGTAATGGGTAGGGCGTATCAATTACCACCAGCTAAACGTCCTGCTTGTCTCGTCCTGTATTTTCATAAAAAAATAAAACAAAATGAGATCATTGCAATGAATAAATCTCGAAATAGATTTCTAGTTAATTTATCTAGACAGCTGAATCATTGTGTAATATTGATACTTAAAACTACACTTTAGCACTTTTAAATACTGTGTTAGAAGTTAGAATATGGTTAACTTTCACACTGTACGACAGTTTTATTAATAAGAAATTTAAAACATTATTTGCAATTATAGTATGTGGCTACATTGATTACTATCCCCTGATAATATCCTGATTATGATTTATATCCTATTGGTTTAAAACTGCATAAGATTCCTTTATGAGGGTCTTCCAAGACAGGTTTCAGATTTCAGAAAGTTTATTCATCTCAAAAAGAAGTTTGTAATAGTTATTTATGCAACTGTTGTGTAATAAGGGGTATTAAAACACGAATGTGGATTTTGTGATAATAGTATCACTTGAGTGTTTTAATACCTAATTATCAGCAGTTGCATATAACACTTTATGTACACCCAGAACATGTATCCTCTAAAATATTCTGAAACAGTTAGCTTACTGCTAACATTAAAACAGCCAGTCCTAGTAGTAGTGTAATATCATCCATTACTGATTATATACAAATAAACTAAGTATTAATGAAAGAATTATTTATTTTAGCACTAATTTACATTTTGTATAGTGCAATTATTAAAATTCGCTTTAATATTATGTTGTTTTGCAGCGTTCAAATATCTGGCAGTGTGCGGTCAAAACATGAATCGCTCATTTTTTGTAAACAAAACAACAATGGCGGGGATTCGAATAATCTACTTTTTTTTTACGGCGCGCGACCGTTTGGTAGTGTGGAACGCGCGTAAATGAAAATGTTCTTTTTTTGAAATTCATACAGATACCACGCATCGAGCATTAAGAATGTGGCTGTCTGTTGAAACTCTTTTCGCATGAAGGGATCGAAAAAAAAAAACATAGGGGTGTTGTTATGAAATTCAGTATAACATTACAACACTCGTTTGGATGATGTAATTGTTATTAGGACATTGGGTGTTTTAATGTTGGCAATAAGCTAACTGTTTCAGAATCTTTAATAGAGGATTTAAAGCATAGGTGTAGATAAAAGTACATACTTAAGGGACCAACATATCTTATAATATTTTTATTTACTAAAACTACAATTTAGTTATTAAAAGTAACAAAAAACCATTAAAATTAACAGTAACCAAAATTCACCATCTAATATATTATGTTTTTAGCAATTTAATTTAATGTTTTAACGACTTGGCTTCTTTTATATCTGAATATCTGTTCGAAGAACAAATTGCTACTTATCTGCAAAGGCGCTTGTTAGCTTGGCGCTGCCTTGCCGATGAGATACTGATTACAATACTCTTCTAACACATTTAAACTATTATAAGTTGTATTATATACAAAATAATACATTGTAATACTTGCTGCACTTCGATATTTTATTATTGAAGAGCCCAATCAATATATTTAGGTAATATGTTATATATCTGCGCACGATCAAACGCTATATTTCTTTTCACATAGTTTGTTCTTGCCTGAATGCGTAGACAAATCTTATGCGTTGCTTGACGAGTAAAAATTATAAGCAAATACTACTTATATATATAAGTAGTATTTGCTGTGGTTCTCCAGACATCTACTAGGTACTCTAGGTGAGGCTTGACCATGGAGTTGCAGATCGTGTAACGTACACGCATTTGCAGGCACCGGACTATAAGCGCGAAGCGCACCTAAAAACGGAATCAGCTTATCATGGAAACTGTGTTTTTGGCATGTGCATACGTAATGCTATTATGTCTAAATATGTACATATTATTCTAAAGAAAAACAAATAAACGTATATAATAAATAAGATTATAACACAAATGTGTTAATAAGGTGGAAAACGTCTTTTACAAAAAGATTTCAAACAAGCTTATGCATTTGTATTCCCGTAGCAAGTAAAATGGGTCAAATGAATGGGCAGTTCTAAAAAATGAATATTTCAAGTCGCAAGTCGAGGATAAGACTGAGCTCTAGAATTGACATAGGGTGACCATATTTATAAATATTTGGGAAAAAGCTTTTTAACTATTGTTATTGCTATATTTATTATAAATTTTTAAATAGCGATTATTAAATCGACATTTTAACTCTTTCCGCTTTTTATGGAATAGCAGGACAAACAAGCGTACGGGTCACGTGTTATTAAGTGATCACCGCCGCCCACAATCTCTTGCAACACCAGAGGAATCACAGGAGCGTTGAGCCTTTAAGGAAGGCGAACGCGCTTTATGTGAAGGTACCCATGTCGTATTGTCCCGGAAACACCGCTCAAGGAAGCTCATTCCACAGCTTTGAAGTACGTGGAAGAAAGCTCCTTGTAAACCGCACTGTGGAGGACCGCCACACATCCAGATGGTGGGAACGATATCCTAACTTGTGGCGTATCGTGCGAAGGTGGAATTCGGCGGCAGGAATCAGGTTAAACAGCTCTTCGGAACACTCCCCGTGATAAATGCGGTAGATGACACACAATGAAGCGACATCTCTACGCAACGCCAAGTGATCCAGCCCTTCACAGAGCACTGGGTCCCCTACAATTCGAGCTTCTCTGCGTTGCATGCAGCCAAATGGATCGAGCTGATACTGGGGTGCGCCAGACCAGAGATGACAGTAATACTCCATGTGTAGCCGGACCTGCGCTTTGTTGAGCGCTAGAATGTGGGCCGGCTTGGAGTATTGCCGTGCTCTATTGATGACGCTCAGCTTCTTCGAAGCCAATTTGGCTTTGCCCTCCAGATGGCCACGGAATTGGCAATCGCTCGAGTTTTCGAGACCCAGCATTCCGATACTAGGCGAGGCTTTAAGGGAAGTGTTATCGAAGAGCGGTGATACGACAAATGGAGTTTTTTTAGTGGTAAACGCGCAAGCTTGAGTCTTCTGGGGGTTAAATTGGACAACGTTCAATTTACCCCATTCCGCGACCTTCTCGAGAGAGGACTCGATAGAAGACACAAGTTTCTCCCGGCACTGGTCGACGTTTTCCCGAGAGAGACCTGCATGGTCCGTGTATACGGCATCACCAGTGCTGTCGTCTGCATACCAATGTATGTTCGAGGTGTCCAACATATCATTGATATGCAGAAGAAACAGCGTGGGAGATAGCACACAGCCTTTTTATTTTGTTTATGGAATAGGAGGACAAACAAGCGTACGGGTCACGTGTTATTAAGTGATCACCGCCGCCCACAATCTCTTGCAACACCAGAGGAATCACAGGAGCGTTGCCGGCCTTTAAGGAAGGTGTACGCGCTTTTTGTGAAGGTACCCATGTCGTATCGTCCCGGAAACACCGCTCAAGGAAGCTCATTCCACAGCTTTGAAGTACGTGGAAGAAAGCTCCTTGTAAACCGCACTGTGGAGGACCGCCACACATCCAGATGGTGGGGACGACATCCTAACTTGTGTCGTGTCGTGCGAAGGTGGAATTCGGCGGCAGGAATCAAGTAAAACAGCTCTTCGGAACACTCCCCGTGATAAATGCGGTGGAAGATACACAATGAAGCGACGTCTCTACGCAACGCCAAGTGATCCAGCCATTCACAGAGTACTGGGTCCCCGACAATTCGAGCTGCTCTGCGTTGCACGCGGTCAAATGGATCGACTGGGGTGCGCCAGACCAGAGATGACAGCAATATAGCTCCATGTGTGGCCGGACCTGCGCTTTCTACAGCGCTAGAATGTGAGCCGGCTTGAAGTATTGCCATGCTTCTATTAATGACGCCCAGTTTCTTTGAAGCCAATTTGGATTTGCCCTCCAGATGGCCACGAAATTAGCAATCGCTACTAGGCGAAGCTTTTAGGGTGGTGTTGTCGAAGAGCGGTAATACGACAAATGGGGTTTTTTTAGTGGTAAACGCGCAAACTTGAGTGTTCGGGGGGTTAAATTGGACAAGGTTCAATTTACCCCATTCCGCGACCCTCTCAAGAGAGGACTCGATAGAAGACACACGTTTCTCCCGGCACTGGTCGACGATTTCCCGAGAGAGACCTGCATGGCCCGTGTATACGGCCTCACCGGTGCTGTCGTCTGCATAGCAATGAATGTTGGAGGTGTAGCAGAAGAAACAGCGTAGGAGATAGCACACAGCCTTGGGGCACTCCAGCATTCACGGGCTCCGGGTTCGAGCAATGTCCATCGACAACGACCTGTATGCTGCGCCCAGTGAGAAAGCTGGAGGTCCACTTGCACAAGCTCTCGGGAAGCCCAAATGATGGAAGTTTTGAGAGGAGCGCCTTGTGCCATACACGATCAAAGGCCTTCGCTATATCCAGGCTAACTGCCAGGCCTTCCCCCTTGTTTTCAATAGCCGCAGCCCATCTATGTGTAAGGTATACCAGAAGATCACCTGCTGACCGACCATGGCGAAAGCCGTATTGTCGGTCATTGATCAACTGGTGAACCTCTAGGTATGCCAAGAGCTGACGGCTAATTATGCTCTCCATGACTTTGGAGAGCAGCGAGGTAATAGCAATAGGCCTGTAGTTTGCCGGATCCGAACTGTCTCCTTTTTTTGGATCGGATGGACAAGGGCTGACTTCCATGAGTCAGGGACTACGCCTTTGGAATAAGAGTGCCGGAATAAACGCGTTTGCACCGGCGTCAACTCAGGGGCACACGTTCTAAGCACGATTGGAGAAATGCCATCCGGCCTATTCGATACGCCTGTTTTTTGCAGTCAGATGCTGCTTTAACTGACGCATCGAAGGCTGTGATCTGCCTGGGCACAGGCACTAGGATCATCACCGAGAGGGGCGTCGACAGACTTGGTAACTATCGGGATGTGTAGTCAGCAGAAGATCCCATAATGACGGCATGTGGCTATCCACATCCGGGAGCCGCGTTGGCGACTAAACCAATTGGGACAGACCATACGCCAATGTACGTTAAATATGACGTATCGCTAGGTCGAGATATCTGCGTCTCCGTAAGGAAACACAAGGCCGGCTGCGCCGTCTCAAGATGGTGGTGGACGGCGTTTAAGTTGGAGTGAATTCCCCTGATGTTACAAAAGTCCACATAAAGCGTGGAGCGGGGTGGCGTGGTGTTGCTGCCCTGTTTGTCCTGAGACATACGCGGTACTGTGCCCTCCCCAGAATACGACGGAGAGCCCGAGCGCGAATGCTCGGGGAGGGATTCTGCGGCTCTACTAGAGCCGGTACCCTCCTGGGGTAATTTCTCTTTAGATACCGCTCTCATATTTTGTTGGGGGGAAGGGGTGGGGGGAATGACCTCCGGTCCTCGACACAAACCTATGCGAAACATAGCAGCACTACGCCGCTATTTCACGCCGGTATTCTGTGCGAGTGTGGTAAGTACCCTGGACGAGTCTGGCCCGATTGTGCTGACGTCAAAAGACGGTAGCGTGACTCTCCCACTTTCACTAAGCCCGTAGTCGCCTCTTACGTCACCCTTGGGCCTGGGACTACCCTATTCTTTTTACGCCCCGGGGAAGCACAGGGCTACTTGTAGGCTTTTTCAATAGGGAACCTCGACCTTTGACAGCATAAAGAAGCCATTATCGTGAGGTAATAACTATCAAATTTGACAAAAATATTTATTTAGTCTTAACATTTCATTTTGTAATCTAGACGCTTCAACAACGCGGTGATATTGTACAAATAATATTATCAAAAGCAGTGCTCTGTTTGTCTACTATTTCGTGCGTTACGTGCATTTTTATGGCAGAATCAACAATGCTTTGTATAATGAATAAATTTAAGGCATCTGGGTCGGTGACTACAGCTGTTAAGAAACTCAAAGCAGTGCTTGCATGTCAAAGAAACGTAAGATCGCTAGAGAAAATTGTTGCCGATTAGAATACTTGAAATCAGATAGAAAAAACAGACTGTCTGCGTTACATGTAAGAGTTGGGTCTATCTGCGACATCAACTTGGCAGAGCAGGAGTGGAAATCTGGGGAAAACTAAGCGTGGTAGGGTTTCATCTATGGACATAATATGGAGTGCATTTGTGGTCATGCGAGACAGACCATTTCGCTTATAACTGGGTGCCTAACAACCTGCAAGAACGAGGAACGAGGAGTAGATAGTTTAAAACTAAAGTAACTTATATTGCTTAGTACACAATAACTTATGCACATAATTTAATAAAATTTTGTATATTGATACCTTATATTGCCGATCAACATCTTGGATACATTTCATCCTGGAAAATTAACGATTTCCCGTGGGAAAATGTATAGTTTCATATATAGCTTAGCACACATCAATTTAAGCACCTAATTAAGTAAAATTTGTCAAGTTGATATCCGTAATTCCCGGTAAGACAGTGTGTATTATAAAATTTATAATTCCGATAAAAGTGACGGGTTCCCGCGGGAAAGTAAAACACTACAAAAACATAGCCCAGCATAGCGTCATTCATATTAAATCAATTGTGTGTTATGGACGTTATATCCACCTGAGGCAAAGAGTGAAAACGACAAGTCATTTAGGTCAGACATAATAAAGGTAGGTATATCGATACATACTAAACTTAATCATACAACCCATTGAAAATCTCAGCCCTACCTTCTGGCTTTCCAAAGAAGTGTCTACTAATATTGTAAATACGAAAGTTTGTAAGAATGTATGGACGTCTGTATGTATGGATGTATGTTTGTTGCCCTTTCACGCGAAATCTACTTAATGCATTTTATTGAAACTTTACAATAATATAGCTTACATATCAGAATAACACTTACATAACAGATATTTATTGTAGATAAATTTTGTCTATACTAGATTATTTGAACAAAAATTGGAATAGTTATAACGATGACGATTAACAACCTAGTGCGCGATGTGAGACGGGCATGCGAGCGATCGGATGACTACGGATGGAGGAGTTATTATTTTTAAACGCCTGCAGTTCCAATTAATTTGCATTTTCAATGACTATCAACAAATCGCAGGGCCAAACCTTAAAAGAAGCAGACATATATTTGAGAATGCCGTGTTTTTCCTAAGGCCAACTTCTATGTAATCTAATCCAATCCAATCGAATCTAACTATCCTTACAAACAATAGTGTTTATTATACCTATTGGTGAAATCATCATAAAAATTCTGAGTACCAATTAACATATATTACACAATATAGTTGTCCGAACACTTATATTTGGAGAACGGCTGGACTGATTTTCGTGATTTTTTATTTGTTGGATTTGCCTCCGTCCCGAATAGCAGAATAATATAAAATTATTGAAAAATTATCATCACAATTTTCTGAAAGGTAATCTTTTTTTATGGAAAAGGAAGACTAAAGAGCGTACGGCCCGCCCGGTGATCTGTAAGTGATCACCGTCACCCACATTCTCTTGCAACATCAGAGGAATCACAAGAGCATTTTATCTCTGGATCTACTGCACCGATTTTGAAAATTCTGTTAGCAACAGAAAGCCAAATTTTTGTGATTGTCATATATATGCTATATATTAACCCAAAAAGACTTTTTGATAGTAGGTGTATTTGTAAAATACGACGGAGAAATAATCGTCGAACACTTAAAATAAATTATATGGCAAAATAACGTTTGCCGGGTCAGCTAGTGTAGTATCGTTCGGGACACAGTCGTTTTGTCGTAGTTATTTTCATTTAAGTAAATAAATGATGGTTACCCTATTTGGTAATTTTTAGGGATAACAGCACAAACATCTTGCAAAGATTGTAACTTTGTTGTTAATTTTAAGATTTTCAGAGATATATTCAAATACATTTGATGATATTTTTATGGAATGAAGAACACAAGCGTCTACATTCAATGTGATTGTACGAGGGCGGCACTAAAAATTTCGGGAATCAAGGAAGTGACACAACATTACTATTTAAAAATGTATTTATTGCTTTTCGAAGTATTCTCCGCGAAATTTGACACATTTTTCCATACGATGGAACCAATCATTGAAGCAACCATTCCATTCGGAAGTTGGGATCTCCAAAATGGCCGTTTTTTAGGCGTCCACAGCTTCTTCAGGTGATGAAAATCTCTGACCAAGCAATTTATTCTTTATTTTAGGTAAAGTATAGAAATCATTAGGGCTTAGGTCGGGGCTGTACGGCGGATGGTCTAATAATTCTATGTTTTATTGCTCTAAAAACTCTTTTGTTCTGTGCGCGGTGTGAGAACTCGCATTGTCGAAATGGAGGATGATGCGGCGGTTGCAGTTCTCTTTACGGAGTTCAGAAACGACCTGTGGCAACTAAATGCTAGCATACCGTTCTGAATTAACCGTTCTTTGTCCCTCAAGAGGAATAGTCGCAATATGGCCGGTTTTGGAGACAAACGTGGCCACCATTTTTTTTGCAACACTCCGTGAACGAACAATTTTTTTTTTTGGCTTTAACTCATTTTCGAACACCCAAACTAGTTTTTTGATTCGGGTTCGTACGCGTATATCCAGGATTCGTCACCTGATACGATGTTGCATACAGCATTTGAGGATCCTGCGTGGAATCTTTCGAGAGTTCTGGCGCACCAAGTAACGCGAGCCGCTTTTTGCTCTTCACAGAGCAATTAATGCGGTATCCATCGGGAAAACAGCTTTTTTACATCTAATTGTTCATGCAAGATTATTTGTATTTGACTCATGCCAATGTCTAAAGTTGCCTGAATTTCGCGGTATATCACATGTCTATCTTCCTCAATCAGCTTACGCACAGAATCAACGTTTTCTTTGGTGACTGCAGTTTTTGGACGACCTTGACGGAGATCATCACTGAGCCTGACACGTCCACGTTGAAATTCAGCAAACCATCGATAAATTGTGGTTTTAGATGGAGCTTCATCACCAAATGCAGAAATCATCCGGTCAACACACTGATTTTGTGTTAAACCAGTTCGAAAGTCATTATAAATCATCTCTCTAGAATTTTCTCGAGTCAATTCCATTTTCTCAACGACTAAACAAGTTTGAAAAGACCTTGTGACAAGACCGAGAATCTTTTTTTAAATAAATTAATGGAATTCGATTTTTAAAACCATGGAGTTTTCAATTAAAAAGATTTTAATATGACAGGAACAGTGGAAATATTCCATTCCCGATACTTTTAGTGCAGCCCATGTATACTTAACTGGTGATAAACGCCAGATTTATTCTCCTTAAAACACGAGAGGAATAACTGGAACACTTGCAGTCGTTAAAGGTAGTGTGCACTTGGAATATTTAAAAAATCATTCATTTAAAAACCACTAAACAGAATGATAGGGAGTTTGCTTGATTAGACCAGTAAATAAATGCAATACATCGAGGATAGTCTACTATTTTGAAATGGATTTTTTATATTCAAATGTCAGACTACTAATACAGTGGAATGATTAGATTCGGAGGAAGTAAGATCTTTTGTAGAAAAAGACATTAAGGCAATGCCATTTGTATCCAGTTATTTAATATTTCATTTAATGGTACACAGATATAGTCCAACTGTATATTTATAGTTCAACGGACAGATCGCCGTTGGGACAGTAAAGTCCACGGCGACCACCTACCGGAAGACGCAGTGCTGGTAGGTAAAGGTCGTGGAAATCTTTGGGGGTGGCCCTTGTGCAGCAGTGGACGTCTTCCGGCTGATGATGATGATAGTCAAACTTTTTCAGTCTATTTTCTCCGTGAAGCAGTTCTGTGTAATCATTACTGTGTTTCGGTCTGAAAGGCGCCGTAGCTAGTGAAATTACTGGGCAATTGAGACTTCTTATGTCTCAAGGTGACGAGCGCAATTGTAGTGTCGCTCCGAATTTTTAGGGTTTTTCAAGAATCCTGAGTGGCACTGCATTGTAATGGGCAAGGCATATCAATTACCATCAGCTGATCATCGTCCTGCTCGTCTCGGCCAATATTTTCATAAAAAAAACTATTTTATTGTTTTGTGGCTTTCTAATTATGTTGCATGTTGCTTTTGGTTATGACTAAGCCATCGCAGCATGTTAATAAAAGTCTTAATTATAATAGTATAGCATTTTTCTTGATTAACGCGAGTGTTACACATTTAAATAAAACAGTTTTTAAAGGATTAAGATGCGTGTAATCGAATATAAGTGTAAGTGTAATAACGTTATATTTTACAACTATGACAAATATTTTCTCGACTCCTGTCAACCAGAGTCCCCCTGAAAACAGAACAAATAGTGAACAACCAGTCAAATATAAAAACTTGCCGAATAACATTGCCCCTTTTTAAAGAAAAAATAAGACCGTCTGATCGAGACTTAGAATAGTGATGTGTTTATCAAATTATGACTGTTTAATGTTCCAAAGTATCACTCTGTGGGCAGGTTTTAATCAAAGTGTAACAAAAAGTTACATGGCTTGTTCATTATCTGTACTCGTCAACGGTTTTTTGCTTATTTACGTCTCCGTTACACCTAATTATTGTGATCAATAATTAACGTAAGCGACAGTGAGAGTCCATTAGTCCCTTCCTGAATGTTGTGTACTAATCTCACCTTACTGAATCATTCATGGGGATTATTAATTAATCAAGATAATACTTGCTAACCTTAATAAATAAATTTATGGGTCTGTTTGTTGTAACAGTTTCTTACTTAATGTATATGAAACTTTACTCGAAAGTTCTATAAGATTTTTTTTTATGCGGCTTATCTTCTGGTCATCAGCTGGGCGGATTTTTTTTTTCTTGCGCGACGCTCGGACTGTGCGGATCGCTCTCGGTGTTTTTGTTCTATTATAAAGGATTACTGTCATTTATTCGTTATGAAATATCGTTAAAACTGGACTTTAACTGTTATTACACCTGTGTAATATGGATAACTGTTTAAAATAAGTGTTTATTAAACGTTTTTATAAGTAATACTAGCTGACCCAGCAAACGTTGTATTGCCAACATAGTATCATCATCAACTGTAGTTAATCTATGAATTATAGGTGGGTAAAATTAAGTTTGTTTTTTTAACTCCTAAGAAAGTTAGACAGATACAAAGATTCTAATTAGTTATTCATTTTAAGCTATTCTTTCAATAATTTGATTTCTGAACGACAGGAGACACATCAAAGGAAAAGCAAAATTGTTGTTTTTTTTAATTCCGAACATTTTCATATTTATTCACCTTTTTAAACTTCTCTGGACTTCCACAAATAATTCAAGACCAAAATTAGCCAAATCGGTCAACCCGTTCTCGAGTTATAGCGAGACTAACGAACAGCAATTCATTTTTATACATATATAGTAGTGCCGTGACAAGTACCACTCAAGCGTACTTATTCGTGCAATATCGACATAAATAGTAATAATTTGAATAAGTTTGTGTTAATGTCTTTAAGCATAATAGACATTTATTTACATGTTGCGTAGTATATATTCCACCACAGACTGAAGAAAATGAGTATATGTTATTGTTTACATTATTAGAAAAAATATGTTTTACATATAAAAACAACTTAGTATTGATTTGAGACTTTAATTTATATTAGTGCAATAGTTCTGTAAGCAATTACTTTGAATGTTTTATGTCATTCTGTGAGTTCACTCAGTATAACTCAGTTAATTAATTTTATAGGCAGACAATAGGATCTGGTGTTGAGCGCTCGCAGTGAGGTGTGTGTGCAGCTCCCGGATGAGGCGCTGCAACCGGTGGACGCGTACCACCCGCCACTCGCAGTGTGCGTCAACTCTCCTCCGCCCTTGCCGCGGCCTTACCTCCCCGCGCTCACTTCATCTCCCGTACCCGGGTTTTCACGATGCTCTCAAACCCCGATACACATTAAGCGTTGGAATTTCAATAAAGCCGATTTCACTAGGTTATATAATATGTTAAGTTTGATAGACTGGAGTGAATTGTACAACGCATAAGATTTAAACATTATACTCAACTCGTTTTATAGCAAAATTTATGAAGCATTTAACGACTGTGTCCCCACCAGAGAGGTACATTCATTAAAACATAAACGTTTTCCGACTGATCATGATGATAATGATAATGATTAAGCAAAGTACATTACTATCCAACTGGAAGTGAGTTAACGTGGAAGACATAGTTTCATTCAAACGTTTGACAAATACATCTAACCTGGATTCAA
>CATIXQ010000002.1:7883285-7894430 GCA_949711755.1 Leptidea juvernica | reverse complement strand
TCACTTATCTCCAAAGTATACTTACATTGATAAAAGTTGCAACAGTAAGGTTCGTAAAAGGCCCGGCGGTGAATTTAATTGTCTTTGACAGCTGTGACGTCAAAATGCATAATGTTTTCTGTTCTGGCGTTCGTTGGAGCCACCATTTGCTTTCGTATGGACCTCGAGACAAATCCAGGCTCTGAATAGTAATGAATGCAATCACATTTTTATAGAAATGGAGGAAAAACGAGCTTGTCGGTCACCTGATGTTAAGCGGTCACCGCTGCCCATATTATCTTGCAACGCTAGAGGAATCACTGGAGCGTTGCCGGCCTTTTGGAAAGGTGTGTTTTTATTAAGTGTCTTCCTGAAATACTACAAATGGTAGCCCATTCCATAGCTTGGTTATTCATGGAAGAAAGTTCCTTAAAAACCGCACTGTGGTCCTCGCCCCACATCCAGATCGTGGGGAAAATATTATCCTTATTTGATATATGGGGCCAGACTTGCGATTTTCTAAAGCGCTAGAATGTGTAGTATTGACGTGCTATATTTATGACTTCCAGCTTCTTCTAAGCTGATTTGTATTTGTCTTCCAAATGACCGTAGAATTGGAAATCGCATGAGATTTTAAGACTCAGTATTCCAATACTATAATGGAAATATTATCATAGAGCAATGATATTATGACATGTTTTTTTTTTGTGGTAAAACCGCAAACTTGAGTCTTCTGGGAGTTAAATTGAACAAGGCTCATTTTACATTATTCCCCGACCTTCTCAAGAGAGGACTCGACAGGAGACACAAGTTTCTTACGGCACTGGTCGACGATTTCTTTTGCTGAGACCTGCATATTCCGTGTATGTACAGACTTTAGCTCTAATATTGTTGTCTGCATTGCAATGTATGTTGGGGATGTCCAACAAATCATTGACAAGTAGAAGAAACATTGTAGGAGAAAGCAAACCCTCAACCAAGATCTGTATGCTGTGCCTAGTGAGGAAGCTGGTGGCTCCCTAGCATAAACTCTCGGGAAGCCCAAATGATGGATATTTTGAGGGAAGCGCATTGTGCGAAATGCCTTCGCAATTTATGCAGACCAACTGCTGGACTTTTTTCTTGATTTCGTCGTCCATCTATCTGTTAGATATACCAGAAGATTGCCCGCCGACCAACCTTGGCGAAAGCTATACTGAAGTTTGTTGATCAGCTGATGACCACCAATAGCGAGCGGATAATTATGCCTTCCACGATTTTTGAGAGTAGTGAGGAAATAGCAATAGGCTTTTAGTTAGCCGGAACGAAACTGTCTCCTTTTTTTGGATCGGATGGGCAAAGTTTGACTACAGCCCTACTACCATAAGACACTTACGACTGATTTCTATATTCAATTATTTTGTTCTATGTCAGTATAATTATATTTCTAGTTACGTGTAATGACGGGTTTATTGCTTGCTTGCAATTTTTCTGAATAAGTATTTTAGAACTGTTATTCTTACTGCATAGTACACATCATTGCTGTGCCAACAATACAAGAACAGCTGTGCAATACCGAAGGTGAGATACATCGATGTCATCACTCGCTGCATTGTACTTGTCTCAACCTGTAACCAGCGATGAAATAGATAATTATACTATGCTAGTATATCCATTGAAAGTCCAGAAGGCACCTTACATAATATTGAAAGTATGCATTGGTCTCATACAAATTTCTAAAGTACCACCAACTTAAGTTAGACTTCCGACCAGAACGGCTTAGGCGAAACTTTCGCAGCGACAGTAATGCGCCGATAAGCGGATACTATTATACTGTACTAAAATGAATGAACTAAAATTTGACCACAAGGTTGCAGGGATAGTAATGCCACATCAGTGTCGCTCGGTGATAGCGGCCCTGCCATGTTTGCTCAAGCAATTTTGAACAATTTAAGTGAAACAGGCTACCAAAACGAACTTTCAAAGCGCAGTCTATGGTAAAATATTCCATAATTGATCGGTAAAATTTTTATATCAATACAACAGCACAACTGTTAGGTATTGATTAACAACTGTGACTCACGCCAGAGTCGTACTACTCGGGACGCTGCGGCCATTGTGATAGGGCCGCTCTGGTTGGAAGTCTGCAGACCACAGCTGTGTCAGTCGTCATTTTGAAGACGTCATCGTAATGGAATGTTATGTGAAACGTGCAAATAAAATTCCGACATCTCTAAAAAGTGACGCAAGGCGAATGTCTTTTATAGATTTTATCACTTTGGAAATACGAAACTAACCGCTGACGCTTTAAAGTGTATTTTACCCAATTCGTTATTCACGTGTTACGGGTATTTTCTTCCCCAAAATATGGCGAAGCATCCTTGGCGTTGCTTGGATTGAATTGTAGATATAGATTGAAATGTAGAAAAAATTTAAAAAAAAAAGGCCGCTGAGTTTCTTGCGCCCATTCTTCTCAGGTCTGGCAGTCTCTTTTGAATGGGTGGTAGTTTTTAACATTCAATTAGTGATTTAAATCCTATGTTGAATAAAAATATTTGAATTTTAATTTGAAAAGATCTCCGTTTTCGTTAGTAGTAGTTTTAAAAAACATTAACTTTCTTTTGCAACATCAGAGGAATCACAGTAGCGTTGTCGGCCTACTAAAAAGTAGGTTCTCCTTTTTTGGATCGGATGTACAACGGCTGACTTCTATGAGTTCGGGACTCCAACTTTTGAAAATAACGTGTGCTGGAATGAATGCTTTGGCTCCCACGTCAATTCAGAGCTCTGACTCCGTAGGATGGTGTTTTCATTCGTCGTCAAGAGTCGAGTTGGAGGCCAAAAGAGTGCATAACCAATCGGTTTTCTCTTTTGCCGCATAGGCCAGGGTGTCATTTCTCATTAGCAGCGGTGAAGGGGGAGACTGGTTGAAAAAGAAGAAGACGCCCAGATTTTGCTTGTTCCAGTCGGGAAACTTGCTGCTAGAAGATTTTGATAACGTGCTTAGATTTCGCATTTGAATTTTGGTTTTGTCGCTTAAATAATCTTGAGGCACGGTTGTATTTCCTCTTTTGAACTTTGCAGTTCAGATCCTTCGTGCCCAGCGCCATAACCCAGGTTCGATTCACATGTTTTTACCCACTGGGGTACAATTTGAGGACCGCTGTCATATTGTGGTGGAGGGACCGAGGAATGTGCTCTGGCACTCGACATTAACCTATGCGAAACATAACTTTATTTATTTACAGTTAATGTGGATTGATGCAGCAACTGTATTTATAATTATTATTATTTAGATTTTTTTATATTTTTTTTTTCACTAACTCAAGCAAGCTGTTCGATTTAAGTGTATTTGACTCCCTTGACATAGATTGTTAATATTATATATTTCCAAAATGTAAAGCCCAATTTTACTATACTGGGTGTAAATGGTAAGTAAGCTAAGTTTACAATAAAATTTTGATATTCATAATAAAACTTCATAAAATAACATTTATCCATCGCTATCGGTACATAAAATCAGCAACCTTTTAACTATTTCTATTGACGACTATAACAGCTGTGCATCTATGTGCGTGAATGCCCTGTTCACTTTTGAGCTTGCAGTTTTTTAAGTCGACCGCGCTGGCCCAATACGAATTTCTGATTTTTACACACAAGCATAGACTTTCCTCATGGAGATTTCTATCGCTGTTCGAGCGTCGAATAAATTAACACATTATGAATTTGATAATCAAAAACATATGGATAGGTTTTTAAACAGGTTGGTGGTGATGGGATCAAACAGGCATCATCTGGGTGAGAGAACACGGCCCTATTATTTTAAACAGGTTGGTGGTGATGTGATCAATGTCAGGCATCTCCTGGGTGAGAGAACACGGCCCTATTATTTTAAACAGGTTCGTGGTGATGGGATGAAACAGGCATCTTCTGGGTGAGAGAACACGGCCCTATTATTGTTTCTGTGTCGTCGACGCTCTAAAGTCGCATATAACAAACTAAAACTCAAAATATCAAAATAACTTACATCCATCTGATACGCCGTAGAACAGAGCATGACAGTTACTATAAACATATATAGCATCAATAGAGGCGACGCGCAGGAATCATACAAGCTGGCATTACTGAAACATTAATTAATATATTAATAGTGAAGGAAATAGACACTATAATCGAATTCTGTGGTTTATTTATTTGAGATTTCTTAATCACAAAAGTATTAATATTTACAAAAAAAAATATGGAAGATGCAATGACGTTCTTTAAAGTATGGAGGGTAGAGGCGAGGAGAATCATCTGTAAAAAATAAAAAAGTGTCCATCAAAATGCATTAAATTAGGGTGGCGCCACAGTAGCATCAAGGTAAATCTTAAAAGAAGCGCCAAATTTAAAATAATACTAATCACTCTAGCTACACGTTTTCTCATAATAACTCGTTAAGGTTATATTTACTACATTATTTTGTACAACGTAAGTTGTTGAAATTTTCACTATTTAACTACTTGAGTCGACACTCGACAGTAACATTAATTTGTTTAACTCGGCATTCGTTTACAATTATTGCTACATTCACCATACTTCATACCATACCCTGTGCTGGCACAGGGTATGGTATAGTGCTGGCACTGGTGTCATTGTGGAAGGTTTTTGAACTATTATTTACTACATAAGCTGGATACTTTTTCAACTTTTCACCCTTAAGAGTTGATACTCCTTGCCACTATCCTCCATACTATAAACATTAGAACGTCATTGGGAAGATGAAAAAAAGCAAGCGTAGGTACGGGTACTGAGTAACGACCGTTCCCAATATACTATCTATAGATAAAGATAAATTACTACTTTATACTGTCAGTAATTAGCTATCAATAATCTGAAGTTGTCCCAATATACCCGATAAGTCATTCTTATCGCCTTATATTAGGACGCGTAAATTGCAATTTCCATGCACACTTCTATCGCTGGTAAGCTATACGTCGTCCCATTGACAGACAGTTTGGTCGGATAAGGTGAGTTACCATCGATAAGTTTATTGGGACAAAAAAGTCAACGATAGTTACGATTTTTATCTCAAGTAGGAGATAGACTGAATATTGGGAATGGCCGTTAGTGAGTTAATGTCAATATGTCACTATCTCGTCAATGACCATGAAAAGTTGATGACAGCTGTCAGTTGTGCTCGACTTTTAGGCATTCTATTCACTTTAAATAAATTTTATTAAATTGTAACTGGTTTTAGTAAATTGGTAGGCTACTCCTTAATGGAGCGCCTTGTGACTAACTTCATAACGTAATAACCTTATCAGTTTTCAATTATTGGAATGATTAAATCTAATGCCAATAGTAACCACATTCGTTTCAAGAGTATCTGCTATTACGATAAAATATTGGATTATAATTGTATTCGCTTCAAACTGGAATTTGTTTCAAGAGTAGCCCTGCTAATATTGAGTGATCAGCAATCACAAGAGCGTTGCTGGCCTTTACGAAAACTTTTGAAAAGGTGTACGCGCTTTTTTTGAAGGTCTAGTCGTCCCGGAAACACTGCAGAGAGACGCTAATTCCACCGCTCACCTTTAAATGGATGAAACTTCAAAGTTCTATCACTCCAATATAATGATATTTACCCAAGAATACCAACCGCAATAGTTCATTGTGACGCCTGTGACAATTCTTTATTTTAGTCAGCGATGTTTCTACAGAATCCTGGTCTTCAAAAAGTTTACCAGAATCCAACTTAATCAACTCCAATTCTAGTTTAAAAAATATCATAACGCTCAATGCAATACAATCGTAAGATGTTATCCAAGCACAGGCCATCAATGTTCCATAAGCTTGAAAGACACAAGCGAAGAAGTAGCCAGGCATTTTGTGTTTATCAAATGGGAAGTAAGAACTTACAACTTCTCTATAATATTCTACTCCATTATTTACGTTGTTTCTGTATACTGGAGAAAATATATAAGCAAATGCTGGTTGTAGAATAACAATTAACGCGGTACTGTACGACAAAAAGCAATGAGTGTAAGTAACTTTTCGAGCATACGAAGTATACCTATCAATAATTTTCTTCTTTTCACTATCTTCGCGATTCTTCAAGTCAGCTCTACTTATATAGTTACATATACTCTTCCAATCTTTTTGCCAAATAACAAACGTCCAAATTTTGCAAAAATTTATAACACCTTGCATTGAGAATTTTAAATTATTCAAAAGCAAATCTATGTCATTTCTTATGTAAAATATGTCAACGAATTCGGTCACAATAAATATGGTCTCAACTACTTGTACGAAGACAGCAAAGCATTTCGCGTTAAATTTATGTGGTAACCAGACACCCAGAAACTTTAGATATTTTATACATGGCCCAAGAAACGGTCGCTTAGGATCTTCCAATGTGCTTAATATCTGAGTCAGCATTGCTTTAAAGACAGTATCAGAATTAAATTATGTTCTTCTTTTATATGGACCAATACATAATGTTAAATTTATGCAGGAAATTACTTCTGTAATTATAGTATAATTTCGTGTACCTATTAGTTTAAGGGATGATAACTTTGTTACAAATAAAATTGATAAAATGTCACACAAAATTTAGTTTATGGCAGGTTATATTTGCAGTTTTCTAAAATGGATGTTCAACCAGACATTCTGATGAAAAGGTAATATAAAGGCATTAAAGCGATTTTAATATCAACCACTGTTTTGTGATGTGTTTGTTTTATATATTAGTGTTATGTATATATAAGTTAACTCAAACCTTATCGATAAATTAATATTGATATTACTTACAATATCTCTTTAGACAACATGCATAGGTAATTATTTAATTTAAAATCGTTATTTTGATTAAAAGTGAAAAATAAATTATAATAATTTTGTGTACACAGTATGAGCAAAGATAAGTAAACTAGTGTTACGTATGTTATTTGTTTTTAGTTCTTTGTATAAAATTAAAGATATATCTAAATATTTAAATGTTACTAATATGTATTCAATTCTTGTTCATATGGAAATTTAGTCCAAGCATTTATCGCTTGTTTTATTACATTATATTGCAACTGTAAAACATTAAAGTCGTTGATGAAACGGTGAAACCTTAAAATCATTTGATACGACTATACATTAAATTCCTCTGATTAGTTTTTAAAGTGAAACATTTATTACATCGTCTCAAACTTTTTCGTCTGTGTGTTGCATGTCGCGTGACGGTCGGGCGGCGCCTATAGTTCGCAGCAGCTGACCGTGTTGTGTATAGACTATTATTCATTTGTGCCAGTGCTCCACGCTATTTTGTTTGTTTTTTTCAGTGTTTAATGTAAATGTTGTTTGTCAGTGTTTAATGTAATCCTTTTCAATCAATATTTTTAACCAGGGCTAAGACACAGAGTAAAATAAACATATTAGTTGGAGACTTAGTCTACTTTTATTATTTCCCACTATCATTCCAATTTTACAAGCATAAAATTAAGTTTGATAAAGCGATTTTTATACCCTCAATGGAATATTATTCCAAAATTTTTTAGTTAAATATCTATAATGTGAAAAAAAGTTTCACTTTTACCGTGGTTTAATAAAACCACACAATCCTTTTCTTTTTTACCTAACATTTTAATATTAAGAATGCACTGGGCATTCGTTTTGTGGTCAACAGATAAAACCTTATTTAAATTAAATAAATATTTCTCAAAACTCCGTGCTCAACCCTATCAAAGCGTTACGAAATTTGCAACTTAATTACTAACAGTGGCGGTGAGAGGTGTTATTGCATTATGGTAATTGTTGAGACAATTTGACTCAAAGCGATTATTATAATAACAGAAATTTGTGAAGTAAAGACACTTTTAATTTCATTGAATAATTCAATTCATAAAGAAAGTGAAATATTAATATATTTCAGTCAAATACTTTAAATATCAAAAACTGTTGTTGTGTGAGGAAACTTTAATAGTTTATAAAGAAATACTTTTTAGAGATGTTTTTCCAAATATAATTTTAAATGTAAAGCGTTAACATGAAAACTTATTTTTTATAAATCATTGTATGGGTATATTTAAATGAGCAGTTATTGAACAAATATATACCTATATTATAATCAAAATTATATTTTGCACATCTCTGAATTAGTTCCATTAAATTTACTACATTAATAAAACAAGACATTTAACTATTTTTTTCCCTATGTCTATTTATTAATTAGGGCAAATAACAATTTGCTCTCTTTACCTGTGCACTAATGTTATTGTAAGTAATGTATGAAAGTCACGCCGAACGGAAGGAACCTCGACCTTGACATACGTAGCTGGTTTTGTACATAGATTGGTTAATATTCCTGAAAATATATAGGTGTTATTATTTTTAATTATTGATTTTTTTAAATTAAATTTATTATTAGTAAATAGAAAAAAAATGACAAAGGGTTAGTTAGATACAAAATATTTCGCTTCAAATGTTTGAGGTCCAATTCAATACATAAAACCGTTTTTTTATGACGCCTTATTTAATATAAATAAAATAGAGCTAAACTTTTAAATAATTTAAGGTCATAAGCATCTCATGAACTTCTTTCATCTTAAAATAGGAGTAAGACATGCAGAATGCATTGGAAGTGTTGGGACTTATAGACAGAAAATATTTTCGGACAAGCAAAAATATTATTAAATATTTATTTACTTTACAAGCTTGAAATTCCCATTGTTTGTATCTGATGCTGTTTATCTTATGAAAGCATAGCAAGCGTAACAATTTTGTCTTTTAAAAAATATAATCACTTAATAGTCATTGAACCTTCCACAAAAATGTACAAGATACAATGGAATATTAATTTATAACCCTTCAATAGTGATTCTGTCTCATTGTACATACCGCACAATATTCAGCGAACAAAAAGGTAAAAGGCATCTGGAGTCAGGCCAACACTAACGATTTACTCCCGATGATAAGGTTCGGTTTGTATGGTGATATTTATGAAGGTAGTGTAAAAATGGACTTTGGTTGGAAGGCAAATTGGATGCATTTTTATTTTTTCAAGTCTAATAACAATATTAATTATCTAATGATTATCATTTGATCATTTCCACAGATTTTAAATATTTAGATATATCGAAACCTTGAGAAGGACAAAAGCATAAGTGTGAAAAGTGTGTTTTACAGGAGAGCGATAAAAATATTTAAATTGGTATATCTTTATATTTAGTAATCTGTCGAATCCACGTTTTTATTGAAAAATTGTGTCAAAAAATCTTCTTTTCACTAATAATACAAGCCATCAGTAAAAGTTAATACTTAATTAGTAATTATCTATTTTATAAATTACGCTACTCTTCATTAGACAGTTTTTTTTAAAGAAAAGTGTATGAATAGATACGTCAATGTTCATTACAACATTAATATTTACAGAAAAAATAATCGTGAATACATGGTAATTCCCTCGGGAATCCCACAGGGATCCCACTTGGGACCTTTATTATTCTCATTATATATTAACAATATAGGATCAACCTTCAAAAATTCAATATGCAATATGCCGATGTCACAAAATTATTTCGTATTATTGAAACCATAGATGACTGTAAAAAATTACACTTGGATATCGAGTCGTTGTCAGATTATTGTACAAAAAACCAACTATTTATCAATATAGATAAATGCTCCGTTATCTCATACACTCGCAACAATCAAATAAAAATATCATTTGACTATAGGTTAGATGATTTCAATTTAAAATGCGTAGATACGGTAAGAGACTTAGGCATACTGATGGATCATAAACTCACTTTTAATCATCATATAGATACAATTGTGCAAAGAGCTTTCCGTAACTTAGGTTTTATAAACAGAGTCTTTAAACCATTTAAAAAACCTCGAACACTATTAATACTTTATTTTTCGTTTGTAAGATAACTTCTGGAGTTTGGTTGTAGTGTATGGAATAATAACTATAAGTTCCATGAAAATAGAATAGAAAAAGTGCAAAAGAAAATTATAAACACTTTAAACTATCACTCCAATAATACGACTCCTTCTTATGTAGACTCACTTGAAAAGTACAATATTCTTAGCTTAGTTAATCGTCGTGAATTCATCCTTCCTTCTTATCTACTTTCAAAAATATCATTTACATCACGCGCCAAACTTCCCATCCGCTCCTGTCGTAAATTAAATATCTTTGTTCCACAAAAATTTTGCTACACAAAAAATTATACTTTGAATAGCTTTATACCACTAGCACTTAACTCCTATAATAAAGATTTTTCTGATATGGTATTTTTGGGTTACCTTATAAAGAATTTAGAAAGAAATTAATTCTCAAACTTATGTAATCTTGTTACGAATAGAGAATAAAATATAGTTATTGTTAGTTAATTAATAAAATATAGTTAAGTTATTGTATTGTACATGTTTGTTGTAAATGTTAACTTTATATGTTTATGTTTAGCACAAGGTATTTAATTTAACATTGTAATTTTCGGCACTATAAGTCTTCTTTTTAGTAATTATCTAACATTAAAAAGGTAATTTTGTGACTGTTTGATGCCAAAATAAAATAAAATAAATAAATAAATCACCGCGCAATGGAATGAGACTGAAACGGAAGTAATATTACGCTTTTTTTCATTGAATTTTTTTATTGCATTATAAAAATAAGTACCCTTTGTTCTGTTTAAAATATATAATGTTTAATCTGGTCAAAAGCATTAATATTAACTTTTCTCTCTAGATAATTTTTTCTTACGGCAAAACTATAAGTTGTTAAGGGAAAATTACTTAATTAATTAATGAAATAATTAAAAGCATATTATTTTTGAAATAAAATAGTTTTTACTTAAATGAAACCCAGACAATGTTGTTTTTTTATTTGACAACATAAACTTATCTACTATTTTAAAAACACCAATGAGATAAAATCTCACATAAAATTAAATTAAAATATTAAAACATGACATGGAATAAAATTATTAAATTAATAAGTTTACAAAAAAACTCATCATGTTAATATAATGTCAAACATGTTACAGTGATTTATTTCACGGTATACTGTAATTTAAAATTTATATTTAAGGAAACTTGCAGAATGTATGATTATGATTATGTTCTATGTATTCGGCGAGTTTTTTTGCCAAGTACTTTGCCGAGTACATTTCATTAAAAAAATAGTACAATTGCAAGTGCAAGAGCAAGTGCAAG
>CATIXQ010000002.1:7839827-7883185 GCA_949711755.1 Leptidea juvernica | reverse complement strand
AAGTGCAAGTGCAAGTGCAAGTGCAAGTGCAAGTGCAAGTGCAAGTGTTAGTGCAAGTGCAAGTGCAAGTGCAAGTGCATGTGCAAGTGGAACTGCAAGTGCAAGTGCAAGTGCAAGTGCAAGTGCAAGTGCAAGTGCAAGTGCAAGTGAAAGTGCAAGTGCAAGTGCAAGTGCAAGTGCAAGTGCAAGTGCAAGTGCAAGTGCAACTGCAACTGCAACTGCAACTGCAACTCCAACTGCAAGTGCAGGTGCAAGTGCAATGTGCACTTGGACAAGCACTTTGTCAGTACTTCGACAAGTACAAAGGCCGCAACGCTCCTGTGATTCCTCTGGTGTTGCAGGCGATTGTGGGTGGCGGTGATCACTTAACAACAGGTCGGTGATCACTTAACGTACGCTCGTTTGTCCTCTTATTCCATAAAAAAAAGCACTTCGACAAGTACTTTTGACAACAGTGACAACAGTGACAACAGTGACAACAGTGACAACACTGACAACAGTGTCAACAGTGACAACAGTGACAACAGTGACAACAGTGACAACAGTGACAGCAGTGACTTATTTTTTGGGGAACAAGGCCGTAATCTATATTACGCTTAAAAATGTTAAGTTTACAGCACATTGAGTAGTAATCGCGATAGTTTATGGGAAACAATAATTTCGAACAAGGTAAAGTGTTGTTATGATGTTTACTTAAACTACAACTAATAAAATTTTGTGACAAAAAAAACTTTCAAAAGTTTATTTAAATTAATAAAAACATTTCTTTAGGTACAAAAAGGAGTCAAACTATTTACGTGGACATTAGAAATTTTTTTCTGGGTAATCCATAAAACGACTTTTATTTTATCAATATAATTTTGTCAAACGTAAAAATACACAAATAACAAATTATTACACTACTCGCTTACTGCGTGTAAGAACACTCTGAAAAAAATTGAGCTAATGTAATTTGAGTTGCTCTTTACTATGACGTATAAATCAACCAATCGACATAAGACTTGAGCTTATGCAACTGGACCTCCAGCTTCCTCACTGGGCGCAGCATACAGGTCGTTGTCGACGGATATTGCTCGAACCCGAAGCCCGTGTATGCTGGAGTGCCCCAAGGCTGTGTGCTATCTCCTACGTTGTTTCTTCTGCATATCAATATATGTTGGACACCTCCAACATACATTGCTATGCAGACGACAGCACTGGTGATGCCGTATACACGGGCCATGCAGGTCTCTCTCGGGAAATCGTCGACCAGTGCCGGGAGAAACTTGTGTCTTCTATCGAGTCCTCTCTCGAGAAGGTCGCGGAATGGGGTAAATTGAACTTTGTCTAATTAAACCCCCAGAAAACTCAAGTTTGCGCTTTTACCACTAAAAAAACCCCATTTGTCGTATCACCGCTCTTCGACAACACTTCCCTTAAAGCCTCGCCTAGTATCGGAATGCTGGGTCTCGAAATCTCGAGCGATTGCCAATTTCGTGACTGTCTGGAGGGCAAAGCCAAATTGGCTTCGAAGAAGCTGGGCGTCATCAATAGATTACGGCAATACTTCAAGCCGGCCCACATTCTAGCGCTCTACAAAGCGCAGGTCCGGCCACACATGGAGTATTGCTCCATTTAACCGCGTGCAACGCCGAGCAGCTCGAATTGTCGGGGACCTAGTGCTCTGCGAACGGCTGGATCACTTGGCGTTGCGTAGAGACGTCGCTTCATTGTGTGTCTTCTACCGCATTTATCACGGGGTCCGAAGAGCTATTTAAACTGATTCCTGCTGCCGAATTCCACCTTCGCACGACACGCCATAAGTTAGGATATCATCCCCACCATCTGGATGTGAGGCGGTCCTCCACAGTACGGTTTTCAAGGAGCTTTCTTCCGCGTACTACAACGCTGTGGAATGAGCTTCCTTGTGCGGTGTTTCCGGGACGATACGACATGGGTATCTTCAAAAAAAGCGCGTACACCTTTCTTAAAGGCCGGCAACGCTCTTGTGATTCCTCTGGTGTTGCAAGAGAATGTGGGCGGCGGTGATCACTTAACACCAGGTGACCCGTACGCTCGTTTGTCCTCCTATTCCATAAAAAACAATACTACTTATGCTTTTGTTCTTCTCAAGGTACGATATTGCGTTGTGATATTGCGTAAGATAGTTATATTTGCTTTCTTAAGTTTAATTTATTCTGTTTTATTGCTCATAAAAGAGTCAAGAGATCATCAATCATTCCACTTGTAAGCAGCTTAGTGAAACTCTCTAAGAAAACAGTGATTCACTCGATTGTTTGAAACGTGCAGTCATTGATAGATTGACAGATGACGGCTATAATCTTGTAAAAAATGGAGATAGCTGAAAACCAGTACGCTTAAGGCAAAGGCAGTTCGCTTTTAAACTTAGCCGGATTATACTTTGTCTCCAATCGCCATACTTTAATTACTAATATTTCAAACTAATGTCAAATCTCACTGCACGTTCATACTAAACTAAATTTCAATTTTAACTTTATTCTATTATTATTTTACTGTATTTTTATGCTGTATTTATTTATTTACTGTATTTTAAATAAATAAAACTTAAAATTAACGAAACATTTTATAGGCTGTCATATAGTTTGTATATAAATTAAACAAATGTGGACACGCGAAAGAAATGATTCCATCTTTTATATTCCCTTATTTTTATCAAATAAATGACGTTTGTTACACGGAAGGGCGTTAGAAGGCATTTGCAAAGAAGTTGTACTAAGAATAAACTAAATTTTATTTTAAAACAGATTGTGCAAGAAATTAATGTAAATTGTTATCTCAAACGGCTAAAGTTGCACGGAGTCTCAAACGATAAGCCATTTAATTACTATATTTTTTATCTGAACATCCTTGCGGTAATGGTTAAGAATAAAAATAAATGGAATTGTAAGCCAATCGTTAGGAGAATGTCTATTTCTCTAGGAGTAATATAAATTTTCTATAATGATTAATTAAACGAACAACCAGAATAATTCTTTGGGAAAAACAAAATAGTTCGAAATTTTTATGTCGAAGTTCGGTTCAGATATAGACTAGAAGACAGCCAATATTCAGTTTAAGAATATCCAGAATGTGGACTTCCAGCTAACCTTGGGTAATTTGTGCCAAATTACCATTTTAATAAAGGTATTGCTAAGAAGTTATACAACACGATCTAAGATAGTCTTAAGATATCCTTTGGGTAAAGCTTATTTGGAGCTATAAGCGTACGATTTGGCATTTGCTTGTTGTAGTGTTCTTCAATGGCAATATTTTTTTAGCCTTTATAAGAATATTTATTTACTTTTCACATTTGTACCGAGACTAAACGAATTTTGATCGAGCCACTCTTTTTAACAAAAAGAATTGATTTAAGGAATGTCCTTGTAACGCTGATTATTAACATAGACTGCGAATGTGCTGCACCATCGTCTTGCATTTTTAAAGTTAGTAAGAGTGGTTTAAAAAAAACAAAACAAACATGCTTGAAAAGATAATAGTTGAAATCTAATATGAACCTCAGTTCCTGCCTAATCGACGATAGATGAAACAATTATATAAATTAACAAAAATCTTATATTGCAAATCGAAAAATGGAATAATTGTATCAATTTAATGGTTTGTCATCGGTCCTCGATAAATCTACGAAGTTTGAACGAAATCTGGCCGGTTAAAGTGGGTCAAAATCGCGTCCAAATAAGTCGGTTACAAACAAACATATATACAGGTGAAGCTAATAAAAAGCGTATAAAGAGTGTATCATAAGTAAGTGTGTATAAGTGTTACACATACTAATACATAATACATATAATACATGATATATAGTACATGAGTGGTGGAGTCTGCAGATATATGCTTTTTTGATAACTCAGTCAATATCGAATATTTATTTGAAACTTTAACAGGTCACTATTTCACATTAACAATAGCTTAGACCGGCGCAGATTGGACGGTTACGTCTTACATTTAGAGTTTTGACGGCATCTATAAATTGTCAAATGGTGCAACACATTTTTTGCTTAACCGGTACTTAACCTACGAAACAAACAAACAAAAATGTTTTTTATTTCGTAGGTAAATTGCATTACACTTGAAATATGCCATGTCGTGACAAACTAGCCTGGGTTCTTCCGCTACCATTAAACCTTTTATACATAACTCTCTTGTCTTGGTACTCGTGACCTGCACCTCTTTAATATATTCCCAACCTGATAGTGGAATGAACGTCTAAATTGACTTGGGCCAATATTTTCCTTTGCCCCGGATGCCGGCTAGATTATAGATAGGTAACACAACGGCGCCTATTTCTGCTGTAAAGCAGTTATTTGTAAGCATTACTGTGTTTCGATCTGAAGGGCGCCCTACCTTGTGAAATTACTGAGCAAATAAGACTTGGCATGTTATGTCTCAAGGTGACGAGCACAGTGGTAGTGGCGCTCATAATTTTTGAGATTTTCAATAATCTTGAGCGGCACTGCGTTGTAATGGGTAGTGTGTATCAATTACGATCAGCTGAACGTCCAGCTCTCCTCGTCTTTTATATTCATTTAAAAAAATCTACTTTTACCAATCCTCTCTACATTATCGAACCACCCCATAATGTTCTTATTGATAAGTTTCACTAAAGCTTTCTAGCTTAAATAAAATATCACATTTTCTTATAGATAAATAAATTTAACTGAATTGTTCAAATACCTATAGCATGTTTTTATTGATAAATTTCACTAAAGCTTCATTTCTATAAATTAAAAAAAAAACATTTTTCCTTATAGTTAAATTACTTTAACTGAATTTGTTTCATAACCCCATCATGTTGTTATTGATAGGTTTCACTCAAGCTTCTTTTCTATAATATAAAAAAAATAATCACATTTTCTTATAGATAAATAAATTTAATACAATTTGCAGATTGTTTTATGCTCAGAGAATTGAGTCTAGAATAAATGATTTTATTATGATTATCTAAGAATAATTTTACAATCCTTAAGAACACGTAAATGTAGTAGAAAACGAAGACGAACTACTAAGACATTGAACATCAACTCATAACTAATTCAACAGATAATAGAACCGCAATGCGCATATAATAGCAGTGTACAGCGGCGGAGATTTGCGGACGGTATCTCGTGGGAGAGACGGGTATCGTAACTTGAGCCGGATTATGTGTACTTATCTTGCTGTGTGTTAGTTTAACAAATATCTTAGCATAAGATTATGATAAATTTTGTTTAGATGATGATAAAGATGAACCAAACCAAGACATCCTTAATAATATTGTGAACAGGTAAGATTTCATTGTTCATTTGTTATATAAAACAATAATGGACTGGATCAACTATTTTTTTTTTATGAAAATAAGGGACGAGACGAGCAGGACGTCCAGCTGATGGTAATTGATTCTTGAAATACCCCAAAAATTCTGAGCAGCACTATAACTGCGCTGGTCACCATGATACATAAGATATTAAGTCTCATTTGCCCAGTAATTTCACTAGCTACGGCACCCTTCAGATCGAGACAAGGTAATGCTTACACATTACTGCTTCACGATAGAAATAGGCGCCGTTGTTGTACCCATAATCAAGCCGGCATCCTGTGCAAAGGAGCCTCCCACTGGTAACACTCCATTTCTACTAAGATTATTAAAATAGAAACGAGAAATAGACATTAGCATTAACTTTATTTAAAATATAGAAATCCCAAAAGCAAACTGTTATGAAAAAATCCCTATAGATAATATTATAACGCATACAGTAAAAATACTATATTATATCTATTGATATCTAAGGCTAAAGAGGAGGGAAACAAACATAATATGTGTATATAATAAACATAATATAACAAGAGCTTTGCGAACCTTATGACGCCTTGAATAAACTTTGTTAAAAGTAAAAGTTTCTTAAATGCTGTTTTGAACATAAGGAATAAGTTATTCTTTTGTTCTCTTCAAACAAAGAGAATAAGTGAAAATGAAAGGCTAGTTAGTATAAATATAAAAGTATCATCTTTATATTAAGCCTTAATAGCTCTAAGCGCTTTTAATCTAAATAAACTACGAAAAGTTGACAACAAACCCCGACGTTAGTGAGTTTCGAGTGTTATTTAAGTACTCTTTATATTTTTAAATGTAACTGAATAGTAATACAGTGCAATCTCGATATAAAAAACTTAAGGGAATTAATGTTTATTCGTTATACCGCGTAATTTATTACAAAATGGTATTTTAGAGAGGATAGATTGGACTTCGATTCGTTTTAATAAAATAAAAAAAGGATTGTGCGGTTTTATGAAACCACGGTAAAAGTGAAACTTTTTTTCACATTATAGTCATTTAACTAAAAATTATTGGAATAATATTCCATTACCTTTAATAACAATTATTTAGATTATATACTCATATTAAAAAAACAAACAAAATTGCGTGGAGCACTGGCACAAATGAGCAATAGTCTTTACACTACACGGTCAGCTGCTGCGAACTATATATAGGCACCGCCCGACCGTCACGCGACATGCAACACAGACGAAAAAGTTTGAGACGATGTAATAAAAGTTTCACTTTAAAAAAAAATATATGTTATAGTTACCAGATATAATAAAAATATGAATATGATATATCTATACATATTTATTTAATAATTAATAAATATCATATATTTTACTAAATCTTATGTCGATGACGTACAGATAAATTGATAAAAGTTAATGATTAAAGTATACCTACACTAACTTTATCATACCTATAGCTAGTTATGAAAACATTCCTCTGAATGGATTCTATTAAAATTTTTAGTCGTATTACGGTTTAATGTTTCGTTAAGTTCAAGTTTGCAAAAATCTTGCCAAACAAATTCTCCGTAGCCTAGTATCCTTACATAGATCACAGAGCTCATTTTGCTCGGGTTTCCTATTTCGAAGCCCCTTACGCAAATAACTTGACACTTTTGGTACACTTGAACAGGGTCATTAGGAGATGATTAGGAACATAATCTTGTGGTTCTATGTTTGTGCGAAATCTTTAGGAGTTTTTTTTTAATATTTATGAGGACACAATTTGATACGGGTTTAGATTATAACGAGATGATTCTCAGTTTTAATATACATAATAATATTATTTACGAGTTTTCACCCTTAATTTCCCCAACATGGACAAATCAATTTGAAATTGTCAAACCTTGATATCTTGTAAGCTGATTGAAATAAATTTTATTAAATAAATTAAAATTTTATTAATAAAGAAAAATGGTTTAATATGTATATGCATGCGATAAAATCATACGATAAAAGCGGTAACTTCATACAGACGCGGTTAGCAAAACGATATATTTTTTATTTCCGGAAACACATGGCGCTGTGAGAGAGAAGAAGCGGCGCAAGAAACTCTCCCAGCATTCTTTATCTGCGCACTTTTCAATAAAAATATACAATATTGTATTTTTTATAAAACATTTAAATTTATTTATATATAATGCCTGAACAGTAGCCGGGACTTTATATTAAAAGTGTAAACAATGTCAAATGGTGCAACACATTTTTTGCTTAAACGGTACTTCAACACGTTTTTTATTGCTGAAGTTAGTTAAACCAGAGAGTTAGGCAAAACAAACAAACAAAAATATATTTTATTTCGTAGGTAAATTGCATTACACTAGAAATATGTCATTTTTGTCTTACAGCTCGTTCCGAAGCTAAAGGACTTCCATCTGTCACGGTCCTGACAAACCAGCCTGGGTTCTTCCGCTACCATCAAACCTTTCATACATACTCTCTTGTTCTTGGTACTCTTGACATGGACCTTTTTATACAACCTGATATTGGAACGTATGTCTAAATTGACTTCTGCAAATATTTCTATTCACATTGTGTCAATGTATCAGTGGGAGGCTCCCTTGCACCGGATGCCGGCTATATTATTGGTACTGCAACGGCACCTATTACTGCCGTGAAGCAGTAATTTATAAGCATTACTGTGTTTCGGTCTGAAGGGCGCCGTCGCTAGTGAAATTACGGGGCAAATGAGACTTCACATGTTTTGTCTCAAGGTGACGAGCGCAGTTGTAGTGCCGCTCATAATTTTTGGGTTTTTCAAGAATCTTGAGCGGCACTGCATTGTAATAGGCAGTGTGTATCAATTGCTATCAGCTGAACGTCCTGCTCTTCTCGTCTCTTATATTCATTTAAAAAATCTACTTTTACCAATCCTCTCTACATTATCAAAGCACCCCACAATGTTCTTATTGATAAGTTTCACTAAAGTTAAGTAAAGTTTTCTATAATATAAAAAAAAAATCATATTTTCATACAGATAAATAAATTTAACTGAATTTGTTCATAACCCCATCATGTTCTTATTGATAAGTTTCACTAAAGCTTCTGTTCTATATTATAAAAAAATAATCACATAGTCTTATAGATAAATAAATTTAACTGAATTTTCAGATTGTTTTATACTCAGAGAATTGAGTCCAGAATAATTATTATTTTTAGTAAAAATAATTTTATTATGATTACGATTGATTTACGAAAAATTTTAAAATCCTTAAGAGCACGAAACTTTAGTAGAAACCCAAGACGAACTACTAAGTCATTGCATTGAACATCAACTCATAACTAATGCAACAGATAATAGAACCGCAATGCGCATATAATAGCAGTGTACAGCGGCGGAGATTTGCGGACGGTATCTCGTGGGAGAGACGTGTATCGTAACTTGAGCCGGCTTATGAGTACTTATCATGCTGTGTGTTGATTTAACAAATATCTTAGCATAAGATTATGATAAATTTTGTTTAGATGATGATAAACCGTTTAGATAATATTATAATCAGTTAAGATTTCATTGTTCATTTGTTATATAAAACAACAATGGACTGGATAACCTAAATTTCTGCTAAGATTATTAAAATAAAAACGCTAAGATTATTAAAATTAAAACGAGAAATAGAGTCTAGCATTAACTTTATTTAAAATATAGAAATCCCAAAGCAAACTATACGATGTGAGCTGAGCTGCTTCCAAAAAATCCGTATAGATAATATCATAACGCATACATAAAAAATACAATATTATATCTATTGATATAT
Source organism: Leptidea juvernica (assembly GCA_949711755.1). Classification (NCBI taxonomy): domain Eukaryota; kingdom Metazoa; phylum Arthropoda; class Insecta; order Lepidoptera; family Pieridae; genus Leptidea; species Leptidea juvernica. The sequence goes on along the minus strand of CATIXQ010000002.1, from coordinate 7,874,105 downwards.
AAGGCTAAAGAGGAGGGAAGCTAACATAATATGGGTATATAATAAACATAATATAACAAAAGCTTTGCGAACCTTATGACGCCTTGAATAAACTTTGTAAAAAGTAAAAGTTTCTTAAATGCTGTTTTGAACATAAGGAATTAGTTATTCTTTTGTTCTCTTCAAACAAAGAGAATAAGTGAAAATGAAAGGCTAGTATAAATAGAAAACTTTCATCTTTATATTAAGCTTAATAGCTTTAAGCGTTGTTAATCTAAATAAACTACGAAAAGTGGACAACAAACCCCGACGTTAGGGAGTTTTGAGTGTTATTTAAGTACTCTTTATATTTTTAAATGTAACCGAATAGTAATACAGTGCAATCTCGATATAAAGAATTTATTCTTACGGGTAGAGGCACTGTTAGAATGTGCGGTGCTTGAAGTTTAAAGGCACTCGTTTGTCTCTGAACATGTCGGAAAATTTGCCGAAAACCTCCCATCCCAACTGAAATCGTCGCTTTATCTCACGTTCCTGTCCGCTCCTCTTGAGACTTATAACTTGACCTAAATATACGTATTCGGCAGCACTGTCGATCCGTTGACCATGCACGGTCACAAATTCAGCCTCGGCATTGCAGCACATAATTTTTGTTTTTAGGCTGTTCATTTTTAGACCAACGTTAAGGGATGCAGAATACAGCTCCTCCAACATACAGGTTAGCCTGTAGGTTCTCAGCGTTGCTGGCTAACAGTACAATATCATCTGCGAAGCGCAAGTGCGACAAGTATTCTCCATTGATGTTAATGCCTCTATTGGACCAATCGACCTTTCTTGTGCAGTAGAATTACCACCGCATTTTTCCATGCATCTAGTTTTACTCACTCGAATAGAGCCTTGTTGAATAAGACCTGGAGCTGTTTTAACACTGGTTTTCCACCGAGCCGCAGATGCTCTTACGTGACTTTGTCCTCTCCTAGCGTCTTTCCTTTCTTCATTCCTTTTAAAGCGTGCTTGATCTCATACAAGCATATTTCAGGCAAATCTTCGGTTTTGTGCCTTGCCAGTTTAGCTCGTGGATCTCTATTTGACCTAGCAGGAGATGGTTCAGTTTTTTGAGAGCTATACAATTCGGAGTAGAATTTCTCTAATACTTCCAGTATTTCCTTGCCTCCGCCAGTAGTAAATTTGTGGATCTGGTAGTTACCACGTTTGAGCTGCTTCCTGAATACATTGGGGCCCCGGTGTTCCTCAATTGTGTCAAGGGTTAGTCCGTGCTACCTCTGCCTATGTTTTTTTCCCAATAGCATACCTATTTTTTTTTATTATTTAAGATGTTGATACCCGATTGATAACGTGATGCTAGCAATAATTTTAGCTCCTCCAGAAGTACGGTGTGGTGATTTGCGACCTTGGGTTTAGTTTTGTGGGTAGGCTTCATTTCCAGAATTATATCAGCCGGAATCTTTAACTCACGAATTCTTAGCACCCTCTGTCCCGCTATACAATAACACAATGAATCCTTAAATTTGCTCGCTCTTGCCGCATGGACCACACGCGACGTGTAATTTATTTATTTATTTATTAAAGCACACCACATCATATACAATACAATTTTCTTAATCTAATGTTACAATTAGTAGTTCTAAAGTATACGACAATTATGGTGAACATAAAAATTACAAAAAATCTCCCTAAATACTTCTAAAAAATGGAACTAATACTATCTAAACTATAATTAAAAAAAAAATGAAAGTACAAATTATAACTTTAACTTATTAAAATAATGAAAATAATGAAGACGAAAAAAAAGAAAAACTACTTATTTGACAAATGCGATTGAGTACGAGCTAAGTGTTTAACAACACTTTCTTTAAACCTGACCAGCCCACCACCGAATATATCAAGTTCTGAATTGGTATCGTTTAACTTATTGTACTCGCGAAGAATTCGAGCGAGAGGCGCCTGAACTCCCAGGTTGGTTTTTACAGAAGGAACTTGGAAGATTCTCTTGATTTTGAACCTTGGGAATAAATATGGGACAGCAAGGTTAACATTCTGCAAGAGGTTACTACATTGTATTTGACCGTTTAAGAGTTTGTACAAAAATATTACTCCAGAAAGAGATCTCCGATCGATCAATGAAATCATATTAAATTTCCTGAAGCGCTGATGGTACGGGTGTCTATGAGAGAATCCAGTACTAATGTATGCAAGGTGTCGCGTGAATGCTCTTTGGATACTCTCGATGCGTTGCGAATGGATCGTATATAGGGGATTCCATATAATACTACCATATTCGATATGACTGCGCACTAGAGCGTTATATATAATTGTTTTCGTTTTGGAGCCGAAACAATTCGAGTTTCGCTTTAGAAATCCTAACATTCGTGTGGATGTGGTAACTACTTTATTAACTTGTGCAATAAACGTTAGTTTGCTATCAATAGTTACCCCCAAGTCACGAATTTCCTGCACTTCTTTTAATGGTGCGCCATCGAGCTCATACACTGTAACAAGCGGTTTTTTCTTCTAGTGTACTTAATATGAAAACATTTGCTTGCATTTAGAATCATACCATTTAATAGGCACCAATCTTTTATACTATTGAGATCACTTTGAACAAAAGCAGCCTCAGAGGCAGAGTTGATAACTTTATAAATTTTTAAATCATCGGCGAAGAGAGAAGCTTTACAATATTTGATATGATTCCTAACGCCATTCACAAATATCAAAAAGAGCAACGGTCCTAGGTGGGATCCCTGGGGAACACCAGATCGCGCAATATATGAATTAGATTCAGTGCCTCCTACAACTACTGACTGAAGTCTATTATGAAGATATGACTCGAACCACTTCAGTAAGTTTCCTCCAATTCCATAATTACTTAGCTTCTGAATCAATAAAGGGTGACTGACTTTATCGAAGGCATTACTAAAATCTGTATATATCGCATCAGTCTGGCGCCCATTGTCCAATTCTTGACATACTTCGGTGACAAAAGAGATGAGGTTCGTTTGAATTGAACGGCCCATCCTGAAACTGATGTTGCTCATCGGAGATCAAACTGTCAATATTTTTGGAGATAACAGGATGAAGGACTGCTTCAAAAAGCTTGGAAAAATAAGACAAAATGCATATAGGACGGTAATTTTTTACGTCGGTAATATCCCCCTTTTTATATACAGGTACAACACGAGACTTTTTCCATTCTTCAGGAAATACACCTTCTTTAAGTGATCTATTGAAGATAATAGTTAAGGGTAATGATATTGCAAACCTACATCGTTTAACAAAGAGAGGAGGAATCGAGTCTGGCCCAGCTCCTTTATTAATGTCGAGTCCTTTTATTTTCTGAGATATTTCAGCTTCACTGAAGCTCAGGGACATCAGAGAATGAACATTACCAATATCGACTAGACTAGAACTGCGAACGCGACGCTGACCACAAGTGTATATAGAAGAAAATTGATATGAAAATAGATTGGCAATATCCGCTGCTGTTTGTGCTGTAACATTATCCATTTTCATACAAGAGGGAAGTGTTGAATGGCCACCTTTTTTATTTTTAACAAAACTCCAAAAACATTTTGGATTATTTGGAATGTTTGCTTCAATATTTCGCTTGTATTTAGTATAGCAATGAAACAGAGATAAGCCTATTCCGTTCCAAAACTCCCTATTTATCTGGTGATATTCTCACTTCAAACCGACAGTAAACTGGTTCAAATATGCAATGCCACAATTAATTATCAATTTGCTCGTTTTCTAAATGGACCACACGCGATATGTAATGAAACACAGATAAGCCTACTGCCATTTCATCAATTTTTATGTCTCTGGCGATATTGTCACTTTGAACAGACAGTAAATTGGTTCAAAATATATACAACACTACAAATAATTCTGAATTTACTCGCTCTTTTCACATGGACCATACGCAACGTGTAATGAAAGAGAGATAAGCCTACTTCCGTTCCACAACTTCCTGTGTCTCTCGTTGATATGTCGCATACTCTTATTAGATATTTTTCTGCCTTACAGTTTAAGTTTTAGAAATAAGTGAGATATCTGCTTTTTATTAGCTATGTTGATTTGAGCTTTGATAATCAGAGTAGAGAACCATGTTCTCTTTCAATGTAGTAATAATAATAATAATAAGTGTTAGTAATACTTACTATGCTCAAATAATTAGCACTAACTGTCAAAAATTTTACCAAAATTTTTCGAAGAGTAAGAAACAAAGTTAGAGACCAATATTTATAAAAATCCAAATTTGTTTGGAGTTGTCTTCAAAACAAACGTGAAGTCAATTCGACAATACCATTCAGTATGATTCTTGAAGATTTAACTGCATCTTATGGTGGGGAAAAAGGATTGGAAACGTTTTTGTAACTTCTTTAATCTATTAATTCTGCATATTATACTCATAAATAAATGCCTGATGATGATTTTATCCAATCTTATAATACCTTAAGCAATATACAATTCTGTGAAACATACATATTTAAGGCAAAAAGTTGTTTTAATTCTATTTGTCTTGAGTCAATAAAGGATCTAGTCCAAAAGGTCCAGATAAACTACCACCATTATTTATTAAACGTTCCGCTACATCGTTGAAATTCCCATTATTGATGATTTCATCACTTATCTATCCCAAGGGGGGTTTGCACTTTTCTATTGTTCAAATGGAAGAGTGCACGAATTATTCTAATGCACAAAAGGAGTTCGAGGAGTTGTTATTTATAATCAACGAATTATTATTCAAAGGGGCTGCCCTTAAATGATTTGTATTCAAAAAGCTTCACAAAAGGTCGCTCAATTCATACAAATATAGTAAACTTTATATCTAATCTTTCCAAGCTTGTTGACCTTGCCAAACAAGTTGACGTCGTAATATATACTGATTTTTCTAACGCTTTTCATAAAGTGAACAACTATCAAAACGACGTTTTCACGAGTACCACGACTGTTTAGGCATTACAATGATCTAAATGAATAGAGAAATAGAGAACTAAGATAATATTCTCCAATAATCTACAAGAATATAAACATAACTTACGGAAAATTTATTGAATTAGGCGTTACTTTGTGGAAATCCATAATTATACAAATGATTTAAGTTTTCTTTAGTGTTAATTCCGCCAATATTTGTTTTTAAAACAATTCTGAATTGTTTTAATAACTTACGGAAACATCTCAACCTAAGTTTATTTTTCTTATCTTTTTATAATTTTTTAATGTGTCCTGTTATGTAATGTTAAAATTTAAAGTATAGTCTAATAATACTTAACAAAATATTGTGTTGTTTTTCACTAGAGTGTTTTATATATTTATAACACAGAAAAAGCAGAATAGTTTTATTTTATATTTTATTTTATAACTTTAAAACTAAGGGCCGAGAGTTGCATGAACTCTAAATAAGAAGAAGATAGATTGGTATTCCTTTAATTTCCCACGGGTGGAGAAAACCATTTATAAAATTGGGTTGGAAATAATTACAGTGATAGGTTCCATTTTGCTATATTTAATTCCAAAATAATTTGAAGTCGGTATTTTGTGATTAATTGTTTTACAGAATAGAAGGATCAAGAATCGTGGCTTCTAATTCTAATTAGTCAGCACCGACCACATTCTCCTGCAAGACCAGCGGAAGCACGGGAGCATTACCAGTACTTTAGGTAGGTGTTTGAAGGTACTCGTGTCGTATCATCCTGGAATCCCCGCTCAAGAAAGTTCATTTTATAGTTTGGTTTGAAGGGCTTTTGGTGTTAGACACATTAATTTATTGGGGATAATATCTTACTGGAGTGTGGAAAATAAATTATTAATATTACGATACTTTAGTTTAATATCAATACTAGCTGACCCGGCAAACGTTGTTTTATATAATTTATATAAATGATTTTTAGTGTTCGATCGTTTTTTCTCAGATTTAATTTTTAAAGCCGACCACGAAAAGGTCTTTCCATTTTTCGGGTTAATATTTTATAGCATAAGACACTCACAAAAAATGTGACTTTCTCATGGTAAGAAAAATTTTAAAATCGTTTCAGTATATGAAGAGATTATCATTATTAGAAGTTATTTTATTTATCGTCAACATTTCAATGTTTTTATATTATTTATATTCCACCTTCGCACGACACGCCACAAGTTAGGATATCATCCCCACCATCTGGATGTGTGCGGTTTTCAAGGAGCTTTTTTCCACGTACTACAAAGCTGTGGAATGAGCTTCCTTGTGCGGTGTTTCCAGGACGATACGACATGGGTACCTTCAAAAAAAGCGCGTACACCTTTATTAAAGGCCGGCAACGCTCTTGTGATTCCTCTGGTGTTGCAAGAGAATGTGGGCGGCGGTGATCACTTAACACCAGGTGACCCGTACGCTCGTATGTCCTCCTATTTCATAAAAAAAATTGCTATTTGGAACGGAGACAAATCCAACAAATTAAAAATCATGAAAATCAATCCAGCCGTTCTCCAGATATAAGTGTCCGAACAACTGTGTAATGTATGTAAAACTCCTTATGTGGAACTGGAGTCACGCCAGGCTAAGAAGCAAATGCAGTTTCGACTTTGTAGCGCTCCGAGCCAGTGGCACACCGTTGGATCCATTAAACATGAAAATAAAAAAAAAACATTAAAAATTATTTCATAAGATGCAATTAAAACGTAAACACTATATAGTTTAACATCGTGTCATGTTCCTTTATGTTCGCTTTTGGTCGAACCTGACCAAATGTCCCATCCCTGTCGAGTAAATGTAAAGATCTCACCAACTATGTCACTGATACACAGATTCACAGCCAAGGGACATTCGTCAGTGGTCTTCCATAGCTTGAGCCTGTATGTATCATGCGAATACTATGCAATGCATCACATGACATCACACGCTGTTCTGCACTACGCATTGCAGCACATTTGTTTCTGTATATTACCAAAATTCATTACAAAGTACAACTGTAAACATAATAATAAAAGTTTATCTCATGCTCAGCATCATGGGACTCACAAGTTACGACATGTCTTAAGACAATACCATTAGCTTAATGTATTAGTTAATTTACTACTATGATTTACGGAAAATAAAATAACAAAATAGCAACTCCCTTTAATTCCTAACGTAATAGCTAAATATTGACGGTAACGTGAACTTATGTTTACAAAAATGAATCTCGTATAAATTTAAACAATTTATTAATTCAATTTGTACGTTTGTAGGGTGGCGCAAAATATTTTTTAAACAGTAGCTATGCAACCCTTTTTTTGTTTTAAATCTACCTTCAAAAATAACATCGAATAATCGGTAAAAACTACATACTGAATGAAAAGGATTTAGTGTGCAATTTATCCAGAAATTTTTAAGTTACATAGAAAGAACACACGATACGAATTTCGAGCAGGGTCCATGTATATCGACGTCAAAAGAGAGCTATGAAACGAATGACAAAGGCTATTTACAACACATACATAAGGTTAGTGAGTGGAAGAAAGATATTTAGTTCGGTCTACAAATTACACTTAAATAAAGTGATAAAATAACATAAACTTCGACAGAGATGAATTTCGAAAGATATAATAGGGTACAACAGTAGAAATAAAATGCCAAAATGACATAATTCCCATTTTTATTAAATAAGTTATTCATGGTCAATCTCCAATGTTTTCAGTATTTCTGTTGAAAACGGTAAGCTTTATCAAGCAGCTCCATAAACAGCAAGTTGAAAGTGAAATCCTTTTGAGATTTCCATTTGAGGAGGAGATTCAATTTTATTTGCAATAAAAATCAGTTTTGTCGGAGCTTATATTATTTAAATGTATATTTTCACCATTTATGTGATTTTCATTAGCTGTCGTTCTTTGTATGTAAACAAGGATTTTTGCAAACGAAATTGGGGGCAGAATTTAAAATTCATGATGAGATTTTTAATATATTGATTAGTCTGGGTCGAGAATGTGTAATGAAATAGCTGTGATATTTCTGAGTGATTCATAGTGGTCGGCCAGGGTTTGTTAACATTTACGGAATAACTAAATTTGGGTTTGCCTTCCAGGTGACCGGAAACCGCTTTTGACAGATTTTGTGACCTAGAATTTAATTACTTAGTGAAGTGTTGAGTGCAATATTACCAAAGAGCGAATTTCGACAAATGGAGTTTCCTCAATACTATGCTTAACTAATAGATTAACTAAACATTAATGTAGGTATGTAAAATTGTACTCTGGTCCAAACTTGATGTATCTTCAGAAAAGTAAGCCATAGTATTCAGGGGTTGTCGAATGTAAAGTTCATAATGTTTGGACGAGATCAGTTTTAGCTGTGCTATGATCGTCTTGTTTTTTAAATTCTGTTATGATAATGGCACGGTACTGAAAATATGCACATTTTTGTATTGCACTCATGAGTTTGTTATACAATATCGATTATATATAACTGGATTCAGACTATATATAACATCGGTGTAGTACTTGTATTGGACCAATCTAATGCCCTTAATCAGGGTGAGTGAGATGATTTCGCGTCCATTGTAACTCTTCACCAATTGAGCGTACTTTAGAAGTTTCAAATATGTATATGGCTGATGTGGGTCGTTAAATTTCTCATAAGTATAGATTGAAGTGATATTCATATAGTATCATCAAAGGCTTCCTCCAAAGATTTCCACGACGATCGGTCCTGCGCTGCCCTCATCCAACGTATTTCGCAAACTTGACCAGATCGTCGGTCCATCTTGTGGGGGTCCTACCAACACTGCGTCTTCCGGTATATGTATATTGTTCATGATGTTTATTCGAATTACACACAAGAGGTGTTATAAATTGTAATTATAATAATAATGCAGCAGTGTTCACCTCTTTCAGTGTGAAGCGTATCGGGTGTGGGTCAGTATCTGCAATGCCCTGAGCATAAGACGAGTTTTTACTCTGTGTTCTTGGGGGCTCTAACCTAAACTGTTCTTTGAAACTAGTAGCTATGTTTTTAGAACCGCTAATTCCATTTACCTCCATGGGATGGCTCGCCTTTGCATTCAGCCTGTTTGTTTGGCGCCATAAACTACCTAATTGTTTAGCATGACGTGGCTAGGATATCCATTTTAATCTGGTCTTCATTATCCTGACACCACTTAAGTTTTTTTTTAAACAATTTTCGTGACTCGAACATGTCATCGTACACAACTCCACTAGAAGGCCTCCCCGCTGATACCCAGGACTGAAAACAATGGCAAGCTCTAACATGTAAAGGTCTTACATGCCTATTCCAACCCATTATGTACCTTTTCCTATTCAGCGGTGCCGATTTGTAACTTAGCTTAGCGGCATCCTGCAATATATTAATAACAGCCGAGTACATTTTGTTTATTATACATTTATGTTCAGGCTTGTCACATCGTCTATCACAGCGTACCGCTAAGTCTCCCAGAAAATCAATGTTACTCAACCCATTGTTACAAATATCCATATAGAGGCTAATCTGATGGGCATTCCTATTTCCCCATACTATTTTATTCACCTGAGAGCGTGGTTCAAAATTGATTGCGATTGATAAGTAAGAAATAAGAGATTTTCATGTTCTTAAATAGTGCTAACTGTTATTTTATTGGGTTCATTGTTGTATGATCAATTGAGATACACGATTTTCATTAGATTGTATACTAAAAATATGAGAATACATACATACGAGGCATACATTCTATTGTTATGATACATAAGTATCCTTCCCTACTCTGTGGTTACGATTTGCTTGTTTTGAATGTTTTTGAGAATGAAACCTTTTCTTTACTAGTATTTAGGATTAGAGAAACACATGTTCGCTACATCCATTACCAGCTGTAGGATATGATACAAACATTGTTCAATGTTTATTCCATATTTCTCATCCAAAATAACATCTACACATAAATACTTTATGGAAATCCTCGTAACGGTTACAAATTTGAAGTTGGACGGAATCCAGAGTTTTAATTAATTCCGCGTATGCAGGCAGACTTCGATGTGGGTCAAACACAAAAACATAGTTTATAGCACGTGACGCTAAACGTTGGAAGCTATCTTGCCTATGTAAAGTTGAACATATAATTAATTGCATCTATATGGCATTTATTGGAATTTGGGAGCCTTGTTGGCGCAATTGATAGAATTTCGCACCTATTTCTGCCATGAAGCAGTAATGTATAATCATTACTGGGCAAATGAGACTTAACATCTTATGCCTCAAGGTGACGAGCGCAATTGTAGTGCCAGAATTTTTGGGCTTTTTAAGAATCCTGAGTGGCACTGCATTGTAATCGGCAGGGTGTATCAATTGCCATCATCTGATCGTCCTGCTCGTCTCGTCCCGTATTTTCACAAAAAAAAATTCAAGACTTGATTCTCTTCCGTCACGTGACAATGTGTTTGCGGTTTTAGAATCCATATTTATATTTGTATCGTCGGTTTTATGATTCCTCGTGTGTTTCAAGAGAGATTGCCGCGATGAACACATATCATCAGATGATCCGTGGAGATGCTAGTCAGTCCCCCTCTTCCAAAAAATAATTGGGAATTTTAAATAATGTGAAAATTATTATTTAAGACTAGCTATTTGCCGAAAATAAAACAAGAGACATTTTAAAAACGAGTACGTATTATTCAATATTTCAAAAATGTGCAAAGCTTTTAACGCGACTGAAAATTGATTAAATTACCCTATGGTTTTTTATAAATTTGTCAATAGTCTTATTTAAGCTTATTTTAAGTTATTTTCTAACTGCTGGGATTATAAATACAAACTTTTATTTGAACCAAAATTTATGGACGATGCAGGTATTGCTCACGCCTCTAGAGATTACATGCCCGTTGCTCTAAGCCCAATCAATGTAACGTTACGTAGAGAAAACAGATTGAAAATATAGAATACTAGCTGACCCGGCAAACGTTGTTTTGCCATATAAAGTATAATTCACGCGATAGTTTTATAAGTAATAAAATATTGCCTATATTATAGCCTGTACATCATTTTGTTCTATTGTCAATAGTTTTTGCAGCGCACGCAAAAATAGGTTTTTGATTTTACACCTTGTGTTACAAAATAGCAATTTTATTACGGATCCCTAATTTTGAAAAAAAAAAAAACATAGCCTATAGCCTTCCTCGATAAATGGACTACCCAACACTGAAAGAATTATTCAAATCGGACCAGTAGTACCAGAGATTAGCGCGTTCAAACAAACAAACACTGCAGCTTTATAATATTAGTAGTATATTTCTTTTATTTTATTCTCTCATAGACACCGACACCATCAGCACGATATTTCTATACAGTATCTTAAGCGGTCAAATACAAGCAACCTCAATGAACCAAATGAAGTAACCTCTTGAAGAAAATTAATATTGCCGTCCATTAATCATTCCCAAGATTCACAATCAAACGAATCTTCCAAGTTCCTTCTGTTAACTACTAACCTGGGAGTTCAGGAGCCTCTCGCTCGAATGATTCGCGAGTGCAATAATATAAACGATACCAATTCAGAGCTTGATTTGTTAAGCACTTGAAAGCGTTGTTAAGCACTTAGCACTATACTCAATCTGCAATAGTCAAATAAGTAGTTTTTCTTTTTTAATTAATAGGTTAAATTTATAATTCCTACTTTTATTTCTTCTTTTGATTTTTTTTTTGTTTGTATTTTTTTGTAATTTTTATACTAACCATATTTGTCAAAATATCTTAGAAAAACAAATTGTTACTTAAGATGAATAATAATAAATAAAATAAATTAAAATGAATAAGCCTATGAAATAATAACTATTGTATGATTGATGTTAATCTAAGTTTGCTTGGGATGTATATCTTTATTTTAGTATAGTATAGTATATTATAATTGTTACAGAAATTAAAACGTGAACTGACTATGTATTCCACTATAAGTCTGCATGCCTTATGGGTTAGGATAAGAGCACCTGTTAATTATAAGCCAACAACATCTTATTATTACCTTATCTTGCAAATTAAGTTGATTTGATTTGATTTGAGATATAAAAAATTGTGATGTTATTTACTTTAATAAATAAAAAAAACGTTGTTTTGTAGTACCTTAACTTAGAAAAAATTTTACACTTTGATATTTCTTTCTATTTTAAAAGTACGTAAGTTGACATTACTTCTGTTGTTTCTTAAAGGGAAAAAAATTTGTTGATTATCGTTGTTTTATTCATTTTGTATTAAGTCTCGCTGAAAAGTATAAGAGTTCCCGAGGGATCGCCATATGAATTTAATGCATGCGAAGTGGTGGGCAGAAGCCGCCCCCTCTTATATTTGAACAGCAAAAAAATCTTCTGATACTTTTAACTTGAACAAAGGCAACCATTGAAAGGCTCTATTTTAAAGGACGTAAACTCTAACAAACACAAACTCTCCATTAGATTTTCACTAAAACTAAATTGCCATAAAATGCATGTTTAAAACGTTTCCGCATAAATATTCTATTTATAACTTTACCTGAGAGCAGTTTAAATTAAAACCGCAGAGAGTTTTAGCAAAATTTTCAGAGTTGTAGCAATAGTTCCAAAAAGTGGAACCATTATTTCAATTCAAATATTTTTATTGTAAGAGGATATGAAATCAAATATTATAAAAATTCAAAAAACCCATTCGAAAATTATTGCCTCAGACCTGAGCACAAAAATTATAATCTAAATTATGTGCATACTGAATATTTTATGAAACATATCTATAGTTATGGTTTCTAGTTTGGTTATTATATTGTTTAAGTAATCAAAATAAAAAGATATAGTTTTATGGGACCAGGTAGGAACGAAGTTCCATTGGATAATATAGAAGCAACACAATTTGCAAAAAAAAAAAATATATCCTTCAATTTTATATATTGTAGTATCTTGATTTTTTTTAGCTGATTGGTTTTATTTAAGTACATAAAAGTATTTAGGAAATTTAGTATTTTAGAAAAGAACAAATAACGCAAAATAAACAACAAAAAAAAATAGTAATTTAAATTAGTAAGTAAAATAAAAAAGCATGATTCTTTATTTTTTTGAACAGTATAAAATTGCATAAATAAAAAAATATATATTAATCAATTCTCATTCTTAAATTCTATTGCTGAAATTATTGGCTTGTGGTTACAAAAATGAAAAAAAAATCAATCAATAGTTATTACCATATCTCGTTGTTGATTCTTTTTTCTGCAAGAAATGGTTTGCTTTCTCTCATTCCTTCTCTTTGGAGGAGTGGGAACTCCACCTCGCCAATGCATAGTATATACTCATGAATTCATGTACAAGCAACGCGCATGCGTCATTCTTTCTTTATATCACTTCCGTTAAATGTTTTTCTTAAGGTTTTTGTCTCACATTATTTTCAATTTGGAGCGCAACAAGCCTGCTGTAAGGAATAGGAAAGGTATAAAATACTTATAATATAATACCTTATTTATTTATTAAACGACCTAATAGAATAATTCAATTATAATTACACGCGTTCTAATCTAATTATAAATAAAATGAAATAAAGCTTGGTATTTAGAACTAAATCCGATATCCGTATCAAGCGTGATAAGTCTATAATGGTACGAATAGCTTGTTATTGAATAGTTGAGTCGAAATTAAATGCAAGATTGCTTCTTGTATAAAATAAAATGATAATTCATTGTTATTTAAATGCAAATTAAATGTTTTACTTATTAAGACGACCTGTATAGCCGAGTGGTTAGCGATCCTACCTACTAAGCTAGAGGTCCCGGGTTCGAATCCCGGTAGGTGCAAGCATTTATATGATGAATATGGATGTTTGTTTCATGGATGTTTAAATGTATTTATGTATGTTTATATGAATTTATGTATCCTTACTTAAGTAAGTATATAGTATTAAATATATCATTGTCTTGTAACCCATAACACAGGCTATATATGATTAACTTGCGGCAAGATAATTAGTGTAAAAAGTGTGTCAATATTTAAAAAAAATAAAAAAAAAAATTAAACATATTTGTTTTTATTTATATTCATGTTTTTTATTGGAAATATGATTTTTGTTGCAAAGCATAAACATTTATTAATTGTTTTACTTAGATTAGAGTTTATATTCGCGGTATGTATTCAAATGATAATATTATTATAATATGTAGATATATAGATACCGCACCCGCTGACAGTTGACACACACACTGGTGCTTTGGATATCGTGTTGAAAGAAATGCCTGACATTAAATATGTGATGAGAAGGTAAATGGACCGAAGAATCACCATTCGCAGAATATGTTTATTACGCAGGTATTATCCTTAATATGTTTGTTTCCATTTCTAGTGCCTGAAGTTTACCAAAAATAAGCTTGCTGACAGTAAGCAAATAGACGTGAACAATTTTATAAGCGACTTCAAAAAAGGAGGAGGTTCTCAATTCGTTGGTATTTTTTTTATGTTTATTACCTCAGAAATTTCGACTGGGTGAACCGAATTTGATAATTTTTTTTTATTTGAAAACTGGTGCTTCGCGTGTGGTCCAATTTGGCCCAGATCTGACAATGGCATCCATGAGAAATCCATAAAGGTCTTAAACTTACTATATTTTATATACTGCTAATAATGCTATATATACACCAACTCCAAATATAACAATACTCATAATTAGAAGTAGATAAATTAATAAATTTGTGCAAAAATTACATTACATTTTTTATAATAATATTAATATTGCACTAAAATATATAATAGTAAAATAAAATTTATTTTTAATTGAAACTTATGTAATTACACTTATTTATTGTTTCATATACAAATATCTGAATTTAATAATATATTATGAATGTTGTTGGAAATTAAATTGTGACAATTTATTTCGAAATGTGATCAAAATCAACAATTTTGTTAATTAAGCTTCGTTTCCTCATAATTTTAATAACTTTTATTATATAATATTTGTGTGGGTCTGAATACACAATAATTTTCCGCACGCATTTAATTAATTTTATTATGCTTTACAGTTTGATATAGGCGCCGAATTATCGGAATAGCAATGATATTGATGATATATTCATTTAATTATATAAATAAAACTGAACTGTCTTTGGCAACAAGCATTAAAAGCATTTAGTAAGTTCGTTAAATGAGCTGGGTAGCAACATGATCAAATCAGATTTATTCAATTTGGTTAAAAAATAACACTGAAGAATGTCCATTTTATACATTTATCATTTAACACCACTTCGGAAGAAGTTGAGATTTAATAAGAAGAATTGACAAGATACTTATTGTCGCTCTTTTTGATCAATATTTACAGTTTCATGATCTTTTTTTTAATTAAATGTATGTGAAACGATGCAAATATACTGAATCGTAATGGCTTAACGAGTCAGTTAAAAAAATTAAATTAATTAAAAAAACACAAAAGTTATTGGCAAATGCGTCAATCGTTATGTTCTGTACATAAATAAAGGTATTATGGAAGCATTATAGCAACATGCATGAAGCAGAATTTCTAATAACATGATCATCCAACCACCATAATAGTATAGGATTTCTGTATAGAACGACCTTCACTGAGCTGGTTATTGGATGAAACTTATTTTGTATGAAATTTAATATGTCAATAAAAATATTGCAAATGTAATGTATTTGCTAGGCAACCCATATGGATTTCAGTCCAGGATACGATTAACTTGCACCGGTCTGGATATTGAATTAAACTTAAATAAATACAAATTGTTTATTTTCTTTATCAAGTATGTACATATATCAATACTCATGATTGGAGCCTCCTTTTAAGCACTATAGCGCCTGTGTTAGAAGACTCCACTCTTCCATAGCTTATTAATATTTATTACATTATTTACAGACAATCAAACTCTAATTACTAAGAAGTATATCTAAAAAGTATGTATACTAAGAAATAAGGTGTATGTGTGCATTGGGTGTGTTGTGAGTAATAAGTAAGGTGTGAGAGGTATTATGAAGTGTGTGTGACTCAGTGTGTATTTGTGATCAAATGAATGAATCTTCTATAAGTATGTCTATAAAGAAATGTTTGTGTTACTGTTCAATTAATATGATTGTGTTAAAAATTCTTCAGTTTCTGTATAAGTGAGTGAATTTATCCAACTTACTAGCATTTTTTACAGTCATAAAGTTGTTTTGAATGGATATACATTTCCTTGTTTACCCTATTGCAAAGCATGGCTGAGAGCTTGCTGTACTGGCGAATTTTTGCAATAATATACCTTCTTCTTTTTCTTAAAATGCTTGCATCATAGGGAAGAGATTTAAATGGTTTTAGAACTATAGTTATCATACTATGCTATATAATAATAAAAATAAATTCAATAAATAGCATAATATGAAATAGCGAATGGGCAAGTTGAATCCAAGCTTAGAAAAGACAATATTACAAAATTGCAAATAATTACTAAAACATTCTTACAACAAACAAATGCTTTAACTGTTTCTGTTTGCGATTCTTCTCGTTCACCGTCATAAACTCTTGTAAAACATGGTGACATAATAAGGGTCCTAGTAATTTCGCCAAACCCTTGTATAAGACTTCTCTTAAGATATGTTACAATTATTCCCAGACGATTCAAACCTATAATTGCTTTTTCTGAACCATACAGAGGTCACGTACAAAATTACTGTAGCTCCGGACTTGCTACGTTATAACTATAACCAAATCACTGTAAAGTTTGAATGCTTCGGTGATAAGATTTTGGGCTAAATTTTTGCAGAATTATTGTTAATTGATAATAATTTATATTTATCATTATATTTATTAAGGTGTGTCTAACAGAGAGAACGTATTCAAGGAAAATTTTTTGAAGATTTAGATTATATTATGATGACAGATAGATGACAGCTGACAAAAATTGCGTTCCGTTCCTATAATAATTGTACCTGTACACTTCAGTTTATGTTGTGCTTAATGATATTTTGGTTAGACACAAGCTTAACACTGTTTTATAATAGAAAAACCTAAACTCCATTTTAGACGTCGTTATTGTTAGGTCAGTGAACGTTGTTATAGTTAGGACACTGTTCAATAAAAGACATGTCTAAGCTATGTTTAATTTATTCATTATTTATTATTTAATTTATTTTATTTATTATTTTATTCTGTAATATTACTGCAAATGTCCAAGCTTAAAGAGAGTGTAGAGTAATAGTAATAGTTATTATGTTAGTAAATATTTTACAAGTATAGCGATTTAGTTCCACCGGTTTATTACGATCAAAAACATTCCCGGTGGCCGGTCACGTAACTCGAGTATTGGTCTCGACTTTATTCTTGTGCACGCTAGTATCAGCTCGAATAGGGACCATCTTACAGGGCTCAATCGAATGCCGTTACGTAGAGACGCGCCTAATTGTTTATCTTTTCTCTTAATAGTTGTTCAAGCTGATTTTTGTTGCCAAATTCCAACATCGTACAATCTATAATCACAGCTAAACTATAACTTTCATCAGCGTTGCTCCACGGAACTTCCCTCCATACACAACAAAACTGTGGAAAATCTTTCTTGCGCCGTGTCTATAGCTCGATACTTGGTGCTTTCAAAATGGCACGCAACACTCATATTGCCTCAGGTATAACAAGGAAATAGGTGCGTGGTGATTTTCTTACAATCAGGTGACCCGTACGTTTATTGTCCTCGTTTTCCATAACGATCTTTTACATCACATTAAGTACGTCTCGTATATTGATTAAATAATTAATTGAATATTTAAAATAGATAAATAGAATAGTTCAACTTCCCCAAAACGTGTTGCTGTGATTTATTATTGTTATAATTATTATTATTATTTGATTTGATGACATATTCCATCTTCGCACGACACGCCACAAGTTACGATATCATCCCCACCATCTGGATGCGTGGCGGTCCTCTACAGTGCGGTTTTCAAGGAGCTTTCTTCCTCTTACTACGAAGCTGTGGAATGAACTTCCTTGTGCGGTGTTTCCGGGACGATACGACATGGGTACCTTCAAGAAAAGCGCGTACAACCTCCTTAAAGGCCGGCAACGCTCTTGTGATTCCTCTGGTGTTGCAAGAGAGTGTGGGCGGCGGTGATCACTTAACACCAGGTGACCCGTACGCTCGTTTGTCCTCCTATTCCATAAAAAAAAACATATCATTTTTACATTTCACCAATGACGAGTGTATATTAATCAAATCTGTTATAAATAGCGGGCTTCGTGTTGTATATCACTGTTGATGTATCTAAAACAAAAAAGACACACGCAAAATATAAAAAGGGCTAGTTGGTTAAGAAAAAAAAATAAAGGTGTACATTGTTTTGGTAAATGAATGAACATAGAATATAAACAAAAGGGGAATTGAGAAAGGAGAGTAAGGATGCTGTGATTTAGATATTGAGAAAATTTTACTTGTTCATATATCAACGTCACTTCACTGATATCTTAGAGCAGACTCACAAAATGTCAACTGTCATTGTCAATATAAAAACACTAAGCAAAACCAAACACTTACGAACACGAAACACTTAAAATAATGAATATTTAATATGGGAAGTGGCGTTGCTACATTCAAACAAAGTACATTTGTATGAAAGAAGAGGACAAACGAGCATATATAAACCCATTTGTCGTATCACCGCTCTTCGACAACACTTCCCTTACAGTCTCGCCAAGTATCGGAATACTGGGTCTCGAAATCTCGAGCGATTGCCAATCCCGCGGTCATCTGGAGAGCAAAGCCAAATTGGCTTCGTAGAAACTGGGCGTCATAAATAGAGCAAGGGAATACTTCAAGCCGGCTTTGGCGTATTGCTATCTTGTCTGGTCTGGTGCACCCCAGTATCAGCTCTATCCAATTGACCGCGTGCAACGCAGAGCAGCTTGTATTGTCGGGGACCCAGTGCTCTGTGAACGGCTGGATCTTATGGAAGGAACTTGGCAATGCGTAGAGATGTCGCTTCATTGTGTGTCTTCTACCGCATTTATCACGGGGAGTGTTTCGAAGATTGTGATTTCTTCCGCCGAATTCCACCTTCACACGACACGCCACAAATTAGTATATCATCACCACCATCTGGATGTATAGCGGCCCTCCACAGTGCGGTTTTCATGGAGCTTTATTCTACGTACTACAAAATTGTGGAATAAGCTTCCTTGTGCGGTGTTTCCAGGATAATACGACATGGCTACCTTCAAAATAAGCGCGTAGACCTTCCTCAATGCCGGCAATGCTCCTATGATTCCTCTGGTGTTTCAAGAGAATGTGAGCTGCGGTGATCACTTAACACAAGCTGATGACCCGTACGCTCGGTTGTCCTCCTTTCCATAAAAAAAATTAGTGTCACCTGATGCTATTTGAATAACCTATACTCCCTTCTTACACCAGAGGAATCACAGAAACGCCGTCCACCATATAAATATTCTTGAATAAATTTAATATTGTAAGCGATACAGCAATTGACCTCACCATTTTGAGACATAGGATGTTAAATCTCATCAGCCCAATACCATTACCATTTGCTACGGGCACTTCAATGAATAATGTTAGCACATTACTGATGCCGTGTTGTCACTCAATGACCATATTGATTAAATATCGAATAATGCATATTGTATTGACTTTATAACACTCGTCTCTAAGGTGTTTAAAGATTTAAGTGTAAATTCAAATATTAGGTGTACACAGTGAAACTATTTAAGGAGACATCCTTATGTCCTTATGTCTATTTCATGTTTAAGGATGTATATGTATTTGCTGAATAAATAAATAATAGTTTAAAAAAAACTAGACTTTTTAACTTAACTTTTCAACAATAAAATATTTTTTTTCCACTATTTTTTATTCAAATTTTTTAAGATTTTTTTTCTATTTTTTAGTGGGATTTTCTATAAAAGCGTATTTTTTTAGTTTTTTTTTAAACAAATATTTTTTTTTGTTATATTGAATTGTCATCGGTCCTTAATAAGTGTGCCAAATTGAGTTGATCCGACGTTTTGAAGGGGGTTAAAATCATGTTCAAAGATTCCGTTACATACTAACATACTTATAAAGTTAATAAAAGCGTATTAAAAAGGCCACTGTGGTGTACACTTAAAGTGCACCCTGCTGTAGTTAAGTGATTCCAACATAAAAAAATGGGATATCTTGACAATTTCACAAAATATATTTTATAATATTACCGTAAAAATAACTGTATTATATAAATATTTTTTTAAGGCTTTTTATTTTAATTCTAAACAATGTCAACAACAAAAACTTAACAATATAATTGAGTGATCATTCACATGTGAGAACTCTCCGCATAAATTCATATAACTTATCTCGATGTCTTTATATTAGATTTATAGTTTACTAGATGGCCCGGCAGTCGATGTACGAGGGCGGCACTGAAAATTTCGGGAATCAAGGAAGTGACACAACATTACTATTTAAAAATGTATTTATTGCTTTTCAAAGTATTCTCCGCGAAATTTGACACATTTTTCCATACGATGGAACCAGTCATTGAAGCAACCATTCCATTCGGAAGTTAGGGTCTCCAAAATGGCCGTTATGTGGGCGTTCACAGCTTCTTCAGATGATGAAAATCTCTGACTACGCAATTTATTCTTTATTTAAGGGCAAGTATACAAATCATTAGGGCTTAGTTCGGGGCTGTACGGTAGATGTTCTAACAATTCTATGTTTTCTTGCTGTAAAAACTCTTTTGTTCGGTGCGCGGTGTGAGAACTCGCATTGTCGTGATGGAGGATGATGCGGCGGTTGCAGTTCTCTTTACGGAGTTCAGAAACGACCTGTGGCAAACAAATGCTAGCATACCATTTTGCATTAACCGTACTTTGTCCCTCAAGAGGAATAGTCGCAACATGGCCGGTTTTTGAGACAAACGTGGCCACCATTTTTTTTGCAACACTCCGTGAACGAGCAATTTTTGGTAACTCATTTTCGAACAGCGAATCTCGTGACTGGTTTTTTGTTTCGGGTTCGTACGCGTATATCCAGGATTCGTCATCTGATACGATGTTGTATACAGCATTTGAGGATCCTGCGTGGAATCTTTCGAGAGTTCTGACGCACCAAGTAACGCGAGCCGCTTTTTGCTCTTCATAGAACAAAAGAGACATTTCTAAAACCACGTATACGCGATCCGCGTATCGCTAATTATAACTTAGTCAGGAATGATCGCACCACCCGTATGGGCGGTACCCTCATTTATTTTAAAAGGTCTCTACACTGCATACCTATAGATCCTCCGGTCCTCACTAACATCGAGGCCTCTGCCATCCGAGTCAGTATGGGGAATCACCAGCCGATCACTGTTATTTCAGCTTATCTTACGCCTACCAAACAAGTATTAGACACAGATATAGAAGCATTACTCGGCCACGGAGCCGCAGTCATAGTGGGCGGCGATCTTAACGCCAAACACTCCAGCTGGAACAGTAGAGCCACAAATAGAAACGGAATCTTATTAGATTCGCTGACAAACACGCTGAACTTTTCAGTAATAGCACCCGACGAACCAACACGTTATCCGGATAACGTCGCGCACCGACCCGACATTCTAGACGTTGCGTTACTTAAAAACGTAACGCTCAATGTAAATTCAATCGAGGTTTTTCACGAATTAGAGTCAGACCACCGGCCCGTTGTCCTAAATCTAGGCCCACCGGTTAACTTTCAACCACCGACAAAAACAGTGATCGACTGGCAACGGCTGGAAAAGGATCTCGAGTCTATCAAGTCCGACGACCTTGACCTTATACCGGACGTCATCGACTCGGTCGACACGGCTCACAGTGCTATCTCTCATGTGACATCACATATACAGAATAGGATCAAGGCCTGCTCCAGGCAGGTTCCGACGATGCAACCGCATCGCCTAAACCTGCCTCCAGAGGTCAGGAACTTACTCACACAGAAGCACAGAGCCACAAGACTTTACGATAGGTATCCGTCGGTCGAGAATAGGCGCCACCTCCGCTACCTACAGCGGGTGGTACGGGAACGTATCGCGGAACTCCGCGGCGAACGTTGGGACCGCTTGCTCGGCAACCTTAAGCCATCACATGTGGCTTTCTGGAAGCTGCCTCGCGCGTTCAAACAGGAGCCGCCCACTGTTATGCCTCCTTTGGACAGATCGGGACTGCAGCCGGCGCTCGATGACAATGAGAAGGCTGAATGCCTCGCCGATAGTCTCGAGAGTCAGTGCTCTCCAAATGCAGCAGCCGACCCGACACACGTTGACGAAGTTGATCGTGAAGTTGAACGTCGCTCCGCTCTGAGCCCTTCAGGCGATGTAATAAAACCCACCTCTTACGAAGAGGTGAAGCTAATCATTAAGGAGCTTCACTCCAAGAAGGCCCCGGGGCCCGACACTATAAACAATAGGGTTCTTAAAATCCTACCCTCGACTCTTATTACTTTATTGGTTACTATTTTTAATATTCTATTGTCTAATAGCGCGTTCCCCGAACAATGGAAGGATTCCATTGTTATCGGTATCCCAAAACCCAATAAACCTAAAGCTAATCCGAGTAGCTATAGGCCTATTAGATTAATTAACTCGATCGGAAAACTTTACGAAAGATTAATTCTCGCGCGTCTTAATCATGACATCGCGGAGCTCAACCTGATACCCGACATACAGTTCGGATTCAGAACCACTCACTCATGTCCCCAGCAGGCTCACCGACTCACCGAGTACATTCTCATACGGCGTCAACTTCACGCTACCACGGCAGCCGTGTTTTTCGATGTCGCGAAGGCATTCGACAAGGTATGGCACAACGGCTTAGTATTCAAGCTGTATCAACTGGGAGTGCCAGGCAGGCTCGTGCGCATCATACGAGCCTACCTTACTGATCGCTCCTTCCGATATCGAGTAGAGGGCACCCTATCCTCACCCAGACCCATCAGGTCTGGCGTGCCACAGGGTTCAGTCCTCTCTCCCACTCTTTTCTCGCTCTTCACGAGCGACATTCTCAAGTTTCCGAGTGTCCAGCTTGCTCAGTACGCTGACGATACGGCACTCTACTTTGGCTCCGCTCTATTGAACCGCTCAACCTTGAGCAGGAACATTAAAGTGCTTCAAGCCGCCGTCGATGAACTAGGCAACTGGTTCAGAAAATGGCGGATTGAAGTGAACCCCACCAAGAGTGCAGCGGTACTCTTCGGTAACGCGAATAGCATCCGAGCTAAAAAACGACCGACCGACGTCATTAAATTGTATGAAACACCCATACCGTGGGTGAAGGATTACAAATACTTAGGAGTCACGTTCAACAGCAATATGAACTTCAAGAAACATATTAATACGGTATGCAATAGAGCCCGATTTGTCCTCAGTTGCCTTTATCCACTTGTGTGTGGGCGAAGCAAACTTCCGCTCAAACACAAAGTGACGCTGTACAAAACCATCGTACGGCCCATACTGTCATACGCAAGCGTCATTTTCGCGCACACCCGACCGAGCTACTTACGTCGTTTGCAAGTAGTTCAAAATAAATTCACGCGCATGGCAACCGGAACCCCGTGGTTCATCCGAAACGTTGACCTTCACCGCGACCTAGAGCTTCCGACGATAGCTCAACACTTTAAAGAGATCTCGCGACGCTTCTTTGACAAGGCGCCTAACCATCCCAACATCTTGGTTACAGGCAAGGAAGGCATGCGGGTACACCCCCCTTCACCATAGTCTCAACCCAATAAGACGTCCCAGACATGTAACGGTAGACCCGGATGACGACATCGCCATCGCGAACGCGACACCCACACAAACACCGACACAGACACGCACACACCGCCTTCGCAGGCGTAGGCGCGGTCAACCACCGCAAACCACTGGCACTCATCGCTCTGACGATGGCCAGCGTCCCGCACCCTAGATACACCACACATTGTTTTGATACCCGACGAGACGTTAGTCCTCGTCCTGTAATCGCTTCACTACACTCGCTCACACACGGACTGACTGACGGACTGACATACACCACTTACACAATCACAAAGACACTCCACAAACGGACACAAACACAAACGTACATGCACACAAACATTTACACTACGTACATACATACAAACACACAAACATACAATCATAAACACATACATACACACTTACATACATTACACAAAACATCACCACACTCGCCGGCGAGTGTGTTCTTATCACCTTTTCATCTTTCATCTTCATTTCATCTTCATTTTCATTCTCTCTCCTTCCCACACAGCACACAGCCGGTCTGATGTTCGAGTCTCCTTAGGAGACGCCCCGCGACTGTTGTTGCGTAGTCTTTGCAGCCTCCACGGCCCACGTCCTACTTCGCTGTGAAAGCCAGGGCTGCTAACAGCACAGAGGAGGTTTTAGTCGGTATGGGGTGTCCGCTTGCGCGGATACTCGAGTCCGACATATTACGCCCCGTTCCGGGGCGTAAATACGTAACCGTATTTCCTCCTCTCAAAAAAAAAAAAAAAAAGGAAATGCGGTATCCATCGGGAAAACAACTTTTTTACACCTAGTTGTTCTTGTTCATGCAAGATTATTTGTATTTGACTCATGCCAATGTCTAAAGTTACCTGAATTTCGCGGTATGTCACACGTCGATCTACCTCAAACAGCTACTGACAGCATCAACGTTTTCTTTGGTGACTGCAGTTTTTGGACGACCTTGACGGGGATCATCACTGAGCTTGACACGTCCACGTTGAAATTCAGCAAACCAGCGATAAATTGTGGTTTTGGATGGGGCTTCATCACCAAATGCAGAAATCATCCGGTCATCACACTGTTTTTGTGTTAAACCACTTCTGAAAGTCATATTCAATTCAAATTCAAATTCAAATATTTTTATTCAAAATAGGATTTATAATCACTTATTGAACGTCAAAATCTACCACCCATTTAAAAGAGACTGCCTCAGACCTGAGAAGAATGGGCGCAAGAAACTCAGCGGGCTTTTTTTTATTTAAAATATGGATTACAATGTAATATCGTACAATAAACATTAATAATTAAAGAGCCTGAGGGTGTTCGCTTTAATCCCAGTCCGTGGTGTCATTAAGAAAATCGTTTATGCTATAATAACCTTTCCCACACAAACGTTTTTTAACAATTCTTTTAAATTTCGTAACACATTTGTTTTGTACATTTTCTGGGATCATATTGTAGAAGCATATACATCGCCCAACAAAAGACTTACTAACTCGACCCAACCGAGTAGTAGGCATAACAAGTTTATGTTTGTTCCTCGTGTTAACATTATGAATGTCACTGTTTCTAGAAAATTCCTCAATGTGCTTATGAACATACAAAACATTATCACAAAAAGTATTGAGAAGCAACAGTCAAAATGTTTATTTCTTTAAATTTTTCTCTTAATGATTCTTTAGGACCTAGGTTATAAATCGCGCGAATAGCCCTCTTCTGCAGCACAAAGATAGTATTAATATCGGCCGCACTGCCCCATAACAATATACCATAGGACATAATACTATGAAAATAACTAAAGTATACTAATCTCGCCGTATCTATGTCAGTTAACCGTCTGATTTTCTTAACCGCATATGCTGCAGAACTAAGCCTATTCGCCAATCCTTCATAATAAATCATCGCTCTAGAATTTTCTCGAGTAAATTCCATTTTCTCAACGACTAAACAAGTTTGACAAGACCTTGTGATAAGACTGAGAATCTTTTTTTAAATAAATGAATGGTATTCGATTTTTAAAACCAAGGAGTTTTCAATTAAAAAGATTTTAATATGACAGGAACAGTGGAAATATTCCATTCCCGATACTTTTAGTGCAGCCTATGTACATCACCGTCTGTCGTAACTCTTATTAAATATTGAAGAATAATGGAGTCTAAAGCTTTAAAATTTAACTTTAAAAATATTTAAATAGATATACTACACTATCTATCTACTATTTAAATAGATATAATCCTAATGAGATAGAGATATGCCATTGCGGACTTTTCTGTAGAACTTTATAAGATACCCAATTCCCCACCATACATTATTCTATTATATCTCGAAGGGCTTAGATAGCGTTTTCGTTCCAGCTCCCAGACAGCTTATGTTTTCCCGACATCTAGAACAAATATATAAATAGTTAATGTGTACAAAATATATAAAAACAAACAAATTATATACTAATACCTTCCTCGATAATCACGCTATCCAGTAGTGAAAAGAGCCTGAAAATCGGTTTAGTAGTTTCTGAGTTTCTCGCGAACAAACAGACAGACAGATGCGGTGGAGGACTTAGTTTTTTAATAATACTAGCTGACCCGGCAAACGATGTTTTGCCATATAAAGTATAATTCACGCGATAGTTTTATAAATAATAAATAGCCTATGTGTTATTCTGGTGTGTAAGCTATATTATTGTAAAGTTTCATCAAAATCCAATCAGTAGTTTTTGCGTTAAAGAAGTTCAAACATACATCCAGACATACAAACTTTCACATTTATAATATTAATAGGATGTAGAGATAAATTATATCGGGCCTTAACAAACTAGAATAAATGTAATAAATATGATGTTGATTAATCGGAATTTGCGTTAAAGTGAAATTAAAAGAAAAAAAACTAAAAAGCTTAATTAAAGTTGAAATACGAATGTCCTACGTAAATCATTTTCCAATAATCTTCCTTATTATTAGATTTCACTGAATAAAACCATATAGTTTCACGCTAAAGGGGTGAAAAGAAGAAATTACCATATAAATTGTTTGAGATCGTGTGAGGGTGCTGTTTTTGTGCAAAAGTGCGCTTTGAGAGCAGCTTTTAAATATTGCTTTTGTGTGTTCGGACTGGTTGAAACGAATAAATGCAAATGTATTATTAAATAAAGATCTATTAAAACATAACATTGTATTTAGTTTTTATGAAATGATTTTCAATGGTTAAAACGCGTGTTATTTAAACTGTGTTTTTGCATAAGGTTTTTTGCTATAAAACTATCTATTCTTTGTATGGAAAGTTATACTCCCAATAAACCACCTTTTATTTATTTTAACATCGCCTCTATTCAATTACTTTTCAATTCACATTTTCTTAAATGTCCTATTTTTACAAATTTATTAGAACGAAGCAGATGCGGCTAATAATAATTAAGGTCTGAGGAACTTGTAATACGATATTATCTCATGTTACAACTAGAACTTAGTAAGTTTTTTAAAATACAATTTTAATAAATTGTTGAAGAACCAGTGGGGGGTACATTTGCACAGGATGCCGGCTAGATGATGGGTACCATGCCCCTATTTCTACCATGAAGCAGTAATGTGTAACCATGACTGTGTTTCATGAGTATTGCCGTACTCTATTAATGACGCCCAGTTTCTTTGAAGCCATTTGGCTTTGCCCTCCAGATGACCACGGAATTGACAATCTCTCGAGATTTCGATAGCCCCAGTATGTCGATACTAGGCAAGGCTTTAAGCAACGTGTTGTCGAAGCGGGGTGATACGACATGGATTTTTTTAGTCGGAGTTGTCCAACATATCAGTGATATGCAGAAGAAACAGTGTAGGAAATAGCACACTGCCTTGGTGCACTCCAGCGTTCACGGGCTTCGGATTCGAGCAATAACCATCGACAATGACCTTCATGCTACACCCAGTGAGAAGGTAGTCTTCCACTTGCATAAACTCTCGGGAAGCCCAAATGATGGAAGTTTTGTGAGAAACGTCTTGTACCATACACGATCAAAGGCCTTCGCTTTATCCAGGCTAACCTCCAGGCCTTCCCCCTTGCTTTTGATAGCCGCCGCCCATCAATATGTAAGGTACCAGAAGATCGCCTGCCAACCTACCATGGCGAAAGCCGTACTGTCGGTCGTTGATAA
Organism: Leptidea juvernica; assembly: GCA_949711755.1. Taxonomy (NCBI): domain Eukaryota; kingdom Metazoa; phylum Arthropoda; class Insecta; order Lepidoptera; family Pieridae; genus Leptidea; species Leptidea juvernica. The sequence goes on along the minus strand of CATIXQ010000002.1, from coordinate 7,846,309 downwards.
ACTGCTAACCCTCTAGGTATATCAAGAGCTGGCGTATAATTATGCTCTCCATGACTTTGGAGAGAAGGGACCCAATAGGTATAGGCCTGTAGTTTTCCGGATCCAAACTGTCTCCTCTATTTTTGGATCAGATGGACAAGGGCTGACTTCCATGAGCCAGACACTACACCTTTTGAATATCAGTGCCGGACTAAACGCGTTAGTACCGGCGTCAACTCAGGAGCACACGTTCTACGGACGATTGGTGAAATGCCATCCGACCTACTTCACTTCCTGACGTCCAACGAAAACAGAGCTCACCGAATAGTTTTCTGCTTGAACAGTACTTCAGGCATAGAGTTCTGACACCGCGGGATGGTCGGCGGTGTTTTTCCAATGTCGTCAAGAGTCGAGTTGGATTCACAGAAGATAGGCTTTTTCTTTTGCCGTATGGGCCAGGGTGTCATTCCTCATGTACAACGGCGGCAGGGACGGCTGGTTGAAGTTACTAAGAGTATCTTTCGACAGCCACTACAACTTGCGTGTTCCATTCGGGTAACTGGAAAGCTGCTCGCCGATTTTGAGGACGTGCTTAGATTTCGTAAGGGCGATTAGTCCCTTAAATAATCTGGAACACTTGTTTTCATTATAAAAAAACCAATCTAATGGCATTTCCTACATAAGTATGTAGTAATTCTACTTTCCTGTTGCTACATACACTGTTACACCCACAAACAACTGATACTCCTAACACTATACTTAAAGCTCTAAGCAATGTTTGTTTGGGCTTCGTTATCACTTCGAAATTTCCGGATTAAATACTCTTGTATGATGTCATAATACGTTCTACGTTCTATAATTGTATAGGCTATCATTATGATTGATTATATATGATTCGTCAAAGGCTGGAAGGTGAGATTGTAAAGAAGAAGAAACAACAGCTATTGAAGATGCTTCGTGTATAGACGTAACGAGTGTCCAAATCATCTTTTTCAGATTTTGCATTATTTGTATAGGAATTTGTTGAAATTAAATATAGGTAGGAAATATGTTGATTTTATTTTTAATTAATTGGCTTTTACTTATGTTTTTGTTATTTTTATTACAATAAAATATCAAATAATGTAATTTTTATTTAAGTCACTTTATAAATTTAAGTGTATTTTATTATAATTATATTATGAGAAAATAGGAGGAGACTGAGACAGACAGAGAGATCACTCAGCATACTTGATTGAACCATTTTGTGACCTTAGTGGCATCGCAAAAGAATATGCATCGTTAGCCCTGTAATTTCACCAACCTAGCCGACATTCAGCGCAAAGAAGCCTTCCACTGGAATATAATAATGACATAAATTTAATTATTATTCATAAATATTGACAAAAGTATTAATAAAATTTGTAGACAAAATTTATGAATGATGTGGGGCTCGAACCCGTGACCTCTCGTGGTTCTGTCCGAGCGCTCTTCCAACTCTGTGCCAACATCTTGACATGTCTTGTTAAACTCTCAGGTTGCGGCTTCATCTACAGGGTTTACTTTACAGTTGATAACTTATCATTTAGGGTTATCATTAAAAAAAAAACAAATTGATTAAAGTATTACCTAATAACTGAGTTTTATTAACTATACCTTCAACGAACATGCCATTAGTAGATGTTTTATAACATAGAAATGATCCATTATTTTTATCTGAATCTAGTCATCTATGCATAATGTGGTAACAAGGGAAATGCTTTAAACATTCAGCCTGACATCGTAAATGATCATCATAAAGTCTAGCAACAGAGTGTATAATTATCATTAGTGGCGCAAACCTACTGTTACTATCACAATGGCCGCAAAACTCTCCAGCCAATTTGTGCTCATATTGAGCGTTACAAATCGCGTACACAATTTACTTTGCGTTATTTAATGAACATATTCATAATTTTATATTATACTAGTGGACCCGACATACGTTGTCGTGTACACACGTCTTAAATTTGAAAAATCGATTCAGCCGTTAGGAAGCTCATGTGTATGTTATTCACTAACATACACATGAGCAGCAGAATTATATTGAGAATCTAAACCAATCTCAAATTCACTGGAACACACAAAAAAATCATCAAAATCGGTCCAGCCGTTTAGGAGGTAGTTCAATTGTGAATCTAAGCCATTCTCGAATCCACCTCAAGACACACACCAATCTCAAATTCACTGGAACACACAAAAAAAAATCATCAAAATCGGTCCAGCCATTTAGTAGGTAGTTCAATTTTGAATCTAAACCATTTTTGAATCCACCTGAAGACACACACCAATCTCAAATTCACTGGAACACACAAAAAAATCATCAAAATCAGTCCAGCCGTTTAGGAGGTAGTTCGATTGTGAATCAAATCGAATCTAATCTACCTGAAGACACACAGAAAGTTTCATCAAAATCGGTCGAGCCGTTTAGGAGGAATTCAGTTACAACAGACGCACAAAATAAATATATATATATATATTCAGATTTGCACAAATATTTCAGTCCGAGTGGAACTGGAAATTCAAGCGTTAGCAGATACTTCGGTCAACGGATCAGCTGACGAATCCAATATGGAAGTAGTGCTAGTATTTATTCAGATAAAATACTTTTTAATGATTTCAAAGAACGACTAGTGTCAGGTTATATAATTAATAATAATAATATAAATTAATCTTTTAAGGTTCGAATAAGTTCGGATATCATCCCCACCATCTGAATGTGTGTCTTACCCGGCTTCGCTGTAAAAGCCTTCAGGGCTATCAGCACAGAGGAGGTTTTTAGTCGGTAGGGGGTGTTTACACCCGAGCCCGACATATGGGCCCCGTTTCGGGGTCTTCAATACGTAAATGTATTTTACTCCTCTCGAAAAAAGAAAAAAGGATGTGTGGCGGTCCTCCACAGTGCTGTTTTTAAGGAGCTTTCTTCCACGTACTACAAAGCTGTGGAATGAGCTTCCTTGTGCGGTGTTTCCGGGACGATACGACATGGATACCCTTAAAAAAGGGGCATACACCTTCATTAAAGGCCGGCACCGCTCCTGTAATTCCTCTGGTGTTGCAAGAGAATGTGGGTGGCGGTGATCACTTAACACCAGGTGACTCGTACGCTCGTTTGTTCTGCTTTTTCCATAAAAAAAATGTACATAAATCGCGTTAATACAATATAATAGTCATAGTAGAAGTAATGTTTCAGTAAAACTCTCAAATTTGGATGTATTCAAATATAAAAGTAATCCTGATGAAATAATGAAATAATAAAATATGATATGGTATTTAAAATAATTAAAACTGAGTTTGCTTCTATATTATTTACTTCAAAGACAATCAACTCAGGTGGTCTCTTGTCTTTTAATGATTGGGCAACAGCTGGCATTCATAGGAGTAGACAAAGGCTATTTAATATGAACTATATAGCGAGAGATCATTATATAATCATGATTCATCTTTTCTCGCGAATTTAAAAAATTTCTCTTAATCAGTGTTACTATAATATATATAAAATAACAATAATCGTTACTAAAATTAGATTTATTAATTAGATTGTACAAAAATACGCAATTATTTTCATAGTCTTTTCTGTATAGTATATGTATTTTTTGGAATAGTGTATTTGAACTCGGTTGTTTTTTGTTTATTTTTTTTAATTATTTATTTTATTATTATCTGCGTATTTTATTTAAAAATATAGTGTAGTAGGTAAATACCTCGTTGTCCGTGACTTCAACTGCTCAGCAGTCTACTGACTGGTTAGGTTAGGTTAGGTTTCCCTTCCACCTGTGGGCCTCTATTCCCACAGGGTCCAGGCCTTGTCGTGGCGGAAGGGCTCAGTACCTGGGGTGCAAGCCAGCACCTTGGGGAAGCGAACTAGACTTAGGGAGGCTGCTCCCAACGAGTCCTTTCTTTAAGAACTCTGCAGGATGCGGCCTGACTATGGGGACGCTCATAGTTGAGAAGCGAGGGCGGGCTCGGTGTGCATTTACACTGCCTCCGAGCAGGTGGGAAAACCCGGTTTTCCTGCCACCGTCGGTAAGCCCGTCTTGGCTTAGCCGTCCGGACGGTGAGGAAGAAAACCTCTTTAAAAAATTACCCCGAATCCCGTGCTCTAGTGCGTGGTCAGGGGATGCATGGCTGATGGGTAGTTCAGTCGCAAGCGCACTCCCAGCCGAGGTACCTGCGGACCCCTCGGTTGGGCACAAATCTACGCTTGCCTGGGTATTGGGGGATCTCTGCCCGGGTCGACCTTTATTTCTCCCCCACTCGTGGGTACAAAAATGAATAAACCAGAAAATAACAAAACAAATAATGAGAGGAAGAAGTTAAGTGGAAAGAGCGGTCAGTCGTCGTCTGACGATGAAATTGAGGTGACGCTATTGCAAGAGCCCCTAGCAGATGTTCTGGGCTCTACAACGCGAAAATCAGAGCGCCTTCTCTCGAAGGTGGTTGGGACCTTCAGAGGACGGTCTCTAACACCAGTGTCAACAGACACTATGGGCGGGAATGTGGAGCTCGAAGCCGATACCCGCAAGTGGGGTCACTCGAGGGAAGAGGAGGGTGACGCACCCCAAGGTTTGCTGCCCCCTAAAGTGGCAAGCAGCCTAAGAGGACGGTCACGTACCCCAGTCCCGGCCCCAGCGGGCTCCGCATTCTCAAGAGCAGGAGCCTACAATAGGGCCCGTGCGGAAGGCGAGATCGTCGCCGAAGACGAAATTCAGGGTCTTCTCGAGAAGATCCGGGCGCCGGTGGACGGGGATTCTGATTCCCAAGCACCGGCGTCCTTAAGGGAGAGAATGACCTACGCGGTGGCCGTCATCAACAAAGTGGCCACCAAGTCCACAAACCTTAAGGGTTCCTTTGTTAGGGCCCTTAAGGATTCCTCCAAGATAATCTCTAGTGTAGTGGACGCACTAGTAGAGGAGCTGATTGGTCTCCGAGCCGCAAATGAACGCCTGATGGAGCAGGTCGCTGACCTCAGCGTTCAATTTGCCCAATTTAAGGCAGGAGCGCGGTCGGAGCAACCGGAGCAGACGAAGTCTGCTTCACAGCAGAGTGCTCCCTCTCCTTCCCCGTCGGATGCACACCTGCGTCAAGTTATTGACGCAGTTTGGAGGATGATGGACGGGCGGCTAGCCGGACTGGAGGCTAGACTGCCTCCAGCACCTATAGTCCGGCCTCCACTCGCTGCATCACAACCAAAGCCCGCTTCGGTCCCGAGACAGCTTCCCAACTCTGGAGGCCGCGTCCCAGCGACAACACCGGCCGTTGCTCCAAAAGCAAAAAAAGCAGCACGCTCAAATAAGACTGCTCCAAACGCGGGTCGTGCCCCTGCTGGTGCGGAAACTATGCCTGGCCCCTCCTTGTCTGCCTCCCAAAATGATGGCTGGACGGTGGTTAAGAGAGGCAAGAAGCCAAGCGGGAGGAAGGACTGCTGGAAGAGTGGGAAGCTGGTTCTCTTGTCGAAGCCGGGGCGGCTTGCAGACTCGGTCACAGCCAACAGGCCCATAGTGTTGCTGGACGAGGCGGGTTAATTGTTTGAGAGGTATATAGAGAGAGATATTTACCCGCATCGTCCGACATCTGGGCGAGGTTGGCCCCGATTTGTCGGACGCCCAATTTGGCTTCCGAGCCGGGCGTTCGACGATCAACGCTGTAATGCGCCTGAGGGCTGTGACCGAAGAGGCAGTGAGCTGCGGTGGCGTGCTGTTGGCGGTGTCGTTGGACATCGCCAACGCATTCAATAGTCTGCCGTTAGGGATGGTGCGGTCAATGGCACTGTACGGTGCACCGGTGTGGGCGGCGGCTCTGACCGCCCAAAATAGGGCGCGCCTCTGGCGTCCTCAGAGGGTTATGGTGGTAAGAGTCATACGTGGTTACCGCACCGTATCGGCGGAAGCGGCATGCACATTGGCCGGAACGCCCCCGTGGGATTTGGAAGCGGAAGTGTTCGCCGAAGTTTATCGGCGGACGGCTGAGTTTCGAGCGGGTAGTGGCTGTCGGCCCCCGCCCGAAGAGGTACGCGAGTGGCGAAAAGCCGCCCGCCGAGCCATCCTAGTTCGATGGTCGTGCCGGCTGGAGGCTCCACGTGCTGGATTTGCTGCCGTGGAGGCGCTCCAGCCGGTCATTGTCGAGTGGGCAGGGCGACAGCACGGGGCTCTTTCCTTCCGACTGACGCAGGTGCTTTCTGGGCACGGTTGCTTCGGGAAGTACCTGCACTCAGTCGCCAGGAAGGAACTGAGTCCCGCCTGTCACCACTGCGACTGCAGTGAGGACTCGGCTCAGCATACGCTGGCAGTATGCCCGGCCTGGGTAATTCAGCGCCTGGTCCTCACTGCAGACATTGGAGAAGATCTCTCGCTGCCGGCCGTCATACGCTCCATGGCCGGCAGCGAAAGGCATTTTACAGCGGTCGCGACCTTCTGCGAGGATTTCATCTCGCAGAAGGAGGTGGCGGAGCGGGCTCGGGAGGACGATGTCCACTCGGACCGTAT
>CATIXQ010000002.1:7750845-7839817 GCA_949711755.1 Leptidea juvernica | reverse complement strand
CATTTCTTATACTACTAGATACTACTACCGCTTCGGAAACAAATGGCGCTCTGAGAGAGAAGAAGCGGCGCAAGAAACTCTCCCAGCATTCTTTTTTTTGCGCTCTTTTCAATAAAAATAAACAATACTGTACAGTCATTTCTATCGCTATAAAATAATCACAATCTAGTCCCAGGCTGTCCGATCATTTAGATATTCAGCAGTGGAGTAATAGGATTTACGACAGACCCATTTTTTTTATAAAACATTTAAATTTATTTATAGATAATGCCTGAACAGTGGCTGGGACTTTATTGTAGAAGTGTATACATTTACCCTTAAAGCTATTATGTATCTTATGAAGCCTACTAGAATTAGTTACAAGCAATCCCTTATTTCTAGTGTTATAATAATGATAATCACTATTAAGAGCAAGATAATTAATTATAATTGTATGAAGTACAATAATAACTTATTATAAAAACAACAAATAACTATTAATAACATATTTCTTTCTTTAATTTATATAATATTAGGCTTAAGAAAACTAACAAATACCAACAACAGGATAGGGAAAATAATCTAAGTTAAGTTAAGATAAATCTGTTATTTAGTAATGTGTCTGAATATTTAAATTATCAATCAATTTATTTAAATGTTTTGTGTCAGCTGATATTCAAGTTGAATAAAAGCGAAGATAATCACATTACCTTAAAGAAAATAGCAAAAATTATTTTCGGAGAGAAAAAAGCAAACAGTTTTGATATAAAAAATCATTAAAAGCGGCGTCATGCTAAGTAATATAATGGAGAAATTTTAATAGTTCTTTATTTCTCGTTGGGAAGAATATGCAACATGCTAAGCGACGGATGCGTAAGGGGTGACAAATTAGGCCTTGTCTCCTCCTGCGTCAGTCTGCAAGCGCTCAGCATGAAGATACTGAGGTCCTCGGAAGTGGGAACAGACGTTTCTCACTGATGTTGGTCTTACTCCATCCAAATTTAAGGTTTCAAAGCCTTAAGCAATTAGCTCTGTGAGAAGAAGGTACGGGGTGGCAATGACAGCTTACTAACCCTTTAGGGAATAATGCCCAACGTATTTAGCAATTTAAACCCCAGTTTATATCAGAATGTTTGCGAGTGAACCTTAGAATGTATCTAGTAAATATATTTTATTATTATTTATACAAACTAAATATTTATTTGTTTGCAAAACATATTTTTTTGCTAAAAGCACTCTCAATAAGGAAGAGCAGGTATAAATATAACATTAGATAATACTTTACACAAAGAAAACTTATAAGACCAAAGTACTATCAACGTGAATAAAAACAAAGGGTTACAGTAGAAATATTAAGTAAAAGAAAGGGACTCAACAGAAATAAATTTACTATGAATAGATTGAGTTACTTACACGGGAAGTAACGAAATCGACACGATAAACGTTTCACAAAGATTCCGTGTTTAACGTTAGTTTGTAGTCGGTATCCCATTTTAAGACGAAAAAGAAGTAATAATCATTTATTTTTTAAGACAGAAAGGGACGAGACGAGCAGGACGTTCAGCTGATGGTAATTGATACACCCTGCCCATTACAATGCAGTGCAGCTCGAGATTCTTGAAAAACCAAATAATTTTGATCGGCTCTACAATAGTGCTCGTCATAAGATGTTAAGTCTCATTTGTCCAGTAATTTCAATAGCCACGGAGCCCTTCAGACTGAAACAAAGTAATGCTTACACGTTACTGCTTTACGGCAGAAATAGGCGCCGTTGTCGTACCCATAATCTAGCCGGCATCGTGTGCAAAGGCCTCCCACTGGTAAAAGAATTTTAAGTAATCCAACTTAAGGCTTGCTGTAAAAATTATATTTACATCAATAATGTAGTACTTTACGAGTACTTAAAAATTTCAACCCATTCTAATTACAATTGTTATGAAATGATACATATTGTAAACTTATTTAGGAGAAGTCAAACTGGTATTTCTTAAAGTTAAACCACAGTTAGAAGAATGTAGTATTACATTTTCTTTTAAAGTAGTTTTCCCCGACAAAATCATAAACGTATAGCTTACACGATTTTATCGTATCATGTAAAATAACATAAAGACAAATATTTGCTTGCAGAAGGGTTTTGTGAATCAATCATCAATCATTTTCCTGTCTATATTGATGCGTGCGTGATGAGATTGGTCATGCAGTATTCAAAAACTTTCTATCAAAATAATCGATGCTTGTACGTATTGCTTACATTTTTTTTTATTTCTCCCGTATTACAGTTGGTACCAAAAACGGTGAAGCCAGCGGTAAGAGAAGATTGATAGATAGAAGATAGATAATATTTTGGACGTAATTCCAGAAAAACGTTTCAAACAACAATCATGTCGAGATTGAGTAAAGAACACAAAACTGGTCACGTGATTTATATTAACGGACTGACAAATAATAGCAGCCCTATAGTCACTCTTTAAATGACATCATCACTTAGTAGCCTGACCCACATGTATGGAATACTTTATTTATTAAACTTCAAACAGGAATTCCTTAAAATTTGATATTTGTGGCTTGGAACGTTTTTCGGGAACTACGTCCTATTTTGCTTCGGTGCTTACATTTCGAAATTTTCAAGATCAACTCATCAATTTAATCTTGTTTAATTCACTATATTACTAAAATACATTTTTATACGTCCTATACACAAAGCTGAATTTGAAATTTATTATTGAAATAAAAAAATCTAATTGAATTTAACTAACCAGGTCGGCAAAATACCATCAATATTTTTATTTTCGTAAATCGTAACTAGCAAGTATCGTATTCCGTTGAAAAATTAATATCCAAATAAATAAATAAATAAAGAACATATTAGAAATAAAGAAAGAACGTATTAGAAATGATTTCGTAAGGTTTTCACGACTTCAGCAGATCTCCAGTTACAGACGATAACGAGAGACTAGAGCATTCGATCGCCGTCCAACATCAGATGCTCGTTATATCCTACATACTGTTCTGCGAAATCGCCGCCTCAACGTAGTTCAAATCCAATAAAGTCTGCGTGACGAATGCCAAGTGGTCATAAGTTCAGATACCGTCAGATGAAGACTTGGTGAACGGAATCTGACTCCAAAGAGAGCTGCAATAGATCCAGCATTAACGGTAGCCCACCGTCGAGCTCGGCTTGAATTTGCTCGGGAGCATAGGGACTGAACGTTAGAGCAGTGGGGTAATGTTTCCTTCACTGATGAGACCAGAGTGAGACTACAAGGAAGTGAAGGACGAGAGAGAGCATATCGTCGCCCTGGACACCGTTATTCTCAGTGTTGCATCGAGGATACTGTTGCTTATGGAGGAGGATCTGTATTGGTCTGGGGCGTCATCTTGTTAACCGAGTCTCGAGTCTACAGCGTTAGTTTTAATCGAACCGACGGCCGGTGGCCATGCATGTGGTTTAACTTCTCACTGCTACATCACAGCTCGAAGCCCGAACTTGAATCCGATAGAACACTTATGGGATAAGAAAAAACGTCGGGTTTGAGACCGGGTACCTGCTCCAACAAGTCTTCCAGAGCTGCAAATAGCAATTGAAGAGGAGTGGAGTGGAGTGGAATGCATTTCCTCAAGAAAACATCGTCAGACTCGTGACGTTGATGAATACAAGGATTATGGCCGTTATCCGCGCAAGGAGAGAGAATACTGGCAAAACGCTGCGCGAGTGCCAAAATTGTGCCGATCTGAGGCATACGATCTGGAAAGGATAGCCAGATACATATACCAGACAACGTTAAAAGAAGAAAATGAGCCTAATTAACGACTTTTAATTCAAAATATATTATAATAGTTCAAGAAAATGTATGTGGACATTTTTTCGGCAAACAACGAATTCTTTATATATAAAACAATACCTACCATCTACTTTTAAATGTGTATCCTACGTACCTATATTATGAATAACGGTTCTGTAAGCTAGTAAATACCTAATATAGCTTGATCATTGAGTTAATGCTACAATCACAAACCTTATATATCAGTATCAGAGTCAACAGTAATCACACCTGTGGTCCCGTTTTAATGATGGGATAGTATAACACAAATGACTTTCTTAATGATTCCACAGCTGATTGGGAGTGGAGTGACGGCCCACAGGTTATTTCATTTATTAATGTGATTGTAAGGATTTTTTCATAAAACACAGTTCTTCTCAGCTCTACGGCATAAATTTTCTAATGGGTGGTGGTTTTAAAGGTTAAACAAGTGATTTCATTTTTTTATTTTGGATAAAAATATTTGAATTTGGGCAAGGTGGCAGGAAGAAGAGCAGTTGGACTTGCGAAAGAGTACTGGCTGCACGATATCCAGGAATAAGCCAGAGTCATAAGTGTCGTGGAACAGTTAAGCCGGGTGACATATGAGTGAGCTGACTGCGCCTGACTGACCCTTCATGAGTTGGTGACACACTAGAAGAAAAAGAAGTCTCCAATTTTATGAAACAGATGCACTTATTAAACAAATACAAAAATCTTTATTAACAAAACGGAAAAGAATCATATATAAAAGCAGTCATGTGTAATCATTACTGTATTTCTGCCTGAAGGGCGCCATAGCTGGTGAAATTACTGGGCAAATGAGACTTAACATCATATGTGTCAAGGTAACGAGCGCATTTGTAGTGCCGCTCAGAAGTTTTGGGTTTTTCAAGAATCCTGAGCGGCACTGCATTGTAAGGGGCAAGGTGTATCAATTGCCATCAGTTGAACGTCCTGCTCGTCTCGTACCTTATTTTCATAAAAAAAATGCAATGGACCCCGCACTAGGAAAACATGTAACGCGGGCTTCTTAAACTAAATTAACAAACAAGATTGCACCGATGAACTGTTGAGCGGTATGTATATTTTAAATATACACACTTTATTGTGAAGTACATTTAGAATTGACAAAAGTAAAATATAATATTAAACAGTTATTGATAACTTTAACATTTTTTAATGCTCTAGGACAGGACAACCCTAATAAAATTTTAACTTCAAATGTTGCTTTATTTACTGGTTAATTTTATTTTATTATTATTATTTTGTTTTTTTTTGTTATATTTATTCTATTATATAATATATGTATACCTAAGAACCAGATCTGACAAACTGTAGAGCATTGGTTATTAAAAAAATAACAGTATTTTTGAAGATAGGATATAATGAAATAATACAGATATACGTCATACATTTATCTTATGTTACTATAATTATTGTTAAAGAATAACTATATTAAAACATATTGTCAATTAAGATGTTTTTCCCGTAAAACTAATCTCATATAGTCTCATATAGTCATTGCAAATACGAGCCGGCTTAAACATAACACAATCCTTGATGAGTGGTAGGAGGGTTCTACTTACTTTCGTTTCTCGTATAATGGAGTGGATTGAAACGTTGTCAAAATTTACTGCTTTTAAATGAATCCTGATTTCATTGACGAGTTTTTTTGTTAAACGTAAATCTGTGCTTGTAACATAAATTATTATACGCATTCTTATGTTGGTAGAAGTTTTTTTTTTATTTATGAAAAAAGGAACAAGACGAGTAAGGCGCTCAGCCGATAGTAATTGATACGCCCTGCCCATTACAATGCAGTGCCGCTTAGGGATCTTGATAAACTCAAAAAGTCACCTTGAGACAGAGATGTTAAGTCTCAATTGCCCAGTAATTTTCACTAGCTACGGCGCCCTTTAGACCGAAACACAGTAAGCTTACACATTACTGTTTCACGGCAGAAATAGGCGCCGTTGTTGTACCCATAATCTAGTCGGCTTCCTGTGTAAGGATTCTCCCACTGGTAAATTTTTCATTCAGGTGAAGTTTAAAAGTTGAAGAATTATACAGTGACTTAACACAGCCGAGTACGAAATAAATTGAATATAATTCTAAATTAATGGATTAAACCTCAAAAGATAAGCCTGTTTCGTAAATGAGGTTAAGTCATGACCTGCCCACCTCCGATCTTATCTTGGCAATATTAATTAGTGCTCAAGTTACTAAATTTGTCACCGTCTAAGCTGCTCCTTCACTCTAATCTATTTTTTGAAATTTATTCGTAAGATATTTCACAACGAAGTTTAAACTAATTATTGATCTTGGATATTTCTCAACGTTTTGTGGATAAGTTTTATATAATGTTAAAAATATACTTTTAGAAACTTTATTAGTATTTGTCTATATAGCATAATTATTAGTTATCTATATATATAAAAATGAATTTCTGTTCGTTAGTCTCGCTAAAACTTGAGAACGGCTGGAAAGATTTGGCTAATTTTGGCCTTGAATTATTTGTGGAAGTCCAGAGAAGGCTTAAAAGGTGAATAAATATGAAAATGTTTAAAACCACCTATGTATGTAGTTACAAACCTATCTAGATACGGACTCCAAAAATTACAATAATCGTAACTAGAAATAGATTAATTAATTAGATTGTTTAAAAATACGCAATTATTTTTATATTGTGAATTTGAAGTTCACTAACAATTTGTCTAAATATGTGTAGATATACTGAATTTTTCAATGCAGCAATGAACGTAAGCGCTTTTCAATTTGATTACCGACAGTTAAAAATTCTGCCACATATCGCACTCTTACTGTAATTCGTTAAAGAATCCCATTGATCATCATATTCGACTAGGACAATTACTTTTTTTTTTTTAGTACCCTTTATTTACTGCAATCTGTCTCCTTTCTGGGACATTCAGCAGTATGTTGGTTGGTGCTATCGCTGGCGCGCTCGGTATGTGACCTGTGTCACATCCTCAATGTAAAAGCAGTAGCTGTGTTTACTGTGTATGAGGTGATCGTATTAAATCTTGGGGTATTTTGCGTTTTTGGCGTCGCGCTTTGTTGTGGTTTTCCATAAGAGCCAGAGTGTTTGGGTGTATTTCGATGCGTTCTTTGTAAATTCTGGTATGGCGTACAATTTCCTCTCTTACGGTTAGCAGGCGTAGGTCGCGGTGTAATAATTCGTTGGGTACAAACCAGGGGGCATTGGTTATCATGCGGAGTACTTTATTTTGAAACCTTTGTAGAATTTCAATATTTGAATGGGAAGCAATACCCCACAGTTGGATTCCGTACGTCCAGACGAGCTTCAGTGTTGCCTTGTATATGAGTATTTTGTTTTGCAGAGACAATTGAGACTTTCGTCTAATGAGCCAGTAAAGTTTTCTCGTTTGGATACCAAGTTGCTTTCGCTTAGTGAAAATATCTTTTTGCCAGGTAAGTCTTTTATCTAAGTGCAATCCAAGGTATCTCACATGATCTGCCTGTGGGACTACAATGTTGTTAACTATAACTGGAGGACAAGAGTCTCTTCTTAAAGTGAACGTTACATTAACAGATTTTGTTTCATTTGCTTTTATCCGCCACTTTTTGAGACATAGGGATATGTCATTTAACCCTTGTTGAAGTATTTGTGAGGCTTTTTTTGGGTCGCTATGTGTAGCTAGTATAGCGGTATCGTCAGCAAAGGTTCCCGTTATTAAGGATTCAGATGTCGGCAGGTCCGCAGTGAAGAGTAAGTAGAGTATGGGACCCAGTACGCTGGCCTGTGGAACTCCTGCTTTTATAGGGCAGAGATTAGACAGTGCTTCCCCTTGTTGTACTATGAAATGACGCTGCTGGAGAAATGATTTTAATATTCCGTAAATCTGGTAGCGCATTTTTCAATTTAAATAACAATCCTTCATGCCACACTCGGTCAAACGCTTGAGATATGTCCAGGAAAGCACTGTTGCAGTAAAATTTACCTTCCAGTGCTTCCATGATATGTTTTGTTAGTCTGTGTACTTGGTCAATAGTGGCATGCATGCTGCGAAATCCAAACTGGTGATCAGGAATTAGCTTCTTCTCTTTGAGTATAGGCAAGATTCGTTGTAGCAGTAGAGATTCGTATATTTTAGATGGAATAGGTAACAGACTGATGGGTCTATACGATTTCGTTTCTTCATGTTGTTTCTCTGGCTTCAACAGCATTACAATTTGTGCGACCTTCCACTCCAGAGGAAAGAACTGCAGTTTGGTCATCGCATTAAAGAGTGACGTAAGGAAAGTTATACCAGATTCAGGTAGTTCGTGTAATATACGGTTTGTAATAAGGTCGTATCCTGGAGCCTTTTTTGGGTCCGATTTTTTTATAATTTGCGCCACTTCTGTTTTTGTAAATTTAAGAGGCGTCTCCTGCGTATCTTTTGGACTCTATAAGTGGTTAGTAATATCTGCTGCATCTTCTGGAGAGCCGTCGTATGGATGAGGAGTAAAGACGTTTGAGAGGTGCTCTGAGAAGATTCTGGCTTTCTCTTGGTCTGTCCGTGCCCAGGTACCATCAGATTTTCTTATAGGAGGAGAGACGTTGACGGGCCGTTTTAGTCTTCTAGTGGCTTTCCATAAAGAATAATCTGAGGAAGCAGTAGCATCCAGGCTGGTGAGATAATTATGAAATCCGTCATTACGATCTTTCTCTAGAGTGCGCTTTAGCTGTCTGTTGGCGTGGTTAAGTTGTTTTTTCGCAACAGGGTCTCAGGTTGTTTGCCAGCGTTTCCGTATTCTCCTCTTTTTGATTATTAAATCAAATATGTGTTTCGCTACGTGGGTATCGCGGTTTCTAGATGATAGTGGTGGGGTCGACGACCAAGCTGCATCTTGCACACTCTTGTTGAAATATAGTACCGCTTCTGTTATTTCGTCTTTTGATTTGAGACTAACTGATTCTTGGAATGCTTTTTCTGTAAGCTAACGAAATAGGGACCAGTTAGTTCTTTTGTTATGCAGAGCGCATTTTCTGATGCATTCTTCAGGGGTAGTGTGTAGTTCTACTATGATTGGAGAGTGGCTGAGGATAGGTCCCAGCAACTCTGACACGATATGATGTTCTTTACGATTCCTTTGCTGACACAAAAATCTATTATTATAGATTTGTCTGCTGGGATTTTTCTTTTGTCTGTTGGCCAGTAAGTCGGTTGACCAGATGATACCACGTTCATATTTCTTTTTTGTATGCATTTAAGAAGTTCTCGTCCTCTAGGTAGGATAAGCCTGGATCCCCAAAACGAATGCTTGGCATTAAAATCACCTCCTGCAATAAACCTATGTCCAAGTAATTGAAAGAAATTACTGAACTCCGTTTCTATTATAGTAAATCTAGGTGGACAATAGAGGGCCGATATAGTGATGTCACTAATCCAGTCCGTTATCACAATGTTTGTAGCCTGAATGTAGTTTTTGCAGTAGTGTTCTATTAAATGGTGCCTGATGTTTGACCTGATAAGAACGGCCGATCCTCCATGTGCTTTGTTGTTTGGGTGATCAGTATGGTACATGATGTATCCTGGTAGACTAAAGTGGCTTTTGGATGTGAAGTGGGTTTCCGAGATTAGTAAAACATCTATGTGGTTTATTTTGACGAATATTTTTAACTCTTCCGAGTGGTTTGACAAGCCATTGGCATTTCATACACACATTTTTAATGCTATGAATGTGATGGCATTTTTGAGATTAGATCGGTTAGGGTCTGGGTCATAACTAGCATTTGGTTCATCAGGGCAACAAGTGATGCCGTAATTGTTTTGAGTTCATTCGTTTTTAGAAATTCATCTTTTGTGTTCATTGTTTGTGTCTTAGGTTGTTCAGGGACTTCTTTTGTAGCTTGAGCATACGATTTTCCATTACTTGTTAATTTGTTTGCAGGTTCTTGTTCCTTTCTAGGGTATCCATGGCCTTTTCTTGCTTTGGTAATTGGAGCGGGATATCGGACTTTCAACAGCTCTTTGTAGACTGTGCAACCTTTGTAGTTAGCTGGGTGGTTTTACCTCGCAAAGGACACATTTAACTTCTTTTGATCTGTCTTTCCGTAAGCAAGCTGAAGTGTGATGAGAACCTGCACATTTGACGCACCTGGGCTTTCTGTTGCAAAACCTTTGTGTGTGGTTGTAATCTTGGCAATTAGTGCATTGAGAAATTACTCGCCTTGGTCTGGGTGCTTCAAATGATATGCGACAGTGTAGTAGATACTTAACGCTATAAATGTCTTTATTATTTTCACGAGGTTCTAATTCGATGTTCCACATTGAAAGCGTCTGTTTTGTTCTAGAGTTTTGAATGTTCCAGATATTTATAACTTTATGGTGAAGCGCCTCAATAGCTATTTTTATATCCTCTTTGTCTGTAGATCGGTGTAGATTTTTTAGGACAACTCTAAAATTGCGGTCTTGTTCTGGCTGGTAGCTATAGAATTCCGTATCTTTAACCTTCAGTTCTTTGTAAATAGTGGAGTATGATTCGGCTATTTTCGATTGTATCTTAACTCTGTCGCCTCGTAATACCTTTATTTCATATTCTCCTTTTGCTACGGCTTCTTATAATTTCATTAAGGGTTGTATGTTCTTCACTCCATCAATAAATAGTGGAGGAGGTCTTGTGGGCTTCTGTGTTTGTATTTCTGGTTTATCGGGTTGCTCTATATCGTCGAGCCCTTTGAAGCTATTGGATGTTGGTACTACTGGTGTAGCAAGCTAGTAATTCAATTTTGTCTGTTTTTGATTGCGCTTTACTGCGTCTGGACTGGATCTTAGCCTTTTGCCATAATGCACTTTTGTGAACAGCTGTTCTTCTGATTCTCCAGCTGTTTTATCTATCAGTTCAATGTTCCCTTGATTAGTTGTTCCACTAAAAGAGCTTGATCTTGGGCGGTTTATGAACATTCCTTTGTGTAAAAGTTGTTGGGTCATAGTTTTTGGGTTATTCTTATCTAAATTTGGTTTATTATTGCTCATTCTGATTTTGTTCCCACGAGTAGGGTCGATTTAATACGTCACAAGAGGGGTGACGCCCATTCCCTCAAGAGGGCAAAATACAAGGGCGTTTGCCGGGTTCGCCGAGGTTGGCGCTTAGAACTTGCCTCCTGCAAGCCATGCTTCCCATCGGCACGTAGTCCCACCTTAGGATTAGGGTAACTTTTTAAAGAGGTATTCTACCTCGTGGCCCGGGCGACAAAGCCAAGGCCCTCGATTCTGTCGATGAACAGAGTTGCGAGTAGTGGGGATCATTTCCTACCTCCAGCAGGTTCTGGCTTGTTAGGCCAGGGTTTCTTCGGGTTAATTACCGTCGCCCGATGCTCGACGTTGATCTTTTGCGGCTGGTTAGATCTTCACTCAGCCAACCCTCCTCTTTTTTTATACGGGCTTGGGACCGTCAAAGGCAGAGTTGACAATTACTTGACCATAACTATGTTAATATGGTAGATGACTTAGATATCCGGATAGCATAAATAATATTTCGAGTATCGTTAATTTGCTGCTAAGAACTGAAGAACCAAACTCCCACCAAACTATCTTTGTAGTATATCCTTTCCAATAAAAAAAGAATCATCGAAATCGGTTAGCGCGATATTGAGTTATTCGTAAATTTATCATCTACTTTGCTATACGTACATGTAGCAAATTTAAGACTTTTATGGTTTTCTCACTGCCACTGTCAGATCTGGACTAAATTACAGTGGGACTACACGAGAAGCACCAGCTTTCAAATAAAAAGAAACATAAGATAATAAGAAAAGAATTATCAATATCGGTTCACCCAGTCGAAAGTTTTGAGGTAACGAACATAAAAAAAAATACCGACAAATTTCGGTAAAAAAACGGATCTCTGTAGAACAACAAGTTCAACATTTAAAAATTAATCAGTTGCTAGTTCTTTTACCCTTCTCTAGGGAAACTATATCAATCGGACCCTTACAGCTTAATTAGCACACCTAGGAATTCTGCTAAGGTTTTGTTTGTAGAAGTACTCTTTTAGGATTACTTTTAGGTATTGATTCTATATTCAGAATGGTTTTTTTTATGGAATAGGAGGACAAACGAGCGTACGGGTCACCTGGTGTTAAGTGATCACCGCTGGCCACATTCTCTTGCAACAACAGAGGAATCCCAGGAGCGTTGCCGGAAACATCGCACAAGGAAGCTCATTCCACAGCTTTGTAGTACGTGGAAGAAAGCTCCTTGAAAACCGCACTGTGGAGGACCGCCACACATCCAGATGGTGGGGATGATATCCTAACTTGTGGCGTGTCGTGCGAAGGTGGAATTCAGCGGCAGGAATCAGGTTAAACTGCTCTTTGGAACACTCCCCGTGATAAATGCGGTAGAAGAAACACAATGAAGCGACATCACTATGCAACGCCAAGTGATCCAGCCGTTTACAGTGCTCTGTGGTCCCCGACAATTAGAGCTGTTCTGCGTTGCTTGATCTTGCTCAACTTGATGCACCCGGATGGTGTGCCAGACCAGAGATCTCAGCATATGTGGCCGGACCTGCGCATTGAACCGCGCTAGAATGTGGGTCGGCTTGAAGTATTTCCGTGCTCTATTTATGACGGCCAGTTTCTTCGAAGCCAATTTGGATTTGCTCTCTAGATCACCACGGAATTGGCAAAGTTTTCAAGACCCAGTATTCTGATACTAGGCGAGGCTTTAAGGGAAGTGTTGTTGATGATGTGTGACGATACATGGGGTTTTATTAGTGGTAAATCCGCAAACTTGAGTCTTCTGGGGTTAAATTGGACAAGGTTCATTTTTGCCCATTCCGCGACCTTCTCAAGAGAGGACTCGATAGAAGACCCAAGTTTCTCCCGGCTCTGGTCGACGATTTCCCTAGAGAGACCTGCATCGCCCGTGCTCTCGTCTGCATAGAAATTTATGTTGTAGGTGTCCAACATATCATTGATATGCAGAAGAAACAGTGTGTGCTATCACACAGCCTTGGGGCACTCCAGCGTTCACTGACTTGGGATTCGAGCAATAACCGTCAAAAACGACCTGTATGCTGCACCCAGTGAGGAAGCTGGAGGTCCACTCGCATAAACTCTCGGGAAGCCCAAATTATGGAAGTTTTGCGAGCAGCGCCTTGTGCCATACACGATCAAAGGCCTTCGCTATATCCAGACTAACTGCCAGGCCTTCACCCTTGCTTTCGATAGCCATCTACGTGTTAGGTAATCTAGAAGATCACCTGCCGACCATGGCGAAAGCCGTTCTTTCGGTCGTTGATCAACTGGTAACCCTCTAGGTATATCAAGAGCTGGCGGTTAATTATTCTCTCCATGATTTTGAGAGCAGGGAGGTAATAGCTATAGGCCTGTAGTTCCGGATCCGAACTGTCTCCTTTTTTTTGGATCGGATGGACAAGGCCTGACTTCCATGAGTCAGAGACTACGCGCGGAATAAGCGCGTTGAAAACAGAGCTCGCCTAACAGTTTTCTGTCTGAACTGTGCTTCAGGCATACATAGCTTTGACACTGCGGGATGGTCAGTGGTGTTTTTCCGTTGTCGTCAAGAGTCGAGTTGGATGGTTAAAATGAAATAAATTTTTATAATATAATTTTGCACACTTTTATTAAGGATTGGTCTCCGCTGCGCTCCAACTCTATACCGCAGGCGTAGTCGCAGTGCGGCAACTACTACTATACTACGCCCGTGACCGTACTCGGCCAGTCTCGCTCAATGTGTGACGCTGACGTGCCACATGTTATGTTAAAAATTATTAAATTGAAACTAAAATGCCGGGTTGCGTAGTAAAACTTTGTAAAAATAATACTACAAGAAATAAGATTGACACAGGGATCACATACTATCACGAAGCGTATTTATTATCTTATGTTACAAAATTTGAAAGATGCCATGGGCAAGATGCCACACATCTTTACATAGCCTATTGCTCTTATGTAGTGCGATATTAAGATGGAGCGCAGCGGAGACCAAATTAATTTGATTTTTTAAACACTTCGTCATTTATCAAATGTGAGCTTGAGAAATAACTAATTTCATATGGAATAATAATATAATAAAAACATGTGGATTTTTTACTTTAATAATAAGAGATTAATTAATAAAATAATTGAAAGCAGTAAAAAAAACGCAGCGTCCTCTTAGTCAGTGTTTGACACCAACAACTCGGGTATGTAGCAGACCCTAGTAAATAGCCGATTGCTTAATTATTAGTAATTCACTTTTTTGGTTCTCTAAGCAAAATTAAATTTTCTTTAAACGGAGCTGAAGCAATGCCCTGTTCGTACACTAGAGAGTTTTACTTGCAAAGCAAACTTATCAATCGCTGTAATTCAGAGCGATACTCCTAGCCCATGGGAAATTTAGGAAATACCTACTTTTCTTCCTCTAAAATATTCATGCAAATATCTGCCAAAAGGTTTCGTAGGTCAAACAAACTCAAGCTTCCTTGGCACTAAAGACGATATTAAATCATTTGAATCACATAATCTATTGAATACTCTGACAGCTGGTAAAATAGAAAAAAAATATGTTTGAGTCAAATTAGCACACGAGAACACTTATGGTGCAGGAAGTCGTGGTACGGATGTAGATATCAGCTTATCTCCATCTCATTACACGATACGATATACAGTCCATGTAAGGAGAGAGGGCGTAGCTACAAGCTTTATAATATTATAGCTAAGTTTCTATTGAATATTTCTATACAATGAAAGTGGGTTGAGAATGAATGAGTTACTCGTCAAATGTTTTCTATATATATGCTGATGACCAAGTATTACTTGCATCTTCGGCCGAGGAGTTGCACGAGATGGTAACTGCTATGAATGGAGCTTTTGGTAGAAAGGGAATGAAGATGAATGTAAAGAAGACGAAAGTGATGGTGCTTGAAAGAGATGAGGTAGTGACAGACTGGAATATCGTGATTGGAGATGAAAAAATAAAACAGGTGAAGGAGTTTGTGTATCTGGGTTCTAAATTTACAAGAGATGGAAAGTATGAGAGTGATATTGAAAGAAGAGTGAATGCAGGAAACATGGTGAATGGAGCTTTGCACTCCGTTATGAACAGGCAGAAGGTGTCAAATAAGGCTCGTTTGGCTGTGCATGAGGGGGTGTTGGTTCCAACACTCATGTTCGGAAGTGAAAGTTGGGTATGGCAGAAGAAACATGAAAGCAAAATAAATGCAGTTGAGATGAGAGCGTTGAGAAGTATCATAGGAGTTAAACTGAGTGACAGGATAAGAAATAGTGAGATAAGGAAACGTTGTGGTCTGAAAGAAGATGTTGTGACAAAAATTGAGAAAGGTATGCTGAGATGGTTTGGACATGTCGAGAGAATGAATGAAGAACGTTTGACGAAGAAAGTGTATAAGGCCAGTGTGTATGAAAGTATTGGAAGGGGTAGACCTAGGCGGACGTTTCAAGATCAAATCAGGGAGGTCTTGAAAAAAGGCCAGGTCAAGAGTACCCTAAACCGGAGAGCATGTATGAAAGGAATAATGAAAGTAGACGAAGCGAAACAAGTATGTAAGGATCGTGGATAAGCAAGTGGAAAGAAGTGGTCTCTGCCTACCCCTACGGGAAAGAGGTGTGATTTTATGTATGTATGTAAGTTTCTATTTTAGCATGATACTTATAAATGCTACATGACTATTACTACTACGACTACATAATTTTGAGAAACTTTTTAGAAAAATTGTTTTTTTTTAAAGAAATTATAGGATCATATTATAAAGTGTCGACTTTAGTAAAAATAATACAAATAATTCAAGTACAATATTTTTATTTTGACGCGTTTAGCAAAATAGTCACAATTTATCGTACAACTCTAAAACAGCGGCGATATAACACCACGAATCTATCACAAATCAGGTTTTTTGTTTACAATAACCAAGCTTGTTGTATAATAATGAAGCTTTATTTGATTCCATGCTAAAAATAACAATTGTTTAATATTACTCTAAGTTACTATCTCTATTTCTGGTTTTATATGGACCCCTTTTGGGTAAAAGCCTCCTCCAAGAAACTCCATTTAGTATTGTTTTTTGCAGTCTCTATCCAACTTTGCCCCGCCACCGCCACTATTTCATCTGTCCACCTACCACAAAGCCTGCCTCTCTTTCTAATGCCTTGAGGGCCGGACCATTTAATTACTCTGTGTGTCCATCTGTCGTCAGAGTATCTGGCCACGTGCCCCGCCCACTTCCATTTTCTTTTGAGGGAGAAAGTTTCTACTTTCTTTCTTGTTTATCTAGCAACCCGTAAAATAAACCGCTTATTGACACAAGTGGCTATAGCGTCTTAAGTGGCTGCGTTAGGTTTGGCGCCCAAACAACTGAGCAGGTAGCGACTGCGGTCGTAGCAGAGGTTTTAAAAAATCCAGTTCATCTTCAGCGACGGCTCAATTGAATAGTGCCACAAAATACGTACTTATTTACACATATATAATGTGTTTTCGATTACCGAATTGATATGTTCTACGCTCTTACTGTGAATTAATAATTTACATTGTGATGGAACTTGTGGTAGGCTCATTTGCACAGGATGCCGGCAAGATTAATCGTAGGTACCACAACGGTGCCTATTTGTGCCGTGAAGCAGTAATGTTTAAGCATTACTGTGTTTCGGTCTGAAGAGCGCCGTAGCTAGTGAAATTACTGGGCAAATGAGACTTAACATCTTATGTATCAAGGTGACGCGCGCAGTTGTAGTGCTGCTCAGAATTTTTGGGTCTTTCGAGAATCCTGATCGGCACTACATTATAATGGGCAGGGCGTATCGATTACCATCAGCTGAACGTCCTCCTCGTCTCGTCCCTTATTTTCATAAAACAAACCTACAAATGCCGCCTCGCGAGGCAGGCTGAGCCATCATAAGTCCGCGAGTATTCGTAATGGACAGTCGTGTATTTTCAGCTGCAGCTATTTTCCTAGCTGCTTATTGTTTAAAGAAAAGAAAAAAAAGAGTATGGATCGATGATGTCGGTCGAAGACTTTTGCAAGCATTCAAGGGCTTCTGAGAGCATGATATCTGCCGGATCTTCCTGTGGCTGCGTTTTCTTAGGATTATGTCGTTTTTTTTTACGAGCAGGTTCTGATGGTGAAGGCATGATAGTTTCCGAGGCTAGGTCTTGTTGTTGTTGTGGTGGCGCTTCCTCGATGCTAGCCTCCGGCAATTGCGACTTGGTCGGAGCGTTTTCAGCCTCTGTGTGTCTCTCTACGTCAGAAGTTTGTGAAGATTCCGGTATTGTCTCCTGAAAACATAATTTTAATTAATAGATAAATTTGTGGTGCAGTGTCAATGTGTATGTAATGTGGCAGGACCCTACGTTTAATCCGATTGGAAGCAAAAGTTTAACGTCCATAGTATTTAATACCTTCAAGTACCTTAGTAGCGATATCTTTAATATTTTTCTAGCAGGATTCTCCATTGCTTGAACGTCTTCGGACTACCACTAAAAGGGGCCAAATATGGAGTGGTGTATAGTACCTAATACAACCACTCATAGGGGCCAAATACGTTTAGTCTGAATACTTTCAAACAGCGGAGGGTCCTGTCATGCTGAGTACTCTATATTTTTTTTTACAGATCCCATCTACAGAAGAAGAGTGGCTTGCTATATCAAAAGAATTTGAAAATAAATGGAATTTTCCCCACGCTATTGGAGCGATGGACGGAAAACATGTTATGTTGCAGGCACCGATTAACAGTGGCACTGATTATGATAATTACAAGCAATTTCCAAGCATCGTGCTTTTTGGATTAGTTGATGCTAGCTACAATTTTTTGTATGTAAATATTGGTAGCAAAGGGCGAATCTCTGATGGTGGTGTTATTAAAAGCACAACGTTGTATAAAAAGCTAGAAAAGAAAGAATTGAACGTGCCTAAAAAGAAGATATTGGAAATACCATATGTAACAGAAGTTCCTTATTTTATTTTATCCGATAAAGCCTTTGCACTCAACGAATATACCATGAAACCATTTGAGGGCAACCCAGAAAATGGTTCTAAAGAAAGAATATTTAATTATCGCCTTAGCCGAGCTCGACGTGTCGTTGAGAATGCATTTGGTATATTAGGTGCCATATTTCGCGTTTTTAGAAAACCTATCTTACTAGAGCCAAATAAAGCAACAAAGGTTGTCTTAGCAGCTGTATATTTGTACAACTACATCCGAAAAAATACTTCAACTAATCTTATTTCACCGGATTTGTTTGACAGAGAACTTGATGGCGCACTGATTCCTGGCCAATGGAGAAATGAAATAAATGAAGTTACATTCGCACCAATTGTAGCGTTTCCAAGGCGTAGTTCTAATAACGCAAAAGAAATACGGTTGCACTTGGCAGAACATTTTATAACGAATGGTTCTATACCATTTCAAAATCATTATGCATAGTTAAAAATTCTTACATTCGGCATCGTTTCCCGAGTGTCACCAGTTTCATTTTTATCCTTAAGAAAATGGAAATAAGGATATCCAAACCACTTCGAATTATAAGCATCTGCAGCGCCTGAAACAGAACAAAAAATAAAATTTATATTTCCATAATTTAAAATATTTTAATTGTATAAATAAATTTTCTTCAATTTAATTAGTATATATTAAGTAATTATTTTATCAAATAATTTGTAAGTTCATATTTTTAAGTATAAAAATGAATACCTGAACCTGTTATGCGACTTTTTTTCTCCCTGCTTTTCTCTCGACGATAAGAACCACACAAGGACACCATTTTGTTTTTCACTTCCTTGACAGGCATATTAATTTGAGCAGATATTTGCCGCCAACTATCTTCCCGTTGATTTTTGTTTAAATATTTTGGATCTTTGGGGTCCCAAAGCGCATTGTACGTGCTGTACAGTTGTATTAAGCGAATGGACTCCTCCTGACTGCCCATGATATCAAAATTATAAAATACAAACACGGCAAGAGACAAAACTTGAAGTAGCTTCGCGCGCGAGCCAAAACATAGCCGTCCCCACCTAACGCACAGCGCTCACTGAGGCACCTTTGAGCGCGTCAAGTTTACCGACAACAGATGGCTCGGGGCCGAGCCGTGCTCGGTCGAGCAAACGCGCGCCCGAGGCAGGCCGAGGCACGTCCACACCAGCCGAGGCATTTTGCTCTCGAGGCTGCCGCGCGAGCCTGTGCGCTAGGTGGGTACGCGGCTATTCAATGGTGTCACTGAAGTTTACAAACGCGTTTTGGCCCAGCAAATTAGGGTTAAAACCGCTAGAACCCGAGGCTATTTTCAAGAAAAATAGACGTACAGTACTAGTGAATGTGAGGAAAATAGTCCGTGAATTCTCCCTAAGACCACCTAATCATCTTCTTGTAACCCTACACAAAAGTGTCAAGTTAACTGGATAACGACGGCATGTTATAAGATACCAGAGTAAAACGAGCTTCGAGGGATCCATTTATAGATTCCGTTTGCGGAAAATTTAGGCTCACCTAGCTAAAATTTTCCACTAGAAAATATTTTGTTATTGTTTGTATTTATTAACCTTTTTTTTAATATTGTAATCTGTGTAATGAGTTGGCATTTAACGAGAGGTATATAGTTTACTTATATAGTTCAAATAAGTCTTGAAACGGTATCAGTCCAGTGACCAATCAATGTTTTATAATATGCTAATGTTATATGAAATCGAGGTCTTGAGAAAAATGAATATAAATATAATATATTCTTTAAACTCTTTTAACTCACTAATTATTTGTGGAAGTGGACTCTTTGGCGTAGCCTTCCCCCAGCATACTCCAGTTCTCTCTTTCTCCTCCAGTTTGATCCAGCTCTTTGATTTCAGGGGCTCGTGCATGAGTCCAATTGGATGACCCGACTCTCTCTCTATTATAATATAAGACAGAGAAAGTTGGCCATAAATTGGAACTTCTTGACAATCACGACCGCTTTGTCAAGAGCGAGAAGAAGAGCATATTGCACGTCTAGTTATTTTTGCTCATAAAAAAGTACACCAACGTAATCTTTTCACGAGGCCTTGAACTAAAACGTGTCTTATTTGACCACGTAGAATAATTTGGAAAACACTTAACTAAATCATATTGTATTGATCATGCAATGATGATATAGCACATAAAAATAATTGTATTTTATTAATGTTAAAGGTAAAGGTGTCTTAAATTAAATTTTTAGTTATTTGATACTTTTCAGTTTTTGAAGTCGGTTTTTTTTACGGTAGTTTTTTATTTATTTCTTATGTTTTAGTGTTAGTTAATAATTATAATATAAAATCAACCTGAATAAAAACTCCTAAAAAAGCCGTACACAAAAAATGAAAAAAAAAACTGCTGGGCCGACCTATGTAAAATTTTTATAGGACCGAATGGCATCTATTCTGCATCGAATTAAAAAAAAATACCGATCTTATTGATAAACTCCTCCTTTTTGAAGTCGATTAAAAATTTGAATCATCCTTACGTGGTCGCACAAGACGGCACTAAGTAGGTGTCAGTACTACGCTAGCGCGCGGCTACTAGATTTCTCACAGGTTGTTCTGAAATGATAAGATGGAAAATTGATTTACTTAGGTGAATTATGTATTTTATTTTTAAATATTTTTTTATGATAACGGCTAAGTAGTTCTACAAGTGGTTTTTATTTAATGTCGCTATTGTAGCGCCACGATTTTACAGCCTTAAAGTTTATATATTGATGTGTATATATATACACATCAACGACGTGCAATATGTTCTTCTATAAATACTTAGTCTTACTTACTTACAAACAAAATGACCGTATTTATTCTCAAAGCTCTAAGGAAGCTTCCCAATTAGTCGACAGAGTGCAACGTGGGCACTATCCGACTTCAGTGATAGTTTGGTGGGGTATTAGCTATGATGGATTGACTGAGGCATACTTTTGTGAAAAAGGTATCAGAACATTGGCACATGTGTATCAAGATACTATTCTTGATAAAGTAGACTCGGCGACGGGTCATAAAGCTCGGTCTACGCAGTCTTGGTCGGAAACGAACGTTTCGGACTTCATCAGAGCTGAAGAATGGAATTAATAAAAAAAAAAATTTTTTGATACGTTTTGTATATAAATGCATTAATTATTTAGATGAAGCGCACTGGTCACCAGATAGTCACAATAATATAGTTATTGATTAAGTTTAACCAAAAAAATCATTAAGCAAAATGAAAAACCTCGTTTACGCTGGGTATATTATTATGTATTTGTGAAGAATAAATTCCAAATGCTTAACCCTGATTATATCTATCAAAATATTTGAGAAATGTCTAATAAATTCCGTCAAATACCTTTTCTTTCATCTATTGTTACATTTATAGAAACTTTATATTTATTTAAATAGCAAATAAACACGTTTATTTAAGTAATATCTATCAAATTTTAAAAAGCCTTCGACATTTTATTTTTATGCATTATTATTATTATTATTATTAGTCCTCGAATGTCGACCACGTACCGGAAGACGCAGTGTTGGTATTCCCCCACAAGATGGACCGACGATCTGATCAAGATCGCCGGAATACGTTGGATGAGGGCAGCGCAGGACCGATCGTCGTGGAGATCTTGGGAAGCCTTTGTCCACCCGTGGACGTCTTCTAGCTGATGGTGATGATGTATTCATCATTTTCCCATTTTTTTTCACAGACTTTCGTGTTGTGGTATAAAAGGCACATTATCACTGCTAACAGCATTTAAAAGCATACAGTTTCAAAAACTTACTAGGTGTGCATGAATGGTTCAAAACCATGATAAAATAAACATTTTCCTCACACATTTCGTACGTTTACCAATATATCTCGAACACCCAAAAAGTTTAAATTGCTTTGTTAAAGTTCTAAGAAACGATTTAATCTCGATATCTTTATTCGGAGCCCATTTGAGGTTGGGTAATAACAAAAGTTTATTTAATTGTTTCAAGTATTTACTTATAATAATATTATGATATGATTATAACGAGACAAAATTTTGATTTAGAAGATTGCACAAAAGAGTATCATAAGTTATTTTCTATCTGTGAAATACTACCGATAGAACAGAAAGTCGAATATTGAATAGGCTTAGAATACTTTATAGTGAAAAGTATAAAGATAAACTCTACATAATAAATATAATACTAGAAGGGTTAGGAAACAAAAGCTAATTAATAATTATTACGGTAAACAGACAGAAAGATATATGGTATATGTATTTAATAATATAGACTGACAGAGAAACCTTAGAAATGTACTATTAGATACTATTAGGTAATAAGAATAGTTATAAAACATTTTGTGTTGTGTTTGTATAGCATTATGCTATTACTAATATAACCTACTGGTTATGTATAAAATTAATGAGCGCAACTCGCCGATAAACATAACGAGTAAATTAATGTATGTTAAATACATTAAAAAAAAGATTATGTTCCACGTTTCAGTGTTATAGAGCTGTGATGTAATTGAAACTCAATGTCAAACTTTATTTCGATTTTGTCATCATTACTATAATATAAGAATTGACCAATCAATGGGAAGAGATTTAATCGGAAATGTACAACCCAACTACCTCAGGGTGAACGTTTATAGAAATTATTCCCTTACATAATCGGAGAAATAAAATTTAAATCACATTCTTCAGGTCGATGACCTTTAAGAGTGGCGTGGGTCCTGTGCCTGGAGTTTAAGGGTAAAATTTTTTAATTGTCCTTTTGTAATTATATGTATGTAACTTAGTTTTTAATCTAGCTGTAACTTTTGATGATAATAATATGTTCGATAGTAAAAAAAGTTAAATTAAGCCGAAGAAAAGTAAGAATATAAAACCGTGAAGGAGTCATATTGAATCTGCGGAAATACAATATCTAATATATAAAATTCTCATGTCGTGGTGTTTGTAGTTAAACTCCTTCGAAACGGCTTGACCGATTCTCATGAGATTTTGAGTGCATATTGATAAGTCTGAGAATCGGAAAACATCTATTTTTCATCCCCCTAAATGTTCAGATTGGTCCGCGCTAAATTTTTTTGACATTTTTTTTAAATTTGTTCGATTATGAGTTAGCATTAAAAAATACACACAACTTCAAATTTTCACCAATCTACGATCAACAGTTACTTTTGTATCGCGATCTTAATATCGGCAATTCAACGTTTGCTGGGTCAGCTAGTTCACTTATATATTATTATACGTTTCAAATGTTATTGTGAGTCAACTTAAGAATATAAGCAACATTATTGATATAATATTTTGTCTAAAAGACAAGTTTCTGTACTAAATACTGTACCAAAGCACCAACAGTTTTATGGAGCCCTTAATGTAGCACTAAATGGCATCTCTTGCTTAATTGCTCTTCCTTTGAACTTAAATTGAGTTCTCCAACTTCCGTGTCTAAATATTTATAAGCTTAGTTTAACCTTGCAGCTTCATTATCCTTGTTTAGTTCTAATTTTTAACAAGTTTTTAGGTCAGTTTAAAGTATAAAACGTTATGTTTACATTTACCTGGTTTTTGGAAAATATTGTGCGCAACCCCAATTCAATTTCTAAGATAAAAGTAACTTCTAAATATAACATCAGCTTACCTTAAACAAATTTTATTGAAATTATGTTATAATAATACGTATTTCATAACTATAAAGTTCAATGTACAGTTATTTAAATAGAAGTAGGTTTAATTAGTATAAATAATACTTAAGCATTTATATTTTTTTATGAAGATATGGGACGTGACAAGCAGGACGTTCAACTGATGGTAAAAGATAAGCCCTGCTCATTACAATGCAGTGGATTCTTGAAATACCCAAAATTTCTGTGCGGCAGTACAACTACGTTCGTCACCTTGAGACATGTAAAGTCTCATTTGCAAAGTAATTTAACTAGCTGTGGCACCCTTCAGACCGAAACACAGCAATGCTTACACATAACTGCTTCACGGTAGAAATAGGCGCTGTTGTGGTACCCATAATCTAGCCGGCATCCTGTGCAAAGGAGCCACCCACTAGCAAAAGTCCATCTGAAATTGTGTTAGGCTCATGCTAACATTAATTTTAGCTGCATCCTAGTAGCTATCTCTTAAATTCTTCTCTTGGAGAAGTGCTATTACCAGCTTATACTAAAATAGTTAATAAAACAACACACCAAGATAAGTACACATAAGCCGGCTCAAGTTACGATACCCGTCGCTCCCACGAGATACTGTCCGCAAATCTCCGCAGCTGTACACTCTAATTATCGTTGCGTTTATATTATTTGTTGAATTAGTTGAATGTGGATATTAAACGTGGTAATATAAGTATTACATTATTTCCAATAAATTAAAAAAAAATGTGCAGTCGAAGGTACTAGAAGTATAAATAAAAACTGCACTCCATTTATAACTTAAACGTCAAACAAGTCCAAATCTTAAACACACTAATAGGACGACACAATTGTGGTGCCGCTCAGAATTTTTGAGTTTTTCAAGAATCCTGAGCGGCACTGCATTGTAATGGGCAGGCGTATCTATTACCATAAGCTGAACGTCCTGCTCGTCTCATCCCTTATTATCATAAAAAAAAAAAAAAGGTACAACCCCCGGAACAGGGGTGCGAAGAATCTGCGTGCGTAGATTTTTGAGCTGGAACGAAACGCAGTCAATGCAAAACAAGAACGGTTGCGTATCTATATCACATGCACTCCAGATATGAGTCTTTATATATCTACAGTTATACGGAGTTGACTGCCCGCCTTCACTAGTTGGAGAGGCGGAAAGAAGAATATAGTTTCACTTCACTAGCTTGTCAGCACAAGCGAAACCTTCCAAAAGTTCGTTGCTATCTTCATCATCAATTTCAATTAATCAAATTGTATTATTTTCTGGATACAAAATATGTTTCATTTGTTTTTGAAAAGACCAAGATAGCCATATTATGTATAGGTATAATATTTTAGGAGTTCCCTCAATTACTCATAGATACCATCAAAAAACTATTTGTCAAGGATTACACGATCGTTGTATACGAGACCGTATTAATTTAGCAATTACCCTCTTATTGCGCTTAATAAATAAATCTAAATAAGATGGTATGCGCAATTCCCACCTCATGTGGAGTACTTCTTTGACTTTGACGATCCCTATAGCTCAGTGGTTTGTGACCCAGCCTACTGAGCTCGAGGTCCCGGGTTCAAAATACGGTAGGTGCAAACATTTATATGATGAATATGGATATTTGTTTCCGAGTCATGGCTGTTTATATATATTTATGTATATTTTAAGTAAGTATATTGTATTAAATATATCGTTGGTACCCATAGTAATATCCGCTATGCCTAGCTTGGGATAAGATCATTTGTCTAAAAAGTGTATGTATCTCTGGTCGGGAGCACTACAGTGTCAGCTGGAACCATTTGACCGAGTGCAATACAGAGCTGCTCGAATTGTCGGGAATCCAGTACTCTTTGAACAGCTGGATCACTTGGCGTTCCGTACAGACGTCGCTTATTTATGTTTCTACTAGTACATTAATCACGGGAAGTGTTCCGTAGAGACGTGATTCCTGACGCCGAAAGCAGCGCGTACAATGTTTTTAAAGGCCATCAACACTCCTGTGATTCTTCTGGTGTAGCAGGAAAATGTGGGCGGTGGTGATCACTTTACCAGTGGGAAGCTCCGGCCGGCCACTCTAGCCGACATCCGGTCTTTGCACCGGGTGCCACATTATGGGTACCACAACGGCGCTAATTTCTGCCGTGTAGCAGTAATGTGTAAGCATTACTGTGTTTCTAGCCATTAATTTGACTAAATTACTGAGCAAATGAGACTTGACAACTTATGTCTCAAGGTGACGAGCACAGTTGTAGTGCTTTTCAATACTCCTGAGAAGCACTGCATTGTAATGGGCAGGGCGTATGTATTACCATCAGCTGAACGTCCTGCTTGTCTCCTTCGTTATTTTAATAAAAAAACATAAGTGACTTATATGCTAAATTTTCATCGTCTTTAAAAGACTTACCGATGAAATGTAATACTTTGACGGAAAAGTTGCAGGTTGTGGATAAGTTTCCAAATTTAGATATTATACGGAAATACGCCATATCTGCGAATTGTATCACATCCACCTTTCCAAATAATAATATTAGTTAAAAGTTGGTCTATAAGTCACCTGTTAGGTAACATGTTTAACACGGCAATGTGACTTATTGATGGGTTTTGTATGTTTTTTTTTTTTTTTTATGGAATAGAAGGACAAACGAGAGAACGGGTCACCTGCTGTTAAGTGATCACCGCCGCCCATACTCTCTTGCAACACCAGAGGAATCACAGGAGCGTTGCCGGCCTTTCAGGAAGGTGTACGCGCTTTTTTTGAAGGTACCCATGTCATATCGTCCCGGAAACACCGCACAAGGAAGCTCATTCCATAGCTTTGTAGTACGAGGAAGAAAGCTCCTTGTAAACCGCACTGTGGAGGACCGCCACACATCCAGATGGCAAGGATGATATCCTAACTTGTGACGTGTCGTGCGAAGGTGGAATTCGGCGGCAGGAATTAGGTAAAACAGCTCTTCGGAACACTCCCCGTGATAAATGCGGTAGAAGACACACAATGAAGCGACGTCTCTACGCAACGCCAAGTGATCCAGCCGTTCACAGAGTACTGGGTCCCCGACAATTCGCTCTACTCTGCGTTGCACGCGGTCAAATGGATCGAGCTGATACTGGGGTGCGCCAGACTAGAGATGACAGCAATACTCCATGTGTGGCCGGACCTGCGCTTTGTACAGCGCTAGAATGTGGGCCGGCTTGAAGTATTGCCGTGCTCTATTAATGACGCCCAGTTTCTTTGAAGCCAATTTGGCTTTGCCCTCCAGATGGCCGCGGAATTGGCAATTCTCCCGGCACTGGTCGACGATTTCCCGAGAGAGACGTGCATGGCCCGTGTATACGGCATCACCAGTGCTGTCATCTGCATAGCAATGAATGTTGGAGGTGTCCAACATATCATTGATATGCAGAAGAAACAGCGTAGGAGATAGCACACAGCCTTGGGGCACTCCAGCATTCACGGGCTTCGGGTTCGAGCAATGTTCGTCGACAACAACCTGTATGCTGCGCCCAGTGAGGAAGCTGGAGGTCCACTTGCACAAGCTCTCGGGAAGCCCAAATTATGGAAGTTTAGAGAGGAGCGCCTTATGCCATACACGATCAAATGCCTTCGCTATATCCAGGCTAACTGCCAGGCCTTCCCCCTTGCTTTCAATAGCCGCAGCCCATCTATGTGTTAGGTATACCAGAAGATCACCTGCCGACCGACCCTCTAGGTATACCAAGAGCTGACGGCTAATTATGCTCTCCATGATTTTGGAGAGCAGGGAGGTAATAGCAATAGGCCTGTAGTTTGCCGGATCCGAACTGTCTTCTTTATTTTGGATCGGATGGACAAGGGCTGACTTCCATGAGTCAGGGACTACGCCTTTGGAATAAGAGTGCCGGAATAAACGCGTTAGCACCGGCGTCAACTCAGGGGCACACGTTCTAAGGACGATTGGAGAAATGCCATCCGGCCCGCTCGACTTCCTGATGTCCAACGAAAACAGAGCTCGCCTAACAGTTTTCTGTCTGAACTGTACTTCAGGTATAGAGCTCTGACACCGCGGGATGGTCGGCGGTGTTTTTCCGTTGTCGTCAAGAGTCGAGTTGGAGGCGAAAAGAGCGCACAGGAGATCGGCTTTCTCTTTTGCCGTACGTAACGTAGAGCGGATTTCAAAAAACCTGAAAATATCCCGTTGATTATTATCTGATATAATATTATCCAAACGTAAGTTTTGGAAACAATATAACGTTGACGACGAATAACAGGAATTGAACGCTAATGTTCCATGACTAAGCTTTAACTCCAAACTGAGAAATAGCGGTGACATGGATAAATTATGTCCCGCAAGCAAACTTCGCGTTAGTTTGAATTCATACTTCAAGGTATTAAGGTCTTGTTTTCCGTGGATATGCAGTTCAGCATTCTGTATTACACATGATCATGGCTTAAGTTTCAGCTCATAAATGAAGGTATGTTGGTGAAGGCTCAAGCTTTTCAAATTATGTTCAGATTGTATTAGATGGGATGAAAATAATCCATCGAAAATATTCAAATTGTATATAGATTTAGACCATGTGTTAATATAAGTTTGTAACTTACTACTTCCCGTTACTAAAATCTTTCTCACTTGAAAAATAAAAAATTTAACCGCCTTAGCTTCGCATTGGCAATTTGAAAAAAAATAGGGAAGAAATAGGATGAACTAGTTATGTTTGGAAGTGACGCGCGGAAGGTAACTGACATAAAGTTGTATTTGGGAAAAACTTTCAATGTTTAGTACTAAGCCTGCGGGTTTGAATGTCTGGGTTGTTTATCCTTTGATATCTACTGGAGTATCACAATTATAATGATGTAGTGTAAAAGTCAGTTTTAACGTAATTTTGCAATATCCAAGAATATTTTCATATTTATATGTATAGGGAATCAATACAGAACAGTACTATAAGTAGCGTTGCAAGTAACGCATTTTCAAATATCGTTGGCATTGCATAGAGACGTCGCTTCATTGTGTGTCTTCTACCGCATTTATCACGGGAAGTGTTCCGAAGAGCTGTTTAACCTGATTCCTGCAGCCGAATTCCACCTTCGTACGACACGCCACAAGTTAGGATATAGTCCCCACCATCTGGATGTATGGCGGTCCTCCACAGTGTAGTTCAAGGAGCTTTCTTCTACGTACTACAAAGCTGTGGAATGAGCTTCCTTGTGCGGTGTTTCCGGGACGATACGACATGGGTATCTTCAAAAAAAGCGCGTACACCTTCCTTAAAAGCCGGCAACGCTCCTGTGATTCTTCTGGTGTTGCAAGAGTTTGTGGGCGGCGGTGATCACTTAACAACAGGTGCCCCTTTCTCTCGTTTGTCCTCCTATTCCATAAAAAAAAACGTTTAAATTAAGAGTGTGATTTGAGACTGTGAGTTAACTATAATAGATAAAGATATTTTGTCGTGGAGTTCTACGGCTTAAACTACGTTTAGTTGCGATTCTTTAATTTTATTTACTTTAAATAATTTTGACATTTTTGTTAGTGTAATTTTAGACATGAAAACGAATAAATGGTATTTTATTGATTGATCGATTGACTAACGGCCGTTTTCAATAACCTATCTATCCTTAGTTTAACTTACTGATACATTGCTGTCACCGTTCAATGACAAGATCTTATCTATCCATAGTTATGTCCAATATAGTTACAGTCCAATGCTATCTGTCAATAAGTTATTGAAATGTAAGTAAGCGTAAAAGGATAGATTTTTCTACGTCTAGTAAGTTAAACTAAGGATAGATAGGTTACTTAAAACGGCCAAAAATTTATTTAAAGAATTATAATGAAAATAATACAATATTTCTGATCCAGTGGAGGATCTAGGGAAGGTAGGCATTAGAATCCCTTATAACTTAATAAAGATTTAATATAATATACCTATTATGCAAATCTTACATCTTTAATATTTATAAAATACTATTATTTGTATGTGCTACCTATTGATAGGGTTTGAATTGTAACCTGCCGGCCTTGGTTGTTTGGTTCTAGACGAAGCTATCCCGCTCAAAGTCACTTGTGGCGAGTGTAGGTACCTGCTATTACATTTGGCTATACTACTACTAAAGAAGAATCGTGAAAATCAGATCGTATGTCTCAGAGTAGTACACATACATAAATAAACATACATAAAAAAAATCGAATTGAGAACATCTACGTTTTGGAAGTTGGTTTAAAAAATATAATTATCTAATATATAAAATTCTCATGTCGCGGTGTTTGTAGTTAAACTCCTTCGAAGCAGCTTGACCGATTCTCATGAAATTTTGAGTGCATATTGGGTAGGTCTGAGAATCGGACAACATCTATTTTTCAACCCCCTAAATGGTACGGGTGGTCCTCATAATATTTTTTTTTAAATGTTTGATTATGTGTCAGCATTAGAAATACATACAACTTCAAATTTTCACCCATCTACGATCAACATTTACTTTTGTATCGCGATTTTAATATCGGCAATACAACGTTTGCTCGGTCAGCTAGTGATTATAATATATATTTCTACAGCATTCTTAACCAATTATATCAGTACTTCCTAACTATAGTATCACGTAGACATAACGTTATATAGATCATAGTATATGTTTATAAGGATTTCGAGTTGCTATTTTTCTTCTTGATAACTTTTCCGTTAAATGATACGCAAAAGTTTTGACAGGTAACTGAAGAGAGTCGAGCGTTCGAAACACACTTACCTACCCTACCTTTGATAATAATGGAAAAGTTACCGAGATTAAATATGATTTGGTCTCATCAAAATTTTAGGTAATATTTTGAGGATAATGGATAAGTTAGATACCTTCGTAACAGAAATAGACTAATAATTATGCTTATAAAATAACAACAATATCATTACTTCCGTAATGTTTTGTTTTGTAATAGTTATATAAGCAACTGCTGTGTAATGAGGGGTATTAAAAGACAAATGTGGGTGTACATGAGTGTTTTAATACCTAATCATCAACGGTTGCATACAAGGCTTTATTTACACCCATAACATTGTCACGGGAGTGGGTCAGGGATTGGAAATAATACTCCGCTAGGAACGAGTCTTTATTTGCGTTCACTTTTTCTGAACTTGCACTTCGCCGGTCTGCCGCTGTTCCTCTTATAGGCGGCGGTACCTTCAACGCGTCACACCGCACCGAATACTAAGTCTCTTCTATCTTCTTCCTCTTGGAACACTTCCACTTTTCACTACTTCTTCTTTTCTTCTTCTTCTTCTTTACACTTTCGAGTCAGAACTAGAACTGCCGTAGGCCACGCTTAGTACGGCTTATATACCCCCGGATCCGTTCTATTTTCAAA
This sequence comes from Leptidea juvernica, assembly GCA_949711755.1. NCBI lineage: Eukaryota > Metazoa > Arthropoda > Insecta > Lepidoptera > Pieridae > Leptidea > Leptidea juvernica. Next base: position 7,809,124 of record CATIXQ010000002.1, on the reverse strand, counting down.
ATGATTCTCCCATTCCATCTTTAAATTTAAATTGTACTAGAAAATTCTTTTAACTATTTTTTCCTGCTTACACATTTTCCATCCCTTTTTTTCTGTTCGATTTGATCCTGAACTAACTAGAAATTTCCTTTAACTTCACAAAACCCAAAAAAATCCATACACTGGTAGGTGTATCGAACCCGAGTCTACAGCGTCTAAAGTAAACACTTTTCCGCTGAGCTACGAGTAATGCTGACGGAGCTGTTGAAATTAACAATGTCTTGAAGTTTGACAACTCTCGTCATATACTTCGAAGGGTTGCTACGCAACAATATGAATACTCGGATTATCCCTCCTCGGATCCCATAATGAAAACGGATGATGTAGCTAATGGTTACTAGGACATTGGGTGTTTTAATGTTGGCAAAAACTGTTTGAGAATCTTTAATAGAAGATTTAAAGCATGGGGGTGGATAAACAATCATAAGGTATTTATAAGAATTTTATAGTTTTTAGAGAAATCAGTCAGTTGTAAGTTGGTCTGTATGTGAGTCTATGAAAACCGTTTCTCTCAAGAATGCGTGAAGGGATCGTCTTAAAACAACAATTACAACAAAAACACGTGCTCTCCTTTATCACGTCAGTGGCTAAGCTGCCACAAAGCCCTTGGCGCCCATGGCAGTCTTAAGCCGCCGCGCGTTACCGACGCAACGGGCTCGGGTTTCAATAAAATTTATTGCTTTTGAAGTGTTTCGGCTTGTTTACAAAAACGAACGTCATTGCTTTTGTGATTAAACAAGCTAGCGCTTTGTTAGATAACATTACAATAGATACTGCGTAATTTAAACAAATTTCGTTTAAAGTAGGGCTATCATGCACTTTTTATGATTTTTTTAGATTTACCTACAGATTACATTTCGATTATTACTAATGAATGTAGTAATTTTTTATAATAACTTAAACATACTTCACAGTTACTAATTAGTGATAGAATAGTTACTAAAACATCGTATGATGACATGATAATGACATGATAATACAAAAAAGAATTTTTAAATCGACTGCTACAGATAATTTTTACGGCTGACCGCATTTTGACAAATTGTGTGTTAAATTATCTTTCTTGTGGTATATAGCCACGTACACGTTGTAGTTAGTCAAAACTGAGTTAAGTATGCCATCGTACTCATGAAGGTCGAATCTTACATGTAGTGAAACCCTATTTTTAAAATGTACACGGAAACTGTTTTTTTTTGGATATTTTTATAAAAGATTATTAAGAGCTGAAACTTCAAATGCTTAAAACTCAATAATGCCTCTGTGTGGATTGAGTCCTTTCTGGTTAACCACGTCCAATTACTAATTGTGACAGTAATCACGACCATCATGTTTACTAAGCATCCCTACACAAACAATGAATTCAAGCTTTAAAGGTTGCTGCATCCAATTTACCTACGATAATATATGTTTATTATTATATAGTTGAACCTTTATTCCTTTTTATGAAATAGTTTATATTATTTAAACACGACTCATATTATATTGGATGCAGTACCATACAAACTAAATTATTATGTATATTACAGCCGTTGTAAAATACTCTATTTGATTGAAAATAGTGGCAGTTAAGTTTCTTATATGTTCTTCTCACGAGCTCAACTATTTACGAATATATGATTAATTCAGTCATATAAAAGAAATATTTGTAGTGAGGATTCAAAAGCGCTTAGTTTTTGCCTAATTGAAATATGTTAATTTGACTTTGACTTTACATCTTCCTATCTTGAAAACCGCCAGCGGTTCGTGGGGGTGATTACTGACAGTTAGTGTTAAGCCTAAAATCTAATGTAAGTAAATTAATTATAATAATAATATACTACTAAATATAATACTTACCCATACATATGAGAAAATATTAAATCCTAGCCGAAAAAGTAAGCATTTCTTTCAACAAAGAAATAGATAATGCATAGTTCTATCAATATCGTTCCATGAAGTTCTCAGAAAAGCAAGAACGAGCCCTATTTCCAAAATCGAAATACGTACGAAGTTTCGGTTGACGGATCGTACATTTTCCTATTACGAAAATGTTTCGGATCCGAAGATCGATACGAATTTCGCGATAAGACATTTTGTCTTTCGTTTACCTTATTCCCAGATTCACTTGACATTTACTCTTTCGTTGTTTCAACTTCACTTTTTATGGTTTATGTCTATGGTTCCGAAACGAAATCCGTCCGCAATATTCGGATCCGAAGTAGTTTGGTAATAGAATTTAATTTGAAGTTCGTCGTTCTTTCGTTTCGGACAAAACTTTGGCTGTCAATTTTTGTAATAGACCTCCTGAATAGATATTTCCATACTGAATTTTAATGCAAACAGAAATAAGTACTTCGTGGTGGAGACACTTCGTGTTGTTGTCTATCTGCTACAAAGTGCGTTAAACAAGTAAATGAGCTTAAACAGTTTTCGTAAAATTTATTTGAACCGCGGATAAGATAAGATTAATTGAAAAGTTAAGACTCTCGCTAACCGAATTAAGGAATATTAACTTGCGAAGTAATTTCTGTATCACGGAGTCTAGTTAAAACTGTTTTATGATATCTATATACATCATAACACGCTGTAGGAGTTCATTCGCAAAACACATTATTGTAAATTGAAAGGAAAACTTGTTTTAGTATGCTGAGCACTTAATTTAATGAGTATTGAATGATACGGAGCCGAAACGGCTTTGCAAAGCTGATTCGGATGAAGTCGAATCCAGTGCCGACTCGAAATTATATGCCACCGATCTGATTCTTTGAAGTGAAATTTCCTTAGGTCTATTAAGCGACTTTTAGAAATACAACCTCATTACCGCCACCGCGTTGTGTCCTTTACATGTTACAGATGATAATATGTCTATAGCTAGGAGCATGTAGCGTTCCCTGTGGCTAGTGGGAGGCTCCTTTGCACAGGATACCGGTTAGATTATGGGAACTACAGTGACGCCCTTTTCTGCCGTGAAGTAGTAATGTGTAAGCATTATTTTGTTTCGGTCTGAAGGGCGCCGTAGCTAGTGATATTACTGGGCAAATGAGACTTAACATCTTATGTTTCAAGGTGACGAGCGTAGTTATAGCGCCGCTCAGAATTTTCGGGTATTTCAAGAATCCTGAACGGTACTGCATTGTAATGGGCAGGGTGTAGTAATTACCATGAGCTGAACGTCCTGTTCAACTGTATATTTTTTTTTATTTATTAGTTCCCAAATTTATTAATTTAGAATAAGTAGGTACAGTAGATAAAATACAAAAAATTAAATAGGTTAGTTTGTAATTTTATAGTTTTAAGTTTTCATTTTTTTCTTTTTACTCTACCTTTGTTTAAATATAAATAACTACATTTAAATTTTATTTATACATGGGCAAACTGAGAACCTTTGAAGTGGAAAATGAATGCTTACCCGTCCGGAACACGTACGTTCTGACTCCTTTGGTCCTAAATAACTCCTGCCAGAATAGATAGATTCTATTTATTTGTAAGTAATGGAGGTTAATCGAGCGCAATGGATACCTGATCGTAATCTAACACCAGAAGAATCACAGGAGCATTGCCATTAGCTCAAACTGTAAAGGAGAAGACTTCTCAGCTTTTTTGCGATATTTTCTAGTGCAGACATATCGAATATATAAAATTCTCGTGTTGCGGTGTTTGTAGTTAAACTCCTCCGAAACGGCATGACCGATTCTCATGAAATTATGTGTTGGGTTGTTGGCTGGTATTGGGAAGGTCTGACAATTGAAAAACATCTATTTTTCATCCCCCTAAATGTTAAGAGTAGTCCAGTCGATTTTTTTTTTTAATTTTTAAATATAATTAATTATGATTCAGCATTAAAAAACACATACAACTTCAAATTTTCACCCAACTACGATCAACACTTACTTTTGTATCGCCATTTTAATATTATTCTAATCCATCCACAGACACGCAATAGAGTTGCAATATGGCAATCGAATATAATGATTATTGTAATACGATAAATTTTATGTACGATATATTTGGTATTTAATTTTTTTTATTACTTTATTTGGTAATACAACGTTTGCTGGGTCAGCTAGTTTATATAATATATAATATAGTGGGGATGATATACTAACTTGGGGTGTGTTGTGCGAATGTGGAATTAGGAGGTAGGAATCAGGTGAAACAACTCTTCGGAACACTCCCCGTGATAAATGCAGTAGAAGACACACAATGAAGCGTAGTCTCTACGCAACGCCGAGTAATCCAGTCGTTCACAGTGCACTGAGTCTGAGAAAATTCGAGCTGCTTTGCGTTACAAAATTGAATTTCGTTTCGTATAATTATTAGGCCAATGATCACTTATTAGAATAGGTATGACAGAAATTATTTATGAGAACAAGTTACACCTTTACCAGTGGGAGACTCCTTTGCACGAGATGCCGACGGTGCCTATTTCAACCGTGAAGCAGTAAAAAGCAAGCTAGTACTAAACTAAGCTAGTAAGCTAGTGAAATTACTAGGCAAATGAGATTTGCAAATGTAGAGCCGGTCAGAATTTTTGGGTTTTTTTAATAATCTTTCAGAAGAGCGGATCAATTACTATCAGCTGAACGTCCTCTTAGTGTCGTCCCTTATTTTCATAAAAAAAAGAATACCTACCTAGGTCAAGGTAATAATATCAACACATTTCAAAATCTCAATATTTGAATTTAATTGAAAGTCCAAATATATTGCTCGAATGTTAAATGTTACGTACTTTGCAATAGATCGTGCATTAAACAAGGTATCTACCAAAATTTATTGAATTAGGCGTTACTTTGCGGAAATCCATAATTATACAAATGATTTAAGCTTTTCTTTAGTATTAATTCCGCCAATTTTTGTTTTTTTTAATTTTTAGTCTCGTGCCAGATTTTGGCGAGACAACATGTCCTGAGGATGCCTTATGTAGTGGCGAAACACGAGTCAAATTGTTTAAAAAAAAAACATATATTGGCGGAATTAACACTAAAGAAAAGCTTAAATCATTTGTATAAGGTATCTACCAACTGACCTATTTTTGTGTAAGCCTGTTTGATCCTCGGTACACTTTGCTACATTGCACATTAGTTTGTATGTGCTGTTCTATGGGTACTTAGCTTGTTGCGAACATGAACATAAACATTTTTGAATGATTGGAATGATTTTTTTATTTTTTTTTTTAATTTATTATTTTTATTAAGTAAATATTATTGCATTACACTTTATGTGAGAAATAACGTAAGTGGCAACTTTTTTTAAAAATTACTTATGCATATAATTAACGCGTTTTATATTATTTTTGAGACAGCTCATACGATAATAGTAACGAATATACAGCGAATTAAAGTACCCGCGTCGGACAAGCACAATATGTGAGCTATGGCCTATGAAGTTTGAGCTATGTAAGTAAGTCGGCAACAGTTTCCCGAGGAGGGAGGTAGCGCCCAGCAGATAATAATACTCGCGCGTAATATAATTAAATACAAAAAATATATCCTATATCTCACAAACTTAAATAGTAAGACTAAATCTTACTTCTGATAGTGTTACTTTTTTTTTATGGAATAGGAGGACAAACGAGGGTACGGGTCACAGGTTTTTAAGTGATCACCGCCGCCCACAATCTCTTGCAAAACCAGAGGAATCACGGGAGCGTTGCCGGCCTTTAAAGAAGGTGTACGCGCTTTTTTTGAAGGTACCCTATCGTCCTGGAAACACCGCACAAGGAAGTTCATTCCACAGCTTTGTAGTACGTGGAAGAAAGCTCCTTGTAAACCGCACTGTGGAGGACCGCCACACATCCAGATGGTGGGGATGATATCCTAACTTGTGGTGTGTCGTGCGAAGGTGGAATTCGGCGGCAGGAAACAGGTTGAACAGCTCTTCGGAACACTCCCCGTGATAAATGCGGTAGAAGACACACAATGAAGCGACGTCTCTACGCAACGCAAAGTGATCCAGCCGTTCACAGAGCACTGGGTCCCCGACAATTCGAAATTCGGAATTCCAAGAAACAGCGTAGGAGATAGCACACAGCCTTGGGGCACTCCAGCGTTCACGGGCTTCGGGTTCGAGCAATAACCGTCGACAACGACCTGCATGCTGCGCCCAGTGAGGAAGCTGGAGGTCCACTTGCACAAGCTCTCGGGAAGCCCAAATGATGGAGGTTTTGAGAGGAGCGCCTTGTGCCATACACGATCAAAGGCCTTAGAATTAAACGTAACAACTTGAAAAGTGATCTACCCGTGGGAGGCTCCTATGCACAGGATGCCGGCTAGATTATGGGTACCACAACGGCGCCTGTTTCTGCCGTGAAGCAGTAATGCCGTGAAGCTTACAGCTTTACTGTATTTCGGTCAGAAGGGCGCCGTAGCTACAGAAATTACTGGGCAAATGAGACTTACCATCTTATGTCTCAAGGTGACGAGCGCAATTGTCGTGCCCAAATCAGAATTTTTCGGTTTCTCAAGAATCCTGAGCTGCACTGCATTGTAATGGGCAGGGCGTATCAATTGCCATCAGCTGAATGTCCTGCTCGCGTCATCCCTTATTTTCTTCAAAATTTGAAGATTTCTTTTATATTTAGATCTACCTTTCAAACATTGTACTTACTCCTACACACACAGCACAGTAATTTACTTTTAACGTGGTAATTCCAGATAAGTAATAAAAGGTACTTACAGTCGTGACTTACTGCATTAAGATTCTAGATTACTTCATTACAATTTATATGCGAATAAGATGGTTCAAATGTTCGCAATTTCGCAACATGCTGATGAGACTTTTACAAACTGTTTTATTCGTTACTGCCTCATGAAAATATATTTTGTAAATAAAATATTTTTTTAACTTTAAGGTATTTCTATTTTTAACATTTGAATGATTTTACTTTATATCTTGATACATAATAAATAATTAAATAAAACAATTTTAAAGGATTAAAACGCGTGTAATTGTAACGGTTTTACATTAGATGTTTGCGTAAAAGTTACATTTTTATTTTAGTTAACCCGACGTTTCAAGACCTTTCCAGATCTCGTTTTCAGGGGGACTGCACATACCAAAAAAGAAGAGGACTCTGTCAGTAAATTTTGCTAAAAACCATCTGTGTACAGCAAATACCACCTCCAAGGAAATAAATGGCGCTTAACTTCATAATGACAACTATGACAAATACTATCTTTGACTCACTTCATCTGCAGTCCCCTTGAAAACGAGATCTGGAAAGGTCTTGAAACGTCGGGTTAACTAAAATAAAAATGTAACTTTTACGCAAACATCTAATGTAAAACCGTTACAATTACACGCGTTTTAATCCTTTAAAAGTGTTTTATTTAAATTTATATTAAAATTATTACATCAGATTTTTATGTTCTCATGTAAGTGACAATATTATGTTTTTAATGAGAAATAAATATCTTTAAACCTAACAAACATCTGTGGTTTTTGGCGTGTTATATAATAACATATTCATTATTATAGAACACGCAATTCATTTTTATTTATTGCACTATTTTATTTTATTGCAGATAGCCTTACAGTTAGGTACAGCATATGAAACCCTATTTTAAGAGGGCTATATTACATTTTTAATAATATTAGGGGCATGCGTCTTATAAAATAATCTAATCTAATTTGTTTCTGTGACGGAATTAACTAACACTCGTGTTAAATGAATACCTCACTAATTATTTACAATTTAATTTATTAGTTCGTACAGCACGTAAGTTAAAGCTATTTAGCTTCTCTGATCTTATCTTGACGATACTAATTAGTGCTTAAGTTACTGGATACGCTAAATTTGTCACCGTCTAGGATATTCCTTATATTTAATCTGTTTTATGTGACGGAGTAGCAAGATCTTTTAGTTGTAATAAATTGCCCAATTAATTATATAGGATGACCTACAAAGATTGTTTAGAGACACTGGTACTTCATAAACGACCCCCTAAGTGTGACGCGATTGCCACCAAGCTATTTAATGAAATTAATACTAATTGTAAAACAGTTTGCCCTAAAAGTCCGGCTTACTGCACAGATTACTGCACAGATTTTATCAATCAATCAAATTCTATATTTGCGTATAAACATGGTATGTTACGATGGTATAATCTTACAGTTTCACAATATAATTCGCCAGGTTTAAGTAGGCATGCTAATTAATGTAATAGAGTAAATGATATAAGTAATTAAACAGATAACAAATAGTAGATAAATTAGATGATGAAATATGTCTGCATGCCAGTAGCAATAAAATATTAATAAACATAAAAAAAAAATCCAGACTCACATTATAATAAAATAATGTCTGTGATGTTTCCTTAATAATTAAAGTTCGTATATATATTTAAGTGTGAGTACAATGTAAATAATGAATCTGAGACACACTTTTGTCCAGATTGAGAAATATAGATAGTAAATGAGCGCTATACTATTTGTATATTTATATTTGATATGTATATTTTTTATGTCCAAGGACTGAGGAGATGAGTTCCGAGCTCATGTGGCAATCAGAGTAAAATACTAATGGGAAAAGTCCATAATGTAAACAATAAGTTTGTTCCTATGTCTTTCACTGACTGTACTCTAGATGCCTTTACTAAGTGGTTATTTTCCTTACTTGATCGTTTCAACTTTTATACGTACATCGTTTATTGCGCGTGTTTCTGAAAATTTTTCTTTGGAATCACTCCAGTATTTCTATGTTACTGATGCTTGCAGAACTCCATTGGGTCAGGTTTGAGAATGGATTTGTAGGCAGCCAATTGTCTGCATATCCTTCCAAAATCGGGAAGTGCTCTTTGTCACTAGATTTTTCATATACACCAAAATCAAAAGTGCCATACGGCACACTACGCCCTGACCAATTTCTAACCCTCAATTTGTTTATAAGATAGTTTATATTACATGGTCTTATAGCTTATTTCAATAGCTTTCTTATACATTCTCTTATATCATTCTAATTATAAGCAATCTATTAATACACGTAAACGGGCCGCTGCGCGCTACAAAATCACGCCGATACTGAAGCGCGGGGGCACCTGCCGATTACGAAAGGATGAGTTTGAAATTGATGTTGATATCTAGCTAAGGTTAAATAGTTCGTGCCCTCTCGCCAGATTCAGATTCTCCCTGGAAAGTCCAAGGTACATTTCAATAAACATAAAATGGTAATATATCCCCACCAAACCATGACTCACGCAGAACGATGCGCACGTTGTTCTTTTTCGATACTTCTTCTGCTTCTTTGGACTTTTATGCTTACACTTTGTCATTTTGATTGTTATAGAGCCCTTTAATACTGACAATATTTTCATCAGCGTTATAGCAAATCAAAGATATTTCTGTACTTTTCACCCGCGTATCGGACAGCAAGCATCTTGGTAGAGCCACTATTTTTAACAGTAGGGATTAATTTAGGGCATGTTCAGTTTATCGACGATAAGAAACAAGTTGTATGTGTTCTTGGACTATCCACAAAGGAGTCCCAGATGGAATCTTCATTTGTCACGACAGGATTTTCGCAAAAACTGGCTATAAAAGCATTAACAGCCGTTTAATTCAAACAGCACGCAATAGCCCCCTCTCTTATATTTTCCAGAGAGGATGTGTTGGTATATCTATCGATAGTGCAACATACGAACTGCACAAGACTGATACCTATCTTTTAATGTGTCTTGACAATGACCGACGGCTTCATTACCAATCTAAACCATTTTGTTATATTTTAAAGTGAAAACCTTGGAATTGCTTCTGGGATTAATTACACAAATAAATGAGAACTCGCACGAGAGATCGCAGGTACCGTCGAGTCCCGCATCGTTCATAAAATTATGTTTCCAGTTATATTTGTGTAATCACCGAAATTCAATTCCTTCAACACCCTATTTAATTATTGTGATTAACCTCAAAAACTAGAACTTAGAAGTTTGCAAATTGTAAGAATATCTAATGCCAGACTTATGAATAATGAAAATATATGATAATAATATAATTTTTATTCTAGAAGTAGCATAAAAAGACATTCATTACAGAGTTCTTAAATAACAGATTGTGATCTAAAATACTTATTGAATGTCAAAAACTGCCACGGATTCAGAAATGTATGCATCAGAAAAGCCAAAGATGGGCACAAGAAACTCAGCGGGTTTCTCATTTTTTATATAAAATTTCGATACAATCAAATTTTAAATTTAAATAGCCTGACCGCGGTCGCTCCATACAATCTGTGGTATTATTAATAAAGACATTTGTACTTTAGTAACTATACATTTACGGAATAAAAGTCTTAAGTTACTTTATTTAAATATTATATTATATTTAGTAGTGAAATAATCAAGTAGTATTATTGGTGGCTTCGATTTCAATTAACCCTAATATATTGAGGCTAAACTTAAACCGGCGATAGTGCAGAAAAGACCCTTGTTAGTGTCAAATACTGAATTTTAATAATCCTCGCATCGATATAAACTCGGCTGCTTAAATAAATCTTCGATTCTTAAAAATTATATTATTAAAAATTCTTACTTTGCAATATAAAATCAAACGCTTGTATGGGTTTTCATTACAATACTTCATCTCTCTAGGTATTAATATCAAATTACGAGTCACACGCAAGTGTGGAACCTCTATGGGAAACGAAAACGTAGCCGTTCAGAGCAAACCTGGCGTTTGATGAAGGAAAAGCCATCGAAAAGACCTGGAGCGAAAATGAGATTGCTCAGCACAGATATACCGTACCCCAGCAGACATAGAGCCCCGAAGTATAAAAGAACATATATATACATCAATGTGAATATTCTATAGCTTATTATATATAGTATTACTGTCTCATGATGATCAAGAACGGTAAATTACCGGATTAATCGCACAGAAATACCAAATATCACGTCAAGCTCAAAAAACCGTCTCCGTCTCCTTAAGCGTTTTCCACATTTGATTGTGACCCTTATTCTCCGAGCGTTTTTATGCATTTTACTATCGAAAACGTGCACGTCACGTCACCCTAATTACACTGACTCACTGTCTGACTACCTTCTTACTTTACCAAACCGATCAAACAGACAAGCATTTCACTGCCTTACTTGTACTTGGCTTATACTTTTAAATATATTTTGACAACTTAAAATCTTATAAGAATATTCCTCTATATTCCTTAATTTCCTTCATATAATTAGTAATTTCTCGAAATAAATGAGGGCCTTAATCTCATTTCCGTATAAAATAAAAGAATGTGCCGCTGATTTATTATGGGAGAAAATTGATTCTCTTTTGATCTGAAGATGAGGTATTCAATTTGTTGTGATAACAGATGATAATTTACTTATAATACTATATTTTTGTTCTCTATCGAAATTATCGTGGATTTATGAAATAATTCTTACTGTAATAGGTTGGATTAATTGATAAAATAAAATTTGGCGTCCAAAATCTCAATCAACGGAATCGCTGTATTCGATGCAAAATTTCTAAAATTCTAAACTGCATAATTATGAAGTCTTGGTACATGTTGCTAGGATGATACACATGACGTTACTATCACCACTACCATATTTATGTTCTCCTGGTATCTATGTAGTAGTACGTCATGCGCAAGATATATTAAGGCATACTCGCGTCATACATAAGAAAACCTCTTCTTCATCTATGATCACCTGGTACCAAAACACCGTATATATATAATAATATATATATATCATTTTCTCCCGCGATAAATTTTATGAATTTATGTGTCCTGTCTTGCTTTTTCGTTTCATCGAACTTCAAATGAGAAATGTGTACAATAACATTTCTCGCCCATTTAAGTGGCAACTCGAAAACTAGTGGTATTTGTTTGTTTTATAAATGAAATTATCTAGTTGTAGAAAAAATATTGTATGTGACACGTTGTATAAGTAAGTCAAGAATAGCTCGTGGCGTCTGTCGTTGCGATGTTCGAGTGCAACCCACGACACTCGCGTTCTTTGACACTTCTTATGTAACTGTTGCATAAAATACTGTAATCGTATAGTCGGCGTTTTGAATACGGCGACACATTATATTTCCCAACATTTACACTATCCGTTATTGTGTCTTCATGTCTGCCTATTATAATAGAATCAGCATTCGTATTTTGCGTGAATACGTATATAAATCTGTATTTTATAAGCGACATTGCCCCCTCTCAAATAAAAAAAAAAATAACAAAAAATCTTTCAACTGCTTCGTCGAAGTGTGTTGCACTTAAAAAAGAACATGACAGTAGGCTGGAACGACGAATTAAATTTCAATTCAATAGAAATGTTTCAATATTATATTTTTAAAACAATTAGCCCTTAAGCCTTGTCGCCGTAATCACGCAGAATACAATATCATTAAGTACAATAACATGGACGACATAATCCTTCATTGTTTCTATAAACATATAGGTCGTTTCTACGAAATTTTGTAAACATTGTTTCTCAATGAAAAGATGAGTATAATAAAATGCGCCATAAGTGTTATTCGTATAATAATGTAGAAATAGATAGATAGAATGGAAATTAAAAATTTTAGAGTTATATGGTTTGGGTGAGCGAAATAACGCACAAAAATTGTAGTATCTAATTTATGAAAGTCACCAATTTTGGTGCAACTTTTGAATCGGCTTTAAGATAAATTTATTTTATAAGTTTTTTTTTATTCTTTCAGTCAGTATGAAATTTTTGTTTTTTCCTTTGCCAGATTCTAAATAGAAATTTATAAAATTTGTTATTTTTTTATAGTGATAATCCTCAGTTCTGGGATGATTATGATTATTTCATAGCAATAGCAATTACAGTATATTTTATTAAAAAGAGCGCAAAACAGAATGCTGGGAGAGTTTCTTGCGCCGCTTCTTTTCTCTCAGAGCGCCATTTGTTTCCGAAGCGGTAGTAGTATCTAGTTTATTAGAAATGACATTTAAAAAAATACCATTTTTATTACACAAATTAAATTTGAAAACAAAATTTATGAGCGATGCCTCTCGAGTTCCGTGCGAGCGCTCTTCCACTGAGCCATTCGTTCGAGTGATGTAATGTTCATAAATCTTGATATATCTTGTTCAACTCTCAGTTTGTGGCTTCATAGAAATTAATTTTAGTATAATTAATTGATCATTTTAAATGAAGAGACGTTTAAAACTGTTGAAAAAGCTACTTGGTCAAATTATCTGTGCGATGCCCATTTAACTTCCTCATTTTGCACATCATCGCTTTTAATCAATCAAAATTAAAACCATGCACAATATGTATAAAAGAAAAATAACCCATTTATCTGTATTGCATTGTATTGTAAAGAACAAAAGATAATATAGAATATTTCCTAATACAACGTTTCAACTTACAAACACTAAAAAAAAAATTTATGTCACCCTGTTAAAACTTTTCAGGGTGACATAATTTGCAGCTTCTTATGCAGTTTTTCGCTTTTCGAGCGCCTTTTGTTCTCGAAACTGTATTATTGATTGAATGGACATCAAATGTAATTCTAAATAAATCAATTTGAAACATAATTATTTGCGCTAATGACATTTTGTTATGAAACCAACGTAATTAATAATGTTGAGTTGGTACATGAAAGCGCTTTTCACGTTACGTCGTTTATTTTGTGATTTGTATCTTTAAAAATGTAGGGATTATATAATATTTATGTTTACTTATTATTTTTGGACATTATATAATACTATTAATATGAATTATTAACCCAAGCGCTGGCAGCTATTTCGGTCAACGGATCAGCCTTGCTATCCAACGCGGTAATGCTGCCAGTATTCTTGGTACGCTTCCACGTAATGATAGTTTTAATTTTATGTAGTCGTAGTATTGTAAATATAGTTATAAGATTTGTTTTGTTTGAATAATAAATTTTATTTATTAATATGAATAGTGTTTAATTGAAGGCGTTCATATCTATTATTAATGACGTGCCAATAGCACGTAATAATCCTGAGCGGCCCTGCATTGTAATGAAAAGGCCATATCAATAAAATATTGCATAAATTGGAGCTTCAAAATCAAAAGCTATTTGATCGATACCGCGTTTGGTGGTAAGGGATATGAAGCAGAGGCGGTTTCCTAGATTTGAGAGCTGCCGACAAATCCTTGATCAATTTTCATTAAAAAGCTGATGTCAGCGAGATTACGGCGTAGGTGCAAAGGAATTAGATGGAATTTGTTACATCGATTCGGATAGTCAAGTTTAGGCAAGTAAAATTTGTGCATCAGAAAACGGGAAGTTTTTTCTGATTATAACGAGGATTGCATATTTCTGAGGCATATTCAAGATTTCTTCTGACATAAACACAGTAAAGAACCTTTACTATCTTCATTTTCTTAAATTCTTTAGAGGCACGAAATATGAAACCCAAAACTTTATAGGCCTTGAATTCTATCGATGTTACAAGCTCCTTAAAAAGCAATTTGCTGTCATGGATAACACCAAGGTCCTTAGTACTACGAAACGAGTTTAATATTGTTGATAGTATAGTCAAAATTCACTGTGTTACGTTTACGATCATAAGTTATACAAAAATATTTCGTAATGTTTAAAATTAAATTATTTTTGTCACAGTATTCACTCAATCTTTGTAAGTCATATTGGAGTTGCAAAGCGTCTTCATAACAATTAACAGCCTTAAAGATTTTCATGTCATCTGCAAATAATAGGAACTGGGAGAACCTTGAGCTTAATGTCATTTATAAAAACCAAGAACAGCAAGGGTACGATCCCTGTGGTACACCGGATGGTACATTTGCCCAAGTAGAAGTAAAACCATTAAGAACTACCACCTGACCTAGGAAGCGCATAAGATGTAAACCACCTGAAAAGATCTCCGTGTCCAATGCAAATAGTTTAAATAGTAGAATGTTATGATCCATACGGTCGAACGCTTTACTAAAGTCAGTATACGAGTAAATCGTGTCAACTTGACAGTTCACCTCTCCATGTTGTCCGTTGGAAAATAATTGACCACATGACATGACCACGTCTTTGAGTGAACGTTGAAATAAGATCGTGACTGGAACGGATAGCTGCGTCACTCATTTCACTAAGAATTGGGCTGGTAACTTAAACTTACATCTAAAATAATTGTCAAGTTTGCAAATATTTCGTAGAGTTTAACAAAAAACTTAAAACAAATCTAATTTTAGAATTTGAAGATTTATTTATATAGAAGATCTAAGATGCAAATACTATACTTACTCTTACACACAGCACAGTATTTTACTCTTAGCGTGCTAATACTAGATAAGTAATAAAAGCTACTTACAGTTATTAGGTACTAAGCTAAGTTTCTAGATTACTTCATTACAACTCATATGCGAATAAGAAAGTTCAAGCGAGCGTTACTTAATGTTTGCTGCTACATGCTGATAAAACTTTTACACACTGTTTTATCGTAACTTTCGCGTAAAATTATATTTTATATGAAATAATTTTACTTATTCAAGCAACAAAGCATATTATAGTATAGAATAGGTATTGATAATTTTAATATTTCAATGATTTGCTTTAAAAAATTGAGGCAAAATAGTATATTATATTGTTTTTCACGATTGTGTTGGTTTATCTTAATATACCGTCCCGAGACCCTCAGGAAGAAGGATACCTAGTGTAACGATCCTGTTCTATCCCCTACATTTAAAATAGGAAGCTAATGTTGTAAGTAAGGTTGTGATCAATCTTACGATTCTTGAGGATGAGCATCAGATGTGGATGAAAGACTTGCAAATCAGTGCTGATCGGATGATGGATGAGTCGTGGATTGAAATGTGGATGAATGGTACGTAAATATATGTATTTTAGGGTTATCTGGGTTGCTATGTATCCTGGTCCTTCTAATTTAGCTTTTAAATAACAGTGTATTAACTCCTCCATCTCCTCTTTTGACCACTTTCTTTTCTTATCCTCGTTTATACTCGTGGTCGTTACAGATGAGCTGGCAGAGTGTTGTTTGGGAGTGAATTCTCATCTCTGCAAAGCATCACCCGTTTACCCCTCCCCCTCCTCGTTGTTTAGGTCTGTTACCCCGACTTCTGCCCGCCAGTTCAGCAGAGAGTCACTGACGACCCGTATGCTGACACGCCCAGCGTCAGTTCTAGATGTGCCCCGGAGATCACTCCGGGGTAGCAACCCTTAATATTAATCATATTAAAGGCTGATTTAGCTCCGTTAGCCATGGATTAAGAATGACACACAAGCTTCGATGCTCCACCCCTCACGTGGCATAGGTGTTTTAGCAGGACGTGGAGTTAAGCTTTGAGGGGCATTTTATTATTATCTATTTTATTTTTTAAGTATTTCATTGATTTCAGGTAAATAAAGAGTTTATATCAATACATAATATTATGTTAGTATAACAATCGAATTTAAAAAATAACAAAAACAGTAGAAAACCAATTCAATTAATTGGTAAATATTTTATAGATTTTATAAAACGATCAACAGCCTTCGTCAGAAGAAAGTTTTGACATAAGGGTATTTGCTTTATACGGTTTCAAAGTAATGATGTTGTATTTGATACATATTTATATTTTTATATGTTAAATAGGAGAATGTTCTGATTTCTCAACTCCATTCTTCTCAAAATACTGGTTATTCAATTATAATTCATTTTTGTTTGAATTACAAATAACATACGTTTTTTACGAATACCCTCTTATTATACAAGGTATTATATCGATGAAACTTAAGTGTCATACACTTGACACTTCCTTTATGGAATATAATTAAGCATACTGCTGCTATTAAATTTTAAGAGACTTACTAATAGGTTAAATTGAAAAAGTTTTATTTTACCCCATTCCACAACCTTCTCAAGAGAAAACATAGCTTCGGCGAAAACTTTTAGATAGGCATCCATATGTCCGGGACTATGCGTTAGCACCACAGTAAACAAAGGGGCCTGCTATTCTTCTTAACGTTCATTTATTTGATTATGTTTATATTCAAAGTCCACCATCACAGAATACACATGTCAATTCATAAAATTATAACACAAAGTCCAAAAAATCATGTTCCTGCAATTAAAGGTCACACACCATGCACATAAACATACAAAAATTTAGTTCATAATTATATAAAAGTAAATTGAGGTCCTATACGCTAAAATGTCCAAACAACATTAAAAGATAAATTGATTTCACAAATCATTACAAGTTACTATGCCACCTTATTAAAATCACTAATATACACTATATTTTATCAATGCGTTTTTTATTAAAAGTTAGGACATTATATTTCACTAATCAGAGTGACAGTTTTCTCTTAAATTAAATCGTTGAAGGAAAACAGTTTGCTTTACCATTTTCACTCTGTACTATACCTACTTCATTCATATTGAACTACCATCGCAGGATAGTCAGCGGTGACTTTCCGTTGTTGGCAAGTTTAAAGCAAAGAGATAGCACCCAGAAGATCGGACCCTTCACCGTAGGGGTCAAAGTCATAATGGAGCTTAGGAATCTAAGCTCAGCGGCGGCATCGTTGAGAAATTTTAAAAACGATTGTTTAACCTTTTCTAATAATCATATGAGTATGGGATTTAAAAATATTGCGTCAAATACGAAGATGTTGACCAGAAGAACTAACGTCATAACTTACCAATACAAACCTACATGCCGCCGTGAATGTAACATATTCTTTTATCAGCCCTATTACTTTTGAAACTCTTGTTTCCTTTATAATAGGGGGACTGATACCTTCACATTTTTCAAAACTTGATCTTTTTCTATTTATTAATGCTAGACGATGTTTTAATTATTTTTATGAAATTTTTATTAATTGTATTTATTTAAGAAAATACGATATACATATTGTTTTAATTTACAATAATTTAGGTGCTACATATATCTAATCTAAAACCTAACTAATGGAAGTGTTTAACGTAAATAAAGTTCAGCCTTTTATCTTGAGAATATCACATCATATTAACCCGCAAGGACTCATACCTCATTTCGGAATACAAACGGTCGCACGTGGGTCAAACAGACCCGTAAGCTTAAACTTTTGTTTTAATATGAAATAACTGAGTAATTAGTTTATGAGTATTATTTCTATATTATTATTGTATATTATTATATATTAAGCATTTACTTGTGTAGTTGGCTTATTTTATTAATATTCCTAATAACAATGAAAGAAATATTTATTATTCAAACAAAACAAACCTTATAACTATATTTACAATACTACGACTACATAAAATTACGTGGAAGCGTACTAAGAATACTGGCAGCATTACCGCGTTGGATAGCAAGGCTGATCTGTTGACCGAAATAGCTGTCAGCGCTTGGGTTTCCAGTAGCCTTATTGAGGCGCGAAGATAGTATTTTGAACATTCTCCGCGCCTCTGGGCCCCACGGGCCAAGTGTCTCGACACCAAACGGCACAAAGATGTATGACTCACTGAGACCAACATATTTGCGACGCTTGCTGTCTTCGGCAGTCGAAGCAGCAGCCCCAGCACCAATTGACGTAACTTGGACATGAGAAGGAGCCAGAGTGTCGACGCAAGTAGCGTCCCACACCAGCGCCCTTCCCCGTGCCCAAGCCACCAGCGTCATTCAATAAAATAATCTAAACTAATATTATAAACAGGAAACATTTGTGTTTTTGTATATATGTTTGTAATGTATTCACACAAAAACTACTGGACCAATCTCAAAAATTCTTTTATCATTAGAAAGAGTCGTCAGATAGTAAGTATGATAGGCTATATAACATTCTCAAAAAAAAAGGAATCCCTTATAAAAATTCAATAATATAACCCAAGGTTTGAAAAAAACTGTCATCGCGTGCGCTGTGAAAACTATTGATGATAGAACAAAACAAATCCTACACTATTTTAAAACGTATCAATATCTACAAAAAATTCCGCAATACCATATGTCCATCTTACTATAGTTATGCCACTAAGTACTTTGTAACATTTTAAAGTTGATAAGTGCGACAATAATCGTACCATATTATTTATACCCCCGTATTAATCCTTATCCCATTAAATGATATTTTATTAAAGACCGTTGCAATACCTGTATACTTTATAAAAATACTTTTTAAATTATAAAATTTGGACATTCCATTCAAAAGATATATAATGAATTTAATAATGTCAATCTTAAGAAAATAATGCAATAATAAAATAATAAAGTAAATAAAACTTTTAAGTTAACAAAAATAAATCTATAGTCCGACATATTTGACGACCTGTATAGCCGAGTGGTTAGCGATCTTACCTACTAAGCTAGAGGTCCCGGGTTCGAATCCCGGTAGGCGCAAGCATTTATATGATGAATATGGATGTTTGTTTCCGAGTCATGGATGTTTAAATGTATTTATGTATGTTTATATGAATTTATGTATGTTTAAGTAAGTATATTGTATTTAATATATCATTGTCTTGTAACCCATAACACAGGCTTTATATGCTTAACTTGGGGCAAGATAATTTGTGTAAAAAGTGTGTCAATATTATTTATTACATAGTAGACTTTCCACTACCACAAGATTGGTATCTACGCGAGTGAAACCGCGGGGAATTGCTAGTATAATAATAATAATAAGGAAATATAATGTTTGACAATTTTAAATCTTATAAGAATATCTCAATTTATTTTTCCTTCATACAAATAGTAATTTCTCGAAATAAATGAGGGCTCCTATCATTTCCGTATAAAATAAAAGTATGTGCCGCTGATTTATTATGAGAGTAAATTGATTCTCTTTTGATCTGGAGATGAGCTATTCGATTTGTTGTTATAACAGATAATAATGTATTTCTATTGCTATATTTTTTGTATCATTCTTTGTTCTGTATAGAAATTGGACTTATAAAGTAATTCTTAGCTAAATTTGTTAAATAATGATTTAAACTTCGGTTCTATCGAAATGTTCAAAAGAAAAATCTGACATACTATATAATTCTCGTGTCGCGGTGTTTGTTAGGAATCTCCTCCGAAACGGCTAAACGAATTTACATGAAATTTTGTGTGCATTTCGGATAGTATGTGAATCCAACAACCCCTAAATGATAGGGTATAACCCCCCTAAATATATTTTTATTTTTTTTTAACTTTTTTTTTTATATTTATGTTATTATAATAATTCAGAATTAAAATACAAACAACATCAAATTTTCACCCTTCTAAACCCCTGTTTTTAAATTACGGTTTTTATATTATTCTGATCCATCCACAGAACCGCAATAGGGGTTGCAAGATGGCAATTGAATACAATAATTGTAGTAATTTTATGTACGATATATTTGGTAGGTCTCTCAGGAATCAGTCGTCATCAATTATTTATACCCCAAAAATTTAAAGTGTTGAATTTTTTTATTACTCAAATTGGCAATACAACGTTTGCTGGGATTCAAATTCAAATTCAAAAACACTTTATTCATGTAGGTCACAAAAATGACACTTATGAATGTCAAAAAAAAATATATAAATATTGTTTCTTATTGAATTTACCGCTACTTCGTAAAGGGTTGAGCTAATAAGAAGAAGTAGCAAGAAACTCATTGCCACTCTTTTAAGTCAAGATTTACAAAGACGCAACAAAAATACTCAAAAGTCAAAAACTGAAAGGCTTACATGAGTAAGTCAAAAAAAGAAAAAAAAAGTAAATTAATACTTATAAACACAAGAGTTATTGAGTATAGTAGATGCATCAATCCACACATACCGTAAATAAATAGAGGCATTATGTGAGCATTTCATAAAATAAAATATATAATAACTTTAACTTTAAAGGAAATAATAATATTAAAAAAACACATCAAGCAGACCTCCCGGTAACAAGATCATCCAGCCCCCACTAGCACTAGAATAGCTACCACTAGGGATAGCTAGTAATATTATATTATTGTATTCATAGTCATATAACTCTTAACATGTCTTTAAAACAACTAATCCCTAAATGACGTCGCCCTAATCACACAGAATACAACAACATTAAGTATAAATATGGACGGCATAATCTCCTCAGCTTTGATTCTATAAACATTTACGTGACCTTTGAGAAACTTTGTAGCCAAAACATTGTATCGCGCCGAATAGATAGCATTAAAGACTATATCATAATATATGCTAAGTGTCTTAAGTGTTTTCGTAATATGTATCAACTGAACAGAAGAGGCTTAATTTTTTTGTTCAGGGAATAGTAAATCAGTTTTTACGGTATATGGTACTGTAGTGATCTGTTCTGAGGTAGGGATAAAATCTATATATAACAATTTTAAATTCATAAATGTTTTAAAGGTGAAAGTTGTAACTTACAGTGTGTCAAGAATAACCGTCTTCAATGTTGGTACAACTTTTAGCTAGGTATAAGGTATAGGTATTCACGGGCTACTTTCTATTTATAGAGGTTATGTTTTCTTTACTTTATTTACTTACAATTGTGTCTATACATTTTTTGTCTCAAGAATAACGCCTGCCAACTCAACTAGTTTTAAACAAAACATCAGGAGTTCTTAACAGTCAAGGAGCTAGTCCAGAAGGATTATTTAAATCGGACTGAAGTTAGCAAAAGTTTTCTTAATCTGTTCATTGTCCGATATGGAATTGATGACAATGAGAGAAGACTGTTAAGTAACTCTGCAGTATTTGGAAGTTTGCCAGAATGTTAAGAATATTAATCTTTATTGCAATGTATTGTAAAGAACAATTTATGTATGTGATGCTAAATTTAATCGAGATACAGCTTATAGATCAAACACTTTTTATAGTATTTTTCCATAAGTACATTATAGTATCAAATAGCACATGGCACTGTAATTTTGTTAATGTTATGGGTACATGAAAAACTCATGTGGGGTCCACATATTGCCCGACTAGCAGATAGACTCAGCTCTGCTGCATACGCCGTTAGAAATATTGGAGACTACACGAATGTAAGTTAAAGAAAGCTGTTCTATATATCAGCTTAGGTATAGACAGCCACTCTAAGAAGAAGCCACTTAAAGAGATAATTGTCATGCCTATAAATTGTCAGTACATTTCTGAAAATTTAATGTGCGTTCAGTAAAATTGTCACCTTTTTGCACTAATAATCTCAAATGTAAACAATTTTATAATAATAAATAAAATAATGAATAAAAACAAATAAATTTAAATGTTTTCTAAAAAAATCTTAAAACTCCACAGCTGAGTACCTAAGTGATCGGACAGCCTGGGGCTAGATTATGATTATTTTATAGCAATAACAATGACAGTACAATCTTGTTTGTTTTATTAAAAAAAGCGCATAAAAGTATAATGGAAGAGTCTTGCGCCGCTTCTTCTCAGAGCACCATTTGCTTCCGAAGTGGTGATAGTGTTACAAGTGGCATCAAAAAGAATTGTAAACGAATCAAATTTGAGAAAATAAATGCCTTTTATGCCTTCTATCGCAATTAAGTTTTCGCGTGCCTTTTTTTCGCGTTTCAATTCTAAAAGAGAAGATTGGTAGTCATCATCTTCCCGTAGCCGCCAGCCGCGTCCATGGAACTTGCAACATATCTGGAGCTGATGATAAGCTTACATCACGATTGATTTATATAGTGACCACACATATCACATTCAATAGGCATTGGTATATATAGATATTGGTCCCGGGTTCAAATCCTCGTAGGTGCAAGCACTTATATGATGAATATGGATGTTTGTTTCCGAGTCATGGATGTTTAAATGTATTTATGTATGTTTATATGACTTTATGTATGTTTAAGTAAGTATATTGTATTAAATATATCATTGTCTTCTAACCCATAACACAGGCTATATATACTTATTTCGGGCAAGATAATTTGTGTAAAAAGTGTGTCAATATTATTATTATTATATAACATAAATAGGAAATGATGTTGGTAGCAGCTATAGAAAAACATATCAATTAAGAAATATTGGAATATTGTCTTGATTAAGTACCCCACAATACGTCTTCCTACGGGTGATTTTTATATGCAATCGCAATCCTCAATTTTCGAACGTAGATTGATAGTTTAAGCTTGTTCCTGCTTTCGGCATTAATAACCGATACATCGACAGTTTTGAAAATCTTGTTTTTTAATCCATCTATGGGTGACGGATTGGTATTTTTTATTTCATTATTTGAATAAATCTAATAGATCAGAATTTTATATCAAATTACTATTTGGAGAGAGAGGGAGAATATTAGTCCTTCAAGTAAGCAGCATATTGTTGTATTAATAACAAAAAATTTCCTTACTTTTACGATCGGGTACATCTTATCATGAAAACCTAAAGGCTCCCAGAGGGAAGATACGGCTTTTCTTTAAGGGATGTCGTTTTGGAAATTTGCACGATGCCTTTAACGTTTTAGTTAGTTAATAATTATTTTTACATAAATGGAAATTTTCAAAGTAGAGATAATATCAAGATTTACGTTTACAAGTAACGAGTAAAATTTAATTTCTATTTTTTAGTTCAATTTTCTATAAAAAGAGTGCTTCTTGTTTTTTTTAAATAATTATAATTTTTAATATTTATTTATTATTTATTTATAATAACTTGGCGTTGCGTAGAGAAGTCGCTTCATTGTGTGTCTTCTACCGCATTTATCACGGGGAGTGTTCCGAAGAGCTGTTTTACCTGATTCCTGCCGCCGAATCCCACCTTCGCACGACACGCCACAAGTTAGGATATCATCCTTACCATCTGGATGTGTGGCGGTCCTCCACAGTGCGGTTTTCAAGGAGCTTTCTTCCACGTACTACAAAGCTGTGGAATCAGCTTCCTTGTGCGGTGTTTCCGGGACGATACATCATGGGTGCCTTCAAAAAAAGCGCGTAAACCTTCCTTAAAGGCAAGAGATTGTGGGCGGCGGTGATCACTTAACACCAGGTAACCCGTACCCGTATATATATATATATATACGGGTATGGGTACGGGTATATATATATATATATTATTAATATTTTTTTTAGATTATTTATAATAGATTGTTTTTTTAAATTTAAACTATTATTGCTCCAATCTACTATTTAATTCAGACTTCTGCATACTAATCTAACCTTTAGGAACGGATCTTAAATCCTATTTTAGAGGTTGCATAAGTCATTAAAATACTAATGATAATATATTTAAAATAATATGCTCAAGAACTTATTATTTTTAAAAGGAAATAATGTGTGTAATCTAAACAATGTGTTTTTTTAAAGTGATAACCCTCACTTCTAGGATTAATACACAAATAAAATTTAGTACCTGTAGATGAAGCCACAACCTGAGAGTTGAACAAAGCAAACAGAATTCTATAACGAGGCGGTACTCGAAGGGTTAGCTCAGTTGGTTAGAGCACCTGCACAGAACGCTGGAGGTCGTGGGTTCGAATCCCGCATCGTTTATAAAATTTTGTTTTTCAAATTTTATTTGTGTAATGTGTTTAATGTCATTGAAAAGAAGTATAATATATAGAAATCAACTAGCTACTCGTTGCAGCTTAGTTTGCAGCCAATATTTTTTGTTACAAGTTGAACTAAGAATTTCATCAAATACGAGACCAGTCTGAATAATTCTACGCCTGACTTTACGTTGGTTAGAAAGCTTCTAACATTTTGCATCACGTGCTATATAATTTGTTTTTGTTTGTGACCCATTTCGAAATCTTTCTGCATAAGCGGAATTAATTAAATTGGATTCCGTCCAACTTGTAATTTGATTTTGAAATGTTTTATATAAAGTATTTATATATATAGATGATGAGATTTGAATTCAAATAAAATTACTAATAGGTAAAGCTCCTGTAACTCCTATTATGTTGCTAGAGAGAGTGGACTGTAGTGATCACCGAACATCAGGTGGTCGGCCCCCCGCTCCCGTCTCTTGTCTCGTCACATCGTGCGTGCGATACAAGCACATCTCACCTATAAATATGTATGTAGTTACACCTAAAAACCTACCTTAGCTGACAGCGACTTAGTTGTAGAAGGATACGCATTTTTTTTTACATTTTAGTGTATTTTATATAGTTTTGGAATAGGTTTTTTGAAATTTGTTTTTTGTTAAACTTTATAATTTGTCTGAATAATATGTGTAGACATAAACGTGGTGTTCAAATGAGATAATGCTGTTTAAATGAAACAAACAAAGTCAAGGAGAACACCTATCTTAACAGAGGAAATTCACTTCAAGGAGAACGTCAAAAGAGACTTGCGAAAAGCGCAAATATAGACGACCTGTATAGCCTAGTGGCTAGCGATCCTACCTACTAAGTTAGAGGTACCGGGTTCGAATCCCGGTAGGTGCAAGCATTTATATGATGAATATAGATGTTTGTTTCCGAGTCATGGATGTTTTAATGTATTTATGTATGTTAAATGTATGTTTATATATATATAATATGTATGTTTAAGTAAGTATATTGTATTAAATATATCATTGTCTTGTAACCCATAACATATATGCTTAACTTGGGGCAAGATAATTTGTGTAAAAAGTGTTTCAATATTATAGACAGACGCTCGTTATGTTGCAATGCAATTGAAGAGTTCCGTTACTTTGTCATGGTTCCCATAATCAGAACCTCAGCAAACTACCCTTCAAGTAACTGCTTTAAAAAAAAAGAATCATCAAAATCGGTTCACCTGTCGTAAGTTCTGAAGTAACAAACATAAAAAGATATATAATAATAATAACATTATTTCCCAAACATAACAATAATTAATAATAGTTATTAGTTACAAGTTACAAATATTACTAAATTATATTATTAATTAGTTACATACAAAACAGAGAGCAAAGACAGCTAAACTAGTATGAACTGTGTTTCCGCTGTCAGTGACTTCTCGGTACAAGTCATCATTACCAACATAGTCAAATCAAATTATCAAAATCAGATATGTAGTTGAATTGTTAACTTATTCCTTTTTGAAGTCGATTTTTAATTATAAATCTATTTTATATACCAATTGTAATCCAATATGATGTCACAGCTACATCTTGTTCTATAAGTAAAGAAATAACCATGAGAAAAAGATCAACGCATTATTCATTCAGCAGATTATCAACTTTACATTCGCGCCATGGACTCTCACCGTTATCCCTGAATAATACGGTACGAGTAATTTCCCGAAGATTCGTAACTAAGCCGTATTTGTTGGAAGGCTTTTAAGGAATTAGCCGGAAAGCAAAAACAGGGGATAAAAGCTTGCGGACAAAGTAGGCTGATTTTACGACGGACTGAAAAAGGCGCATTATTGTGTGATTTCATACTTTGTTATTCTTGCGTAGCAACGCTTTGAAGTATATGACGAGAGTGGTCAAACTTCAAGACATTGTTAATTTCAACAGCTCCGTCAGCAATATTCGTAGCTCAGCGGAAAAGTGTTTACTTTAGACGCTGTAGACCCGGGTTCGATACACCTACCAGTTTTTGGGTTTTGTAAAGTTAATGGAAATTTCTAGTAAGTTCAGGATCAAATCGAACAGAAAAAAAGGGATGGAAAATGTGTAAGCAGGATAAAAACAATTAAAAGAATTTTCTAGTTCAATTTAAATATAAAGATGGAATGGGGGAATCATTTTGAAAATGGAACAGATCCGGGGGTATATAAGCCGTACTAAGCGTGGCCTACGGCAGTTCTAGTTCTGACTCGAAAGTGTAAAGAAGAAGAAGAAGAAGAAAAGAAGAAGTTGTGAAAAGTGGAAGTGTTCCAAGAAGAAGAAGATAGAAGAGACCTAGTGTTCGGTGCAGTGTGACGCGTTGAAGGTACTGCCGCCCACAAGAGGAACAGCGGCAGACCGGCAAGTGCAAGTTCAGAAAAAGTGAACGCAAATAAAGACTCGTTCCTATAAGCGGAGTATTATTTCCAATCCCTGACCCACTCTCGTGGCATTATTGTTATCAGCTATTGAGTTTCACACATATTTTAGAAACATTGAGTATTCGTAAATTACTTCTTAATTCAATTTGTTCTTTCTCGTAGAACTTCTAATACAATGATTAATAATTAAACTATAGATTTGGTATAACTATAAAAACTAGGTTTCTAGTTATGGTCACATAATGGCTGTTTTGTTTATTAATGTGTTAATACAGCCATTAAGATCCATTTTTATCGATTATCGAAGCACATTATGAATTATAATAAGTTAAAGATAATTTCTTAGGTAAGGCCGAGTTATTTTCAAAAGATTCGACAGTTATATGTAATGGGTATATATGAATGTCGCCTTATTTATGTTGTGCAATTCTAAAAGTTGACAAAAGTGAAGGCAAAACGCAGTACTAAGTCAAAAATGGAAAAAGCATCAGTAAACAATGAACTGTTGAGAGGAAGAATGGAGGACTTCCCAAAACAATGGCAATCATCTCATATCATACTTAAACTGTAGTAGTTATAGAAGGGACCTACAGAAGATATTGGTAGCTACAGACCAATAACACTGATGTCAAATATTCATAAGGTACTCTACAAGATTATTAATTGAAGTCGTATTTGTAGTATAATATTTCCTACATTATATTATGTGAATCAAACAAAATGGAAACTGTTAATGTTGGCCTCTACCAATAGGAAAACTGAAATCTGGTCTATCTTGTAGTCAAGGGTTAAGGACAAAAGGCTTATTTACTACATAACATTATTAAACATAGTCCTTCACCGCGTCTCGAGGAAGGTTTTGGTATATAATTAGTTAAGATTTTAGATACATTTTTGTATATATAAACAATTTTGTTGAAAGATTCGGAAAAATAAGCCGTCGGGAAGCAATTAAGCGAAACGCTGTCGAATAAATGTCTTTAAGATATAACAAAATAATGTATGGTCGAATTGTATATGTTATATAGGTCTACAGAAAAGTTGGAGATGGCATATGTCTATCTTTTATGGATAACATACTATAACCATATTAATATAATATCTACTATAAATTAAAAAATAAATTGGCAAGTATAAATGGAAAAAGAAGCTATTTACGCACATACGATAATAATCCTTATCATTTTATATAAGTTAGGTATTTTTATTTTCCCATAATGTAACTGTTTTATGACCCTCCCCCCGCACCGTCTTGTCTACTACATACAAGGAACGTTCGTTGAAGGGTACGATCATTCAGAAATGGTCAGGTTTTTGTTGTTTGAGACTACATCATTCCCGGATAGGTATATTTTATTCTGTCTTAATAGCGTCTGTCGGGTTAACTCGTTTTATTATACTATAAACTAGCTGACCCGACAGACATTGTTCTGCATATAATAAATAAAATAATGTTTTTATCATAACATCAAAAATTACTTCGTAAAATATGCACCCTGCTGTCGTAATGAAATTGTTTCACAGCAGAACTGTCAAACCGTGCGTCAATAAATTCTCTCATAGAAATTATGTATGGACACACCAAAAGAAAAACAAGTTTGTTGTTTTTATTTAATTTAGCAGCATTTTTCTATTTATTCACCTTTTAAACCTTCCCTGGACTTCCACAAATAATTCAAGACCTAAATTGGCCAAATCGGTCCAGCCGTTCTCGAGTTTTAGCGAGACTAACGAACAGCAATTCATTTTTATAGATTAAAATTTCTCGATTTTTTTCACTATCATTTGCCTTAATAAGATACTATGTATTTTTTGAATGTAGACACGAGAGCAAACCCGAGGACACATCTAGCGATAATTTAATTGTAAAATAATTAACTTATTATAGTCTAATGAATATTTAATGCAGCTACTCTATCCGAGAAATGCCTGAAGCACCAAGACTCATCTCAATGCATCAACATCAAATACTATGGAGTAAATCCCTCAATCCTGATACTAAAATTGAGATAGGATCAGTATTATGTAAGAGTATTACAATCTACTCAGGATTATGAATAGAGTTAGCAAATAATATTTAGAAAATAGGGTAAATAGGATAAATAAGTCTACCAAAATAATGTTAAAACATTGTTATTACATTACTTTTTGAGTCTGCATCTCTCTGCCTGAAGGTGTACATAGTATGAACCAATAAAAACAATTCGAGAAACGAGTCGCATTGGCCGACGAAGGGTTCTGTACCGCCGTACAAGTTAAAACAATGTAATATACTGTTTTCGTAAACGATACAAATGAAACCTTTATTATTAAGACTAAGATGGCTGTCAGCGAGATAAAATTTCATAAGTCCCAATAGTTCCTAATATCAGGATCCTATATTGCCTTCTTTTGCTCAAATTACTGCTTCTATAATATGATCAGACATGCTCTGAACCATAATTCTGATTTAAACATCTATTCACACTCATCCATTTGATCCGATGGAGCATGACTGGGTCATTTACGTCCATGCTTCACGATAGCCATTGGAGGTTTCGTTGCCTGACATCAACTAAATGAGCCATTATGGTCCCAGTGACGTGGAGTCTCACTTTATCGTGCATCAGTGTGAATTCACCAATGTCTCTCATGATGGGTGTGACGTAAGCTTCATGAATTTCTTTCATGTTCCTCGTTGAGGTCAGATGGCTCGTCTGAACAAACTTATTTTTATTTCTGCGTCAAAGTAAAAAATAATTGTATCTGTAAAAGTTTCTGCATTAACATTTTAAGGACAGTTTATCATTTGCATCGGTAACTTATTCATTATACTCACAATATTTACAATAAATATTAACGATATCAAAGTAATAATATCGCAGTAACTTTTCTGTTTATACTAAATATTTCAATCGAAACAAGCTCTTCCATAACATGTCAAAACGTTTGGATTTGAGTGAAAATTAATCCAATTCTCTATATACCAGATTTCACAGAGCTCAGTGAGAGGCTCCTTTGCATAGGATGCAGGCTAGGTTACGGGTACCACAACCTCGCCTCTATTTACCGAGATGCAGTAATATGTAAACAAACTGTGTTTCGGTCTGAAGGGCTCAGAGAGGTGACGAGCGCAATTGTAGTGCCGCTTAGAATTTTTGGGTTTTTCAAGAATCCTGAGTGGCACAGCATTGTAATGGGCAGGATGAATCAATTACCGTCAGCTGAACGTCCTGCTCATCTCGTCCTTGATTTTCATATAAAAAAAATAAAAAAAGCTGAGGTTGTCTAGCTCAGTAGTAGTACAGTCTAGTTTTGTTAGACCCATACATGAAACACAGTTAACAACATTAGGCATAGACTGACATCAGTAACAAATAATATATACACAAAATTTCCAACACAAACATTCATAAGATCAGCGTTGGGTTATTGATCGCAGGCCTAACAATTTATATCAAACGAACAATATAAATTTATTTTTATTATTTTATATATATTATGTTCAATCGAATCTGCCTGTACTACATCTATTTTATCCTCTACGAGGCCCGTGAACCAGCATTCGGTTCATTCATAATTTTTTTCTTGACGACTTTGAAAACTATTACGATATTATTTTAAAAATCCCTTTTTCACTTATTGGAATGAGTTCGGAGAGAAATAAGATAACAAGCAATCTTTAAAGAAGGCGGGGCTTAGCATAAGTTTATTGAAGAAATATGTAGTGAATTAAGAATTTGAGAGTTTCATTTCGAGTTATTTGTGAGTGTCTTTGGAAGGATTATCTGATAATACAATGGCTGGGTACGTAATACACTTTATTTAAATTGTATACATATTTAGCAACAATTAATTTACAAATCCTTCTGTTTTCAACTATGTTACAAAATTATAACTCTGTTTGATATATAATTATATACCCAACTTGGAATTTGCTTTTAAACTACACGCCACAAGTTAGGATATCATCCCCACCATCTGGATGTGTGGCGGTCCTCCACAGTGCGGTTTTCGAGGAGCTTTCTTCCAAGTACTACTAAGCTGTGGAATGAACTTCCTTATGCGGTATTTCCGGGACGATACGACATGGGTACCTTCAAAAAAAGCGCGTACACCTTCCTTAAAGGCCGGCAACGCTCCTGTGATTCCTCTGGTGTTGCAAGAGATTGTGGGCGGCGGTGATCACTTAACAACAGGTGTCGCACGTAGTACGCACGTTTGTCCTCCTATTCCATAAAAAAAAGCAGTGATATCAAGCTCAGCTTTTTTTGGATTTATTAAAAGTAATTATGTATTGATCTATTACTAAAATCAAAAGGATAGTAGATATCAATAATACACTTCGATTGTTATGAATTTCAAAAGTTGTTTTTACTATATATAATGGTAAACCACCACTTCGGAAAAAGTCGAGCTTTAATTTATGAAGAAGTGGCAAGAAACTTAATGATTTTTGTGCCCATTCTGTTAGGTGCGATATAATTAAACAAATCCATTACTTTTGTATTTCTTTGAATCCGAATCCATTACTGAATATTTTTACTGCTACCCCTTGTTTTCACGATTGAAGTACTTTCCTCTAATTTTTTTGCTTTGTGTATGTTATGGATCAAGTGATAAATAAGGGCATTACGTATAATGCCCGGGAATTATAAATTTTGATACATCGGGCCAAGTGATTAATTATTTTTTAAATTTCATTATTTATCACACTGTCTGGTCATTACGAAGGTGATAATTGGATGCGATGGTGCCGGCAAATGCGTGATAGTGATCTTGACCCATGCTGATTGGTTGACCATATAGAGCCCGCGACGACTATTCGTTGAAGTCAATGTATTGCATGTGCACTCGTCTTACTATGCAGTGCATTTTTTTTTGTATTCTTGATTAAAATCATAGATAGCCACGCAATAAATAAACTACCTACTAGCTACCGTATTAATACAACAACCTGAAGACAACAAAATACTTGTTTCGCATGAAGATGTTCCAGAATTAGAGATTTCACTCACGAAGAGTGTTGGAATATCGTCTTAATGTGGTGGGTAATTGTAATCGATATAGTTGAAAAGGTAATCTAGACCTTAAGTTAAAGG
Source organism: Leptidea juvernica (assembly GCA_949711755.1). Lineage (NCBI taxonomy): Eukaryota > Metazoa > Arthropoda > Insecta > Lepidoptera > Pieridae > Leptidea > Leptidea juvernica. The sequence continues at coordinate 7,777,261 of CATIXQ010000002.1, read as the reverse complement.
TAGTTGCAAAAAGAACTGCTTTACTCAATTACAAGTGTGCAAAGTTCACTGATATATTTTTATTCAGTTTTAACTCCTAAGAATTAGTTGATTACTAAACTTATAATTGATGATTAAATGTGCAAGTAGTTGCGGAAAATATAAAAATTCAATCGGCATAGATATAGCATTTTCAGTATTTTCAATGCTTGCTGAATTGCTTGTTTTATAGTATTTAGAGGTCCCGGGTTCGAATCCCCGTAGGTGCAAACATTTACATAATGAATATGAATCTTTGTTGCCGAGTTGGATGTTTATATGTATTTATGTATGTTGAAGTAAGTGTATTGTATTAAATATATCGTTGTCTTGCACCTTTGCCTAGTTTGGGGCAAGATAATTTGTGTAAGAGTGTGTCATTATTATTTATTTTTTATTATTATTTGTAAGAGGTGTGGTTATTTAAATTCCAAACACGTCTTGTTATCTCTATATTTCAGCAAAGTTTCCATATATATTAACAATAAGTATTGAATGCTTTGAACGAAGCGCTATAGCTATATAGGCCATGAAAACCAATTGTGATAATGCTAACAAATGATAGTGGTTGGGGGCCAACTAACTTAAACGAATCATATTAAAGTTACTTTAATGAAAGATCCGAATATTATAATCTATTCGAGTTATTTAGAATCATCTCTAAACCTAATATTACCTAATCATCATATCATATCTTTTCCAGAAATTATTAGTAGTCGCTATATTGTTGACACAGGAGTGGGTCAGGGATTGGAAATAATACTCCGCTTATAGGAACGAGTCTTTATTTGCGTTCACTTTTTCTGAACTTGCACTTCGGCGGTCTGCCGCTGTTCCTCTTGTGGGCGGCGGTACCTTCAACGCGTCACACTGCACCGATCACTACTTCTCTTCTGTCTTCTTCTTCTAAGAACACTTCCACTTTTCACAACTTCTTCTTTTCTTCTTCTTCTTCTTTACACTTTCGAGTCAGAACTAGAACTGCCGTAGGCCACGCTTAGCATGGCTTATATACCCCCGGATCCGTTCTATTTTCAAAATGATTCTCCCATTCCATCTTTAAATTTAAATTGTACTAGAAAATTCTTTTAACTATTTTTATCCTGCTTACATATTTTCCATCCCTTTTTTTCTGTTCGATTTGATCCTGAACTTACTAGAAATTTCCTTTAACTTTACAAAACCCAAAAAAATCCATACACTGGTAGGTGTATCGAACCCGGGTCTACAGCGTCTAAAGTAAACGCCACATCATCACGGCAATGCAACAAGTAAAATCGTTCTTTAATTTTTATGAGAGTTCTTCTTATTCCCAAATGTCCACCCGAAGAACCATCGTGATAAGCTCTCAGGATCTCGTTCACCTTCTTCCTGGGAACGACCAGTTGCAGATGGCAATCCTTTCCTTGCGGGGTTTCCCATTTCCGGCAGAGCAACCCGTCATGCATCACCAAACTATTCCATTGTGCCCAGAGACTCTTGGTAGCCGTACTAGTACGTGTCTAGCCACTTCAGATTTTTGGTTTTAGTGATCCACTTGCTAGCCAATGTAAAAGTGGTTGAAGATCCTTATCATTTTCCTGAGCTCTCCTTATTGCATCGTTGCTCCAGTTCCCATCGATCGAATCTGTTCTGATCAGTCGGATTATTGGATTTTCTTTCTCCTCCTGACGAATGCAATGTTTGCATTCCGTCGGACAAGGTCTTCTAGATAAAGCATCTGCGTTTCCATGAGTTTTTCCTCCTCGATGTTCGATTTCAAAGTCATACCTTTGAAGTTGCTCCATCCATCTGGCCACTTGTCCTTCCGGATTCTTGAATTCTAGTAACCACTTCAAGGCGGCATGATCAGTCCTTACGAGGAATTTGCGACCCAACAAGTACTTTTTGAAATGTTGTAATGTCTTCACCACGGCAAGTAACTCCCTACGAGTTACACAGTAGTTTCTCTCCGGCTTCGAGAAAGATTTGCTAAAGTATGCAATTACAACTTCTTGATCTCCCCTCTTCTGAGATAATACTCCACCAATTCCAGAATTGCTAGCATCAGTATCTACTATGAATCTTCCCTCCGTGTCAGGATATCCGAGGATAGGTGGTTCACATAGTCGTTTCTTCAACTCTAAGAAGGGCTTAGCAACATCGGAAAACCCTTGCACAAAGCGTCGATAATAAGAGCATAGTCCAAGGAATGCTCTCACATGTGTCTTTTCTGTCGGCGTCGGCCAGTCCTTGACAGCACTAATCTTGGCAGGATCCGTCGCAACGCCTTGCTCCGAGATAAAGTGCCCCAAGTAATTCACCTGACGTTGAAAGAAGGAACATTTCTTTGGACTCAACTTCAAGTTAGCTCCCTGCAGTTTTGCGAAGACTTTTTCGAGCTTCTTAAGATGATCTTCAAAACTTCGTCCCATAATGATTATGTCATCCAAGTAGACAAGGCAGGTTTCTCCCAACATACCTACCAGCACATTCTCCATCAACCTTTCGAAAGTAGCTGGGGCGTTGCATAATCCGAAGGGCATTGTTTTGAACTGCCATAATCCTTTTCCGGTTGAAAAAGCCGTCTTCTCCTTGTCTTTAGGGTCCAGATCAACTTGCCAGTAGCCACTTTTCAAATCCAGAGTAGAGAACCACGTCATGCCACAAAGTGAATTTAAGGTGTCATCGATTCTTGGCAATGGATAACTGTCCTTCTTAGTAACATCATTCAGTCGCCGATAGTCCACACAAAATCTAGTTCATCCATCCTTCTTCTTCACCAGAACCACTGGAGAACACCATGGACTTGACGACGGTTCTATCACACCATTTTCTTTCATATCCCGAATCATGTCTTCCACTTCTTGTTCGCGTGCAAACGGAATACGTCTTGGTCTTTGCGGTATCGGAACAGTGTCTCCTGTGTCGATCTTGTGTTTCACCAAACCAGTTCTTCCGATGTCCCCGTCGTTCTTTGAGAAAATCCCGGAGTAGCGTAGCAGGAAATTTCTCGCTTTTATTAACTGTAGCTTGGTAAGATTGTCCTTACAGCCATCCAGAAGTTTCTGTATGTTCACATCCTGGTTTGCAGCTTCGGTCTTCCTCCCTTCTTCACACTTTCTACACCAAGCTATCTCCTCACAAGCTCCGATCACTGTCCCTTCCTAATGATTTGAATGTCCTCATGAGGATTAAACACGGGAACCATCGCAATCTGGGAGTTACCCACAACAGTCCTGGCTGGGATCCATGTCGTGTCCGATGTCTCTCTTTCTATTATAGCGCATTTACAAGGTCTTCCTCTGTCATCCCTTGGCAGGACTACCGGGACTAGGGTCTGCGATCTCGGATTTCAAGTAGTGTCTCTTAAGCACAACACTTTCCCAACAGTTCCGCCTTTTATTGGAATTTCTTCACTTCCATGCTTCAATACACCATGTTTCATGTCAATGGTACACTGATGATTTCGAAGAAAATCCAACCCAATGATGCAGTCATCTGTGATATCCGCGATTACCACTTTTTGCCAGTACAATGTATCCACGATTTTCATGGCCACGACCTTCTCTCCCAGGACTGATATGCGCTGGCCGGTAGCTGTTGTGAGTATTAAGTTTACATTTTCTCGCATATGTCGTCTTCCGATGATCTCTAGTCTTCTTTGGCTAACGACTGTACGTGAGGCTCCCGTATCCAAAGTGAAACGGCAAGATTTTCCATTTATCATTCCTTCTATAACTAAAGTGTTTCCGTCACATGTCTGCTTAACGAAGACCCTTGGGGCGTTGCTTCTACCGGCCAGCGCCCTCCCCACTGCCCTGGCCTTTTCTAGTTTTCCTGCTGCTCCAGCGGTGATGTTGAGACCGCCGCATCCTTCCTACGTTGCGTTATGCTCTCACGCCTGGGGCAAGTGCTCCTAATGTGTCCTCGCTCCCCACAACCATAGCATACTGGGTTATATGCTTGCCTTCGGCTGGAATCTGCTGGTACAATTTTGCGGAGTCTCAACGCCCGAGAATCGTGGCGAACCGCTTCCACTTCCAACGCATGTGCCACCGCTTTCTTCAAGCTGGTATGATGACTCAATCGTACGGCTGCTCTAACTTCGGCGTCCCGTATTCCATCGATGAAAACTTGGAGCAACATTTCTTTTATTGCAGCTGGCGACGACTGATATGCTTTACGCACTAGTTTCTCGGCTTCCACGGACCACTGCTGTAGAGTTTCGCTGGCCCTTTGACTGCCGTCCTTAAGTTGCGCCCGGTACACATGTTCGAGGTGTTTATCACCATAGCGTGCCTCCAACGCGTCAATAAGGTCTGTGTAGGTCACTTCCTCCTTCCCAGCGCCGAGTGCTTCCAATACGGAGAGTGCTTCGTCACGGAGCGCTAGTGTGAGGGCAGAGTGCGCTTCTTGGTCACTCCAACCGCAGGCTCTTCTGACCGTCTCCAATTGTAGCTTAAAGGCAGCCCAGGAAGACTTGCCGTCGTAGGGAGGTACTTTTAAATTTCTGCTCGATGTGGTTCCGCAGGAAACTCCTGTGTTGGCTGAAGGTCACACGACCCTCCCACTGAGCTGATTAATGGTAACTTCCATCCCTCCCATCTTCCGTTGAAAGTTCTCTTCAAATTTGTCCATCTTCTTTTCCACACTATCAATCCGGGCGATCTCTTTTTCCACAGCGTCAATACGGGTGGAGTTTTTCTGCACAACGGATAAAATGTCTTTGGAGAGGCCTTCGTGCAGGCCTCGCAGCTGCTCCTCCTGTCGGCGCGCTTGTTCCTCTTGCAAGCCCCGCAGCTGCTCCTCCTGTCGGTGCGCTTGTTCCTCTTGCAAGGCCCGCAGCTGCTCCTCCTGTCGGCGCGCTTGCTTTTGCATCATGGCGGCCATCTGCTGCATGAGCGCGCTGATGTCTACGGCAGGAGCCTGCGGTGCTGACACGGTCGCACTGAGTCCAGAGCCGGATGTTTCTGACTCGTCCTCTGCCGCTGCAGCTGCTCCCGCTCGCGTGGTCACTCCCTTCTCGTTCCTGGGCACTAATGGCATCTTTCCAATCCCACTTCTGACACCAATTGACACGGGAGTGGGTCAGGGATTGGAAATAATACTCCGCTTATAGGAACGAATCTTTATTTGCGTTCACTTTTTCTGAACTTGCACTTCGCCGGTCTGCCGCTGTTCCTCTTGTGGGCGGCGGTACCTTCAACGCGTCACACTGCACCGAACACTACTTCTCTTCTGTCTTCTTCTTCTTAGAACACTTCCACTTTTCACTACTTCTTCTTTTCTTCTTCTTCTTCTTTACACTTTCGAGTCAGAACTAGAACTGCCGTAGGCCACGCTTAGTATGGCTTATATACCCCCGGATCCGTTCTATTTTCAAAATGATTCTCCCATTCCATCTTTAAATTTAAATTGTACTAAAAAATTATTTTAACTATTTTTATCCTGCTTACACATTTTCCATTCCTTTTTTTTGTTTGATTTGATCCTGAACTTACTAGAAATTTCCTTTAACTTTACTAAACCCAAAAAAATCCATACACTGGTAGGTGTATCGAACCCGGGTCTACAGCGTCTAAAGTGAACACTTTTCCGCTGAGCTACGAGTATTGCTGACGCAGCTGTTGAAATTAACAATGTCTTGAAGTTTGACAACTCTCGTCATATACTTCGAAGGGTTGCTACGCAACATTATGATCTTCACTAAATGTTGGTATTGTCATGGAGATTTATGGTTCATTAAGTCGCTACTCATCAACATGTTCTACTAAAGTGATAATTATGTGTACAAAATAATATTACTAACAAAGTTATATACAACAGCACTTATATAAATGTTATTAGTAATTGGGATATCTTATGGATCCATCAATTTAAAATGATTGCTGACATAAATATATGCATGTTTATAACTTAAAATGTATGAAAAAATTATCCAAGAACATTAACGTTAAGAAAATTAACATTAAGTAGACATTAACAGACACAATATGTATATCGCAAATTATGTGGGTCTCAGTGAGTCTTACATCTTTCTGCGGTTTGATGTCGATACACTGGCCCGTTTGGCCTGCCCGGTAGGGGATAGATATTTTGTATAATACCCAGAAAATTTAACTATATCAATAGTTATTACTACATTGTCCTCTTATATTGGTCATCGTTAAAAAGTATGAATGCCCGGGAATAATGAATATTGTCCAATTCAACACTTAGTCTACAACAAACTAACAATAAATAAGATGTGTCTCTTATTGAGAGATTGCTTTTAGCACTAACAAATAAACGAAAGAATATTCTATATAATTGATATGAATTTGAATATTTTTAAGGCTTTTCTAGAATTGAGAGCACTAGTTTATTACAAGGTCAATTATTAATGAAGAGAGGTGATTTATATGAAATTTTTAGTTATTTAATACTTTTCCGTTTTTGAAGTCGGTTTTTAAAACGTAGTGTCTTTTATTCTAATACTATCAAATTCAGTCTGCATCAAGCGATTACTCCGTATGACATTGTCCCTTACATATAATGCTCACTTGCACATATTAGTAAAATAACTATAGATTTCGACCAACGAATTCTTGTAATTAATGTTTCACTACATATACAGTGGAGACTCACCCACTAAAATAGAAGAGATCAGCCAGTCAGTTCTCCAAGTTCATATAGATACAAAGAATCACCTCTGAGGCAATAAATGATTTCTCACCTTCTGTCAACATCCGTCCACAAAACTCAGGTTAAAAAAATGTTAATTTTTACCAAACATCTAATGTAACAGTCCAGTTTGAAACAATTACACGGTTTTTAATCGCTTAAAAATATTTGACTGATAAAACATTACATAATTTGTAAGTATCATTCTAATTTTCAGGAAAATTTATAATCCCGTCTGGGCGATGAATGTATCCCTTCACGATGTGTTATTGAAACAAACCTTTCAAAATTTCCTGAACAGCCCTAACATGATTTTTGGCAAAACACGATATTGCAAATGGCGTCACTCAACCCGAGTTTAATGAAGTAATTCTTAGGGTAAGATTAGTGTCGATCGACAATTCAATGTTATTTTGAGATAAATCAATAATGGAATATTTATTCTTCTTGTGTGGCTAGATATTATGTGAGAATAAAATGTAAGGACAAAATATTATTAAAATGCCAGGATATTCAAAAATAAGTAAAATTATTATAGTCCACATGAATTGATTTAAAAGACGTCGATTTTGTGAAGCTAATATACAGGTTAAAATGAAATATCATTCTAATATATAATGTAACAGGAATACACAGTAATGGATTAAGCTTTTTCGTGCTCCGTGTCATCTTAACTTTAACATGTTTAAATCCAGACTCAAAATATTGTTCGATATTTTTGTTACACAAAGAAAAAGTTACTTTTTTCATTACCAAAATGTCATTGCTTGTAAACAAAACATTTTTTTATATAAATAAGGGTCGGACGATCAGGACAGCTGATGATAATTGATGCGCCCTGCCCATCAGAATGCAGTGCCGCTCAGGATTCTTGAAAAACCCCATAAACTCTGAGCGGCACTCCAATTGCGCTCGTCACCTTGAGACATAAGATATTAAGTCTGATTTGCCCAGTAATTTCACTAGCCATGGCGCCCTTCAGACCGAAACACAATTATGCTTACACGTTATTGCTTCACAATAGAAATACGCACCATTTCAATGAATGAAAGAATGCTCACTTGCACTTATTTGTAAAATAACTATAAATTTCAACCAACGAATTCATATAATTTATGTTTCACAGTATAATATAAATCAGCCATTATCTGTAGATAGAAGAAAACAGTCAGTCAGTATAACATTTACGTTAACTTTCATTAAAATGTGGTGAAGCCATAAGTTAAGCATCGTAAATAGCGACGGTCTCATAAATCTGCCGTTGATGAGATGCTTTGTCCGTGACATTCCTTTTGTAACAACATTATGCATTCTTACAAAAGCACGAAAGCGAATGAACTTTCAAAAGGGAATAAAGTATCAATTTCAATGATGGCGGTTGCGGCCTTAGAGAGTAATAATTTTACGAGGTTTTTGAAAGATTCTGCTTGAAATTGTTGACATGTTTAATATGTTCTGGATCTCTCTTTCTTTCATTACATAGTTCATGGTAGAATTGACAGTATAGAGCTAACTGAACTATTCTTACAATTAGGAGTGCCGTCAGTTCGCACTAGACACACGTCTTGGAATACCAAGTCCCGCTGAGTCACACCAATTATTATGAAAATTAGGTTATCTGTCGCACTCTATGCAACTATAATAAACAATTCAACACTACTGAACAGTACGGCGACAGCAGATTTCCTCCCTAACGTGCACACGTACCCCGACATGAGGCATAAAAATATGCTCAATTTTATACCCACGGTACGTAAAATATGACGCATCGCTAGGTCGAGATATCTGCGTCTCCGGAACTAACACAAGGCTGGCTGCACCGTCTCATGGTGGTGGTGGACGGCGGTTAAATTGGAGTGATTTCCCCTGATATTGCAAAATTCCGCATTAAGCGTAGAGCGGGGTGCCGGGGTATTACTGCCTCGTTTGTCCTCGGACATGCGCGGTCCTGTGCCCTTCCCAGAATACGACGGGTAGCCCAAGCGATAATGCTTGGGGAGGGATTCACCGGCTCTGGTAGAGCCGGTACCCTCCTGTGGTGATAACTCTTGTAGCACCGCTTTCATATTCTGATAAAGGGTGGGGGGTCATCGCCTCCGTACCTCTACACTAACCTATGCGTAACATAGCGGCACTAGGCCGCTATTTCATTTTTATGTATAATTAACTATATTTAGCCCGCATATAGAGGCACCATACAACATACGACGTCATATTATACTGTCAATACAACGAGACGATTTGAAACACACTAAGATATAATATCTCAAACCAAACATTACTAAGAGCTTTTAGTAGAATTAGTTAGTTGAGTATACAGTACAGTGTGTGTTGACTCGGTTGAATATTATAATTACTTTCCATATTAATAAGGCGATACAAATAATATGTGTATATAACCGCAAAATCTCTTTATTAATTCACACAAAACAAATATTATAACTATATTTACAATACTATGATTACATAAAATTAAAACTATCATTACGGGGAAGCGTACCAAGAATACTGGCAGCATCTCCACGTTGAATAGCTAGGCTGATCCGTTCACCGAAATAGCTGCGAGCGATTGGGTTGCCAGTAGCCCTATTGAGGCGAGAAGATAGTACTTTGTACATTCTCCGTGCCTCTGGGCCCCACGGGCTTAGTGTCTCGACACCAAACGGCACAAATATGTAAGACTCGCTGAGACGGACATATTTGCGACGTTTGCTACCTTCGGCAGTCGACACAGCAGACCTCGAAATGATTGTAGTGTGATTTTTACTGTAGTCTCGGAGTTATTCAAGTATGACAATTATTGTAGACGATAGCTAGCTTAGCTAGCTTATCGGACTACTGAATCTTAAAATCTTGACTAATTCTCGACATCTAAATTCAAAGTAAAATTAGCTTAGAAGAAACTAAATAGAGCGATTAAGTCCTTTAATCCAGCCCACATTCTAGGGCTCTAGTTGTGACTAAACAGGTTGTACCGCTTTCATCTTTGACTTAGTCTTTCCTAATATAGGTTCGAACCACTTTAATGCATGCAACGCAGAGCTGCTCGAATAGTTTGGGATCCGTTAACGGGTAGATCACTTGGCGTCACGTACAAACGACGCTTCATTTGGTGACTTCTACCGCAATTATCACGGGCAGTGTTCCGAAGAGGTATTTAACCTATTCTACCGCCGAATTCCACCTTCACACGAAACGCCACAAATTTGAATATAATCCTTATAATCTGGATGTGTGTATCCTAAATAGTGCGGTTTTTAAGTAAATTTCTTTCACCTATAACCAATCTATGGAATAAGCTTCCTTGCGTGGTGTTTCAAAAATAATTCTTTATGGATACCTCCAAAAAAACCGCGAAAATTCTTCAAAATGGCTGACAACGCTCCCGTGGAGAGAGTGAATGTGAGCGGCGGTGATGTTTACCTTTGTGTGTATGTAGTTTCAGATTTCTTAGTACTTTTTATATCTAAAGTAGTTTCACAATATATCTCATAATGTTGAAAGCCCCAAACGGCGTTCAAAACTTTTGGAGTTTTTATATTCTTTTTCCGTTAAGTTAGATCGACTTTGCCCCCTTTTATGAACAACAATTCAATACAATTGAAGAAGAAGATGAACTACATATACACGGGTCACCTGACGGAATATAATCACCGCAGCCCATACTCGCTTGAAACACTAGAAAAATTACAAGAGGCGTACGATATTCAAATAAACGTACCTACATAATATGAACTGAAAATTCATTGGTACGTGGTAAACGAGACTTGAAGCGGTTCCACCTATTGTGCCACTGACGCTTTGCCCTACTGAAAAATGAATCAATTGACTGAGCATAATTATTTTGATACTATCAAAATTAATGCTACAATTTACAACAATTAGATGAGTACACCTTTAATGGGTAGAAAAAAATTAGGAAAACGGTTGACCCAAAAGACCATCTGCAACTTTCTACTAATTCCAAACCTAAACAGTTCAAACTGTACTTAACTATGACGTTTAGTGCTCTAAGAGCTTAATAAAACCCTATTTTATAAATTTTAATTTTCAAACGGCAATAACTTTTGAATGAATTTACGGATTTTCACGCGGTTGGCGGCATTCTACATTGTTTTGAGCCTCATAAAGAATCTTTGACTTTCAATTATTGATCGAACTCGAAATTTTGAAGTGATTCCGAATCGTATCTAATACGATCGAATCAACCTCGTCATATCGAATCGAATCGTGTTTTTTTTTATGTTAAGATATCGATGCTATTAACATCAAAAAATTACGGTACAGCCGTTTAAAAATTATTCCAAAAAAAACACATGGAAAAAATATTTTTCGTAGTTTTTTTGAGATATCTTAATATCTACCGGTCTGAATCAGTCCGAATTGTTTTCAAAATCTAAGTTTGGTCAAGTCCCTTCGAATGGCACCAACTACAATGAAATCGGTTGAGCCGTTCAAAAGTTATAAGAGGTTTACATACATCCATACATACACACAGTCTCACACACACACATACATACAGACGTACGGACACCATCGCGGAAATAGACAGGGAAGCTTCCTAGGATCTTAAAACTTCAAGATCTGATGATAACTCGATTTTCGAAAAACAGGGTAAAACCGATAAATTACCAAATTATTAAATTTATTAGCGGGAAGTTAAAAAAGATGGGTCTTGTTAAACATCGTGAGTACATTTACTCAAAACTAAAGCAAAAGCAAACCACCCAACTCGTACAAATCTTACGTATAAAACATTGGCAACTTGAAACAATTCAAATTTCACATGATTACAAGAGGCATGCGCTAAGACGATTATCATATAGACGAGGCGTAATACTCCCAAAACTTTAGAGAAGACGTGTTCGACTTGGTAATTACAGTTGCCATTGGTTGTTCGGCATATAGTTGTTCCAATACTTTTGTGTTTAACCCTGTTCATTTCATTCAATGGTCCTTTTGATCCGAATGTTTGATTATAGACAAAATATGAGTAATAAGATTTATCTTTACCGATTTCCCAATAATGGCCTGAAGTCTATTTTCAATCGACATAAAAAATATTCTTTGTATGTTTATAGCCCCGCCATTTATAGACCTAATTGATAAAATTTATGTTAATATACATTATATTATTAACATCAACAAAAAACAAAGTAAAAAATTATCTTTTTATTGATATGATAAAGAAGTTTAGTATTCACAGTCTCAATAAATCGCAATACGTTAATATTGGAATATTTTGATGTAATCTTTTAGTTTTAACTCTTTCATGCGTTCTTAAAAAAATGGCTGCAATCTGTCGATATATTTCTACTAATACAGCAAAGTAATTTTAGGGGCAAACTTCCTAAGATATCAGTGATAAATTCTATAGAAGTTATATCTAATATATAAAATTCTCGTGTCACGGTGTGCGGGACCGAACTCCTCCGAAACGGCTTGACCGATTCTCATGACATTTTGAGTGCATATTGGTCAGGTCTGAGAATCGGACAACATCTATTTTTCATCCCCCTAAATGTTAAGGGTGGTCCACACGATTTTTTTTTTTAATTTTTTTTTCTTTTTTTTTAAATTTGTTTGATCATGTGTCAGCATTAAAAAATACATAAAACTTAAAATTTTCACCCATCTACGATTAACAGTTACTTTTGTAACGCGATTTTAATATCGGCAATACAACGTTTGCTGGGTCAGCTAGTATTTATATAAGACTTAAAAATAATCTAAAATATAGCAAATTACTTGACTTAATGAAATTTTACTCACTTTTCCAATCGAAACCTTATCTTTTTCTAACCCAAGATATAATATTATTTAACAACAGAGTCATATTATTATATTTACATATCATAGATACTTGTCTCAAGTGGTTTGTCAGATAATTAGATTGCTGCCATTGATCACAAATTAGAAACCACTGAAATGAACATACACAGATGACTTAACATTATGACTAGATAATACTGAGTTTAGTATAATATTAATATTCTCAGGTCTGAGGCTCTTTTGAATGGGTTGTTTAGTTTTTGACGTTCAATAAGTGATTTTAAATCCTATTTTGAATAAAAATATTTGAATTTGAATTTGAATTTGAATTAACTACGTTCGTTAAATATTAAAATATTTTCATTTTAGCCGTCAGTTGACCGTGAGTACCCAGTGTGGGAGTGTTTTATATCAAAATTTAATATACTAATCGTTTGATTTTAAAAGAAGTATTATTCGACTTCAAAGCTATCAATATGTAGCACATACAAGTAATAGTATTTTATTAATATTAAAGGTAAAGGTTTGCGAGGTGTTTAATTAATATTTTTTTTAGTTATTTGATACTTTTCAGTTTTTGAAGTCGGTTTTATTAAATGTATTTTTTTAATTTTTACTTTTTAGTGTCAGTTAATAATAATAATTTATAATCAACCGGAATGAAAACTCCTAAGAAAGCCGTATACAAAAATCAATTATATTATCAACGGAAATGTAAAATGTTATGTGTAATTTTTATGAGACCAAATGGCATCTATTCCGGATCGAACTAAAGAAGACTCCTAACGCGAGCAATTTCTGTTGATTATCATTTTCCTGGGTATTTTTCTGCATGAATATATCAAAAACATAAAAGTTAGTAAATAAAACAAGTAATTATCATTGAAAATCATTATTTATTCTAAATATACTTATTTTTACACTCATAGTCGAAAGAAAAGCCTGTGTGAAATAAAATAAAAACACAATATGAATAATTTATACATGGTCTTATAGCTTGTTTCAATAGCTTTCAGTGACAGTCACTCAAATCACCCCAGTTATAAGCATTTTATTACTACATGTAAAATAATACGCACGGGGAGAAAACTGCGCGAGCGCCGAACTCACACCGATCTGAGGCGAGGATTTTGAGGCGGGCAGCGCCGAACTCACACCGATCTGAGGCGAGGATTTTGAGGCGGACAGCGCCGAACTCACACCGATCTGAGGCGAAGATTTCGAGGCGGAGAGCGCCGATACACACAGGTTAATATCAACTTTTAATATACTTCTCGTTTGATTTAAAAAAACTAATGATTTCATTTCACTGATTAGGTAATGTACTTTCGATATCAGTTTAAAGTGTTTTGATGTCTGTAATAATTACAGAAAAATTAGCTGGTCATACTTAACGATTACGCTGATACTAATATTATAAAGAGGTAAAGTTTATTAGTTTGTGAGGTTGTCGGAGTAATCTCTGGATCTCTGTTACCTACCTATAGAAAGCCTTATTATTTCTGAGTGTCATTGGCTAAAAATTATACTAACCCGAAAATTACCTTTACGTGGTAATCGGATTCGCAAAGTAAGTCAAAGAAAACATGGTGTAACGAAATCTTTTCTAACAAAAGCTGCTTTAAAAATTGGTACCCAAACTAATATTCTTATGCTGATTAATGCGGATGAAGTCACGGGTAATAGCTAGATAATTATAGATGATAGGTATCAAACTGGTGAACTACTGCGAGACAACCAAGAGCGAGCTTATTGTGGCTGCAGACTGTAACGCACATCACCCGCTTTGGGGCATGCAAACATCCAACGAAAGGGGTAAGCAACTCACTGAATACCTTTTTTCTACTAACCTTAATAATACATGTCCCCTCACCAGCCCTCAAACAGACAGACCAAGACCCCAACCCTGGTGGGGACCTGACTTAGAAAGGCTCAGGAAAAAAGTGAGGAGACATCTGAACCGCGCAACGAACATAGGCGATCAATACGACTGCGACATGTACAAAGAGTGTAAGTCTGAATACAAGAAACGCATCAGATACAGAAGATCAGAAAGCTGGCGTAAATTTTGCAGTAGCATCCAATGCCATAACCAGGCCAATAGGGCAAGGAAATTAATCTCTAACCAACCCAGGCAAATCCTCGGATCCCTGCTGAAACCTGATGGTACATTTACCAACTCACCAGAGGAAACAGAGCGAGTCCTGACGGAAACTCACTTTCCAGGGTGCAAAATAATGCAGCATATAGAGTGGGTAAATAAAAACATAACTGCTGAAGAAGCTGACTGGCAACAAGCACACAAGTTGGTGACAACCGATAAAACAAAGTGGGCTATAAATTCCTTTCACCCCTTTAAGTCAGCAGGACCTGATGTGATCTTTCCTGCATTGTTGCAATGGCGAGGAGAGGGTCTCCACATCCGGCTGATCAATATATTCAGGGCGTGTCTAGCGCATAGATACATCCCTAGGAGATGGAGGGAAGTAAAAGTGATTTTCATACCTAAGCCAGGTAAAAGTGACTACTCCAACGCTAAATCATACAGACCCATCAGTCTTACCTCCTTCGCCCAGAAGACCCTAGAAATGCTGTGTGAAAGAGAACTTAGGGAGAATTACCTTAAGAACATACCCCTACACCCTAATCAACATGCATACAGTCAAGGTAAAAGCACCGAATCTGCACTTCACGCTGTAGTGAACGTTATAGAGGGCGCACTTTCGATAAAAACTTTTGTCTAGGAACCTTCGTGGACATTGAAGGAGCCTTCAATACGAAAAAATTTACAAAAATAAAAGAAGCACTACACCGCCATGGAGTATATACAACTCTGACATCATGGATAGAAAACATGCTCAAATACAGAGTGATATTACTAAATGAAAGTGAGTTACAGAAGGCAATTGTGGAGTAATCTCACCTCTTTTATGGAGCTTGGTAGTAAATGATCTAATTACCACTCTAAACGAAAATCACTACTTTACGGTAGGCTACGCAGATGACCTAACTATATTGATATGCGGAAAGTTTGCGAGTACTATATGTGAAATAACAAATGCAGCATTGAACATTGTGGAAAGATGGTGCATAGATAACGACCTATCAGTCAACCCATTAAAAACGGAACTGGTAATGTTCACAAACAAAAGAGTTTTGGGTAACTATCAACTGCCAAATCTGTTTAACACCGAACTCCAACTAAACAGCGAAGTGAAGTATTTAGGAGTAATACTTGACAGCAAGTTAAATTGGGCCGCCGACTTTGAGTCAAAAATAAATACAGCCACTTTAACCTTCTGGCAATGCCGTAGAATGATAGGAAAGACATGGGGACTTGCCCCGAATATCGTACTATGGCTCTACACAGCTGTGATACGACCTATGATATGTTACGGTGCAGTTGTTTGGTGGCCACGTACCACGCTGAACACTACTTGTAATAAACTGCAACGATTCCAAAGTCTAGCGTGTATGGCTATCACAGGATGTATGCGAACCACACCTACCGCGGCTATAGAAGCTATGCTAAACCTTCCGGCTCTACACCTCTTTATAAAACAAGAGGCGGCCTGAGCCGCAGTAAGGTTGAAGACATTAAATCTTTGGAAAACCACTCAATCCCCACACCCAGAGGTTCTAAATGAGGTGATTGAAAAGGAGCCTCTGCTGTTGGCAGTAAGTGATAGATCTCCAAAGGAATACATATTTGATAAGAGATACAAAATACAGCTGTATGAAGAACTGAAAGAGGACTTCAGTACAAAAGACCTCAGGATTTTCACAGATGGCTCAAAGACAAGGTCGGGCACGGGATACGGAGTGTTCTCGGAAGACCTAAATATAAGAATAGCTGCATCACTAGGAGCTCATAACACTGTTTTCAAGCAGAATGCATGGGTATAATAGAAGCAGTCACAGCTACTTTGACTCGAAAGGTAAAAGACTACTCCATCCGCATCCTTTCAGATAGCAAATCAGTACTACAAGCCCTACAAAGCCACACTATCACCTCTAAGCTATTATACAACTGTCACCAGTGTCTGAGGGAGTTATGCGAAAATAACAACCAAGTAACTCTTCAATGGATAAAGGGTCACAGTAACTAACGAGGGAACGATGCCGCTGATGAATTGGCCAGGAGGGGCTCAGCGATGACAGCAAAAGGACTAGAACCAACTATCCCTCTTCCGCCTAGCTGGCCTGCGATGGTAATACGTCAACACACCAAGGAATTACATAATAAGTACTGGATGGAAGTGAGTGGGTGTAGACAAGCAAAAGAAGCTCTACCTCAAATAGACCCCACGCTCTCTCGCAAGCTAGTAAAACGTCCACGACCAAGGTTACGGAAAATAACTCATGTACTAACGGGTCACGGCCCTTTTAACAAGCATCTGTTTAATATAGGTGTCACCGACAGCCCACTGTGCAGAGCCTGCATGGTGGCAGATGAAACAGCCGCACACGTCATTCTGGAGTGTAGGAGGGTGGCCACATACCGTGCCAAACACCTGGGGTCACCGAGGACTCTCCCCGAGGTCATGGGTGACATCAGAGGTTTGATACAATACCTTGAGGAGCTGGGGTGGCAGGATTAGCCGCCCACCTCACCACGCAAAATAGGCGCGCTGTAGTCGTCGAGTTGCGGATAATAGCCCGTGATAACCTATAACCTAGATGATAGGTAAGATGAGCTGTAGGACTTAGTTGATCTCAGTCTCAGTTGCGCCACCTTAGCGCTGTATTATCTTTGGTGCTGGGTGTGGAGGATAAATATAATACTACATTTAATTGTTTATAAATGTATTTCTCACATTAGACGTGAGTCAAATTGTAAGTATAGGCATTTTAGTGAGTATCGTTATATGTAGATGAACATTATCTTTTGTTATTTGGTAGAGTTCTCATGACAGGCATCGTCATGCTTGCTTAATGCCGCTGCTTGTGGCGGCGATGTGGGGCAGATCGTTCCCTTCCCTAAAATATGGTCGAGGGAGGAAATAGCTGGTCCATGCGTCATGCTCGTGAACGGGTGCTACTTGTAGTGGCTTCCTTTAGTTTCTTCATTTTTTTAAATTAAAGTTATTTTTATTTTATTATATATAAAAAATATTTTTTTTATATAATAGCTAATAAAATTCTCGCATTTTGCTTTCAGTTAATTACGGTATGTGTGGATTGATGCATCTACAGTATTGTACTAAATGTATCGATTTTACTTATTAATTTACATTTTTTTGGACTTACTCGTGTAAGGTATTTAGTAATTGACGTTTGAGTATTTTGTTGCATCACTATGCATATTACATTGTTATTGTAAATAATTTGTAAATTTAATTGAAAATAAGAACCTGTAATACCATTCTGTTTTGAAAAGAGCATTCTTAGAGTGTCTTGCTCGTTCTTCTCTAAGCCTTCCAAACAAGCTGTATGAAAAAATTACATGTTTCAAGTGTAATGCAATTTATCTACGAAATAAAATATTTTTGATTTGATTTGATTTAACTAACTAATGCAGTGTCGCGCCTTCTAGGCCACACAGAGTGGATGAATAGGTCGAACGTGAGTAGTTATTGCACACTATCACAGTCTGTGTCCCTAAAGTTCTTCTGAAAATATTATTCCATAACATTTAGCATACAGTTACAAAACCTTCAATTTCAAATAGTAAATTTAGCAATGAGTAATTTTAAAACAAAAGACAGTAAGTTTAATACAAAAGAAATACGATTAAAATAGTCGTGTGGTTTTCATTTTTTATTTATTTATCTACAATTAGGTGCAATAACAAATAACAGGATAAATCTTTCATCTTGTTTCATGAAGTACAGGATACTTTATGTGATTCTGAGATCCAATTATAATGGTGCACAACATTGACCAAATACAGTAAAAAAAGATAAGCGGAAACAACAGAAATTACATATGAAATTTAATTTAACATGTTATTATTTAACGTAAACTAGCAATATTATAAAATTTTTTAAACAAATATATATTTGTAATGAAAATATTGAAATCAGCAGACACTTCATTAAATTCTCTACAAATTCTCATAGTATTTTTTTAATATTCAACCTGGTAGTTCTATTTTCGATTAGTAAGTTGTACTATACCTACTGATATTATATATGTGAATGTAAGTTTGTTTGTTACGCCATCACGCCTAAGCCATTGAAAAGATTTTAATGAAATTTAGTATGGAGATAGACAAAAGCTTGGGATAGGATACAGGCTACCTTTTATCGTGAACAAGGCTTTGCGGGTTGAAATAGGGGGTATGACAGTTCGTCATTATCGAAGATAACACCATGAAACTTTATATTAAGGCACATGATAAGAAATAAATAAATATTAGTTCTAGTGTTTTTTAAATTTAGACCTGTATGGGGTGAAAAAGGGGGATGAAAGTTCTATAGTTGGTAGCTTATAAAATTGCATTAACCACAGCAGTTTGTGGTTTATTATTTGTAATGTGAGTATATTAAAAAATAAAAAAATGCTTACCAAAGTAACTATTGCACGCAAACGAAGTGGCGGATATAGGCTAGTAACAAATAAATTAATCAAGTCGATTAAATTATCATTATCACATGTCGTAGTCTAGTCAACGTTCAGAAATAGCACAATTCAATGAACAATACAAGAAATTATATCAACATGATAATTATTCAAGATTCTCTTATAATTTCTTCATTTAATTAAGCAGTGTAAATTAATTTAATCTGTACTGTCTTTTACTCTGTATTTGAAAAGGCAAAGGGTCAATATAACGGAGGCGTACATATTTGGACAATTGTCAGAGAGCAAAACTATTCGTTAGTCGGTAGAAAATACATCTGGCTGAGCTAATACGACGAAAACTCTTTATTGAGTACATTTTTTTATTTATATAAGTGCTAGCGGACCCGTCCTGTACACACGTCTTAAATTTGAAAAATCGGTCCAGCCATTAGTAGGATTTCACTAACATACACATGGGCAGGCAGGATATTATATATGGACTGAATTGAGAATCTTAAAGTCTAAACCATTCTCAAATTTTCTGGAACACACAAAAAACATCAAAATTGGTCCAGCCATTAAGGAAGTTAGTTCAATTGTGAATCTAAACCATCCTTGAATCCATTTGAACACACACCAAAAATTCATTCAAATCGCTCCAGCCGTTTAGGAGTAGTTCAATGTCAAAACACAGAAGAATTATATATATAAAGATAGTGAATATAACACGTTAAGTATACCTTTGTTATTGATAAGTCAATAAGTAAAATTTTAGGTATCGACCTAAAATTTTCGTCACTTAACTTGAACACCGCAAAATTGATATTAAGTCACAGGCTGAGATGAATAGATCGTACTTAGACATTACTTACGTAAAACTTATATACTTATATTAACGTAACCGTAATCATTGATCACGTTATTGTAGTTATCTGAAAGTATGCTGAGCTTAAGTTAACACAGCCCAATGCAAAAGCCAAGTTCGCGTTTTATCACACACACCTAAGTTTTACGTAAGTAGAGTCTGAGCAAAGTCTAAGTTTGAAGACGACAGACATCAAGTAAGCATTTAATAAATTCGATTTTCCATCTTTGTAACGACCAGAATAGAAAATAATAGCCTTCTTATTCTGAAAACTATTTAGACCCCACAAAATATTTTATATATCTCAGCATAATCTATAACTTAATTTTCCCAAAGTATCCAAAGATAAGTTAATCAATATTATTTATCTAATACATTAAGCCTTTCCATTTCTATCCAAATCTTTTGAGTTTTCTGGAGTGTTATTTCCACCAATATTTTTCTTGTCTTCAAACAATTCGAGGTTTCGCCTCAACACGAGGTATCCTCAGGAGATGCTGACTCCTCAAACTCTGACACGAGACTGCAACGATTCGAAACATGCTTCGCCTGTACACGAGGCATTCTCAGGAGATCTTGACTCCGCAGACAAAATAACGCCTAAGAAAAAGAAGAAAATCTTCCCATTTCTATTAACTAATTTAGACTGAAAATTATTGGTTTAAATAGACGCAAATATTATTATAAGGAAAATTATATAGTTGAAGTCAAAAAGTCGAAAAATAAAAATGAACATAAGAAAATTAGATAAATATCTGTTACATTTGATCTGTGAAATGAACGAAGTCCGGAAGAAACGTCCCGAGAGGTCGTTACAAGACTTCCCAAATACAAGGCTCCCGGAACTGATGCCAGAGTGCTAGACAGGAATTAATGGCTCAATTTGTGTTTAAATTGATCTTAAATTATTTTGTTTGATTGTGTTTAGATTAAATTTACTGGATACTTTAGGTTTCGAAGCAAAGCAAAATCGAAAAAATCTTTGCATTAAATTGATTCCCATTTTTCATTTATTTATAAATTTATTCGGAGCACCAAGCTAAACGTAAAGTTCCATTTTATTGTATTTATAATTGTAGGAGAACTCTGGATGTTAGGAAAACTTAAGGTGCAATGCGACAGGCAGCGCAGTACGATGTCTAAGTTGAGAGTTGAGGTTTTTATGATACACTGAATGCATTGCGTGGTATTATCACAATTGAGATTATAGCATAACTAGCTCTTACCCGCAACTTCGTGTGCTTGCAATAGTTACATTGGGTAGTATTTAGTTTTTAATAAACTACTTCTAATAAATTAATACTACCACTTAAAAGATCAAATCGGCTATCACAATTATACATATTGAACAGTTTGGTAACGCGCAGTATGTAACTGTTTATTGTATATTGAGAATGACTGGTAGGTACGTAAAGTAAATCATGCTTTCTTATCGATTTGGAGTTCGTAACGTAATCATGCTGAGAAGTTCAGGACAATCCACCACGCTTTGGGCTATTTTTACAAGAAACCTAATATCGGTCGAGTCTCTTCTAAGCTGTAGTGGTAACAGATGAAATTTCTGACAGCGCTGAGGGTATTCAACTCTAGGTACTCTGAAAACTAGTGAATTTCTTCTGAATCTTTTCTATATTATTTATATATGTGACATAATTTACCTTAACTCACTTTGCAAAAAAAAATAAAAAAACAAACAGCTGTGGTTAATACATTTTTATAAGCCTTCCAAGCTAAGCTTTAGCAGATGATAATAAATAGTGGTATATAACAAACATTCACCACCACCTGAATATAACAAGTGTGAGATATATGTACCCACATTTAAATTATTAAAACTTTCGTTAGACATTGTTACACCGATAAATCGCGAGTAAAGCCGAATCAATAAATAAATATTTATTTATGTTATTTTTATGTTTAATATTGAGTATAGTACCAGTGGGAGGCTCCTATGCATAGGACGCCGGCTAGATTATGGGTACCACAGCGGCGCCTATTTCTGCCGTGAAGCCGTACTGTGTGAGCATTACTGTATTTCGGTTTGAAGGGCGCCGTAGCTAGTGAAATTACTGGGTAAATGAGACTTAACATCTTATGTCTCAAGGTGACAAGAGCAGTTGTAGGGCCCCTCAGAATTTTTGGGTTTTTCAAGAATCCTGAGTTACAACTACCATCAGCTGAACGTCCTGCTCGTCTTGTCGCTTATTGTCATAAAAAAAAATACGTACTGTACCTACTCACGATATTATACTATTATTTAAAGCAGATAATATTTAGATCAAATTGCATGCATCATTGTCACGACAGAGCTGCAGAAATGAAGAGAAACTCTTGACAATTTGACAATGGACACTATTACTACATCCAAGTAGCAAGACTTATTAATCGTGAACTCTGTCCTCTTGCTACTCCGAGAACTAATATTAGTCTTCACCCTCCACTGCAGCGTTTTATGAGATTACTTTAATGGGCTTCTTAATAATAATTTTACTCAATGGATGTATTAGGGATGTCAGTGTTATAAGAATATATTTGTATCTTTAATATTAATAATCTTTAAATAATGTTACATTTTTTCGTACTTACATTATTTTTTAAAATACAATAAGCTGTACATACCTGTTCAAACTTTTCAATATAATATTGTTATTATTTATGTATAGCTTAGAATAGCTGTATGTGTTGTATATTATTAGTAAATAAACAAATAACTCCATCTGTCCAAATGCCTTCTCATTTGTTTTAGTATTAGACACCAATTTACAATACACAGAACTATTGACGTCCACACACTCGGATTTTTTCATTGTATTTGTACAGCAGAGATATCACTGGATTCCAAACTTGTGCTTCTTTGATCTAAAACTATACAATGAAATCATGAGTTCTCTGTAAAAATAATAACCATAAATAAAATTTGAAAACAAAATCTTATGAACGATACGGGACTCGAACCCTTGAGCGACCTCTTGAGTTCCGTGCGAGTGCTCTACCAACTGAGCTAACCGTTCGAGTGACGTAACGTCATAAAATCTTGTATCCTTTGTTCAACTCAAGGTTTTGGCTTCATCTACAGGATCCACTTTACAGTTGATAACCTGCTGAACCCCAGTATTTGCATATTAGGAAATTGACTTGAGATGCCGCTCTTGCAAATCTATTCAATTTGTTATGTTTTTAAAGTAAAAACCCTCACTACTAGGATTAATACACAAATATAATTTGTAAACAAAATTTTATGAACGATGCGGGATTCGAACACATGACCTCTCGCGTTCCGTTTACGTGCTCTTCCTACTGAGCTAACCGTTAGAGTAACGTATCGTCATAAATACTTGTATGCGTTTTTGCGACATCTATCTTTTTATTTGTGTATTAATCCTAGAAGTGAGGGTTATCACTTTAAAAACATGCCAAATTGTTTAAATGATAACCATGTTCAAGCTCCGACATGATCAAAAGTTTGAAAAACTATAGTTGAATATTTGGACTCTAGCTAAGCGCCATACTTATGGAAATTGTACGACAAAAGTTGTTATTAAAAAAAGAAGTGACACAATATTATGTCAGTCATACAAAAATGTGTTTATTAAAACGTACTTGCTCAGTCTTGCTCCTTTTAACAGCCTAGCGAAACTCTCTAAGAAAAAAGCGAATCCCTTGATGGTATGAAATGTGCATTCGTTGATAGATTGACAGATGACGGCTATAATCTTGTAAAAAACGGAGATACCCGAAATCCACTATGTTTTACGCAACTGTTCGCTTTCAAACTTAGCCGGATTATAATATTTCGTCACCAATATTCATGTCTTATGACAAATTACTGCACTTTTGCTTTTAAGTTTAAGTATTTCATAGAAACTAGTACTATTACTAAAAATACGCACTCAAATTCTTGAACATGAAACCTTATTGATATAATGTCACAAATAATTTATAAAACACACTTATCTAAGCCATAATGTTCTTGTCGATGTGAGGATTACTGGATTTCAGTGTTTGACACTAACAAGGGTAGTTTCTCTCCGATCACCCGGTTCGAATTTTCCCTCAATAGATTGGGTTTAATGGAACCCTGCGACACCAGATACTTATTTATGTCATTATGTAATTTTGGATATATGAACAGGTGGACTCTAAGGCCAGAACTGAGAACTGAAGCTTTATTATACTAGCTTTTATTCGAGACTTCGTCCGCGTGGAATAGTTACTATGGGCAGCATTTTTTATATGTAAGGCTACTATGCAAATAATATATTTTTTATGAAAATAAGGTACGAGACGAGCAAGACGTTCAGCTGATGGTAATTGATACCCCCTGCCCCTTACAATGCAAGGCCGCTCAAGAAAAAACCAAAAATTCAGAGCGGCATTACAACTGTGCTCGTCACCTTGAGACATAAGACGTAAAGACTCATTTGCTAAGTAATTTCACTAATATATACAGATAATATATATAATTTACATACAAAATACTCTTTACGCCCGCTGAGCGCTTTTCTACGTTACAGCGGATATTTCTTGTCATTGTAGACAATCTATTTAATTATTCGCGCATTACTCTGCGAATTTTAAACTCCTAATTCATCCCCATGTAGGTGAAAGTTTCAAATATGTTCGAACAAATGTTTATAAATTAGTTTTATTAAGTTCCTAAATACAAAGTTTCATAATTTTATCTCTGAATTCGAATTTCTATGCATGCTTTCATAACTTATTTCAACCAATTTTTGTCCTTTTTTAGAAAAAATAGTAGCTTATGTCCTTTACCAAGTTTTCATCCCCTATTATATCCCAACACAGGTCGAAATGTAAAAAACGATAGACTAAATATAATAAGAAGTCAATCTTCTTATTAAGTGCCTAAATACAAAGTTTTATGGAGCCATCTTCGATAACGACGAACTTCCATACAAACTTTCATCCCCTATTTCAACCCCTCCATTTATTTTTTCGCAATTAAAGGTAGGCTATGTCCTTTTCTAAGCTCTATTCTATCTATGTACTAAATTTCATCAAAATCGGTTCGATCGCTTAGGCGTGAAAGCGTGACAAACAAACGCACATTCACATTTATAATATTAGTAGGGATTATGCTAAAGAGTATTTTGTCGTTCACTTAATTTATATCTGCCATTCTTAAATTAAAATTTGTTTAAAGACAAAAATATATTATATCCACTTCATGAATAAAGTACCAGATTATCTTTTAAATTGCGGCAGAAATCGGGTCACATATACGCAAAATATTTTATTTATTTTTTGAAGCCTTAAAACTGCTTTTAAAACTGTTATTCTAATTTAAATTCTAGTTCATACTTCATCCCACTACTGGGTGACGGCCTCCCCCTTCTTCTTCTATAATATTTTATCGGCTGTTGATCGGATCCAGAGTACTTCTTCAAAGGATATTAATTCGTCGATCCACCTGGTGGTAGGTCTGCCTCTTTTTCGTTTTGCGTCCCTCGGATACCATTACGTGACCAGACTACTCCAGCTATACACAAAATATACAAACAAATTAAAAACCTCCTCCTTTTGAAGTCAGTTAAAAATAAATAAAGGAGGTATATAGTTTGGATTGTAATACTCTATTCATATCAGTAATTAATTCATTCTCCTCTCTCTGACTCAACAAACAACGAACGCCACTTAAACCTCTTAGCAATGTTTATTTGGGCTTAGCTATCGCTTCGAAATTTCCGGATTAGCTCTTGTTGTATGAGAACAAAATATATTGAGAATATTATGCGTACGGAGGCTGTGTATTCATGCCAAAGATTAGGATATTAACGTACAGTCACTTCAATCAGTTGAAAAGAAGAGAAGATTTAAGAAGAAATTATACAAATTCTTTCAATGAATATTATCATCATTAATTTCAGAAACTATTTGTTAAAATAATTGTTAGTTACGTGTAGCGAAGTATTTACTAAGAGAGTTTGATAGACGCCGAAACTGTGCACCTTTTTTTAATTTATCGTAAATGTATCTATTATTAAATCTTGAAGGCCGCCTTTCTTCAATCGCCACTTAAAACTCCGTGTATTATGTCAACTTCTTTCTATATTCCTATAGTCTTTGTAAAGTACAAAAAGAAAAATATAACCTTCAATGCCACGCGACTATTTCATGAACCGGAAAATAAAGAGGCAGTTGACATGACGTATGATTGAAAAATCGAAAAAAATACAAAAGGCGAAATTGTCTCGTTCCTTGCGGCCGTGATAACTTATGCTCACAGAAGCGTTTGGACTACTGGCACAGATTTGCTTTCATTTATACTTTTTTATGGACAATTCAATGAACTACGAATGGTGATTACGTCATTTATTAACCTATTAAAGAAAATGCTAACGAAAATACAATAATCTTAACTTAATAACCTAATAGATTAATTATTAATCTTAACTTAATAGATTAAGGAATAGTCTCCGATGCGCTCGAACTACTTCCTTGTGCGGTGTTTCCGGCACAATACGACATGGGTACCTTCAAAAAAAAGCGCGTACACCTTCCTTAAAGGCTGGCAACGCTCTTGTGATTCCTCCGACTATACTGGAAGTATTCATAATCATACACAGTGCGGTGTTTCCGGGATGATAC
>CATIXQ010000002.1:7738582-7750745 GCA_949711755.1 Leptidea juvernica | reverse complement strand
CTCCTTTGATTCCTCTTGTGTTGCAAGAGAATGTGGGCGGCGGTGATCACTTAACACCAGGTGACCCGTACGCTCGTTTGTCCTCCTATTCCATTAAAAAAAAAACAAAAAAAACTAGATACCCCACTACCTGAGAACATTAGATTATTTTCGGCAACTAAGTATTAGATGCTTGTGTGCTTGGCATCTTAACACTCAATGACATTTTTAAAATTTTGTAACAACGCTTAGTGCTATTTTATTTTACATTGAAATTTTCAAAATACTAACTGATGATGTGTGATCCCGGTGTTTTTCATATTTCCTGTATTATTCTTTTTACAAAGTTTTATTTCGCAACCTGGCATCATTGTCCATTATTGGCAAAGTTTAACAGAACATGTGGGACGTCGACGTCACACATTGTTCGAGATTGGATCGAGTACGCCAACTTGGGCGTAGTATTAGTTGTAGCACTTTGCTACTATGCCTATGGTATCTAGTTGGAGCGCAGTGGAAACCAATCCTAAATCTAAGCCTATAACATAGTATGCCAATACCTGAGTTGCCTCTACATGTGTGATTGGTATCAGCTGTTTATTTACCATGTTTTATGCAAAAATAAAGATTAGTGAATTATGAGAAAAGTAGAATCCAAGTATTATATATGGTCGTTGGGTGGCTATCAGTAGTGATATGGTGGTATTCATGGCGATTTAATAAACTTAATTCAATTCTTACACTATGACAGTTTAATATACTTTAACAATTCACACACACATTAAGTAGACTGATACACATGAAGTTAAACCATTACAATATAGAAAGAAGGAGAAAACACAGTAATTAGAGGTACAGATATTACGACACGACAGTTGCAAAGTAGGTAAATCTTATAGTATATATTATAGTATCTGTAGGTATATATTATAGATAATAATAATTAGTAATAATAAATAGTAAATAGATAGTAATAACAGTTATGTGTTGTGTAAATGTATGTAGGTATAGTGTACGTGTTACTGTATGTATCGGCCACATCACTCCCCCCCAGAGACCGTCACTACGGGCGATAATAATCTGGAAATCGGACTGTGCGGCCTGAACGAGTCCTTTTGATGTCACCCTGAGCTGGGGCACTCTGCTCTATAGGGTCAGGGTGAAGTACAGGGCTAGGTTGGGGGTTGTTGATAGGAGTGGGAATAGGAAGAGGTTCGTTAGAGGGGTTCATCAGTATATAGGCCGGTTTGAGTCGGTCTATGGATACCGTAACGCTCTTCCCTTTGACTTGTATTTTATAGGTCTTTTCACCCCGTTCCAGAACTTCATAAGGCCCGGTGTAAGGCGGCTGTAAGGCACCACGTACTGTGTCGTCTCTTAAAAATACATGACTACACGAAATAAGGTCTTTGTACACGAAAATTTTGTCTTTTCAGTGACAAGAAGCTGGAATCGGTGTTAACTTTGCTGTATATTGGCGAAGACGAGAAGTGAAATCCGAAATATCCATGCTGTTAAAAGAACCAGCCTGGAAAAATTCTCCAGGAAGGCGTAGTGGCTCACCATACACTAGTTCGGCAGAAGATGACTTAAGATCGTCTTTGAATGCACTCCTTATCCCAAGCAGGACTAAGGGTAATGTGTCTACCCAATTACAATCCGCATGACACATTATAGCTGCTTTGAGTTGGCGGTGGAATCTTTCGACTAGCCCGTTACAGGCTGGGTGATACGCGGTTGTTCTGCGATGCTTGAATCCGATCATTTTTCCAAGATATTGGAAAAGTGACGATTCAAACTGTCGACCACGATCAGTGACAATATCAGTAGGACATCCAAACCTGGATATCCACGATATTAATGCCTTCCCAACCGTTTCAGCGGTAATATCCACCATAGGTGTTACTTCAGGCCAGCGAGTGAAACGATCCACCGCTGTTAGGCAGTACCGATACCCCTGTGAAATGGGCAGAGGGCCTATGATGTCGACATGCACAAAAGCAAATCGAGCGCGGGGAAGATCAAAATTGCCCAATGGAGAAGTAACGTGGCGATGCACCTTTGCCCGTTGACATGGCACACATTGACGAGACCATTCACGACATTCTTTGCGTACTCCAGGCCAAACGAATCGCTCGGAAACAAGTTTAGCCGTTGCGATAGCGCCTGGATGGCTGAGACTATGAAGACTATCGAAAATTTGTCTCCGCAAGTCTTTAGTGACAAAGGGCCTAGGCGTTGTGGTGCTGATGTCACAATAAATCTCCATGTGAGAGTTTGGAAGCTTCAACTTTTTCAGACGAAGTGAAGAATCTTCCAAAAGTTGAGTCAATTCCACGTCTGACTCTTGCGATGAGGTCAAAACATTTAAATCTACTGGCATCTGTAGTTCTTCGACACGCGACAGTGGGTCAGCGACGACATTGTCTTTACCTGATATGTGTCTGATATCGGTCGTGAACTGTGAGATGTAGTTGAGGTGACGATATTGCCTTGGTGAGCAGTTAGCTTTCCTTTCATTGAAAGCGTAACTGAGCGGCTTATGGTCAGTAAACACTGTGAAATGCCTTGCCTCTAGCATATGACGAAAGTATTTAATGCTGTCATATATAGCTAATAGCTCCCTGTCATATGGCGAGTACTTTTGTTGAGAAGGACTCAGCTTTCTCGAAAAGAATGCGAGAGGTTCCCATATGTTATTTTTGTATTGTTGCAATACTGCACCCATCGCCAGGTCGGAAGTATCTGTTACAAGAGCAAGATCCGCCTGACAGTCGGGGTGCTGCATTGGCCAGACTTTGCTTGCACTCATTGAAAGCTAATAGAGCTTCTCCTGTAATGTCGACAGAATGCGAATTTTTGACGTTGCCAGTAAGTAAAGCGTTTAAAGGGGCTTGTATGGCAGCTGACTTGGGTAAAAATCTTCTATAGAAGTTGAGCATCCCTAAAAATCGCCTGAGTTGTCTGACTATCGCAGGTATGGGGAAGTCTATTATAGCCTGAACCTTAGAATCTAATGGCTTAATGCCAGATGCAGATATTCGATAACCTAAAAACGTTACCTCTGGTGCACCGAAGACGCATTTTTACATGTTGACGAGGACGCCGTATTCCTTCATGCGGTTGAAAAGCTGATGAAGATGAGCTTCGTGCTCGGCTTTGCTCCTTGAAAAGACTAAGTAATCATCAAGGAAACAGTAGCAAAAGTCGAGGCCTCTCGTCATTTCATCAACAAACCTTTGGAAAGTTTGACCAGCATTCCTTAGAACAAAGGTCATAAAGGGAAATTCATACAAGCCAAAGGGAGTAGTGATCGCGGTTTTCGGTATATCCTCCTTAAAAACGGGAATCTGATTAAAGGCCTTCATTAAGTCAATTTTCGAGAAGACAGTACATCCAGAAATAGCGTGGGTGAAGTCATGGATGTGCTTAATAGGATAACGGTCGGGTATGGTCCGTGAATTAAGCATCCTATAATCACCACAAGGTCGCCAGCCGTTTTCCTTCTTGGGTGCAAGGTGTAAGGGAGAAGACGAGGGACTATCAGAGGGACGCGCTGTACCATTGCTAAGCATGAGTTCAAACTCCTGCTTGGCGATTTTAAGTTTATCCGGTGCCAGTCTGCGAGGGGTACATGAAATAGGAGGGCCGGGTGTGGTCCTAATGTGGTGTACCGTATTGTGCTTTGGAGACGCCGGCGTACCTGCGGGGCGTCTGATTTCCGGATACTTACTCAGAATAGCGTGAAAGCGCATGTCGCCTGTTGGAACCTTAACAGAAAACACATTATTATTAGCAATACAAGCATTTGCTGACAAGGTTGTGGTATTGTCTAGTAAGCGTTGATGTCGGCAATCTACTATTAAATTATAAAAACCAAGAAAATCAATGCCTATAATTGGCTTGGTTACATTAGCTACAATAAATCTCCATGGAAAATTGCGCCGTAAGCCTAGATTTAAGTTGAGCTCAATAAAACCAAATGTATCTATAACAGACCCGTTGGCCTCGGTGAGCTCGAAGTTACTTTTGGCTCGACGTTCATGAAGCGCAGAGAGAGGGTAGACACAAAGATCACTGCCGGTGTCCACCAGAAACTGGACATTCATACTTCGGTCGGTGATGAAGAGGCGACCCTTATAAGATGGACAGTCGTTTGTCGCCACTACCGACTGCCGGCGGCGTTTCCCGCCTTGTTGTAGTCGCATGGTTTCAGGCACTTATGCGCCTGTGCTCCGAACTTGCTATGGTACCAGCACACAGAGAACTTGTGATAACTGGATTCTGACCGGTTCCGGTGTCGCGATGATGAGCGGCGACGGTCACGTAGTCTCGAGCGGTCCATAGAATAGCAAGAAGTGTTAGTGTGCTCTTCCAGCTTAAGAGTCAGGTGCTGAACCATCTTCTTTAACTCCGCAATCTCATCTGACTGGTTCGATGTATATGCCCTGCTTGAGGAAGCAGCGGCGACGTTACATGGTGACGTGAGCTCATGGATACGGTCTGCCAGGTCTGCCAGCTGCTCCAGAGATTGGGTTTGTTGTGACGCCAGTACTGTTTGGATATTGTGCGGGAGTCGGTTGGACCAAATGGATTTGAGAAAGTCATCAGGTACAGAAGGGCCAGCCAAGTCTTGCAAATGTCGCAGAAATTGTGAAGGTTTTCTATCACCGAGCTCCTCGTGCGTCAACAATTGCTTAACCTTTTTCTCGTGCGAAGCGGATAAGCGCTTAATAAGCTCTGTCTTAATCTTGTCGTACTTATTGTTAGGTGGAGGGTTAATAATTACATCCTTCACATGTTTGGCAAACTGCACGTCTAAATTATTTGTCACATTATAAAATTTTGTGAGGTCATCAGTAATAAAGTGGCTTAGAAACTGACCTTCTAGAAGTGCAAACCATAATTCCGGATCCTCGGGTGAGAACGGGGGAACTTTAATTTTAAAAATCTGCATTCCTTTATTTTCACGCTCAGTGGAAACGCGCACTCGTCGAGTTCGTCGCGTTGTCACGTTGTCGTCCTTACGCGAACCAACATCTGTTACAGATTCACTGCTATCACTCATAGTGGTACCTGGATTATCTGGTATACTTGTGTTCTTCAGGGGTCACCAGTTATGGTCGTTGGGTGGCTATCAGTAGTGATATGGTGGTGTTGATGGCGATTTAATAAAACTAATTCAATTCTAACACTATGACAGTTTAATATACTTTAACAATTCACACACACATTAAGTAGACTGATACACATGAAGTTAAACCATTACAATATAGAAAGAAGGAGAAAACACAGTAATTAGAGGTACAGATATTACGACACGACAGTTGCTAAGTAGGTAAATCTTATAGACAAGCGATACGGGCTTCGCGGCGAATGATCAAGACACGACTGCCGTACCGGCGCGGGCGCGGGTCGTTGAACGATATTCGTTCTGCGCAGGCGCAATATTCACCGGTTACAAGCGGTGGATTTCCACTGCACAATACTGAATATTTTATGTGGGATTATTGTTAATATTAATCTGTATGTTTGTGTATAAGTGTGTTTTAATTAATATAGTTAAGTGTGAATATTAATATTGTAGTTATTGTAGTGTAAGACAATATATATTATAGATAATAATAATTAGTAATAATAAATATCTATATGATAGTAATAACAGTTATGTGTTGTGTAAATGTATGTAGGTATAGTGTACGTGTTACTGTATGTATCGGCCACATATATAAGCAAATAAATTGTAAATGTCAGCAGTACAAATTGAACGCAGAGAAGTGTTTGAAGTATTATTGTGTCTGTATAATTATATTGGCTCGACGCTTGAATTAAGTATATATGGGAGGAATCAGTGCGGTAAATTGAATGCACATTTAAACATATTACTTATTTAAAAAAAAAACAATTACATCAGTTTTGATGTGTTTTTTTTTATGAAAATACGGGACGAGACGAGCAGGACGTTCAGCTGATGGTAAGATACAACCTGTCCATTACAATGCAGTGCCGCTCACGATTCTTGAAAAGCCAAAAAATTCTGAGCGGCACTACAATTGCGCTCATCACCTTAAGACATACGATATGAAGTCTCATTTGCCCAGTAATTTCACTAGCTACGGCGCCCTTCAGACCGAAACAAGGTAATCCTTACACATTACTGCTTCACGGCATTAATAAGGCCGGCAACGCTCTTGTGATTCCTCTGGTGTTGCAAGATAATGTGGGCGGCGGTGATCACTTAACACCAGGTTACTTAAGACCCGTACGCTCGTTTGTCCTCCTATTCCATAAAAAAAAATAGGCGCCGTTGTTTGTTGTTTGTTTCCCAACAACTAGTTAGGCTTCTTGCGAGGCTGCAACAGCATTAAAAAAATTAATCTAATTAAAAAACATTAAACCTACAAACAATTCAAAACTGTAGTTACAATGCCGATGAAATTCCACTCCGAGTAGTATATTTTTTGATTTTCAGCAAAATGGTTGGTTGGTACTTGACTACTGTAGAAGAACGCATTTCATTTATTGGCTCATCATTATAGGACATTTCTCCCGAAGCCAGGTTATCGTTACGCTCTGGGATACCTGAATATTCTGGATAGGTTTTTTAAGACTCATGGTAAATTATTAATCAAAGGGACTAAATTGGATATAAAATAATTCCCATCCATTAAACGCATAGATGGAGGTTCTTTCAGTTGTCAGATCAAGCTAGAACAAACGTCATTTCTATTGCTGTCACCAGTAACTAAACGTATGTAAATTTCCATGAACCTTTCGAAACAGCATAATAGGGGTTGTTTCTACACGAACAGTAAAGTTTCCGTCATATTTTTATATCAATAGTAATAATTTGCTTAAGATGTTTAGTTTGAGTATTGACTAATGGTTATAGCTTATTATTTTCATATTTGATAAAAATATAAGTTAAAAAGTTAGTGTTATTTCCTTACATAACAACACTAATAGGAAACAGCATTTATTCAAACGAGATTGTAAGGGAAATAAGCTGAAACAGTTTTAAGTATCTATAGTTATTCAGTACACTTAAATAGATACACACGTCATTTTATTTTTAAAACGTTTAAGCTTTTTGGAATAGGATGATAAAAAAGGGTATAACTAGGTTCCCAGATGTAAGTGTTCACTGTCGCTTAAAGTCTGTTCCAATACCAGTAGAAGTCACATTATATTATATTTTCCGCTGGGAAGTGATAACCGTCAATAAGAATGAGGGCGGCGGTGATCACTTAACACAGGTGACCCGTACGCTCGTTTGTCCTCCTTTTCCATAAAAAAAGAAAGGTAACTGTAAATTAAAATAATTTCACGTGTTTTTTTTCAAAAATTGTCGTGATATTACCCATGTCGTACCAATATGGAAAGCTAAAGAAGCTCATTCTGTAATTTGTAAATGTCATACTGTTAATGAGATAACACACATTCTGTCAAGTAACCGCACGCGAAGGTTGGACACCACAACATTTTATCATAAATCCAGGAAATCCTCGTATTCCTGTTGATTTACCGCCGTGATATCGTAATTAATGCGAAATATATATTTTGGTTTTCCAGCACACTCAGGCGAATATAGAGGAACCCAGGATCTTGCAGGAGAGGTGAGTACCGGCTTTTCCTTTTATTCCAATGATTTCTGTTCTGTTTACATAAGTACCCCCTTTTTTAAATACAGTCCACTTAATATTCCCTGGCGCAACCACTTACCTTCCTATCATACGATTACTACCTTCTTCATAAAATTTCCTTTCAAATAAAACATTATTTTTTTTATCATCAATTATAGAAATGTTCATTAATAAGAAATTGTTGGAAATGATTTTTTATATTATAAAATAATATATAATTTGTATTTATAGTTTAACTCGTGTTGTTGATACGTAATTTCAACTGGTTCAGCATAATACATTTCAAATGTATGCCAGTATATTTCGGGCATCCAAAAAGTTTAAATTGCTTTATTGAAGTTCTAAGAAACGATTTAATCTCAATACCTTTATTCGGAAACCATTTAGGATGGATAATACCAAAAGTTTTGTGTGTTTGGGATTGCTTACAATATTTTCATTATATACCTAAGATTTATTTGATTTTGCGCAACTTTTACGTATCGATCTCCAAAACAATAAATGACTTGTAAAAGCGTAACATTAAGCGTAGCGTGAAGAAAGTTTTTTGACTTGAATTGAAAAAAGTGGCCAAGTGAGAGTCGGACTCGCTCATAAAGGGTTCCGTGGCATTTGGTATTTTACCACTTTGGAAGTGTCTCTCGCGCAAACTGTTCAGTTTAGAAAAAAAATATATTATTTTTGACGACCGAACCATAAAAAAAAATTTGAGTTTCAGTTCTAATTATGGAAAACCCCCAAAAGTTATTGATTTTTTTTTATAGTTTTGTGTAAAAATCTTACGGACTAGTAAAAAAAGAAGGACTCCGCGCCGTGATATTAGCAAGTGAAGCACCTTTATGCTAGTGTGTGTGCGGTTACGAGGTATACCAGTTACACAATTCTTCTTCCCTTAAATAATCATATATCCACAAATACTTTTATATAATTGTTTTTTAAACTTTTTCACAACGTACGACGGCAATTTTAAAATCTTTTATTGCGACGCAAACCGATCTGTCACAGACGATGGCGAATCTCATAATGGCGGCCGATCGGCTTGTATTAGTGTAAGTGTATGCGTGGGGCTATGTATTTACACGTTTACCGGCTTGTTTTGGTGCCTCACTGTTATGTCAGGTGACATGGAGTCTTTATTTTTTTACTCGTACGTGGCTAACCGCATTAAGATTCATCTACAGACAGAATTCATCTATTTACCAATTTAGAACAGTATAGTTCTTATAGTTTCGGATAAAAGTGGCTGTAACATACCGATGGACAGACATACAGACATGACGAATCCATAAGGGTTCCTTTTTTTGCCATTTGGCTACGGAATCCTATAAACCTCTGATATGTTTTAGAATTCGCTCTACCGCTGTGTGTGGCGGGAGCCACTATCGTGTTACGTAATAATATTCAATAGCCATGAGAGAGGAATGAATAACACATTGTGCTGCACGCTTGTAGAATCGCTGAAATTCTTCTCTTGGACAAGTGCTATTACCAGCATATACTAACATAGTTAATAAACCAACACACAGTAAGATAAGTACACATAAGTCGGCTCAAGTTACGATACCCGTCTCTCCCACGAGATACAGTCCGCAAATCTCCGCCGCTGTACACTGCTATTATATGCGCATTGCGGTTATATTATCTGTTGCATTAGTTAAATGTTGATACTTGCCTTGATATTGTGTATTGTAATGCTATCTTTGTTGTATTTTTATATATAATAATAATATTGACACACTTTTACACCAATTATCTTGCCCCAAACTAGGCATAGCTAGGCATCTTGACTCATTTCAACCGCAGTCAACCTGACACCGTAATCTGAAAAAGTCATGAAACGTCTGGTTGCTAAAATGATAATAAAAATTAAAAAATATAACTTAAATGCAAAATCTAATGTAAAAACAGTAACAATTACGCGCTTTTTAATACTTTTAAATGCACTTTATTTAAATACTAATATTTATACCTTACACCATCGTTACTTGACAGATAACCCAATACATGTCCTACCCAAAATTACGAATTTGCAACTTAATTAATACTATTCCCAAAATTACTGTTGACTATATTAAATCCATAATAAATCAAGAAGTCAAATCTCGAAATTTAATCCAATTAAGTATTGTAAATTAATTTTATTTGCATTGTCCTCAACACTGAGTCTGATTCGCGAAGGGTCAATACTCGATACAACTAAGGCGTTTGCGTATTTGGACAAACATCTATCAATGCCATAGAGTAGGGTTATAAGTTAGTAATATTTTATTTAAATATGTCAACCTAAAACTTGCTTCACTTTGACTTGTCCCCTGTCAACTTTGTCATCATGTCGGCATGCTTACTTCCCAAGCTGTTGTTGTTAAATCCCAAGTGCGCTAAGTGGCCCGTTGGTTTTTATTGTATTGATACAATATTCTTTCAAATCAGAATGAGTTCAACGTGCGTGCCTTTTGTATGAGAGCCTTGAATTCTAATTTTTGAATTGAAGCGCAAATTGGTTACCAATTATTCAAGTGACTCTGCAACTTATAGTTTGAAAATGATAGTGAAATACTACACTGACTGAAAAACTACTTCTACTATAAGACGAGCATTCTACTTGTACTATAGTAAATTCTAATTTACTACGGGAGAAACTAGAGGCAGTTTCGCAGATCACGAAACAGATTTTTTAAGTATTGGATCGGAACCCAAACTAGCTGTGTCAGATGAGGCGACCAGATATCTACTTCCCCGGATTTCTTAACATCTATGTGAACGAGCTATTTGAGGAACTGAGAAGTATCAGTCCTTCAATTAACGGACTGAACAGAATGATTGCTACCTCTGAACGCTATGTAAATACCAGGGATTGCAATACGATGTCGCACAAACTCAGTTTATGAGCAGGTAAGGTTCCGGAGAGTTCCCCAGGTGTTTTAACGAGACTGTAATCGATAGGGTAGAGTAGTTTAAGTTACCTGGTCCATTATTAACTTATAACCTGACTTATTAGGTGTATACGTGATATTAACTTTACTTTGCATAGACTGCTTAAAGTATATTGTCTGTGCTTTAAAATTAAAATTTATTTTGTATTCATTTCGCCTATATTTAATAAAATTCGCGTTTATTTTTCTTTTCCATTACGTAAAGGAGGGGGTAGAAGGTGGGCAATTTTAAGGTAAGGGAATTTTTACGAAACGGGGGGCTTACGGGAAATTAATGCTTTATTAATTTTGAAGTTACTTTCATCGAAATTCGAAGTGAAATCGGCCAGGAAACCGCAGGGGCAGAGGGAGGGAGGAAGTATATATAAATAGGTAGTTAAAGAATATCGTTAAGTTAACTGAAGAAAATTTTCAACTACATCCCCACAGGACTAGTAAAAGCAGGGTGCATCGCAATATAATAACTACGAATATTAGATATGAGTTGACAATAGATAAAAACAAATTGTTATCACATCATAATATAAATAATATTATAAAATATACTAGCAGACCCAGCAAACGTTGTATTGCCGATATTAAAATCGCGATACAAAGGTAACTGTTGATCGTAGATCGGTGAAAATTTGAAGTTGTATGTATTTTTTAATGCTGACTCATAATCAAACAAATTAAAAAAAAAATCGTGTGGACCTAACTTAACATTTAGGGGTATGAAAAATAGATGTTGGCCGATTCTCAGACCTACTCAATATGCTCACAAAATTTCATGAGAATCGGTCAAGCCGTTTCGGAGGAGTACAGAAACGAACATTGTGACACGAGAATTTTATATATAAGATTTTGAATGTAATATACACAGGTATGTTTGCGAATTGTTTTTTTCGATTGACGCTCTTTGATAATAAAGTAATTTTGACACATTAAAAGCCTGTCCAATATCAATTTGTCATGTATTTTTACACTCAGAATATTTATTTTCGTTTCATATTGAATGATCGTAACAAGTCATCTATTGCTATCTGTTTTAGCCAAACAAACAAACATAAGAAGTAAAAAATTCAGTAACAAATTAAAGATTTCTAACGAAACATAAATGTTATAAACTGTTACAATTTAGCTATCATTTGGCATGAGTCCGGAAGAATCGTCCCAAGATGTCGTCCCAAATTTCCAAATACAAGTCCCTCGGAACTGAGTGCTAGACAGTAATTAATAGCACAATTTGAATTTAATTTTATCTTCAATTATTTTCGTCTTACTGTGCTTAGAATCACTAAACTGAATCGTTCAGATTCTTTATTATAATAAGTGAGTAAAAACCTACTAGATAGCCGTTCGTACAAGAATCAAATACCAACAATAAATACAACATTTGCAAGTTGATTTAGCCCATTTTTACATACATATATATACAACAAGGTTAACTTTAAATGTTCTATTTAAAGTTGCTCGGTCCATCACGTCAAAATTAAAATACAGAGACGGTTACACACACTCTCTTATGTAGAGATGCTATTCTCAAAGTGATAGGTTAGCATTCATATAATGTTAATACTTTGTAACTTGATTAATCAGATACTCACAAACACACACACACACACACAC
>CATIXQ010000002.1:7491104-7725542 GCA_949711755.1 Leptidea juvernica | reverse complement strand
TTTATACTTAATTATTTTAAGAAACTATGTAAAATATACGATAGAATTGTGATTTATTATCTTTTAACATTGATTCCGTCTCTATTGTACATTATCGAAAATATTCAGAGACCAAAATGTTAAAGGCTTCTGGAGTCAAGCCAATACAAAGGACTTACTCCGTGCGATAATGCTCCACTCGTGTGGTAAAATATATGAAGTTAGTGTTAATCTTTATTTTGTTTTGTACTGATATTTAACACTTGTGAAAACGGACCTCGAATCAGAACTTTTAAAAGGCAATTTTTTTTGCAATAAAATGTCGTTACAATAAAATTTATTAATTTATTAGCCTGAAAACGGTCACTCTATTCCTAAATTTTGTTATCATTAAATAGTATTTCTTAACTTTAAATAACTGAACTAGATAAATTTCTTAACTTTACATAAGTTTAAAAAGTATTTATGTTTTTAGACACCCCCTCCATTAATGATTTTTAACATTTCCTTTGAACATCGTAATACAGTTATGTACATTTTCTAATTTTTAAATTCATGATTTTATAATTCGACTTTACCGAGTAGTAGATACAACAAGTTTATGTAAGCCTGGTGTTAACATTAAGAATATCATAGATTCTGCAATATTCGACTATTGAGGAGTAAAATAAATTTCTCGACACTATTTTGCTTTTAAACTAACAGTCCGTCAGTGTAACATTTCCCCTTATCAATAGAAACTATAAGCTCAATCAGTTCATAGTTCAGTTCAATTACAAACTTTAGCTTCAAACTCACAGACAACTCTCTCGTCTAGTGCCAACAATACCTGGATCGAGGTTAGATGTATTTGCCTCGCGTTTGAATTAAACTCAGCCTTCAATGTGACTTACTAATTGCTTGTAATCATTCGAGCTGCGTTAACTATATAATGTATGATTTGATTTTTTAAAATTATATAGTAGTTAACAATTATTGATGATTTCGAAATACAAATACTAAAAATGTATGCAGGAGTGAAAATTATTAAATAGAAAATATAAGCTTTTTACTTATTGAGTTATAACATTATTACTGATACATTAGCATTGACCATATAATATAAATGGGTGTTAAATGAAATAGACTTTTGGTGATGTCTTCTGCAAAGAGTAGGTATGGAGCGGTAACCGAAGTCGCGCTTTTTATGAAGGGTCCTTAAAACCGCACTGTGGAGGAACGCCACACAACTTTTTTTTTTTTATGGAATAGGAGGACAAACGAGCGTACGGGTCACCTGTTGTTAAGTGATGGAGGTCCACTTGCACAAGCTCTCGGGAAGCCCAAATGATGGAAGTTTAGAGAGGAGCGCCTTATGCCATACACGATCAAAGGCCTTCGCTATATCCAGGCTAACTGCCAGGCCTTCCCCCTTGCTTTCAATAGCCGCAGCCCATCTATGTGTTAGGTATACCAGAAGATCACCTGCCGACCGACCATGGCGAAACCCGTATTGTCGGTCGTTGATCAACTGGTGACCCTCTAGGTATACCAAGAGCTGACGGCTAATTATGCTCTCCATGATTTTGGAGAGCAGGGAGGTAATAGCAATAGGCCTGTAGTTTGCCGGATCCGAACTGTCTCCTTTTTTTTGGATCGGATGGACAAGGGCTGACTTCCATGAGTCAGGGACTACGCCTTTGGAATAAGAGTGCCGGAATAAACGCGTTAGCACCGGCGTCAACTTAGGGGCACATGTTCTAAGCACGATTGGAGAAATGCCATCCGGCCCGCTCAACTTCCTGACGTCCAACGAAAACAGAGCTCGCCTAACAGCTCTGACACCGCGGGATGGTCGGCGGTGTTTTTCCGTTGTCGTCAAGAGTCGAGTTGGAGGCGAAAAGAGCGCACAGGAGATCGGCTTTCTCTTTTTCCGTATGGGCCAGGGTGTCATTCCTCATGTGCAACGGTGGCATGGACGGCTGGCTGAAGTTACCAAGAGCAGCTTTCGACAACGACCAGAACTTGCGTGTTCCGGTCGGGTAACTGGAAAGCTGCTCGCCGTTTTTGACGACGTGTTTTGACTTTGCACGGGCGATTTGCCGCTTAAAAAATCTGGAAGCACGGTTGTATTTCCTCTTTAGAACTATGCAGTTCGGATCCTTTGTGCCCAGCGCCGCAACCCAAGTTCGATACGCCTGTTTTTTGCAGTCAGATGCTGCTTTAACTGACGCATCGAACCAGGGCTGTGATCTGCCACCGATCGGTACTACAGAGCTTGGTATAAAAATATCCATGCCCTGTAGTATCACATCGGCTACTGCAACGGCGCAGGCACTAGGATCATCCGAAGGGAAACAAACCCCGCTCCAAGGGTAGGATGCAAAAAAGGAACGCATCCTATCCCAATCTGCTGACTTGTAGTGCCAAATGCGGCGGGTCGCTGGTGGTCTGCGAGGTGGGCGTCGTATAGGCACTACACTCCTGACCAGGTAATGGTCCTAACCTTGGAACGTCCGACACGTTCCAAGAGCGGCGTCGACAATGACCTGGTAACCATCGGGATGTGTAGTCAGCAGAAGATCTAATAAGGACGGCATGTGGCTATCCACATCCGGGAGCCGCGTTGGCGACTCAACCAATTGGGACAGATCGTACGCCAATGCAAAATTATGCACAGATCACCCTGCGTAGTCTGTGGTACGTGATCCAAGCCATTCGGCATTGTGCCCGTTGAAATCACCCAAGACTACGATTTCAGCGGAGGGGATCTGTGCAAGCACGTCGTCAATTGCCGCTTGAACGCAGCCCATGAGATGATCGGTTTCTGCGTTACCACTATGGGACCTGTAGACACACGCATAGATGCGGACGCGGTCCTCTAAATCTACGCAGAGCCAGAGAGTGGACAGGTCCCTACCCTCAAAATTGCCGAGACGGCGACAGCAGATATCCTCCCTAACGTACACACATACCCCGGCATGAGGCAACTAGATGGTGGTGATGATATTCTAATTTGTGGGGTGCCGTGAGAAGGTGGACTTCGGCGGCAGGAATCAGATCAAACAGTTCTTCGTAACACTCCCCATGATGGATGCGTTAGTAGACAACAGATTTGAACGGCTATGTCGCTTCATTGTGAGTCAAAGTATAGCAACATAGTTCTTCAAACAGCACTGGATCCACGACTATTCAGGTAGTTCTGCATCGCACGTGGTCAAATGGTTCTAGCTGATTCTGGGGTGCACCAGAATAGAGATGACAGCAATCCTATGTAGTGTTGCTGTCATCAGACATACAAAACGCAGGTCCAGCCATACACATATATGGGGTGCTAATGTGGGCCGGTCTAAAGTATCGCTGGGCTTTAAAATAAAGCACGTCAAAAAAAGCTTCTTGGAAGCCAATTTAGCTTTACTTTCAAGATGACCGCAGAATTGGCAATCGTCTGAGATTTCAAGATGCAGTATTCCGATACTCGGCGAGGCATTAAGAGAAGTGTACTCGAAGAGGTTGAGGTGATAAGCCAATGGGTCTTTTTATTGGCAAACTCGTAAACTTGAGTGTTCTGGAGGTTAAATTGGATAAGGTTCATTTAACCCTGTTCCGCGACTTTCTCAAGAGAGGACTCGATAGAAGACACAAGTTTCTTACGGTACTGATTGACGATTTCCCGAGTGAAACCTAAATGGCCCATGTATATGGCATCTCTAGTACTATCATCCATTAACAGCCTTGGGCTCCAGCGTTCATGGGCTTCAGGTTCGAGCCACAAATGCTGTTAATTCTGTTAAAGCCAAAATTTGCCAATATCCTAGAAAGAAATAAAAAAATATTGGAAGTATTCAAGATTTTTGCTACATGCCCCAAAATCAACCCTTACAGTTAAGAAGCCTTCAAATTTATTGCTCTCCCTATACGTGGATGAAATACACAGGTGTATTCTTTCATTGATGACAAATTTTTCACAATTGAAGAGTGCTACAGCAAGCAAAATGACAAAATGTAAACTTATCAAGCTCCAAATAAGCTTAACAAGTGAAATCTGCAAAGTGGTCATCATTATGTGTCAGTCAAAACTTCATTTTTAGGGTTTCTTACCTCAAAAGGAAAAAACGAAAATTGTGTAATGTGAAATAAAAATATGTCTATGACTAAGTAGTGATTAAGTATTAATCAAGACGGCAGATGTGAAAAAACGCGCTAACATCTTGTATTTCATTTTAGTTAACCCAACAGTTAGCGAATACTACCTGCAACTATACCATATTAATATTACATATTTTCTTCTTTTGTTGTCATATTTGATATTATTCAACTATATTCGACATTCGTATGCGTAAAAGAACTACAAAAGATAATATATCAGATAAAATTAATCTGATCAAATTAAAGACAATCAATGGCAGTTGAAAACTTATAATATATTTTATGAAGCGATCAACAACAAGGAAGAAGTCAAATGAAAGTTTCGACATGTTTTGTTTTACTATCTTGTGTGATTTTCAAGAAACATTGCTGTATTTGATGCAATTATGGATAAATATTCATTAAATTATAAAAAATGTTGATAAAGTAATACTAAAGGAGGCGTTTTGTCCGAATAATTATGTCTTGCATTATAGATGGGTTTAACCATTAATTTCTCAAAGATTGAAGTTTATTTCTTACCAATACGAGATTTGATTGAATCTAGTTAGCAAGTTTAAAGTATTTTCAAGAGAATTTCCATCATTTTAAAACTTCGAATAAACGTACATTTAAATTCAAGAACTGGAACACCAGTAGTCACCAGGAGCCAGATATCACTTGGAGTACTGTTCTCACCTCTGGGCAGGTGCTCCCCAGTACCAGCTTCTTCCATTTGACCGCATACAAAGAAGAGCGGCTTTAGTCATCGACGATCAAATCTTCCCCGACCGGCTTGATTCTTTAGCGGTCCGTAGAGATGTTTGTTCTCTCTGCACCTTCTACCGCATTTATCACGCAGGAGCTCAGAGGAGCTGTTCAGGTTGATTCCAGCGGCCGAATTCCACCATCGGACTTTACGTCAAAATGCAAAATACCACTCGCATCACATTGATGTCTGGTATTCCATAACCACGCGTTTTTCACGAAATTTCTTGCTACGCTTTGTGGAATCAATTACCGGCTGCTGTTTTCCCGAACCGATATGACTTAGGGACCTTCAAGAAAAGAGCATACACCCACCTCAAAGGCCGGCAACTCATCTCTTGACACCTTTTGTTGCGGATGTCCATGGGCGGTTGCCTCACCACTCCCATCCCGTGAGCCTCTTGCCCATTTGCCTCCTCTCATATAAAAAAAAGATATAAACCTATTGCCCCACCAACGCTTTTTCAACTTTCTCGGCCAACAATTTTACAATTAGTTTTTATTTGCTTATCAAATTATTTTTATTATTTTGTTCTATTGGAAATAGTGTTTTATTTGATTGCAATATTCAGATAACCATAGATTCATTATGACTA
Source organism: Leptidea juvernica (assembly GCA_949711755.1). Classification (NCBI taxonomy): domain Eukaryota; kingdom Metazoa; phylum Arthropoda; class Insecta; order Lepidoptera; family Pieridae; genus Leptidea; species Leptidea juvernica. Next base: position 7,720,092 of record CATIXQ010000002.1, on the reverse strand, counting down.
ATTATATTTTTCATAATAATATGATTATTCCTGGACAGTATGTAATTTTAATTTGTAACTTATTCATAATTTAAATGGTAAATTTGCATTTCCTTACCAGAAAATATCACATAATATCTGAATATTCCTGATACACTTCATCCCGTGTATAAGTTGTCATTTTCTATAGATCTCAACTGAGCCTGTTAATAGTAACAAAATTAGAAAACTTCTTTTCAAATTAGGTTCGGCTTGTACTTGTAGATAATAGTCATAATATTTTGCTTTTTGTAATTTTTTAGGATAACTAAAGCCATAATTTCTCAATAGATACAATTTCCATTAGGATTCTGCCTTTTCACAGTATCCTACCAGATTAGTTTTAATGATATCACTGCACCACTCATTTTTTCGATAAATTCTCAATTGTGATAATTTGTGCTACTTTATCAACATCTAATGATGCTTTTCAAAACTGTTTAATTGTTTGAAAAATGTCAATCTAAGAAAAAACCCTTACAAAAATGTAGTATTTTCAAATTTAATTCATAAGTAACAAAAATAAAACAATAAAACCTGATTGAGAACTTTCCACTCATTTTATTGTCTAATTATTAAACATATTTTGAGTATCAAATACGAAGACATTACCGAAAAATAGTTGCGTTGAAATGTTAAGCTGTAGTATATAGCCAATACAAAGTTACGACCCGCCTTGAACGTAACATATTCTTCGATCAGCCCACTTACTTTTCAAACTCTTGTTTCTGTTATAACTGGAGAATTGATACGTTGACTTTTGCTTTCAGAACTTTGCTTCTTCTATTTCTTATTATTTATGAGCACTCGATGACTTTTATTGGAAAACGTTGGTACGTTATATTGTGGATGAAATATAGTTTTAATGCTATTGTCCGACTTGTTTATTTGCTCAAAGACAATATTAAAAATGAAATACTGAGTAATTTTAAAAGTGCTCCTGAATAATATATTTTAGGACGTTCAGCTCATGGTAATTGATACACCCTCCCCATTACAATGCTGTGACGCTCAGGATTCTTGAAAAATTCTGAGCGGCAGGTCTTAATTCTCATTTGCCCAGTAATTTCACTAACTACGGCGCATTTAGGCCGAAACAAAATACTCGTAATGGTTACACATGACTGCTTCACGGCAGAAATAGGCGCCGTCATGGTACCCATAATCTAGCCGACATCCTGTGCAAAGGAGCCTCTCACTGGTAAAATATAATATTTCAAAATGAAATAAAGCTGTATAACTAAAATGGTTTAATTCATGTTATGAACATGTGTAGTTACCACCTAGTTTTAGACCAATCAGATGCCTTCCACTGCGTACTCGAGCTCCAATTGTGTGGCATGGCAACTGTACAAAATTATCAATGGAACAATATATTTACTGTTTCCGAAAATATAGAAATAGTTTTCAAGATTTTCATTTAGCTGGGAACGGGGTTTTGGGATTTTTTCTTTTTTTTTTTTATCAATCTCTTATGGTCGCCGGTGCAATTTAATAGATACATATTATATTCCTACAGATCGCTTTCTTTAGTAATTATAATTAATTTATAAGTTCAACAGCTTAAATTATTTTTCTATTATGCGTTATATATTATTATGTATGTATATATGTTTTATAATTTACGATATCATAATATTTAAACTATCAGAGGTCGATCTAGCACCACAAGCAGCACACAGCATCCGTAAACGAGCTGTCGCATGTACCATCGTTCTCTTCTCACATATATGAGGGAAGAAGTCGACCCAACACATGACGCCGCCACAAGCAACGCCATTTTAGTGAGTATGACGTACCATGTTTTTTAATTGATAAACGAGCTGAAACTGTGTCATTTACTACGTACTAGTTGTATGGTACCTAACCCAATTACTAAGATGAATAAGTGGGTCAATATAATATTATGTTGAAAACCCACATCTCTTTCTCCATATTTATTTGCATTTTTAATATTTTCACAGACTGTTATACTGGCAAATTACAACTTACATACAAACTATATGTCAGAATTAATAATATATAATATTGACACACTTTTATACAAATTATCTTGCCCCAAACTAGGCAAAGCCTGTACTATAGGGTACAAGACAACCATATATTTAATACAATATACTTACTTAAACATACATAAAGTCATATAAACATACATAAATACTTTTAAACATCCATGACTCGGAAACAAACATCCATATTCATCATATAAATGATTGCACCTACCAGTTTTCGAACCCGTGACCTCTAGCTTAGTAGTGAGGGTCACTAACCATTCGGCTATATGGGTCGTCAAATTAAATAGTTTTGTTAAAGGCTCTTAAATATAATTCGAATATCTATCTGCGTTTAATTGGTATGAATGATATTTGTTTTTTTGTAGAAATTAAGATAAATATTTCCTCGCTGGTGTATTCTATACTACAGCTACATTATTTTATATTACACCGGGGAAAGTGCGATTCACTTGTTCAAGTGTATCAAGTCCCTTGACTTCGGCTCACTCTCACAAATTTACTACAGCGGACTTACCCATCTCGTAACTGGATATCAAGATATTTTGATTTTAAGCCATTGGTCAGTTGACACAAGTCTTGTTGAAGACGCTACGGTTTTCTCAAGTAACGAGACTTTTATTATTTCGGCTGGTAACTTGATTTACAAATTGATTTATTTGAAGAAAAACATACATACAAATTAACTTTTACTTGCCTTTGAATGATAAGATTTATTCAATATTTATCATCTTTACTTACAGAGAATGATACTCTCTTGGAAGTATTCATAACCATACACAGTGCGGTATTTCCGGCATGATACGACATGGGTACCTTCAAAAAAAAAGGGGGGGGGGGACATATATTCTACACCGGTAACCCTCCTTTGATTCCTCTGGTGTTGCAAGAGAATGTGGGCGGCGGTGATCACTTTACACCAGTTGACCCGTACGCTCGTTTGCCCTCCTTTACCATAAAAAACGTACAAAATAAACACAGTCAATAAATGACTCATATAAAAATTTATTTTGAAACGCCATGTAGGTTTAGGGAACACTCTTAAAAACATTTTATACTAAGCCTCTCAAGTCATGGAAAGCGTCTTTGTATTGATGTGACATAGCTTTTAGCAGGCGTAGCGGGAACAAAATATGTATAAAATCATATTGAATATTTCTGGCTAGTCATAATTTATGTACCCAAACTATGCGAGAGCCCTTTTTTCAATAAGACTTTCATCTAACTATGAAATGAGCTTCCTTGTGCGGTGTTTTTCACGACGATACGACATGCGTACCTTTTCAAAAAGGCCGGCAACATAATATGATTCCTCTGGTGTTGCAGAATAATGTAGGTGATGGTGATCACTTAACAGCAGGTGAGCCGCATTATCGTTTATCCCTCTCTTTACAGTTACAGGGACTCCAATTACTCCGGGAGTGCTGGCAGAAGTGAAAACTTGAACATTAACATGATGCATTTTTGAATATTTTGCAATGGTTAGGGAATTATTTCGCACGAATTGCTCTATTTATCAATATAAAACTACTAGTATTTATGTGGTTCAATGCATTATTCATTTATTGCGCTATTGTATACAAAAATGTTAATTTATAAGCACATAAAAATTTAACACTCTCAGAACTACGAGTATTACAATTATTTTACATTAAAAAGTTTATTTCTCAGAAAAATTAACTTACATCCATAATAAACTGTAAAATTATTTCACGGCTGAGATTCGATCCCTCGACCTCGCGTTGTTTCGGCTTCGCGATCACAATGATTCAACCAATGGCTCAATGACCGTATGATCGTTAAGTTTAAATAGCCGAACAATAATAAGTTAGAAGTATGAATCTTTCATTCATAATTTCAACGACTGTCTTACGAAGTTTTGATCGGGCTACGTGTCCTGACACGAGTTTTACATTTTTTTTTCACGAAGTTTCACTTCAAAAAATAACTCATTGCATTTAAGTTGTTAAGTTGATATTTTTTATAATCTATCTACTACTAATCATAATAATTTGTTTGTCATTTCCTAGTATAATAATAAGGATCTAGTCGGCAGGAAATAGTAGTTCCCCTATTCGGGTGTACTGAGGCACTCGGCTTCACCTCACAACTAAACGAACCCTCTTAGGTTAGGGTTCTATAAGAAACATTTCATAATTGTTACGAGCTATTCCATTGCAACAATACACGCTATTGAAAAATAGTTTATTTATGTTTTTTAATTCTTGCATCCCACTTCTGAGAAGATGAAATATTATCTCACCAGTGAGAAGCTTGTGTTTGATATTGTGGTTTGATATTTTCTATGCTGTCGTCACTTTTATCTACAGGCTAGGATCTACTAATACTAGAAATATTTCGCCTAAGCCGAGTGCAGGCATAACAAGATTATATTTATTTAATTAAATACTTTTAGCTTACTTAGTAACTGTGTTTTAACCGACTTCAAAAAAGGAGGAGGTCAATTCGTCGGTATGTTTTTTTTATGTTTGTTACCTCAAAACTTTCGACTGGGTGAACTGATTTTGATAATTATTATTCTTTTATTTGAAAGTGCCGTATCCCGTGTGGTCCCATTGTATTTTAGTCCAGATCTGACAATGGCATCCATGAGAAAACCTGGATGGACCATGGTGTCATCCAAGATAGGTTTGTAAACTACATACATAGTTATAGGTGAGATGTGCTTGAGTCGTGAGGAGGTGAGAGGCGAGAGCAGGTCGTGGCGGAAGGACACTGATTCCAAAAATATCAATAATCGTAACTAGAATTAGATTAATTAATTAGATTGTATAAAAATACGCACTTATTTTTATACCTTTTAGTGCATATAATATCTATTGTTTTGGTATATTGTATTTGACGACGGTTGTTTTTTTTTTGTTATGAAGCTGGTTTTTGCGTAGAACTAAAATTTTTATAATTATTTATTTATCTCGACGCTTTGTGACCTTTGCATGTTCATATCGATGCGAGCATTATTACGATTCAGTATTTGACACTAACAAGGGTCGTTTCTGCTCGATAACCGGTTCGGGTAGACCTTCAATTGATTGGGGTTAAGTAAACCCGGAGCAACCATATAATACTTAATTATTTCAATATTTAAGTGGCGGTGGAAATAGAGTATCAGATAGATTTCATCCGAGGACGGTTGAATTTGACCGACTCATATGTGCATATTTTTTTGATCATTAATGGGCGTATCTAGTTTCTATTGTCGTCGTAATGTGGCAGCGTTACGCTAAACTGTAACGGCCTTTCAAATAAAATTGGCATAAAGTTATAACTAATCATAAACCAAGAAAATGTAAAATGTTTACAAATAGACATTTTGCTTACGATTGGTTAATTCGGACGTATAACGTTTCCCACGTTTATTTACAAGGCTGCTTGTCATTCGGAAAACTTAAGTATTATCATTGTATTGACAGTGTTGTCAACGATATTGTAAACATTTTGCATATTCTTTGTTTATGCTTAGTTATAACTTTATACCAAGTTTATTTGTAAGGCCGTAAATGTGTAAACATTACTGTTTTTCGGTCTGAAGGGCACTGTAGCTAGTGAAATTACTGTGCAAATTAGACTTAACATCTTATGTCTCAAGGTGACGAGTGCAACTGCAGTGCGGCCCAGAATTTTTAGGTTTTTTAAGAATCCTGAGCGGTACTGCATTGTAAATGGGCAGGGTGTATCAATAACCATCAGCTGAGGGCGGGGGTATCGTCAGTGAATCGATATAGATATTGACTGACGCAATCCCTACTCCCAGCGTCTGTCCGACGCTGGGTTTGGCGAATGGTCTAGGGCAGTTCCATTAAAGTGATCCCCTAAACAAGGCCAGTGGACTATCCTTCACGAGGTTGCCACCCGTTCATTGGCCAATTACCTTTGTAGAGTCACAAATATTTACGGCAATTGGCTAGACAAAAACCTCTGGCCGCCCCACAACCTTTACCCACCCCTAATCCCTTCATCCCCCCCTTCCTCCTTCACTTCACCTCACGTGGTCGTGAGGTCGAAGGCTCATTACACTAATGGGTAAGGGACTTTCGACCACCCGCATGTTTGAGCCGTGCGTGGATACCCGTACGGAGGGAGCAGGGAATCCTGCTGGTTGAGCGGATAGCGGGTCGGTCAGTTACCTGCTTGACGTAACACACCTCTTTGGTCCTGGGCTTCCTCTTAAACGGGCGGTCGAGGGCAAGCCACCCTTGATCAATCGGCTGTGGCTTCCCGTCAGAGGGCTGCCGGCCAGCTACCTAAATAAAATCCATGTGGGTGCCTATGGCCCGGTCGTGGGTGCTGGGGTGAGCACGGGGGGCTCTCTTCTCCCCGTATGCAGCTCCTGCATTTCTCGACCGTCAGTCATCAGTCATTCACGGTGAGGATCGCTATATCCCCGCAGAAGTCCACATGTGCACATCAGGGTGTATGGCGTCCCCTACTGAGGCTCCATGGCGGGTGGGGCGCTGTCGGGGATGAAAATTTACTAAATTTAAAGTATGGACAAAAAGAGAAATACTGACACGCCTATCGATCCAGCTGCTCTCCCGGGAGCGCTTATTCAGGTGACCGCAAAGTTGCCTAAGACTAAGACAGACCAATAAGTCTTACATCCTTTCTGATGAAGACTTTAGAAAGACTTTGCGATAGGGATATTAGGGAAAATTCTCTCCTACATAAACCACTACACATCAACCAACATGCCTAAAGTCAAGGCAAATCAACTGAATCTGCCCTTTACTGCGTAACATCACTTGTAGGTAAAGGTCTATCACGTAAACAATCAACTTTACGTGCATTTATTGATATTGAAGCTGCCTTTGACAAAACTCCTTTTACTAGCATAGGCCGAGCGCTAGCTGAACACAATGTCGATCTTACAATTGCCGGGTGGATAGACAACATGTTGAGGCACAGAGCGATACGTTTTACTGTGAACACCAGCACAAGATGTGTGGTGGCAACTGGATGCCCACAAGGAGGGGTACTCTCACCACTCCTTTGGAACCTTGTGGTGGACGAGCTCATCGCGGAGCTAAACAGAAAGATACTATACATAGTAGGCTATGCGGACGATCTCGCCATTCTAATAACAGGTCCATTCGAGAATGTCCTATGTAATCATGCAAAAAAACTATCAAACGCAATTTTGGCAATCTTACATTACCTAAGTTGTTCAATACCGAGATAAGCCTTACTAAAGAAGTTAAATACCTGGGGGTCATACTGGACAGTAAGCTGCTTTGGAATAAACACATAGACCACAAGTTGGAAAAAGCATATATAATATTTTGGCAGTGTAGAAGACTCGTAGGGAGAACCTGGGGTCTTGCTCCAAAGATATGTAAATGGCTATATACAGCAGTTATTAGACCAGTTATCACCTACGCAATAGCTTGGTGGCCCAGGACAGAGCTAACAACCGTACAAACCAAGCTGCAGCGATTCCAACGACTGGCCTGCACAGCCATAACTGGTTGTATGCGCACTACTCCAACGTCTGCCCTAGAAACCATTCTAGGGCTCACACCGCTTGACATACATATACAACATGAGGCGACAATGTCGGTTCTCCGCCTGAAGCTGATGGGTGTATGCAAGAATGATGACTGCCTCACAGGAAACCTCTGGAACAGAGTAAGGAAGGATTCTCCACTCTATGAGGCACCCTGTGATAGAATACCCAAAACACACATCTTTCAAAAGAATTACCGTATTCAACTGTTCGAAGTGGGAGCAGACCAGTCAGGTATAAATGAACTCAGAATTTACACAGACGGTTCCAAAATGGCAGCCGGAACTGGAGCTGGCATCTTCTCACAGGAACTGAATATACACAACTCTATACCCTTAGGCATACAAAGCTCCATATTCCAATGCGAATGCATAGCAATCAAGGAAGCTTCAGACGCGATACTAAGAAGGAAAATACACGGCTATTAGATCCGTATTCTATCCGATAGTATGGCAGTACTGACTGCGCTGGGGAGCAACACCTATAACTCAGCGCTGATATACGAGTGTCACCGATCCTTAGAACGAGCTGCCTCTAACAAATGGGTAACTCTGCAATGGATCAAAGGACACAGCGGTTCGTTGGGGAACGATGCAGCAGATGAACTTGCAAGGCGAGGGTCGGAAACGCAAGTGGCTGGCCCAGGGCCAGTCCTGCCGCTACCTTTCAGCCAAATGCGGTCATGGATACGCTCTCTCACCAACAACCTACATAGAACCCGATGGACAAATGTCTCAGGCTGCAGACAGTCGAAAGAGGCGATTCCTGCACTATCGCCCAAACTGACACGTCGACTTATTAGCCTAAACAGACACGACATCCGAATTATGGTCGGCACCCTAACGGGTCACACATCACTGAACAAACACTTATTTACAATCGGCGTTACGGACAGTCCTAAGTGCAGGGGCTGTCTAACCGAAGATGAAACGGTCACTCACGTAATCCTGGAATGTGCTGGGGTGGCCAACCAACGGGCACAAACCTTAGTAAATACAAGGTCGCTCCAGGAAGTCTGCGAACACCCCAGGAGTGTTCTGAACTTCTGGAAGGAGCTGGGCTGGTTGGAATGACTGGCCAACACTGCACGCAAAATGGACCCAATTAAGCGGTCTAATTGCGGAAACAGGAGCCCTTTACTCAATACCAACCATCAGCTGAACGTCCTTCTCGTCTCGTCCCTTATTTTCCTTATTTTTATTTAAAAAAACGGTTGTAAGGGGCACAAAAAAGGGAATTAAGGTACACTATTATCCCGATGATAAAAAGAGTTTCCCACGGTGCGTGAAAATGGAATGAAATAACCACTCGGACAATCTTCCGTGTATATAATGATAAAGAATATCAATATATTGATAAAAACGATTATGACGCCTCATTTAGCCCAGTGGTTACTGAAACTGCTCACTTAGCTAGAGGTGCCTTGTTCGAATAGCGGTAGGTGCAAACATTAATTATATGATAAATATCGATTTTTGAATCCGAATTATTGACGTTTATATCTATTTATATATGTTTCAGTATGTAGTTAATATATCGTTATTTTAAACTTATAACCGATGCAAGGGTCATTTTGGAACTGCTTGTAAAGTCGTACTATATACTGAAAGCCAACATAATGCCAAGGTACATCAGATACTACAAGCAAAACGAAAGAATAATAATAATATAATATAATAGTTCTCTTTGGTATGATTGAAATTTAAAATTAACATTTCCTGCCTTATCGGCGATACATGGCAATTATATATATTTACAGAAATCTTATTATGCAAATCGAAAAAAGGAATAATTTTATCAATTTAATGTATTGTCGTCGGTCCTCGATAAATCTTCGAAGTTTGAACGAAATCTGGCCGTTTAAAGTGCATCTAAATCGCGCCAAAATGAGACGATTACAAACAATTAATATACACACAGGTGAAGCTAATAAAAAGCGTGTAAAAATCACATTCATAAACTGAACGAATGACTGAGCCCGTAAGACGCTCTAAGTCAAAACTGTGTCAACAACTTTCATGCAAAATGATTCTAAATTGCTGAAATTACTTACTTACATTTTCACTGCATTTAATGCACATGCACATTTTAGTAAGGTTGATACTTGTGTACAGCAAATGAAATAAGAAAAAGATGTAATTAAGAGTAGAGTAAAAATATAATTCTTTGTAATAGGTATACCTCCTTACATACATCATAATTTAATATCCGGAAAATATTATTTATAAGCGCTAGGTCAGTCAATGCATTTACATTCACTAAGACAATCAGACGGCTCTGTTTGCTATAGGAATGAAGGACTGTAGCGAGACTTATAGATAACTGATAGTCTTATCTTAAATACTATGAGAGAAAATAATAGACTTATCTGCTGACGGATGCCGGGATCGATGCAATGAATTGGTGGAAACTCAAAAAAAAAAAATAGCCCTTTACCCTTTTCTGTTGTCCCAAGGAGTCTGGTCATATTATACCTACCGACCCTTAAGACTATGTTCGCAAGAATGCATTTAACTCTGGATCAATACTACAGGTAAGACCCATATCAAAACTCTAATTAAATCTTTTAAATTAAGACTGCTTGTTAGACAGTAATCTTAAGTAGGAAAAACTTTATCAAGTATTTAGTGGGGTGTTGCAGGCTGGTACAAACACCTTTCTGTCATTGAGACAAAAAGTGGTAGGTTGTATAATATAAAAGATGCCATAAGCGTTTTTCTTTTGCTTAATTTACAATGACAGCGTGAACGGGATAGACTCGATCCGACTAAAAGAACACTAGCAGGGAATACTCTAAAGCTCTCTTGTGATTCCTTTTAAGTTGTTAGAATGTGGACAGCCTAGCGAGTAGGTGGTTTGAGATTCGAGACTCCTTACGAAATGCCCCGCGCCTGTGAGCTACATCTTCGACCCCCAAGGCCCTCGCCCGGCTTCGCTGTAAAGGCCTTTAGGGCTATCAGCACAGAGGAGTTCCAGTCGGTAGGGGTAGTTTACACCCAAGCCCAACATATAGGCCCCGTTTCGGGGTCTTAAATGCGTAAATGTATCTTCCTCATCAATGACATTGACTTGCCATCAGGTACCTACTCCTTGGTTGCGCAGTTTATGGGCACAATAACTTTTCACTCAGATCTTCAAAAAATAATGAATAAAAAAAGAATTTGTGATAAGTTAATACTCAAGTTTACTAAGGATACAGCGAAAACATAACGTATTCACTTCACAAAATGTATTCCATCGCTACAGAAAATCAGAAAATTAAAAAGGCATTGGAGCATACAGAGAAAGACAAAGCTTTGTATCACTCAAATACTAAATTAAAATTCGTATTTAACAAACATATTCATACGTTTTCGAAATCCTCAAACAAATACATATCACACAAAGCCAGTAAAAAACGTAGACAATCTCTGTGAAAACAGTTCCGCGATTGAACTTTTTGTTTCCATGATTAAAACGTAAGAGGTAACTGTTATGAATGCTAAGCGCCATACAATCTAAGCAGGTTAAGTGGTATGTTGAGTCAAAAGCTTGCATGACAAAAGCTTTACGTGGCTAATTTCAACATTAATTACAGCGAATGAAAACTGTCGTTCTTTATGACCTGGGGGTTTCACATGTAGCAAAATATACATATTGTTGGTTACGTTTAAGTGCCAAATGTAAATGTTTTTTACACATTTCCTAATCAATTATTGTATTCTATCGAGGTATCCTTTTTTAGAACGAAATTAATTCTCACTTCACGGAAACGGTGTGGTCTGAAAGAAGATGTTGTGAAAAAATTGAGAAAGGCATGCTGAGATGGTTTGGCCATGTCGAGAGAATGAATGAAGACAGATTAACGAAAAAAGTGCATAAGGCCAGTGCGAATGATAGTCTTGAAAGGGGTAGACCAAGGCGGGCGTTTCGAGACCAAATGAGGGACGTCTTGAAAAAAGGCCAGGTCAAGAGTACCGTAAACCGAATGAAAGGAATAATGAAAGTGGATGAAGCGAAACATGTATGTAAGGATCCTAGCAAGTTGAAAGAAGTGGTCTCTGCCTACCCCTACAGGAAAGAGACGCGAATATATGTATGTTAATTCTTCACAATGCTAGAATACAAACACTGCACGATAAGTGGTAATACAGCAAAAATAACATTATATGCACCTTTATTTTTTCAAAATTTAATCTATAAAAATCTATTTTGAAGTCAATTGAACACATACCATTTTGCAAAGCACTCTCCCAGTATTTTATTTTGTGCATTTTAAGAGCGGTTAACTACAGTTAACAAAAATTTCTGCTTATAACCATTTAAAGTCGGTAAAACACCCAACCCTCGTTAAAGTGTTGTAATTAGAGTGCTGCGGCCGGGTGTATTGAAACCAATTTAGTTGCGGTTGCAATGTAAATAGTGGAGTATACGTTTAAGAACATTTTTCACGCATTATAAGTTAATACATTACTTATACAGCTTCCCAAGGAGTAGGTTTCAAAATGATCATGGACAAGACGAAGATCATGTCTAATGTCCATGTCACACCTATTCCCATAACAATTAGGAACTGTACTCTCGAAATTGTTGACAAGTACCTCTACCTGGGACGCTAGATCGAATCAGAAATGAGGAGATCCGTAGGAGAACCAAAGTTACCGACATAGTTCAAATGATTGCGAAACTGAAGTGGCAGTGGCCAGGACACATAGTTCGTTAGTACAGATGGCCGTTGGGGCAGTAAAGTCCTCGAATGGCGACCACGTACCGGAAGACGCAGTGTTGGTAGGCCCCCCACAATAAGGACCGACGATCTTGTCAATATCGCCGGAATACGTTGGATACCGATCATAATTTGAAATTATTTCATTTTCTAGTTACTAAAAAGATTACTAAGTACAAAATATCACAGCACAAAATAAAGTGTAATTTAAAAAAAAAACAATGTTGCGAACAGGTATAATAGCCACAAATGAAGATGTCGGAAGTATGATATAGCACTTTTCAGACTCAGCATATTTTCTTTTACCTGCTCTATGTAACAATAAATCGATGAGACCGTTATTAGCGAAAACAGTGATTTATAAAGCGTTTGTTTAGAAATTGAGTAAAACAAGAAAGTATAATGTGTATATAATACAATAAAGTCGAATTTATACTTAAATATGACTTAGTCTGTTGAGTAATATTAAGTTGTTAAGAAAGCGCCTCTGTATAACACATACTTCTAATATAATGTTTATTCTTAATTATAATATAATTTATTCTACGTTTCAATTTGGCCTAAATTAAAAAAGTCGCAAATATGGATTCCAAATTCAAATTTATGATGATATTCTAGTCACGAGCGATGCAGCCACGATCTAGAATAGCAATTCTACCGCAATAATGCTAGGGCACTGTCGTTGGGCATTGAGGAATTACTTAAGCGCTAAAAATAATAAATACCACATCTGCTGGTATATTACTGGTAAAAAATATTTTTCTTTCTTAGCCTTCGCGAGCCGATTCCTCTTCCGAGCTTCAAATCGGTTGATTATCGAGCAATTTTCGCGTGAGAATTTTACGTAAATTACATATCAAATTATAAAATATTTTCGTAAGTTACGAAATTTGAAAAAAGATTAATAATTACAATAAGTATTTCGTTTTTCCCTTTTCTTGTTATGAAATAATGTCACAGTAGAAATATTAAACTGTGCATCAAAAAATATCTCATAAACTAATTCATACAGAAATAAAATTTGAAATATGAAAAATATGGGGCTGTATTGACACGTGCGTAGGAAAACATATTATATTAAAATTGCAAATGAGTTATGGCCAACAATAGGCAGACATACCTGAGATTCCGAGGCGAGATGGTCTGCAGCTGGGGGCCTCGCTAATCTAATCCCGCTAAAAGATTTATGAGTTGCGTTACATCGAGAATTTGATGCGATGTGATCAGGTCGTTGACTACTGATTAAGTATTAAAATGTTGCGTAATATATGCGCAAATATTGCGTGCGAACTGTGTTGCTCGGTGACAATTTTAGTTACTAAGCGGCGCAAGACTCAACTGGCCTTAGATTAGCCACACATATGACAATGCGTCTGTTGTCTATGGTATCTGTCTCTGCTTTTTTTTCCAGGAATCGTCTGCACTATAACTTGCCATAGCAAAATTACAAGAAAGGAGAATAGATAATTGCGGTGCATCCAGGGGCCATCTGAACTTAAAACAAACAATGTGACACGAAATTTTATATATTATAAATTGTTATAGCATATAAAGATAACAGGGAAAATACGCGTAAGTTACTTATCTTATGTAAACACAAGTCATTCACGGACATTACTACCTTTTTTCACACTCATATGAACTAAGCTAGAAGACCCCGAGGTCATATTGGTTCGTAAAAACAGCAGCCACAGTAGATGATTCTACAAAGTGCCTCTGCGGAGCAAAAAGTTTCTTGTGAAACGTGCGGTTATAAAGGACAGGAGGAAAGCTCCTCTGACTTGTGTCCTAGCGATGCTTATTTGCAGTGATTTCTTTTTTGATTGTCACTGATTTCAAAAAAAAAATCAAACGACACTCGCTAGAAGTTCAGATAAACAGTTGAGTATCTTGCTCTGTTATTAAGATTTCATTTACCTACTTTCAATATCTATATGTAATGATAAGCACCTACGGGATTTGTTGTAATTTGATTTTATGTATTGGGGGGGTTTTTAGTTGATTTATTGATGTCATAAGGATATATTTTATTTTGTTTTAAAGGTCAAAGATATGACTTACCTATTATTTATTCAAACCTATTGTTATTTTATTTATAAGAATAATTTTACCGATTACTTACCGATGTTATGGTATTATGATTTAATCTTATGTTATTATTATTTTCCTTAAATTGATAAGTGTATTAGTTACTAACAAATTTTAGTTTTTATTTTTTTTTGTATATCTATTTATTTTTATTTTCATTGCTTATTTTATGGTAGCAGTAGACTTGTGGGATTATAAATATATAAATATTTATTTCTCGAAGTCTGTGTCTCGGTGTCTAGAGAAACCAGCGTTGCGAAGTAAAATTCCCAACATAATGCTGACTAGACACTATTTTGGTTCTGTAATGTCCATAATATTGCTATTAGTAATAAGATTTCTGTATTTTTGAAACAAATAAACCTTTTAATTATTATTATTTATTGATTGATATTTTCAAAATCCTTAAAGGACCTGACTATTGCAATAACATTGAAGGATGAATTGCTTGAAATGTAATACAAGAGGTACAAGGCTTTGTTGAGTTTATTTGCACGTTGTGTCAAAGTTAAGTCTAACTAGTATTATGTATTCTGTCATCGAGTAGTCGTAATACCATTTATATTTCTGATCACGTACACTCGTCCGCATCGCAGACTTGCGAATTCAGACTGACCCAGAAACAAATCCAAGATATTATATATTTCTCGCTCCATATTTTGATGTGATGTTAAGCTTTCTTGTTTTTGTTTTGTTAAATTATAAAGTGAGAGACACCGCGAATATATAATAGGTTTCTGGTCGTTTAAACGATATACTAATATCATATATAGATGTTCCCCCTTTAGTAAGTCATATTAAGCTATACGTTCCTAAAAAACAGCTTCATAATCCTATCCCAATTTATAAAACAAACAACAATGTCAAATTTAATGAACTTGTGAATGCTTACCTCCAAATTGACACATATTTAACTAAAACTAGTGCAATTCGGCATCTAATAACCAAATCATACTTTCTCCCCTAAGTATCAATAAAATCAATGTAAACTTGAATTATATTATTATTCTCTTTATTATACTTTCATCTTATTTTCTACATTTATATATATAACATATGTATAAAATACAATATTATATATAAATATAAAAAATAAAGTCCCGCCGGCCGCGGCGTTGGTTCACGACAATTCCGCCCGTGTGGTTAGGGCGACAGACTGAGGAACTTCCGCACGATGCGTGGCGTTCCCAAAACAGCTGCTTTCTGTAACTGACCCTTTATCCAGTTATTAAGCGAGAGCCTCTTAATATGATGGTCGAGGCTCTTTGCTATAAGACCGTTTACGGAAACAACTATTGGGACACTTATTGTTGAATCAACATCCCACATGTCAGTAACCTCGTGTGCTAGGTCTACATACTTCGACAATTTGTCTATTTCACAAGGTTGATATCACCATTCATATATGATATCAACAATAAATGCCCGACGCTCTAACCGATCCACCAACACAATATCAGGCTTATTAACAATGATAGTTCTGTCCGTGATGATAGATCGGTCCCAGTAGAGCTTGGTACGGCTGTTTTCCAGAAATGGCTCCGGAGTATACTTATAATACGGGACTTCAAAATGCACAAGATTGTATCGAAGAGCAAGTTGCTGATGGATAATCCTGATAATGATAATAATATTATTATTATTATTAACTGTGATTATATAATAAAAGTGTAAATTGAACCTAAAATAAAGTTGGTATATAGTACTAATTCTATACTTAGAACTAATGTAATAGATCATAAAATATCGTAGCTCTCTAGTAACTTTTTGTTTTACAAATAGATGTCAACATAGTAATAAATAGCTGTAAGTTTTCTCAATAAATAAATAAACAAACTGCCAAGATAGCCATATCTTACTCAATTTTTAGATTCTAGATGTGTGGCAATCGTACACAGTGCGAAGTACTGCATACTTACACTATTTAAAATTGTACAGTTTTAACCCCGCGCGTGCTCAACTCAGTTGCTTGACTGAATTATTTGTATTGCGAATATATAGCTATATCTAAGTCGAAAATACTATTGATTCCGGATAAGCAATCACCAACATTATAATATAACCTTCTCCGAAACACCCTGAAACTTATGATATAAGTAGAGGTGATGCGAGAGATTACCTCCACGTATGCGAAAGGGCCTTTATTCCGGGGTGGAATATTCTGTTCCCCCGGAATGAAGACTACTGGCCGTTGCATCCTGGGTATCTGTTAGCAACCTTCTGTAGAAATAATACGGACTCTTCCTAGCTGTTGTGTCTCTCCGAAATCAGGATTAATTGGAGTAGTGTCTAGCCCTTCGGGTGACATGCCAGGCTCTGCTGTCCGTGACTTTCCTGTCGCTAGCTACTCGCGGGACTATATGGAGTTATATAGATCAAAAACTAGGAAAAACTAATTTGATATCTTCCTGGGAAGAAAATTGCTAGGATGGAATAGTAGAAGGGAGAGGGCTTTGCTGTCCTCTCCACCCACATCACACTAGAATATCGAGGAGCCGAGACAGGTGGTAGAGGAAAATACTTCAAGTGCGTCCGGAAACCCCAACCGACGGCACAGACGGACGAGGCTCTCAAGCAGGTTTGACCCCATTTGGGAGGTGCTACTAGGAAGAGGTACAAGAAACTGATCACTGCTGCAGGTGCCGAAGAGGCCCTGACCTTATGGAGGAAGCTTTGGGACCAAAATCCTAAAGGAGAAGCCTATACCCAAAGTTGAAAGTGCTAAAGCGTGCACGCTCTGAAAAATATTCTTAAAAGTTTCAACCTCGCAAAAGAAACAAGTTGTTTTCTTACTCCGAGCACGCATCATCAAGCCCAGTTAGGAACAAGGACACATTTGGTTCCACATGATAGCGATCCGTACCTCAACCGCCATGAGTGGGGAACAAATAAAGCTAGTTAGTAGTAGTTACGGCTACTGAGCCCTAATCTTGGCTATTGCATTACTTGGCTATTATTACAAAGGGAGCGGAACCCATGTGTCTGAGCTTCTCACATAGGCCAGATTGGATTTTTATCACATGAGCTGATCAAAAAAGACGGACTTGTGGGAGAAGTTCCCAACTTAAGGCCGTGGACGGAGGCGCATCTCTCAATTATGGACGAGCAGAAACTTTCAAAGCCTCAAACGATCACTACCTTCATTCCTGAGAGCGACGCATCTAGCGTCTACGCTACGCTTTCTCTAGAAAGCGCTCTCCTTACTGCAAGCACAAAATGAAGGACTCAGCACAGAGCTCTGGACGGTGCTATACGACAGGGTTGAGACAGGAGGTCGAATCATGACCTTCAATATTACCAACCCTTCTGCTGAAGCCCTAAAAATTATGGAGTCCAAAGTCATCATTGATTTATAGAGGGTCAATTTCAAATTTAAGAGATGGCACACCAACGCTCTTGCACCTTGTCTACGGAACCAATTGTTCCACAAGGACAAACGTGAGTAAGGGTAACCTGATCGGCAGTGGCAGTGGGTAATACCCTCTTGCAAGCCAGGGGATTTACAAGAGTGTCACTGGCCTTTTAGGTAGGTTATACGTCCTAGTAATTACCTAGCATAAGGTGTTAAGTGTGTTTCAATTCCAACTGCTTATAAAGTCGTGACTGAATCAATTGGAAGACCCACAGCAAGCTAATCATCAGCGCAAAAAACGTCGTTCATTAAAACTGTTCCAAATAGACCAGTTCGTTCTGAATATTAAATATAAAAATCATTTTTAACATTTAGCAACAGTTTGTATAATAACTGTGCTAAAAAACTGTATTTATATTCATAGACGTAAAAATAAAATTAATGCAAATTTCATCGCAATACACTGACTAGCTTTTGCACGGGCTGTGCGAAAAATATTTGTATTTTTGTTTGATATGGCTTAATCAATTTGTACTTCTCTCTGAATGTGAATCTACACAGACAGAACGCACTGTGATTACTTTTAAAATAACTTTTGTATACAATTTCTTTTTTACAAACACAACAAACCTAGCCAGGCTTTAAGTTCTGTTACAAATAAAATGCGTTTATTTTTAAATAACTTCAAAAAGGAGGAGGTTCTCAATTCATCGGTATGTTTTTTTATGTTTGTTACCTCAAAACTTTCGACTGGGTGAACCAATTTGGATAATTCTTTTTTTTATTTGAAAGCCAGTGCTTTTCGTGTGGTCCCATTGCAATTTAGTCCAGATCTGACAGTGGACTCCATGAGAAAAGTCCATTTTTATATATATATTGTTTTGGAAGTGTTATTGAAGTCAGTCGTTTTTTTGTTAAAAAAATTTTATGACTTAATGTAATCTTAAAAATACTTACATGTTTTTTTAATAGTAGTGGCAATAATTAAATACTATTCAAAATTACCACCTTTGCTTTAGGGCAAGCCTTTATTGATTAACACACTAATTCCAAGGCAAAATCTTGTCACTGCATGTTCTTGAGATTTCTGGGATTCGATGTCGGTGTGTCGCTTAGATCAGGCTAGTTGGTCTAATACTAATCATTATCTGTAGTCCAAGGGGTCCAAATCTGGTTACTTCTCTTAAACATTGATACCCCACACCAAACCATTTCTAACGCAGGATGATGACCACAAAAAGGCATAAAAGACATCTATTTTTTCAAAATTAATTCCTTTAGAATCCTTGTTGATGTCATTTCTAATATACTAGACAGTTAGACACTACTACCGATTCGGAAACAAATGGCGCTCTGACAGCATTCGCATTCATTCATTTTTTTTACGCTTACGTTGTACTTTTCCGACGACTTGTGAAACTTCTTTGAAGCCCTGAGCTGTAATTATTTTGAAAATATTCATGTCCAATAAAGGAGAAAATTAATTTACGTAGAAAAAATTTTCGCTATGTCCAAATATACAATTCTGCATATTCCAATTCCTCCTCCAATTCGTAGTCTATGGTCTTTGAATACAAATAATATCTGTAATTTTATTTCAATGTATGTACTGAAATAAAATTGATATCAATTTTCATTGAGTTTGTTTAGCTGATAGCTTTTTCACAAGGTCAAAGTACCTAATGAAAATATTACATTGTTATTTTTAGTGCTATTTTTCTTGTACTTAAATCGGACGTTTTCAAGTGGGTGAAAATTAATTTCAATAGTTCCGTAACAAACAAAGGTGCATAGATAAAAAGAAACATAAAATTTATACATTTTATAATGTTATTTTTAGCTTTCTGCACTTCTTCTTCATGTAAACTTGTGCCCAGCGACATTCGTAAAACGGGGTACACAATTTTCGAATAACTTCTTAATATCATACAAATTAAAAAAAACTAACGTTTTTCATTCCAGGATCAAATTTATTAATTTACACAAATTCGGGGTTAACTTCACTTTACTTAGCTTAAGTGAAATTTATAACAAATTACGAATAACTTTAGGTTCAAGCCACTTTTGAGGTCTTCTTTGCAACCCCCCTGAACTTAAACCTAAGGTATGTGATGTATATGTGATAGTTGGTGAATGAAATAAACCTAATACAATAACATTTTATACCTACTTTAAAAATTATTTAACCAAAGTGGAAACTTGAGTTACTATCGTAACTTCCAAAATACTCGCTTTCAATTAGTAAACATCTACCCCCTTTCTCATAATAGTCTGCTAACTTAAAGCATTGCTAATTCTCACTCTGTCTTCTTCTACTGACCTAAGTCAGAATGAGAAATAACACTGTAGCAGCTGTTTTAAGTAAGCGGACCATTATGAATAAGGGGGCTAAACTATACGCTCCTCAAGTGATTTGAAGACAGACTTAGTGGTATTTTACAGTGTACCTATCAATAATCTGTGGCTGAGCAAGTGATATACAACTAAATTAATTTCCTCACGTTTTATCGGTGTCTGTACCGACTAGTGTCGGATTATTTGGAGGTCCTTCATCAGGGTGAGTGTGGTGGGTTCGCGATAATTTCCCTCTCTTACTGCGGACTTGGGCTCGTAGTAAGCGGATGGACAGGGCGGGGGACGCGGGGGTGCCGTTGGTGATGACGAGCAAAGTATCACTGACGCTGTGTCACTACTGGTGTCCACGGGTGCACAAAATGTACTCACAATGTCTACTAGGTGATCATCGGCACTATGGGTCTTATAAAAGTGCCGGTCGGAACCGACATCGATAAAACGTGAGTAAAGCCGTATTAATAAATAAAATATACAACTATGTGTACTTTAGTTTCTAAAATACACAGTACAGTGCAAATCGGATACAAAGAGTTCTGATACAGATTTAAAACACATTATAAATATTAAAATACTTAATTATGTAAAATAACATTCCACCTTCGCACGACACGCCACAAGTTAGGATATCATCCCCACCATCTGGATGTGTGGCGGTCCTCCACAGTGCAGGTTTTCAAGGAGCTTACTCCCTCGTACTACAAAGCTGCGGAATGAGCTACTTGTGCGGTGTTTCCGGGACGACATGGGTACCTTCAAAAAAAGCGCGTACACCTTCCTTAAAGGCCGGCAACGCTCTTGTGATTCTTCTGGTGTTGCAAGAGAATGTGGGCGGCGGTGATCACTTAACATCAGGTGACCCGTATGCTCATTTGTCCTCCTATTCCATAAAAAAAATAGTATTTTATTGACTTGGCAGCCATTTTGGAATACACATTGTGGGCGCTGATGGCGGTGATAGGGATGTGATAGTGTGACTTCAATGAATACTTTATTTATTTAGCTGTACATATATTTATTTTATTAATGTTACAAAGTAACTTCAAAGTTGTATTTATGCTTTGAATGATCGAAAAGAGTGTGCGTTGCTTCCCGCCAGCAGAGCAATTTTATTGGATGTTCTTGAATGTAGTTAGCGACACATGCGTGTAAATGTTGCCAGTGAGAGGCTCCTTTGCACAGGATGCCGGCTAGGTTGTGGATACCACAACGGCGCCTATTTCTGCCGTGAAGCAGTAATGTGTAAGCATTACTGTGTTTCAGTCTGAATGGCATCGTAGCCAGTGAAATTACGGGGCAAATGAGACTTAACTCCTTATGTCTCAAGGTGACAAGCGCAGTTGTAGTGCCATTCAGAATTTTTGGGGTTTTTCAAAATTCCTGAGCGGCACTGTAATGTAATGAGCAGGGCGTATCAATTTCCCGCTCAAATCAATCTGAATAGCTCCTCTGAGCACTTTCCTTTGTAGCTACAGTATCGATAATTCGCAAAAAAAACATTCCAACTGTTCAACTATTGTTGTATATTAGATAAAGCCCACTGGTTGACAGACGGACAGACCCACTCTTAGTATAGCGTTGGTTATCCTTTTATATATGATTAAAAAGTAGTGCAACTGCAAAACGTTTTGTCAATATAACTAAAATGATCTGATAGTTCTAGTTGGTCTCAGATAAAGTTATAATTGGGAAATTTATGCAGAAATTTATAACAGGCTCTGGATTTTGCAGGTTGAGTTTTGTGGAATATGCTATTTTCTGAAAATTTTACGGTAGATTTTTATTTGTTACAGAACTTAGATTTTGATATTGAGAAATAGTTATATTTTGTGTGATCACCTAAACAACACACACTTAATGCTTACTTTGTGGGTCCTACTATAAGTAAGCTATTATGTTCAAGTAGTGAGGCGTATAAGTAGCCTATATCTTTGTGTATTTTATAAAAAACAATTATGAATAAATCTATATATTTATAACGAAAATGGTCTCTGTTTGAGGCTCTTTCACGCCTAAACCACTGATCGTATCGACATGAAACTACCACCATTCGATGCGAAATTGGCATAAGGCTTCTTATTTTTCAATCTACAACATTCCTTCCTTAATTTATTTCTTTTTAAAATTCGCCCAATGGAGCGGGCGGGAATGGATAGTATGATATAAGAATGGTGGATATCAAGATACGAATTAAACTATCCCTAATGATGAACTCTCGATAAAAACAAATATAACAGAATCAAATCGCATCAATTTAATCCTATTGAATAAACTCTACGACTTCTTAGAGAGAGAGAGAGAAACAATGAAATTTACAGTAAATTATTTTGATGTGAAAACTTAAGTGAGATAAGCGCTTTATATTGTGGGTATTGAATCAGACTAAGATGAGGTCGACGCGATTGTATATGTAACACTCGTTAGTCCGCTCGGAGATCATTTAAGTATTTCCTATTCAGCCAGTTACTAAAAGAAAAATTTAAAGAAATAGATATAATGACTGTTCATTGTCAGTAAATTTATGTCAATTTCGCAAAAATCGTCACCTTTTGCCCTTAATAGTGATTTTCATTATTATAACACTAGAAATAAAGGATTCATTGTAACTAATTCTAGTAGGCTTCATAAGATACATAATAGCTTTAAGGGTAAATGTAAACACTTTTATAATAACGTCCCAGCCACTGTCCAGGCATTATCTATAAATAAATTTAAATGTTTTATTAAAAAATGGCTCTGTCATAAATCCTACTAATCCGCAGCTGAATATCTAAGTGATCGGACAGCCTGGGTAAACCCAGGCTGTCCGTTATCCATTATGATTATTTTATAGCAATAGCAATGACAGTACAATATTGTATATTTTTATTAAAAAGAGCGCAAAAAAAAGAATGCTGGGAGCGTTTCTTGCATCGCTTCTTCTTTCACAGAGCGCCATTTGTTTCCGAAGCGGTAGTAGTATCTAGTATATTAGAAATGACATCAAAAATAATTCTAAAGTAATCATTTTTGAGAAAATAAATGCCTTTTATTATTAACCTCGCTTTGATAAAGTTCTCACTTCTGTAATGTGGTCTTAACGTATTTTATTTTCACAACTTCCTCAATATAGAACAAAAAACTACTACTAGTACGGACATTGTGCTCGAGGTTGGCTCAGTAGGTAACTCCTCAATGGATATAAGCATTTTTTAATTAAGGCGAAAAGGGTAGTTTAAGGTTAAGGGTAGTTTATAGATATTTAATGTATCTCTTGACAGGTTTTAATGATTGTCAAAATATTTCAAAAGTCTCCAATTTACTTGAAATCATAACGTTTTTACAAAAAAATAAATAAGCATGGCTTAGACATGTGTTTTTTTATTAAACAGTGACGTAACTACAACAACGTCCGTGACCTAACAATAATGACTCTTATTTAATGTTAAAAATGAATGTTTAGGTTGTGTTTAACTAAAACGTCGTTCAGCACAACATAAACTGTTCAAGGACAAAAGGACCGGGACGCAATTTTTGTCAGCTGTCATCTATCTGTCATTATATTATATTCTTAACATCGATAAATATAATCTATTCGTTAGACACACCCTAGACAAGGTTTGACCCGTGTTTAAATATAAGCAATGTTTGAAGATCGTTGAACGCTAACAATAGAAAGACACATATTTGTAATAGAACTTTTTGAAGTTATACTTCTTTAGGCGCGTTATGTTAAAATGATGAGAGTGAAATTTTAAGATGCGCGCGCAAATTTTCTGACGTTTGCGTCATTCGTTATTTTTTTTTTGGTTTCTTCGTCCATGGACAGGCAAAGGGTTCAAGCCCATAGAGTCGTAATCATTATTTAATAATTAATTGTCAAAGCCATCTTTGCAAGATTCTTACAAATTTTTTCATTCTAAAAACGTCGAGGAATAAATCAGTTCAATGATTTTAGCTTCGTTAGGCCAAAGAAATATAATTTCTTGCGTGTGTAATATATAAACACACACACTTTTCATAACGCACCTAAAGGAGTATAACTTTAAAAATAAATAATAAAGAAGACCCATTTCCTTTGTAAGATATGCTGCTTTTATACAAATAATCGTAAAACAGTGCGTCAAATAGAGATAGTTTACAAAGCACAGATGTTTGAAAACTTATTAAAACTTAACCCCCCTTGCGTTCACAGGTTACGTAGCTCGAAGCCATTCAACATAGTTTGTTCTGAACTCGTTAGCACATGCTTGAAACAAAAATATTTACAGGATGTCATCACAAACTCACAATTATACTGGCTTTATTGAAAAGTTTTAATGAAATAATGCCAGACTATTTATTCAAAATACATTTTTTGATTTATTTGTTATCATTTAAACAGGTGGCGGTTCAGTGACCGGATAAGAATAAGTGTCAGTGACAAATCCCATAGGAAACTTTTTTATTATAGAATAAAATACAAAATGTCCGTTTTGAAGTAAATCTTGTAGATGAAGCCACAACCTGAGAGTTGAACAAAGCATATAAGATTTTATTAACGATACGTCACTCGAACGGTTGGCTCAGTGGAAGAACACTCGCACGGAACGCGTGAGGACGCGCGTTCGAGTCCCGTATCGTTCATAAATTTATTTTCAAATTCAATTTGTGTAATTAATCCCAGAAGTGAAGATTATCACTTTAAAACATTACAAATTGTTTAGATTTGCAAGAGCGACATCTGAAGTTAATATCCGAATAGGCAAATAGTGCACTCGCACGGAACTTGAGAGGTCGCGGGTTCGAGTCCAGTATGGTTTATATTTTTTTTTTAATTTTATATGTAAAATTAGTCCCAGAATTGAGGGTTATCACATTAAAAATAACAAATTGCTTAGAGAAATCATAATATCGTTACCGTCCTTTTATCATGGAAACACTCCGTTAGGAAGCTCAATCCATAACTTGGTAATAAATAAACTAACCAGTAAACACTGAACATAATATCTTGAAAACTGCTCTGCAGAGGAATATCACACAACACATGATGAAATGAGAATGATTTTTAATTTTGTGACGTGTAGTGGGACTTTGGAATTCAGCGGCCCGAATCGGGCAAAACAGCTCTTTGAAATACTCTTCTTGATGACTGCGGTACGATACATTCAATGAAGCAACGTTTCTATGCATCTTTTTTTTTTATGAAAATAATGGACGAGACGAGCCGGACATTCAGCTGATGGTAATTGATACGCAGTGCCGCTCAGGACTCTTGAATACCCCAAAAATTCTGAGCGGCACTACAATTGCGCTCGTCACCTTGAGACAAAAGATGTTAAGTCTCACTTGCCCAGTAATTTCACTAGCCATGGCGCCCTTCAGACCGAAACATTTGGTAATAAACACCGGGACACGAGAATTTTATATATTAGATAGAAATGCTATAATAAATATCACCTGAATGATCAAAATAATTCACAAAATATTTCAAAAGTCTCCAATTTACTTAAAATCATAACGTTTTTACAAAAAAATAAAATTGTCTCACGTTTGCGTCATTCGTTATTTCATTTTTTTTTGGTTTCTTCGTCCATTATTAGGACAGGCAAAGGGTTCAAGCCCATTCAGCCGTATTCATTATTTATTAATTAATTGTCAAAGCCATCTATGCAAGATTTCTACAAAATTGTACTTTCTAAAAACGACAAGGAATAAATTAGTTTAATGATTTTAGCTTCGTTAGGCCAAAGAAATATAACTTCTTACGTGTATAATATATAAACACACACACTTTTTTTCATAACGCACCTAAAGAAGTATAACTTTAAAAATAAATAATAAAGAAGACCCATTTCCTTTGTAAGATATGCTACTTTTATACAAATAATCGTAAAACAGCTCTTTGAAATACTCTTCTTGATGACTGCGGTACGATACAATCAATGAAGCAACGTTTCTATGTATCTTTTTTTTTTTATGAAAATAATGGACGAGACGAGCCGGACATTCAGCTGATGGTTATTGATACGCAGTGCCGCTCAGGACTCTTGAATACCCCAAAAATTATGCGAATTTATTTAGAATATTCGTAACTAAGCCGTATTTATTGGAAGGCTTATAAAGAATTAGCAGGCAAGTAAAAACAGAAGATAAAATATAAGGCGATGACAGGCCACGTTTTTTTTTTAATTAAATCAAAAAGTTTTTACTTATAACACAGTTCCTTTATTTGTCTCCTTTTTTTTTGTGCTTTCTTCATGATATGAAAAGCCCTACAGATATAATTATCTATAGGGCTTTTTACTAAATAGTAGTTCAATAAGATAAACATCGTTGTATTAATACTTCGATATAATTATTGCGTTTAAGTTTTTTTTCGTGGTAAGTCACGTTTTAAGTATGAATATCTAATTTGAATTATGTAACTGCGCATTTATTTTAAATAAATGTATTTCATATTGGAAACTAAAGGTTTGTGTGTACCAGTAGTATATGTTATTTTTTTTATCAAAAACAGATATCAAAAAATTTAACAAAAAAACAACCGACTTCAAAACATGCATTAAAAAGTATAAAATAATTGCGTATTTTTATACAATCCCTAGTGTTAGCTGTGCTACCCGTGTGGACCCACCCGTAAATAAAAAAGCATTATCAAAATCGGTTCACCCAGTCGAAAGTTTTGAGGTAACAAACATAAAAAAAATACCGACGAATTGAGAACCTTCTCCTTTTTTGAAGTGGGTAAAAAATACGAATGAATGGCACCATACAATCAATATTTTAACTTTTGACTGTCCCTTTGTTATGGCTAAACTAATTTATTAGAAATTTTTTGATTCAATAATTTAGTATACGCCAATTTGAATACGTGAATGGACTAGGTTGGTTAAGCTCATGAGTATTCATCATTGTGAATTATTCCTACATGACTTAATATTTGAAATAAACTGTCCACATTTATAGCTAATTAAAAATATCTTCCGGTACATCTGTAGATTCC
Organism: Leptidea juvernica; assembly: GCA_949711755.1. Lineage (NCBI taxonomy): Eukaryota > Metazoa > Arthropoda > Insecta > Lepidoptera > Pieridae > Leptidea > Leptidea juvernica. The sequence continues at coordinate 7,693,077 of CATIXQ010000002.1, read as the reverse complement.
AGTAGAGTTAACTGCTGTTTTAGACTACTCATCTCGTATCGCTATCTCCATTGCCCGTTGAGCTTCCTCATAAGGGCTCATAGTTATGTCATCACTTAATAATAATAAATTTAAATCTTTTAAATAAATAAACAATCAACATAATAATAAATAAAGAGCTATTTTACGACCACTTATATTATCTGTGGTCTCTGTATATTTAATGCACTCTTTAACGTGTGATAGTTTGGCAAACGGCTCATGCATACCGCGGAAAATGGAAAACAATTTTATTAGAAAGCACCTTATTAAGGATTGGTCTCCGCCGCGCTCGAGCTAGGTACCGCACTACCTAAGAAATATAGCATTTTTAGTACGGCAACTATTAGATATTTTTTTTTATATGAGAGGGGGCAAACGGGCAAGAGGCTCAAGGGATGGGGAGAGGTGAGGCAACCGCCCATGGACATCCGCAACAACAGGTGTGTCAAGAAATGCGTTGCCGGCCTTTAAGGTGGGAGTATACTTTTTTCTTGAAGGTCCCTAAGTCGTATCTGTTCGGGAAGACCGCTGCCGGTAGTTGATTCCACAAAGTGGCTTTGCGAGGCAAGAAATTTCGAACAAAACGCGCGGTTGTGGAATGCCAGACGTCTACGTGATGCGGATGGTACTTTGCACGTAATGTCCGATGGTGGAATTCGGCCGCTGGAATCAACCCGAACAGCTCCTCTGAGCACTCCCCGTGATAAATGCGGTAGAAGATGCAGAGAGAACCCACATCTCTACGCAATGCTAGAGAATCAAGCCGATCGGAGATGACTTGATCGTCGATGATTCGAGCCGCTCTTCGTTGTATGCGGTCAAATGGAAGAAGCTGGTACTGGGGAGCACCCGCCCAGAGGTGAGAACAGTACTCCATGTGAGGCCGAATTTGCGCGTTATAAAGTTGCAGGCGGTGGCTTTTAGTGAAGTACTGTCTGGCCTTACTGAGGCCTACACCAAGCTTTGAGAGGCCAGTTTGGCCTTCTCCTCCAAGTGACCATGGAACTGAACGTCGCTCGATATATCGACGCCAAGTATGCCAATACAGGCTGTGGCAGTTAGAGGAGTGATCTCAAATCGAGGGGATACGACAAAGGGAGACTTTTATTGGTGAACGCACAAACTTGTGTCTTCTTGGGCTTGTGTGCGTGACATCTTGACACTCAATGGCATCTATCAAATCTTGTAACCATACGCTTCGAGTTATTTTACATTGAAATTAATAAAATACAAAATACTTACTGATGTTATGTGATCCCAGTATTTTTCTTATTTCTTGTAGTATTGTTTTAACAAAGTTTTACTTTGCATTTTAGTTTCAATTACTAGCAAAGTTTAACAGAAACTTTGGCGCGTCAACGTCACACATTGTTCGAGGCTGGCCCGATTACGCGCACTTGGGCATAGTATAAGTTGCCGCACTTTACGATATGCCTGCGGTATCTAGTTGGGGCGCAACGGAGACAATATAGGCATTGGCAATATTTACATTTGACGTTGTGTTTGACAACAAACAAGAATATTTATACATGAATATTATTATGTTTATTTCAATATTCAAATAATCATAATGTTCACATAAAAACACTGTAACATATTATTATTTTTCTTTCCGCCGGATGTAAATCTTCAAACATATGCAGTCTCGTATTTTACACCACCCATAAACCAAAAGACATTTATCACTCAGATGTACATTTCAACAGATATTGTCGAAGTTAAATTGACTTTTCGCACAACTTCGTATTCTGAACACATGCTAGCCTCAATCCAAATTGATCTCTAGTTGGATGTGTTACAATTGTGTTTTGAATGACAATCAAACCTAATTATATATTAAGTATGCTAAGTAATAAAATTGTAATTAACATTTTGTTAAATGCAGTCATTATTACTTTTACATTCTCAAGGGAAGTTTAAAGTATTCATGTCTGTGTCCATTAAAATAATAAAAGCAAAGGTGTACTATTATTATTTGACAACCTGTATAGCCGAGTGGTTAGCGATCCTACCTACTAAGCTAGAGGTCCCGGGTTCGAATCCCGGTAGGTGCAAGCATTTATATGATGAATATGGATGTTTGTTTCCGAGTCATGGATGTTTAAATGTATGTTTATATGAATTTATGTATGTTTAAGTAAGTATATTGTATTAAATATATCATTGGCTTGTAGCCCATAACACAGGCTATATATATGCTTAACTTGGGGCAAGATAATTTGTGTAAAAAGTGTGTCAATATTATTATTATATTATTTTATTTGCTTTATACAATTCATTATATAAAAAATAAGGGATTCAAATTAAATCCAATATAATATAATTTAATTAACTAATAGTAGTTAATTTATTTTTCAAACTTAAATAAGAGGAAGAGGCAAGTATATTTATGCCGCTCTTTAAAACCATAATTTACAGTTTAAGTTTCAGCATTTCAAAAAATATTCATACAATTTCTCGACTTTAGTAAGAAATTAATGTTAACACAAGGAACAAATATAAACTTGTTATGCCTACTACTCGGTTAACTGGAGTTAGCAAATCTTTTATTGGGCAATGTTGTACAATATGATCCCAGAAAATGTAGAAAACAAATGTGTTACGAAATTTAAAGGATTTGTTGTGTGGGAAAGGTTATTATAACATAAACGTTTTTCTTAAAGATGTCATAGACTGGGAATGGAGTGAACACCCTCAGGTTCTCTGATTATAAATATTTGTCATGCATATATAAAAAAAAAAGCCCGCTGAGTTTCTTGCTCCTGTTCTTCTCAGGTCTGAGGCAGGTATTTTGAATGGGTGCGAATTTGACGTTCAATATGATTTTTAATCCTATTTTGAATAAAAATATTTGAATTTGAATCTTGTTACGATGCTACTTCATAAAATAGTTAATTATCAAACGGATACTTCATTATTACCAAAAATAAATTTCAATTGTAAAATCCCTAAACGTACAGTTTGTACCAACAACATATTTAAAGATAATCGTAGCCGTACTAACCTAGCATATCACTCCTGCATCTATCGTATATGTCGCCAATTTAATACAGTTTATCAAAATAATCAGCAACTCAATTTATTTAACTCCACATCAACCTGCTTTCGTCATAATGTCAATGACTCTCTGTCTGCGTAAGGGAGGTAATTTGTAGAAATTACTATTATTTTTGTTACACTACTTTAAATAATCTGTATGTCTCTAAATCTTTTGTACATGCCAGTTATTGATATTTTTGCTATGTGTGTTTTCGTTTTGAGTCTCCTTGTTGATATTTTTACATTTTTGCATAAATATTGTTGGTTTGTCGAACAAAGTAAAAAAAAAATGTGAATGCATAATATTTTATAAAATGTCTAAAGAGGTATTAGTACGGTTATAACTGTAGGTTACTTTACGTATACGTAACCTACACAAAATTTAAATAAAAAGGTATAATAATATGATTACTTATAACATTCATATTAACAACTTAATTATAAATAATTTTATTTAAACCATTTTTTGAAATAACGTTGAAAATATTTGTGTTGCCTTTTTTTACGTCCACACCAACAGTTACATGACCAGTTTTTTTTAATATTATGTCTGTATCAATACTTTTATCAAGACAAAGTAACGAAAAGTTTGGTATCAATAGATAATTCAAATTCATAGCGAATTGGATCTCCCCAAACTAAACCAATTATAAAGGACGATCATATCAAATAAAGAAAAAAGGGATCGAACTTTACGATTTATTGGTGGAAATTTTCCAACTGATATCTGATAAACCCGAATCGTTTAATAGCCAACAAACCGTGAGGTCTTTTGTCTGTGTATCAACGTTGCGATAAAAGACATAAATAGCATATATTTTCTCAAATTTGATTCCTTTAGAATTTTTGATGTCATTTCTAATACTACCACCGCTTCGGAAACAAATGGCAATCTGAGAGAGAAGAATCTGCACAAGAAACTCTCCCAGAATTCATTTTTTGCGCTCTTTTTCGTTAAATATACAATATTGAACTGTCATTGTTATTGCTATAATATAATCATAACCTAGTCCCATGCTGTCTGATCACTTAGATATTCAGATGTGGAGTAGTAGGACAGGAGTTACGACAGAGCCATTTTTAATAAAACATTTAACTTTTTTATAGATAATGCCTGAACAGTGGATGGAACCTTATTATGAATGTGTATGTATTTACCCTTAAAGCTATTTATTATGTATCTTATATCGTAAATGAAGCTGATGACAATAATTAAATATTTGAGTTATGTTCGTTTTGAGTTATGGACAATCAACTTATTTATATGCTAATAAATGGGGTGGTTCGAATTTGGTCTTGAAACAGGTATAAGTCTCTCCTACTTAGCCATTACCAATAGCATGCAAACTTGGTATTCGTCAAAGTATTTTGAATGTCAAATTGTTTAATCTTTGTAGTCATAAAATTCTTGAAATGAATAAAATGGCAACTGAAGTAGCGAACCATGTAAGGATATTTTAAATCTTGAAGAGGGGAACATCTAAATTGAATCAGGGATCTCTTTGTCCATTCCGTAGCAATTTTTCTTAAAAAATATTTTTAGAACAGCAGCTAGTAATTAAGATTATACTAAGTGACCCGACAGACGTTGTTCTGTACATAATAAATAAAATATTGTTTTTTTATTAATTTGTTAATAATATATTTTCATATCATCGAGAATTATTTCGTAAAATATGCTCCCTGCTGTTATAATGTAATTATTTCACAGGAGCACTGTAAATCCGAGCGTCAATATATTCTCTCATAGAAAATATGTCCATACTAAGCAAATATTGGAAATAAAAATAATTATAGGTCCCAAATCGAAATAAAAATTACCCTATCTCTCAAGTTGGACTAAACTGCACTCCATGAAGTTCACTGGAAACAAACATCAGGACACTAGATCAAAGCTCTGTTCAGCATAAGTGTAGATAATCGAATAATGTTATATTTTTTAAAAGAAGAACTACATAACTACTGTGAAGGTTGTATGTCAATTCGAAATACCTATTTCAATGAAACGGCAATTTAACATCTTAATCCCTATTATTAAACTTAGTATAAAACACTTTTCGTCTATGGTTTTTGTTACTTACTGATAACATTCTCCTTTTTTAATGTCTTACCAATGTAAGCGTACCACAAGCCTGCAAAATGGGTTAACTGCAATAAAGGATATTCAAGGATGGTAAACAGAAGGATAGTGAATTAGAGTGATCACGTACTCTCGAGTATACTCTGTGGTAGAGTTCTAGCTATTTCATAAAATAACTTATGATCTCCTCATGTGTATATAACATTTCATTAAAGCTTATTAATCTTATTATAACTTCATCTAAACGCAACCTTATTGTATTATTTAATATTTTATAGATCAAAGGTCCATAAAGAAAAATTGGCTTCCTATAACTTGCTTTACTTTCATGAAGTTATCTAGTATGTAGTTCTTTTTTATTTCTATATAATTATTTAAATATTAAATTGTATTTTTGGTTATATATTTACACCTTTGCTTAGTAAAAAATCTATACTAATATATAAAGCTGCAGTGTTTGTTTGTTTGTTTGAACGCGCTAATCTCTGGTACTACTGGTCTGATTTGAATGATTTTTTCAGTGTTGGGTAGTCCATTTATCGAGGAAGGCTATAGGCTATGTTTTTTTTTTTCAAAATTAGGGATCCGTAATAAAATTGCTATTTTGTAACACAAGGTGTAAAATCGAAAACCTATTTTTGCGTGCGCTGCAAAAACTATTGACAATAGAACAAAATGATGTACAGGCTATAATATAGGCAATATTTTATTACTTATAAAACTATCGCGTGAATTATACTTTATATGGCAAAACAACGTTTGCCGGGTCAGCCAGTATGAAATAACAGCATAATAATAAAAGCAGAAAGATACTGCTTATACGAGCAATCCCACAATTTTTATTGTACATGTTGCAAAAAATACATTTTTGTTAAAAATCATGGTTACCCTATATTATTTGCTGACTCTTAGCAATCTTTTTTGTACTGTAACGAAGAGGATCTACTGTTTACTTAATATTAACAATTAATTTATCTCTCTAATTTGATTAGTTAATTTTAATTATAATTTATTATCTTTCTAACATATTTTATGCGACACGAGAATCATATTTATAATTTTGGTACACACAGAGATACGATAGATTAATTATTTATATGTAATAATCTTTAAAACTTATTCATACATTCTTCATTTATATTTCAAATTAGGTTTTTTATTCAATACTTATTTTTAATATTTCATACGTTTAAAATAGTCACATAAATCATAATTCTTTAATTTACCTATTATACAGTGTGTACTGTTTTATACATCTACTCAACTCTTTTTAGAATTTTTCATAAATATTTTTTTCTTGCAACTTGAAAAACAGGACCAGGGTCTCAATTTGACTATATTTTTTGTATGTTTGTTACTTCATATCTTCACTATTTTAAAAACGTTTTGATTTTTTTTTCGTGTGATAGGTGTATACTCTCGAATAGCTTCTTTTGTAAAATATCATGTTAAAATCAGGACTGATGATGGAATCTATGAGGAATTGAGGGAGCTCCTCAAAATTCATAGGCAATAATGCGAGTTGTTTTATACTTGTATATTATGCAAATATTTATATTTTTGAACTAGATTTTCCATTGCCAGTTGAGGCAACTTAAATGTAAAAATCATATTTGAATCACGTGGTGAAGTTGGTGAAACTTACGTACCAGCTTCTCCAATTTGACCCGTTATAGTTAATAAATCATTGTATATTTTGTTGAAAGCAATTACTAATTATGCTGTCATAATAATCACGACCAGAATGTTCACAAAGCATCCTTACACAAACAATGAATTCAAGCTCTAAAGGTTGATGCATCCAATATACGATAATCTATTATAATATACAGTTTATTCTTGATTACTTTTTATACAATTATTTATATTATTTAAACACAATTCATAAATTGGATTCAGCACCTAGCAAACTAATTTGTTATGTATATGATAGCCATTGTAAGATAGTCAATTTGATTGTAAAGAGTTGCCGTTTCTTGTATGTTCTTCTCACGAGCTCAAATTTGGTAAAAGTTATGAAAAATTCTGTAATTTAAAAGAAATATTTGTAGTGACGATCAGGTCATCTGCGACAATTTGTATCTTAAGCGTTGTGTAGTGATTTGGGTTCTCCTGCATCTTCGACCGCACGGAGAGTTCTCAGAGGAGTTGTTCGAGGTTCGGGACCCGTATTTCACCACCGGACATAACGTCAAAATGTGAAAATTCACCCACTCATGTTGACGTCTTGACATGGTGGTTGCCTCACATTCCATCACTTGAGCCTCTTACCCGTCTACCCCCTCATATCTACATATAATATATATGAGATTTCCACCTATATATTTATTCATCACGGTATCTCCGGAACCATAAAGCCTAGAGACTTAAAATTTGGTAGAAATATTTCCTTCGTGAAGTGCAGCTAAGAACGGAATTTACGAATTTTTTTAGGGTTTTTTTATTATGAATATTAGTAAAGATAAAGATTTGAAATAAATATTTAATTAAAACTTTAAATATATGTTTGATTTTATGATATAAATTCAAATACAACTATTTTTATTCAAAATAGGATTTAAAATCAATTATTGAATCTCAAAAACCACCCATTTGGAAATGTATGCCTCAGACCTGACAAGAACGGCCGCAAGACACTGAGCGGGCTACTAATGAAATGAAATCAAATATTACTTTAGTAATAGGTCACGGAAATGATAATTATGATTGTCAAAAACTTTTTTTTTCGTAATGAATTTACTGCCTTCTTTTTCTTGTATTAATTATCTGAATGATGTAAATATATTCTAGAAAATTTAAAAATCTATACCACCAACCATAAATTCACAAACAAGTCAACATCTAAATAATTGACTGTAAAATTAATTAATCGATTAATTTGTTAAGCTTCTAAGAATGAATTGTAATTAATAATGACACCCACTCCTCCTTTCTCTTTCTACAATATTTTGACTCGCACGAAAATTTGTAGCACTCATAGATTTGCTGCTACACACTGTACATAAAGTTAACCGTGGTAAATGTTATATAATATACAATTTCTGTATATTGTTCTTGGATAAATAATAAAATTCATTTATTAAACTTGAGAAAAAATTTACATTTTTTATTTTATAGGATTTTCATTATTATCTACTTTGATTAAGTAGGATTATCTTAATCATTACATGTTTTGTTTTTTAAAAAACAAACAATTAATACTATAAGTATTAATTTTATACTTAATTGAATTTAATATGTGTGAATTTGTTAAAAAGATTATTTATCTATACGTTGGTTTTTGATATTTAAATAGCCACTAAAATAAAAATTCCAACGTTCAACATTCAAACGTAAATTATGGTCACTCTTATCTCTGTACCTTATTCATTAGTCACTGATGGACTGTATACGTTATGTCAGATTTAATGTTAGACGTTTTTGTTACTAAAGCTACTGTTAAGGCTAAGTCAAATTTATTTATTTATCTAGGTGATGTACAGATACAGATATTTTATTTTGTCTCAAAAGAACACGTATTATACAAAGAACCATCTACAAGTTACTATGTACTCATAATACCAACTACACGACATTATACATCACAACCATTAGGTACAAACATTAATAAGTCTACATACTTAAGTTTGGTAAATGCATGTAGTCAAGTAGGTACGAAGTTGTAACTGCTAGGACTTCTTAAATAAACTAGGTACACACAGACAGTAGGTTTATGTGAAACAGACATAAAAGCTGGTGCCTTTTTCCACAAAATAGCTATTTTGCTGGAGAGTAGGTATGTAGTTTACATTATGACAACAATCTACTAGTACATGGCTGAGCTAACCTGACCTAACTAAGTTTTCCTGTGTCTAGGATATTAGTACTCCCCGTGTATCGGTCGGTTATCGCATAGTTCAAGAATGTGTAGGTTTGACTATTATAATGCACAATATGAGTAGTAGTTTAATAATTTAGGGACGGAAAAACTAAACCAACTAAATAAAATAATATACTATTTCATGTAAGTAGGTAAAATATGATTTAAAGTTTAAATATGGTTAAATATGAATAGTAATGAGTAAATATGTAGGTAGGTAATTATACCACCAGATAATTACCTACATTAAAGTGAATGTATATTATTGTAAATTATGAAATATCACAGTTATAGTCACATAAAGTGCCTCGAAAAAAATTAAGGCAACCTGAGAGTTGAACAAGATATACCAAAGTTTACGACCTATGCGTACTCGAACGATTGTCTCAGTTTGAAAGAGCGCTCAAACGGAACCAGTGAGTACGCGGGTTCGAGTCCAGCATTGTTCATAAATTTTGTTTACAAATTTAATTTATAATATAATTATTAATCCGGGAAGGCTATCACTTAAAAATAACAAATTGTTTAAAAAATTAATATGTTTATTGATAATTAAAAAGTTTACGTAATTGTACATGTTCATTTTGAGGTAGAGAACTTTTGTGTATTATGTTCTGCGAAATGTTTGTAAAAGTCTAAAAGCATTTAAACAATTAAGAAAATGAACTTTTTATAAAGTGGAAAGTTATTGAAACTCACTTCAGAAAAGTTTTTGTACTAAATAAACTGAACAAAGAAGGGCACTTAAGTGTTTTCTTTACAATATTTTATGAAACCAACTTGGGTTTCCATATTTATTATATTATTTTAACCGACTTCAAGAAGGAGAGGTGGTAAAACTTTGTAAAAATAATGCTACAAGAAATAAGAAAGACACTGGGATCACATATCATCAGTAAGTATTTTGTATTTTATTAATTTCCATGTAAAATAATATAAAGCGTTTGTTACTAAATTTCAAAGATGCCATTGAGTGTCAAGATGCCACGCACATAAGCATCTAATAGTTGCCGTAGTAAAAAAGCTATTGTTCTTAGGTGGTGCGGTAACTAGTTGGGGCGCGGCAGAGATCAATCCTTGTTTTAAGACTGATTATTTTTATTTATTTCTCAGGAAAACTAACAGCATACAACAAAATACATGTGTTTAACTTAGTCTAATTATTAATTGCCGATTAAGTTTTCACAGATTACATGATTTATTAAATTTTGCGGGTATATTAATTACTGATATTTATTGAGTTAACATAAAGTACACGCCAAAAAAAAACTAAAAATAAATTGTAACGAATGCACAGATACTCTAATGCATAACAATTTCAACTATATTTAATAAATTTGATTTAAATTTACTGATATTATGCCAAAAGTGGTCTAAATCTCCATACTTTCTATTGTATAAGTCACGAGCTCATAAAAATCATAAATATCTAGTATTAACTTTTGGCAAAGCAAAAACTTTTATTTTACGTGTAGACAGTCTGGGTGCATAGTATGTAATTTTACTTGACAGGTATGGTGAATAAATTAAGCCGCTTACATTTTTATACAGAAATATTTGATCTTTTTGTTCCCTTCGGAGTTCCAGAGAAACTAATATACTGGCATAATATTAGAAATGTGAACGTAAGTTTGTTTCTTACGCTTTCACGCCTAAATCAGTGAACCAATTTTGAGGAAATTTAGTACAGAGATAGACTAGAGCCTGGAAAAGGACATACTTTTTATTGCGAAAAAATAAATGAAGCGGTTGAGATATTGGATGGAATTTTGTATGGAAATTCGTCATTCTCGAAGATATATAATATAAGAAGTAATTTATAACTATTTGATCGAATATTTTTGAAACTTTGACCTACATGGGGATGAAATAGGAGATTAAATTTCGCAGGGAAATACTATCAAAAGAGACTGCTCTTAAACTGCATCTTAGAAGAGCACCGCCAGCAGCGGGAAGAGCAGTTTATATGTCTATTATTTGCAAAGTATCCCAAAAAATTAAAAAATCTCATGAAAGTAACTATTCCACGTGGACAAAGTCGCGGGAAAATGCAAGTATTATATAATGTGTGTTAATAAAATAAATGCAACTGCCTATTTAAATATAAAGAAATACAAAAATCACAACGATCGACAGTTCACAATAAAATAAACACAGAATTATGTCGAATGAGACTAAGACTAGATTTCTAATTAAAGATTAAAGATATATTAAATTGCTGTAGTGATACTTATATGCAGTTTTAGTTTCAAAATCAAATTCAAATTCAAATATTTTTACTTAGAATTGAATGTGACATCAATGACTTATTGAAAGTCAAATACTACAATCCATTCCAAAAAGAATGCCTCAGACCTAAGAAGAATGGGTGCAACAAATTCAGCGGGCTTTTTTTTAACAAAAAAATGTTTACAAAGTAATATTGTACCTACAGTTAAACTTAAAAAGCCTGAGGGCGGTCGCTCCATTCCAAATCTGTGGCATCATTATCAATATTAGTGAACACAATATAAATATTTAATAGCTGATCTTTGGAACTGATTATAATGGAAGGTATAAGTATGCAGCGTACAGTATAATTATTTTCTCTGGACAGACTACAAAATAGGATATTATCCCCACCATCTGGATGTATGGCGGTCCTCCACAGTGCGGTTTTCAAGGAGCTTTCTTCCACATACTACAAAGCTGTGGAATGAACTTCATTGTGCGGTGTTTCCGGGACGATACGACATGGGTACCTTCAAAAAAAGCGCGTACACCTTCCTTGCCGGCAACGCTCCTGTGATTCCTCTGGTGTTGCAAGAGATTGTGGGCGGCGGTGATCACTAAACAACAGGTGACCCGTACGCTCGTTTGTCCTCCTATTCCATAAAAAAAAAGTAGTTTTATTTATAATACACAAAATAACGAGTTGTGTCTATTAACAGCCTTGCCTCCAATATCTTACAACAGAACGTTAACTGTCGCCTATGCTTAATGAAATTGCTAAATTTACATACAAACCCACTGAAATCTTTATTGCGTCGAACAATAGATTCGAACTGAATAATTTTACGAATCCTTGTACCGCTTCTACTTACGTCAGTATTGAATAATATTTTATGCATTGCGTCTTTTATTAGCTTATACTTTTATCTATTGTAGTAAAAATAAAAGAAAATTACTCAAATTACATTTGAAAACAAAATTTATGAACGTTGGACTCGAAACCGCCACCTCTTGCGCTCTTCCACTGAGCCAACCGTTCGATTGATATATCGTTGATAAATGTTGTATGTCCTGTTCAACTCTCAGGTTGTTTATTTTGTTTTCAAACTTAATGTGTGTAATTAATCGCAGAAGTGAGGGTTATTAGTTATTACTTTAAAATAAAAAAATGTTTAAAAACAAAATTATCCATCTAAAGGTGAGTACGACAATATTCTGGAATACTTCTGGACCAATGTTTTCCTACTTTCTGTATGCGATTTTATCCTCGTCAAATTCGTATCAAGCTATCTCCGGAACTCTTAACAATTTCAGGACAAAAAGCGCTTTACTCGCGACAATGTGTGATAAAAATTTGGTTGCCGATTATTGATTGAGTAGTAAAGCCTTTAAAGCACTACAAACAAAGCCTTATAAACAATTAGGTTTAAAATACACAAATTAATTTTATAAACAAGATTTATCACCGATTCGTCACTTGAACGCGAGATGTCGCAGGCTCGAGTCCCTTAAGGGGAATAAATTATGTTTATAAATTTAATTTGTGTAAAGGCTTATAACATTTGGAAAGAGGATATTGTGCTCTCACAAAAAATCAGAAAGTCATAAGTACAAATATGCTTTTGTTAGTTTACGATCGAGTAACAAATATATCACACGTTGCTCTTACGATTAAACCGAATTTACGAAACTTTTCAGCAAACTTCGTCGTATACAAGCCATGTAGTGGCTGGAAATATTTCATTTTAGTTTCCTTGATTCCCTCTATCTTTGTTTATTGTTAAAGTTTAATGTTATCAATAAAAGTGTAACTATATATATTATGGATATTTCTGAATGTTTGTGAATTAATTCATATGAATTTAATGTTCTTATTGTATTTTTTGATTTGAAAAAGAGCCCCCATATTGTGAGAGTCGTCCTCTTGCCCTAATCCAAACCTTCGGGCAATTGAAAATGATAATTATTAGTTTTAAAATATGACAATAGCGTGAGGACGTCAAAATTAGGAATGAAAATTAATGATTGATAAGATCAGTAAAAGTTAAATACACATAAATATGTTTGTATTACATACATAAAATTAAATTCTAGAGTGCGGCGCTATAGATAATAAATATATGTTATACACTGATAAAAAATATTTTGTAGTCTAAAACATTCTAGTGTAGTATTTTTTAACTATTCAAAAATATTATTAACAAGTTTGTGGAGCTAAGAAATAATAGTCAGTACTTTAATTAAGAATTGGTCTCCACTGCGCTCCAGCTAGATACGGCACTACCTAGGAACAATAGCTTTTTTGTTACGGCAGCAATTAGATGCTTATGTGCGTGGTATCTTCACACTCAATGGCATGTGTAATTTTACATTGAAATTAATAAAATACAAAATACTTACTGATGATATGTGATTGCAGTGTCTTTCTTATTTCTTGTAGTATTATTTTTTTAAAGTTTTACTACGCAGCCCGGCATTTAAGTTTGTATTATTAGCAAAATTTAACAGAACATGTGGCACGTCAACGACACACATTGTTCGAGACAAGCTCGAGTACGCCAACTTGGGCGTAATATTAGTTGCCGCACTTTGAGACTACACCTGCGGTATCGAGTTGGAGCAAAGCGGAGACCAATCCTTAATCTAAGATGCAGTATCATTTCATATTTGACGTGCAGCACTCGATCGACTGTTTTTCTGTGTTTGTTAGCTTACGTTATCTCCACCTTTTATTCACCGATTTATAAAAAAAAATTAGTTTGAAAGGAATCTATGAGTAATTAATAAAACTTCCACAACAATTTTTAACAAATAAACATATCCTGTTTTTGATGTTTTCAAAAAATATAAGTATTTGTATTGAGAAGACCCAAAATAAATCCCAGAACTCTTCAAATATATTTAACTTGATGCCTAGAATGCTGGGCTTCACCTGAAAAACTCCATATGAGATGGTGTTCCAATGGTATCCCATGTTCAAAGTTTCATATCAATTCGACCTATGGTTCAATAGATAAAAATCACTGCCACAAACGCCACAAATCCGACTATATATTTCATCGGTCTGCACTTGTCGGAGTGTTCATGTCTTTTATATTATGTGTGCAAAGTTTCATTTCAATCGAGCTAACGTTTCTCTAGTTTTAGGTGAATACATTCTCTGTTATATATATTTAATTATTATATAGTAACGTTTCGCGGATGTCAACTAAACAGTTAAGTTACTATAAGCAACGTCGTTTTAAAGCCTATACAAATTACTTTGATATATATCGTATTTATATAATCTTGATATTATCTAATATATAAAATTCACTGTCATGGTGTTAAACTTTGAACTCCTCCGAAACGGCTTGACCGCTTCTCATGAAATTTTGAGTGCATATTGGGTAGGTCTGAGAATCGGACAACATCTATTTTTCATCCTGGTCATCTTCATCATGGTCCACACGAAATTAAAATAAATTAATAATTAATAAATTAAATAATTTTTTTGACATTTTTTTTTTAATTTATTTGAATATGAGTCAGCATTAAAAAATACATACTACTTCAAATTTTCACCCATCTACGATCATCAGTTACTTTTGTATCGTGATTTTAATATCGGCAATACAACGTTTGCTGGGCCAGCTAGTGTTTATGTATAAATTATATTTCTTTGGGTTGTAATAGTAACCTCGTGCTATTCAATTTACCACACGTTTGCGAATCTTATAAATTATATACATGCAAATCTTTATTTTATATAAGTGGGAGAGTCATGCTGCCATCTGCTGCATCCAATAAAGACAGCACGAACGGGACAGACTCGTCCCAATTAATGTACCAAACTCGCACAGAAGACTGGCGTTAAGTAACTGCCTAGTGCCGTTATGTTTAGCATAGCTCCTCGAGTACCGGAGGCCATGAACCGTAAACAAACGTTGATATTCATCAGGTAAAATGTAACTGCTCTGAATCACTAACCGCCAGGCTATAGGATTTCAAAAAACATACTGAGCGATTAACCCCTTAAGATAATAATAATAAAAAAGAATACTGGGAGAGTTTTTTGCGCTGCTCCTTCTCTCTCAGAGCGCCATTTGTTTCCTAAGCTGTAGTGGTATCTAGTATATTAGAAATGACATCAAAAAAAAATTCTAAAGGAATCAATTTTGAGAAAATAAATGCCTTTTATGCCTTTTAAATTAGCTGTTGTAAAATTTAAAGCTTAGTCAAAGTATCAAAATATTATTTCCTAAATTATTATAAAGTTACAAATACTATTTTCTAAATACGAGTAGCGCAATAGTATAATACAAGAGGTTAAATCTATTGAATGCTTATATACCGTCACTTTCTCTATAAAATTTATAATATGCCATTAAAATATGAATTCATTAAAGTATGTCTGGAGTGAGGCTTTATGATCGTGTAAAATGCTGCGTCATCTCACGCGTTGACGCGTCGGTCACCCACTGTACACTCGCATACAGATGTGAATAAGTCATTTTAATTAATCTAAGGTTTAGAATAGAAAAAAATTAAGTTGTACTCTTAATATTTTTTCTTTTCTTATGAAAAAGGAGGACAAACGAGCGCACGGATCACCTGGTGTTAAGTGATCACCACCGCCCACATTCTCTTGCAAGACCAGAGGAATCACAGGAGCATTGAGGGCATGTGTACACGCATTTTTTTAAGGCATCCATGTCATATCGTTCTGGAAACATCGCACAAGTAATTCTATTATACTTATACATAATAATTCTACAGCTGTGACGATGGCAGGAAATAGGTGAAATAACTCATCAGAACACTTCCCGTGAAACATGCGGTGATAGCTTGATATACGTCAGGGAATTGCTATTTAAATTACTAGAAAAGCTCTTTTTTCTTTGTGGGTCTTAATAATTATACTGAAAAAAATTCCTATATCTTATTTATTCAATAAACAACAAACTTTATGGCATCGGCATGGAATATGCAAGGCTAAGTTATAAAATAGTAGATTTTACAACGAGTGCACAAAAAGAACCATTTTTTATCCGAGACTGGCGAGGGCTGAAAGTAATGTCGAGGATGTTGTGGTTTTGTGGACGAGTTATAAACTCTGCTTTTCATTACGATTGCGAGGAAATAAAACAGTAGTATAACATGGACATTTTTAACATTTTTAACAAAATTGAAGAAATTAATAAACACACGAAAAATCAAGACCTGTTTCTCGCCGCTATTTTTTTAATCTTACGACATTGATGATCAGCTTGGGCTCCAGACTTATACAGCCTACTATGAAATTAATTTTGTAATATATATATATATATATATATATATTTAATTAATTACATAACCTACCGTATTTTAATTTAAGTTTTACTATCTTTTATGTCTTAAAAACACATGAGGCAAATAAATTAAAGTAAATATTATAAAATAACAACTTCTATCTCTGAACTTTTTATTGTGTTTGGCTGCATGGCTCATTTTCTCTGCCTTAATATAGAGGGTTGAATTGTGTTCATCTAGCTTAAGTTAATGTTTTTAGTTTTATATAAAATCTAGAACACATTTAAAAGTATGCTGTGTTCACTTCCAGAAGGAGGCACTCGCCCCAACATGTTAACATATTTTTCTGTTTTATACAACATTAAGTGTGTATCCCGTTTAGTGAACCTAATAAAAAACAAAAAAAAAAAGATACATTTATGAGTAGATGACGTTTATTATGCACTTGTGCACGAAAATCGATTTTGTGGAGCCTATATCGTGCACAAATAAGCAATTTCAGAGCATGAGAAGTGAAAAAATATTTATGGCGATTTTTAATATTAACTTTGTAAAATATTTTTTACCATCCCTACATATTATAAGTCGAAATTGTTGTTTTTGTATATATTAACAAATTTTGATTGAGATGTCAGAAAAATATGCCGTCTGGAAACTTCGAACAAAATTGCTGCTGTAAGCCCTTTGAGATATAACAATATAATGTATGGTGGATTTGTGTATCTTAAATAGGTCTACAGAAAAGTCCGCGATAATCTTAAAGGAAACATACTACATATATCCATTTTAATAATTCCAAAATCAGCAATTTTAAATCGGTTATGTCAAAGCCGTTTGCATAAATACGATATTATTCCTTATCATTTTCTATTGTCAGAACAGCGTCTGTTGTCTAGTAATATAATAAAATAAAAACAAGCCATTATGTTTAATAATGTTCCTAACTGTACCACTGCGTACACCAGAATGACGGATGTCTAACGAGATTAAGGCTTTAAAAGGATAATGACGAGAGACAAATCTGCGAGCTAAAGTACCGCTCTAACGTTATTTACCGCTTGTTAATCAGCTTTGGGGAACCTGCGTTATCATTCGACAGTACAATTTTGCAATTTGGTTTTAGTTTTCTGAATCTTGTTTCCATTATTTCATGTGGGAGATTTCTCCAGTTGAAGGCTTCTTTGCACAGGAAGCCGGCTAGATAATGGATACGACAACGGCGCCTATTTCTGCCGTGAAGCCGTAGCTAGTGAAATAACTGGGCATGAGACTTAACATCTTATATCTCAAGCTGACGAGCGCAATTGTAGTGCCGCTCAGAATTTTTGGGTTTTTCAATAATCCTGAGAGGCAATGCATTGTAATGAGTAGGACGTATCAATTACCATCAGCTGAACGTGCTGCTCGTCTCATCCCTTATTTTCATAAAAAAAATGTAAAAGTTTTATTTGTCTTATAGAATTTGGATAAATCTAAAGATAAATAATTATATTATATTATAATTTAACTAAGTATGATGCCCAAAAAAACAATTATTAATAGAACAGCTGCCAGTTATAATATTCTGATCAATCATGCTTCGTAACGAGGATCTCAACTTCCTGTTATGAGAGACATATATTATATTTTAGAGATATTATATTTTAAAAGACAGCGCAGTGGGTCAAATAAAGAAAAATTTTGCAGATATCCATACCTTCTCGCCACCAATCACTCGCCTCGTCGAAGTCTAAAAAAGAGATATAGACAAGTGTATATAAGTGACACTCATTTAATACTGGTGGAAAGATAAGAGAGTTGAAGAAAATAATTCTTATTTAAATTCTTTCTGTGCACTTACATCTCTAAAACCCGAATAGTTATTCCATCTATGCTGTAATATTCTGCATTGGTAAATCGAAAACACAATAAACTTTTATAAAAATTACCATTATTTGAAACTTGCAACATGAATTCAGTCAAATATGGTATTCATACTAATTCATTTATTTTAATGAGCATACAAAAATCTAATTAAATAAAATCAGGCCTCAGCTTACATAATCTATATACAGAGTGCCAATATAACCTTGGCAATGAGTATAAACAATATGATCTATTTACTCCAAAAACATATGAAATCGTAGAGAATAGAAGATATTTTCGGAACTAAATACGCAGGTAGATTTGAGGTCAAATGAAAATAAAATTGTTTCAAATGAACAAAAAGCATAAAGAGTAGGCCATAATATAACAAAATCCAACACTATACTTAGTTTTCCAAATAGATCTGTAACGATGGATCACGAAGCTGCAACAAGGTTGACACAATATCGACCGCAACTTTAATATTTGTCACACGAAATGTTACCAATAATAGATCTGCATCGAAATAAAATAAGCGGTCTTTGTCGATAGTAAAACATGTACATTAGTAAAGGAACATTATATCAAAGTACTTAAAAGTGTAATGGAGCAACACTCCGGGTTTAACCCATTCAAAAACCCTAATCCAAGCCTTCAATGAGTAGGCTGCGCATGAGACACTAAGGCTAAGTAGAGAAAACATACGCATTCTAACCAGGACACGGACGGGACACTGCATATTAAACAAACACCTCCCAATCTTAGGTCTCAGAGATTGCAGAGCGTGTAGATTCTGTGATAGTGCATATGTAACCCCGTCGTTACGCATTCTCTCTGAATGTGGTCCTTTATTGCGTAAACGTAGCATCTCTTTGGGAAGTCCAATTCTTCAACCACTTGAGATTCTCACTGCAAAAGATATAATATGATTCATAAAAATCTTAGCAGTGAGCTATAGTTAACAGTGGCTATCACAATAGATCACATTGGTCTTAGTGAAACAGGCCTGCATTGAACTGTACCAAAGCCACTTTTCAAACCATAACCAAGAGCTTCTTGAATTAGCAATCATTAATGTTGCTGAGAAGTTATTGTAAACGAGCTGTAAATTAATCTATTGCCAATTCAGCTGATGGAATGATAAGAGTTACGGAACATTGGACAGTGTTCTATTATTGGAAGTACAAAAAGCTATCACCTAGAAATTGCTCCAAAATTCAATTACCCAGACGTGGAAAAAGCCTAGTGATTCCAGCGAAGTTCAAATCTTTAGAAGTTGTTTCATAAAAGATCGTTAAAGCACACCAAAACTGCAATTGCACAATACAATGATGATGGTTTTTAAGGTGTCAAATAGAGAGAAAGTGAATGAATGAACTGTAGTGAACTATAGTGGTCACGATCTGTCAGTTGTACTCCGTGTTAGTTTTAACTATTATCTAATTCTAGTAGACACTTTAGCTTATGAAGCCTTAGTATATAATAGCTTTAAGATACTTCCATGATAAAGTAAAAGAAGCTAATCAGGCGTAATTTTTTTTTATATTTTAAGATTAATTCATAAAAAGCTCTGCTATAATAGAGCTATTTTTTTATTGTTTTTGGGGGCATCATACTTAGTTTGAATTATAATATAATATGCATATTTGTGCCTTACCTACTGCCACTTCAGTTTCGCAATCATTTGGGCTATGTCGGTCACTTTGGTTCTTCTACGTTAGATGAGGGCAGCGTAGGACAGATCGTCGTGAAGATCTTTGGGGGAGGCCTTTGTCCAGCAGTGGACGTCTGATGATTATGATGCTTATTTATTTTTAGATTTATCTAAGTTCTATAAGACAAGAGGTTTTACTTGTACATTAAAAATATATAATATGAAACGATCAGATCATAGGATTATGACTTTTTTATAGCAATAAATAACATTTATATTGTATACTAGCTGACCCAGCAAACGTCGTATTGCCATATAACGTATTAAGACATATCAACTATTAAAATTTTGATGCAACCGATTCTCAGATCTACCAAATATATATTACTACAATTATTGTATTCGATTGCCATCTTGCAACCCTATATCGGTTTGGTGGATGGAACAGAATAATATTATAAAAATCGTGATACAAAATAGTTGTAGATCGTAGAAGGGTGAAAATTTAAATTTGTATGTATTTTTCAATGCTGAATCATAATAAAATAAAAAATAAAAAAAATTGTCAAAAAATTCAAAAAAAAAAATTTGGGGTGGACTGACTACCCTTAACATTTAGGGGGATTAAAAATAGATAGTAGCCGATTCTCAGACTTACTTAATATGCATCTAAAATTTGGTAACATTGTGACACGAGAATTTTATATATAAGATTATCTTTTTTAGCCGACTTCACAAAGGAGGAGGATAACCTCCTATTCCTCATATTAAATTAAATTTTTAGTTATTTGATACTATTCAGTTTTTGAAGTCGGTTTTTTTAAACATAGTTTGCTTGGTTTTTATCTTTTTTTGAATTTAGGTTAAAGAAAAGAAAATTATTACTCATTTGAATACCTAATTTAAGTTTAATTTAAGCAGTTAAATAATTAAGTCCCCCATTAAAATAAAAAAAAATAACAATTATAGTATGTTATTAGGCAGTAATCATCCTTTGAAAACACCCTTCGCCGAATTTAACTTCTTTTACATTGAATCTATTAGGAAACGATGTCATCAAAAAGAAATATTAAATCACCTACTTTGTAAAATGTATTTCTTTTGAGTACATTACGTCTGATAAAGACAGCTACAGAAGTAAAAAAATAATGAAAATTAACTATAAAAATATATCTTCACAGCCTTACATCAAATCCGAATGTAATTTTCATCGATATATTAAATATTACCCGAAGCGTTATGTCTAATATACATCACCTATAGTATAATGCAAAGGAAGGAATAAATTCAAGGAGTGTTATTTTATATTTTAGCAAACGATATAACCCTACGCTTTACTATTACACGTTAACTATCAGCAAACCGTCAGCATAGCGTAGTCTTCTTAAATTTAACCAAAATGGTTTTCTGAATGAAATGAAATGAAATGATTTATTTGTATGAATCTTGGTAATATAGTTATTAACAATTAATTGGTGTACAGCACAATTCGCCAATATATTGGCATACAAATATTTGATTGTCAATATTGGAATTTTTATATTTATACGTCATTATATAATTACATAGCATTAACATTACATAGCTTTAATTCAATAATATAATATAAAATAAACATAAGTTCGTAGCTACCTCTCAAAAAATTACATTTAAATACTATTATTTTTGGCTTAAGAATTATCTTAAACTATAAAAGCATTTATCTATTAAATAAATTAATGTTTTAGGCATCTCTCTAATATTCTTTGGAAGGTGGTTAAAGACCCTAATACACATAATATTTGCGTTATTTTGATGAAGCGCTGTTCTACAGTATGGCATCAGCAGGCGAGATGGATCTCTTAATCCTAATATGAATTAAGACCCTTAAATATATGATATGCAACCGTTTACCATTGTTCATCTCACTTTAATCAAGTTATTTTACTACGACATACGTCACCAATTAGAAGGGGATTATTATTCCAATAATTTATACAAGTTTGTTAGTGTTAACTAATTGGCAATTAGGCGAAAAAGACCTAAATCCAGCTGCAAAATCGTATTGTACTCAAGTTATGTAAAGCTGATTAATGAGAAATTGCTTTAGCTCGTAGAAATGTCTCTCTTCATTATCCTTTAAAATCACTCAACTTGATTTCTGAATCAGTATTTTTGTAAAATCCTCTTGAGGATACATAATTGCAGACCGATCAAATATGCATTTGTATCTAATTTATATAATATTATAAATATTTTTCTTAGCTAAATGCTTTTAAAATCTTTGAAACTGTGTATGGCTTCAGTCATAACATCACAATGTTAATTAAAAATAATTTGACGGAATTAAAAGAAAAAATATAAGCTAAACGTGCTTTACGATAATGAAAGCAAGATTTGTGCGACGTTGCAACCTTAAAGTCAACAAGTGGAAGCTCAAAATTGTGTTCATCTGCTTTTCAGGAAAAGTCCTACAGAAATGGAGACTATAGCTTCTTATCTTCCACTCAATCCAAGTATGCAGCTTAAGAACTTGATTGTTTAGGAATTTTTATAGCAGAAACATTTCCACTGATTGCCACTGAAGCCATTGGCATATGCTTCTGACAAGCATCGTCACTGGACGAGACTTCGATTAGAATAAATATCGACAGTAGTACACTGTCGATATTTATTCTAATCGAACACCAGCGTTTTATCTCACTTCATTAAAACTGTTATATTACACAATTTCATAGATTTTACTGAATCTGAGAAAAGTTATGAGTATGTTAGGTGTTAAGAGTTCACAGAACTGTAACAGCTTTCACAAAATAAATTATTACATAAATATGACGAGTATCCGAGTACCTTATACAAAAATCAAGATATAATATGACATTTATACCTGTTGGAGGTTCCTTTGCACCCGATTTCGGCTAGATTATGAGTACAACAACGGCACCTTTTTCTACTGTGAAGCTGTATGTGTAAACATTATTGTGTTTCAGTCTGAAGGGCTTCATAGCTAGTGACTGGGCAAATGAGACTTGACATTTTATGTCTCAAGGTGACGAGCGCAGTTGTAGTGCTACTCAGAATTTTTGGGTTTTACAATAATCTTGGGAGGCCCTGCTATGTAATGGGTAGGGCGTATCAATTACCATCAGCTGAACGCTCTGATCGTCTCGTCACTTGTTTTTGAACTGTAACTGAATTAAATATCCTGCACAGGTTGTGCTTAACGATATTGCTGAATTTATTGACAAACGTCCTAAAGTTTTTGGCACAGAATAATACAATGAAATTTCAAATTTTACGTATATTTGTACAGCTCATACTTACAATAGTGAATTGCAAATTTAGCGAAGTGATTCATTTATTTAAGTTACAGAGCAAATTAGGTAAGGAAGGTTAGGAAGAGAAGCTATAATTCGATATATTCCCATATATTTTTAAGGTAATATAATACAAAACAATGTGACGTATTGTTTGTAACTTGTGACTTCTGTCAAAGAACAAGAGAAAATCTCACAAGTCTCTGTGTCAAAATGCCAAAATCTGTAATTGTATATTCTATTCTATTCTATTCTTGTAATTGTTTAGTCTCGTGCCAGATTTTGGCGAGACTACACGTCCTGAGGATGCCTCGTGTAGAGGCGAAACACGTGTCGAATTGTTTTAAAAACAAATATTGGCGGAATTAACACTAAAGAAAACTTAAATCATTTGTGTGGTTATGGATTTCCGCAAAGTAACGCCTAATGCAATATATTTTTTTTTTAATAAAAAAGAGAAAATCTATTAATAAATGCAGAAGAATTGAAGCAGTAGAAGAAGTAGTAGAGTAGTTACCAGTGGGAGGCTCCTTTGCACAGGAAGCTGGCTATATTATGAGTACCACAACGGCGCTTATTTCTCCCGTGAAGCAGTAATGTGTAAACATTACTGTGTTTCGGTCTGAAGGGCGCCGTAGCTAGTGAAATTACTGGGCACTTGAGATTTAACATCTTATGTCTCAAGGTCAGGAGCGCAATTGAAGTACCGCTCAGAATTTTTGGATTTTTCAAGAATCCTGAGCGGCACTGCATTGTAATGGGTAGGGCGTATCAATTACCATCAATTGAACGTCCTGTTCGTCTCGTCCCTTATTTTTATTTAAAAAAAAAGTTATGTGCAAGAATATTTCGGTTTGAAGGACGCCAAAGCTAGTAGACACTACTGGGCTAATGAGACTCAATATCTTATTGGGTTGGGCTAAAGCCAAAACCAAAAATATTTTGGATGAATGGAAACGTAGGTTCCACAAAGTTGATTAACAAGCGTTAAATAACATTAGAGCGGTGATTTATCTCGCAGATTTATTTCTCGTCATTATCCTTTTAAAAAGCTAATCTCATTGGACAGACGTTCCACTGAAAAACGAATTCGCGCTGTTACGAATATAATTTGATTAATTTATTGTTTCTTTCGGATTTTGTAATACTGTTTTTCAGAGTGTTAATTGTCATAGTATCTTTATTATAGTAAGCTGATATTAACTGGCAGTGTTGAAGAGTTTTTGTGTAAGTACTGTTATAAAATATTTTATAAAACAATGTCTTTGTCATAAGTCATACTACTCCACAGCTGAATATCTAAGTGATCGGACAGTCTGAGACTAGATTATGATTATTTTATACCAATAGCAATGACAGTACAATATTGTATATTTTATTAAAAAGCGCGCAAAAAAGAATGCTGGGAGAGTTTCTTTCACCACTTCTTCTCTCTCAGAGCGCCATTTGTTTCCGTTGCTGTATTAGTATCTAGTATATTAGAAATGACATCAAAAAGAATTCTAAAGGAATCAATTTAGAGAAAAGAAATGCCTTTTAATCTATAATCCTCATAAGCGAATCATTGAGGTAGTGTTCTACTCTCGTCATATCAAAAAAGCAATTTTCTCGAAATTGAAGTTGATTTTTATATATATAATCGATTTATATGACTACATTTATATCAAGTCAAATAAACTGTGAGGTAAATAACATATATTTCAATAACAATTATTCTGTTTAACATAATGAATAATCTTTTCTGGATGTCCGATAGGTGAGTGTGGTAGGGAAATTGGTAGAAAGTATGATTGTACCGGAATATTTTTTTTAATATCTAAAATAGCACACTGTGGACTGATGATATCGTATGTCTTAAAGTGAGGAGTGCAATTGTGATACAGCTAAGAACTTAGGGTTGAATTAAGAATTCTGAGCACAAATGCATTGTAACTTTCTGAAATGGGCAGTGCCCCAGGGTTCTAGATTATTCAGATACACCAAAACCGAAAGTGCTGTACGGCATACTATTCCCTCACGAAGTTCTAACCCTTATTTTATAAGATGGTTTATTTTCCATTGTCTTATAGCTTGTTTCAATAGCTGTCAGATACATTCACTCAAATCATGCTAATTATTATAAACAATCTATTAATACACATAATATAATACGCAGTGACGGAATGCTGCGCGAGCGCCAAAATTACGCCGATCTGAGGCATACCACGATCAGAGTTTCCCGGAACTGAAGTCTTGGTTGGTTTCGTCAGGTTTTCTCATAAGAAAAAACATTTTGAATAACTTTTCGGCTTGTGAATAAAGAATATAGTAATGTTTCTATACGTTCCAAAATAATATATCTACTAAAACTGTAAAAAATATTTAATAAATAATTTAGCAATCAATTGTGTAAAGTTCAAACAAAACCAGTTCAGGTTAAACAAAACCAACAAAGCTTCTCTATCAAATGTAAATTCACCTGTGAATATTGTCTAGCTAAGCCTGGATCGGCCTCATAGCGAATATTCTAGAATTCGGAAATTCCGTTGATTTACGATCAAAGCTCTGGTCAACACAAAATTTGTCTATGTTTCATGTTCTCTAGAGCAAGCATTGCTATGCTTGATAATTTGCTTAATGAAAGAGAAGGACACATGAACGTGCGGTTGGGTCACCTGAGGGTAAAGGATCACTGCAAACCGTACTGTACTGCAACACCAAGGTATCACAGGAGCGTATCTGGTCTTTTCAGAGGATATGTGCACTGTTTTGGTACCTTTGTCGTTTTGTCCTAGAGACATCACGCATGGAAGCTTTTCCCATAGTTTGGATATACGTGGGCCTAAATTATTCAACCGTACAGTGGAGGACGTCGAGGATGATATATAATTTTGTGGCATGTGGAACCAAGGTGAAACTGGGCGGTAAGGATTAAGTATAGATTTAGGTATTTTAGAAGCATTCAAATGCATAAAAGGCATTTACTTTCCCAAAACAGATTCTATTGGAGTACATTTTGTTGTCAATTAACTAGTATCACCACCACTTTGGAAACGAATGGCGCACTGAGTGAGAAGAAACGGCGTAATAAACTCTATAATTAGAACATTGTTTATATGAAGCCCGTATTGCAATATACCAGCTATGTGGTTCTACCAGAAAATAGAAGTGCACATGTATTGTTGTGAACTGGTTGGAAAAATGTGGCCGTAGGTGTTATTACAAGCACAATATGATCAATACTATATTTTGTTAAGTTAAGTTAATATAAGGTATTAGAATGAGCCAATTGGAAAAGATTTTGCAAGTTCATCTACAGGTATGAAATATTTGCATTCAATGGATACATCATTATTTAACGGGTGATCAGAAATGTTTGCGTATAGAGCGATGCCATAATATACAAAAACAGCGAACATTCATTGGCTGTATAAAATATTATCACTGGTGACAAAACCTGGGTGTGTTCCGGGAAACTGATAACGCGGTATGCCCTCACAACGACGTGATTCAACGGCCCTCGCGCAGCGTTCTGTCAATGCGTGCTATTTTACGTGTATAAATATATTGTTTATAATTAATTAATTGCTTTAAAATTAAATATAAATTAGGATGATTTGAGTGAATGTATCTAAAAGCTATTGAAACAAGCTATAAGAGCATGCAAAATAAACCAACTTATAAACTAAATAAGTGTCAGAACTTGCTAGGGAAAAATGTGCCGTACGACACTTTCAGTTTTGGTGCGTCTGAAAAATCTAGTGCCTTGGGGCACTGTTGATTTCGGAAGGTTAAGCCTGAAAATAAGAATTTTGAAATTTTGCCTACGGAAGTTAAGAAAGTCGAAGCCAATGCTAATCAATGCTATGTTTTCCAATGAAAGAAAACCTTCTTTTTTGGAACCATTTTTCGGCAAATCGCGATTATAAAATACAGTAACATGCCCAGAGTTAGCATTGTATTCATACTACAGTCTAGAACTATTATTTTTTTGGTTCCGAAAATTGAGGATATAGGTTATCTTGAGGATACAATTTGGAAGGATTGGGCTTACTGGCCATAAGGAGGAGGAGTATGCATTCCATGAGGCTGTACAAGATGAAGATCTTAAGAAGAGTGGAACAATCGATTTATACAACAGTTCTAAAGATTGTGAAAGTGTGTAAATAGTAAAGGAATATTCTTTGTTAAGCAATTAATGTAATATTGTCATAAATATAATATGTGGTATCATTAGTACTATAATACAAAAACTTTCAGTATTATCTAATTATACATCCTATTAATATTATAAATGTGAAAATTTGTATGTCTGGATGTATGTTTGAACTTCTTTAACGCAAACACTACAGAATGGATTTTGATGAAACTTTGCAATAATATAGCTTACACACCAGAATAACATATAGGCTATAACTTATAAAAATATTGTGTGAATTATCTATACATTTAAATAAAATTGGAGTGTCTGTTTGTAATATTGAAATAACCGTTTTTTACTAAATGTATATTATGAATATATATACATACA
This sequence comes from Leptidea juvernica, assembly GCA_949711755.1. Classification (NCBI taxonomy): domain Eukaryota; kingdom Metazoa; phylum Arthropoda; class Insecta; order Lepidoptera; family Pieridae; genus Leptidea; species Leptidea juvernica. The sequence continues at coordinate 7,665,291 of CATIXQ010000002.1, read as the reverse complement.
CCAAAATAACATTTTTTACAATTTTTTTTTGTCTGTCTGTTTGTTCCGGCTAATCCGGCGACTTTTACTGGCAGGTAGCTGATGTAGTGTAAGGAGTAACTTAGGCTACGTTTATTTTAGAAAAATAAAGCAATGTCCAAGAAACGGTCTAACTCTAAAAATAATTTATATGGCAAAACAACGTTTGCCGTGTCAGCTAGTACTTCATAATATACTCTACGTATATAGACTGGTGCAGCAATGGTGTGCAAAATGACTATAATATAAATAAATAAAAAATCTCATAGTGAAAAATGATCGCCATATATTTTATTTAACAGCTCTTCAGGTAAAAAGTTGTACTGATGAAATGTGTTGGTCCTGTGTCTCGTCCGCCGTTCTGAATAATACTAAATTACTTCTTATTCACAAGTGGTCTATAAGTGACATATCAGGCACACAAGTGACATAACCATGTAAGATCTAACATGACTATGTCATTTCCAGTACCTTCTACACTTATTTAGAATCATTTGGTTGTGAAACACTACGCCATAGCGACTACGTCGTAGCTACGCCGTAATTACTACGCCGTCTTATGATGCATTACGACGTAGATCATTTCTTTGTTTTAGCTCCTGCACGTTAAAAAGAGGACGTCGTTTTCTTATTGTAGTTATAATGACGTCCAGGCTGACATTTTAATAATCTCCAATTACGCGTATCGCTTGCAATTCACGACTGCCTGTAATGTCATGTAGACTTTAATTTAACAAGTTATATTTTAACGTGCGGGTATTATATGTGCAGAAAATGTCCCGCAAATTAAGTAGAATATCTGCATGTTCCTTTACTGAGCTTTTATAAAAGAGTAGGTATGAATCCAATTACCAGTGGGTCAGGCAAAGGTTAGGTTAGTGAGGAATTCAAAACTAAATTCTAATAGAAGTTCAATATTAAGTTATATGTAGTTATTAGGTATATACAATATATTGTGACGAGAAAAGTGAAGTGAGCAGTGCCTGTAGAGAAGTGTATAGAGTCATTAGTGCCATAAACTCAACATTAACATCATTTTAGGATGGATACCAGGTCATTCGGTATCCTTGGTAATGAAAGTGCACTACTAAATTGTCTCTCATGGCTTAAGCACTAATTTGAAATCCATGATGTATGATAGTTGGTCCAATATTTGGAAAATATTCAAAACTTTGAAAGGAACATTCTATGGAGATCTTCAACCTGATATCCCGCCAAAACCATAGTTCTCGAAATTCAAGAGTTCTCATAAACCTGTTATTTGCCGCTTACGTCTAAACCATGCCTGCACTTCAGTATTTCGGGCAAAACTTAGGATTAGGGATCACTCTCCGTTTTTTAAAAATGTAAACCATAATATATTCTTTAGTTGTCCTATAATGTATTCTTCCCTATATAATTTTATACCTCCTGAAATTCCCCGTCCTACATCCTTTAGAAACTTAAAGGATGGTGCTAACCTTTGGTGGTGGTGATAACCTTTCCCTGGTGTTAACTATATTTCTAAATATATAAGGAAAAATAAGATTATTTTTTAAGTAACATTCCTATTACTAACATAAGTATTTATATATTATAATATAACTCTATGTATTTTTTTAAGTCATATTCTAATTTTGCTAACATCCTGTGAATTTGCTTCAGATTGAAAATAAAATAATAAAACTGTTGTATATAAAAACTGATCGTTAAAACTGGAATGGTCTTCAACACCGTACCATTATTTGGTAGCCTACCTCAACGTTACGACTACCAAGTAATGAGTTGGCTCAGTAGTGACCTTTCCTCAAAAGCCACAATATAAAGAATAGAATAGTATAGAAGTCAGTTAAAATATTAGAAGATGAAAATATTAACACATGGCAGGTTTTTTATTTGTCTAACTAAAACTTATTTTTGTTAAATTGCGGACGCTTCAACAGAGAGCTTGGCTCGGATGAGCAGTTTCTTTTAAAACTTCTTCAATGCATGTTGTTGAAGATTTTATAAAGTTCAATTAATTTTTTGAATAATAAAATGTTTTTAGCTATATTAAAAGTAATCTAAGCACTTTGTAAAACGAAGAAAATATATATTATGTTCTAATTTTATATTGTAAGAATCAAACAACTTTTAAAACATTAAATATAAACTGATTATAGAAGTGTGCTCAACCGAATAATAATTAAACTTTTCGAATGAAATTTTGGGGTTAAAATTGGTGTGAAATTTTCCATTTTGGAAAACAAAGGAGACAAAATATATAATTATGTAAGTATTCACTGTGTAAGACATTCCATCTCTGTCTCATAGCTAAAGCTGTAAGGACATCGAATCATTAAATCCTGTGAAGGCATGTTATTTTGCTTTTGTGTAGATTTTTTTAACATTGTAGAAGAAGTGGGCTGTAACAAAAGTGCCGGTGGGCAGGGTACATAGTTCGACGGAGAGAAGGCCGGTGGGGCAAAATAGTCCTCGAATGGCGACCACGTACCGTAAGACGCATTGTTGGTAGCCACAAGATAAACAGACGATATTGTCAAGATCGCCGGAATACGTTGGATGAGGGCAGCGCAGGAACAATCGTCGTTCAAATCTTTTTCTAGCAGTGGACGTCTTCCAGCTCATTATGATGAAAATAGTGTAGAAGAATTTTCAAATCGCAAGGAAAAATTGCAAAAAAATTATCGATTGGGGCGAGAGGGTGTCTAAATTTGACTTGCGTTATCATAGAGCACTAATGATAAAGATCGGTTGACGAGTCAGGGCTGTCCAAATTAAATATAGAATGTTTTGTCTTATGAAAAAAAAATTCTGCGAAATCTCACACCAATGATTTTTATTTTAATCCAAAGTAATAAACTTTATTAGTAACAAAAAACATACAAAGCCTTAAATATTCAAATTTAATAGACAATTCTAAGAACTTAAAAATATTACAGAATAACAAACATGTCATGTTTGTTATAATTGTGTTAGTGCAGAAGACACCAACACAACACTGGCTTTCAGCAGCCCCTCGTGACATTTGGAGTTGTCAGTTCCTGTAGTATTAATCCCATTTTATTAATTTTATAGAGAATGATGAATGTAATTATATTATACTTTTTTTATTTGTTGTATTTTCTAAATATATAGTAATATAATTGATAATCATATTAATTCATATAATAATTTAAACGTTTTGGTATATCAGAATCGAATAACTGATAAAACATACAAATTTTTCTTTGAAATAATATTTTGTGTTTATTCCATCAAAATCGATGTATAGAATGTAAATATATTAATTTTTTAATATTTGTTTATAAGCCAATAATGCACAGCTTTCGAAGGCTGTGTCATGGCGCTTAGTTTATTGCTTATACAAACAGAAATTAAATATTAATGAATAATTTTTATGTGAAGTTTACCATAATGATAATTTTAAAATAAAATATTATTTTTTTAAAATATAATACTGAACTCATTTCAGCCCTACTACACAGAAAATAATTTCTTTCAATTTGCTCACACTTTCATCATCATAATACTTTTTGTGATATCCTGATTGCCTCTGTTTAGCCCGGCTTGTTTTTCAATTAAGATTGATGGTGTTGTCAACCTTTTTTAATCTAAAAACTAGGAGCAAGTTGACTTAAGCCTATCTTGGACGTTGAGGGATCGCTTTCGTAAGAGAAACTTTTTATACCCATAATATAATTCTCCTGTTGGCTAGAAAGTGACTTTAAGATTGGATTGAAGTGTATTATAATATATAATGTGTTATAATTTTAAAATGAAGATAAGCCACAAGAAGTTGATATAATGCTAGCTGCAGTTGACATGCGCTGAAATGCGACGAACAAAAAAAGTAATTTATTTAAAGATTTTTTTGAAAGTAACCGTCGCGGGCATTTCCAGAACATTCTATGAAAGTTTCATTACAATCTCATCAGTGGATTCTCAACGCATAGGGAATAAACATTAATTTAATTTATATGTTATATAGACAATTTATATTGGATCATCAGCGATTCATCATCTCACTTGGTCCTAAGTGATGACAACTATTTATTTATTGTATCATTAATGAATGCCCTTATAATTAAATAAATACTAAAATTTCATAAGATATGATGATCAATGTTGAACAAAAAAGAGGGGAGTATCAGTTACTGATAAGAAGATGTTATTGAGGTTTGGTCATGTTGAGAGCATGAAACAAAGGTTTGATGCTAATAGACGAAGCCAGCCTAGTATGCCAGGACTTTACAGATACTGTTAATAATAGGGTTGTTACACTGAAATAATAATAAAAATTCATTATTAATCCTACATAACTGTAACAATGCAAATATGTGTGTAATTGTATATGACCGAGATAGGTCTTAGCAATCTTCATGCCTAGGACATACTTACATACATACATTATTTTGAATTTGCGGCATATATTTTCAAAGAGGTAGTTTAGTTAGATTTTAGCAGTCAATAAGATATTATTTAAAATCCTATTTTAAATACAATTGAATATGAATATATTATTAACTTATGAGTGAGCGAGTGTGACTTGTTCGCGGATGTGTTGGAATTGTCTATAATTAATGTAATTGCTGTTATCCAATTTAATTAAAGTAAGTAAATAAATAAGTAACAGTTGGGCAGGTATTTTTTTAGTTATGTTATGGAATAGGAGGACAAACTGGAGGGTCACCTGTTGTTAAGTGATCACCGCCGCCCACAATCTCTTGCAACACCAGAGGAATCACAGAAGCGTTGCCGGCATTAGTTTTTCTAACATAAACTTATTATTGTTAAGTTGTGGTCGCTTCTACAGAGAGTTTGACTCAATAGATCAATTTCCATTAAAACTTTTTGAATGTATGTTTTTGAAAGTTCAATTGATTTTACAATAAATATGTAATTAACTGTGTAAAAGGCAAGCTTAATGAAGAAATCTTAACTGAAGTTCCTTAAAAAGTGTATGTTCTTATTTATTTATTTATTAGAAAAATATACAATTTGTATAAGCGCGTGCGTTAAAAAACATGAGACGGTATTAAAAATGATATCAGTTATGGCGAAACAATAGACGGTATGTCTATACCTGAGGTTCGAGGAAGAGATGGTCTGCAGCTGGGAGAATCCGGTAATCCTGGTGCTAAAGTGTGTTACTGTTAAGCTTTAATGTTAAAAGTTAATCTTTAATGAAAGGGAGGAAGGATTTTTCATTCATAAGTGTCATTTCCTTGACCTTTTTTTAAGGAATAGGAGGACAAACGAGCGTACGGGTCACCTGGTGTTAAGTGATCACCGCCGCCCACATTCTCTTGCAACACCAGAGGAATCACAAGAGCGTTGCCGGCCTTTAAGGAAGGTGTACGCGCTTTTTTTGAAGGTACCCATGTCGTATCGTCCCGGAAACACCGCACAAGGAAGCTCATTCCACAGCTTTGTAGTACGTGGAAGAAAGCTCCTTGAAAACCGCACTGTGGAGGACCGCCACACATCCAGATGGTGGGGATGAACAATTTGTGGCGTTTCGTGCGAATGTGGTATTCGGCGGCAGGAATCAGGTTAAACAGCTCTTCGGAACACTCCCCGTGATAAATGCGGTAGAAGACACACAATGAAGCGACGTCTCTACGCAACCTACATGAATAAAGTGATTTTGATTTGATTTAAAGTGGCAAAAAACTCATTGCCTTTCACTTAAGTCAACTATAGTTTTATACAATTGTATCCAGCGATGTAGCAACATTACCCAAACGTTTTGACACTTATGTCAGTCAAAAAAAAGAAGTTATTAATGACAAAATAAAAATAAGATAGAAAATAATTCGCATAGATTTTAAATAGGTTTATTGTAAATGATTAATTAGTGTGTATTTTTGAAAAACCCAAAAATCTGAGCGGCACTACAAATGCGCTCGTCACCTCGAGACATAAGATGTTAAGTCTCATTTGCCCAGCTACAATTTCACTAGCTACGGTGCCCTTCAGACCGAAACACAGTAATGCATATACATTACTGATTCACGGCATATATAGGCATCGTCGTGGTACTCATAATCTACATTACTGATTCACTGCAAATCTACCGAAATCCTCTGCCAAGGAGCCTTCCACTGGTGATACGGTATTAATCTTAAAAGGTAATGCATTTAGTAATAATACTTTTGTAACGCATGTTTGTAGTTAAACTCCTTCGAAACGGCTTGACCGATTCTCATGAAATTTTGAGTGCATATTGGGTAGGTCTGAGAATCGGACAACATCTATTATTCATCCCCCTAAATGTTAGGGGTGGTCCACGCCATTTTTTTTTTATTTCTTTGATTTTTTTTTAAATTTCTTAGATTATGAGTCAGCATTAAAAAATACATACAACTTCAAATTTGCACCCATCTACGATCAACAGTTACTTTTGTATCGCGATTTAAATATCGGCAATACGACGTTTGCTGGGTCAGCTAGTTATAAATATAATATTGTTTTACCACTGGTGAATAATTTCCTACCTTGACTCTTAAGACGGTTAAAGACTGACTTATAAGGAGATTATCATATTTTATGATCATGCTTATAATAAAAATGCAATATCAAGAGTTAACTGAGTCAGCAAGCAAAATTTTAGTTCAATGGCCGGAGGATAATTACTTTGAAATTCCTTTGCAATGTTTTACCTCGACAAAGATACCGAGTGAGACAAACATTCTCGTTAGAATATTGGAAAGCAAGAGTATGTATTGCTGCTATGAGGTCCTCGTATGCGATAAGCATAAATCATATAATAATATCTCTTCAGTCAAAACAAATCTTATAACAATATTTACAATACTACGACTACATAAAATTAAAACTATCATTACGTGGAAGCGTACCAAGAATACTGGCAGCATTACCGCGTTGCATAGCAAGGCTGATCCGTTGACCGAAATAGCTGTCAGCGCTTGGGTTTCCAGTAGCCTTATTGAGGCGCGAAGATAGTTTTTTGAACATTCTCCGCGCCTCGGGGCCCCACGGGCCAAGTGTTTCGACACCAAACGGCACAAAGACGTATGACTCACTGAGGCCAACATATTTGCGACGCTTGCTGTCTTCGGCAGTCGAAGCAGCAGCCCCAGCACCAATCTCTTCAGTAAATATACAAGTTAACAGACTTCATTTTATGTTATGTTTTATATATACTTACTCTAGGACAGAAAATAGTTGGAGGTCCACACTATAGGTGATTTTTTGAAAAGGGCGATGATGGCCAAGTCGGAAACTACGAGACTTAGAGAACAGTCGTGAAAGGGGTCTAGCCTTTGATTTATAAGAAACCTTAACCGCATATTTATTTATTTTTTAATTTCTTGAAATTTCGACGGAAATCGACCTGAATAAATTTTCAAAAAATAAATATATCCTTTATTATTGAACTAATGGACTCAGTTGCTGATAAGGATCAATTATTGCAAGATATGTATTACTAAATTGAAAGCAAATAGAAAAAAATTACAAATTGCTTTTCATATCTCATTTTTATCTAACTAATAAGTTGCTTAAAATAGTTTCCATCCAAAAGATCAAGAAATTTTGAATAAATATGCAGTTGTTTTCTTATAAATCGAGGGCATGACTCCTTTCTCGACTTTTCTCTAAGTATCGTAGTTTCCGACTTGGCTATCAACGCCCTTCTCAAAAAACCATCCTGTGTATTGAAATTGTTTATTATTTAGTCAAAAATTATATTTTTTTTTTGTTTTAATTCGCAACAGTTATTAACTAATATTTATATTTAATATTAGAGCAGCGCGAATTAATAATAATAAAAATAAATAATAACACGTTTATTTTCAAATAACTATCCATTGTTAGTAAACTTATAATCTAATTGTGTTAGTAATTATAACTATGAAGGGACATATTTATTTTTATTAAATGGCCAACATACGGACAGCCCCGCTATCGATTAATACAACTATAACAATCAAAGTATTACATTTAATGGGGAAGTATTTTCTAAACTGCGGTTATTTTATACAAATGATTTAAGTTTTCTTTAGTGTTAATTCCGTCAATATTTGTATTTAAACAATTCGACACGTGTTTGCAGAGAGGACAGACAACAGACAACAGAGAGGCGGATGCCTCTACACGAGGCATCCGCCTCTCTGTTGTCTCGCCAAAATCTGGCACGAGACTGTGCCATATTTTGGATTTCCGCAAAGTAACGCCTACATCAATAAATTATTGCAGATATCAAACAGTTTAAACTGATATCGGAAGTACAGTACCTAATCAGTGAAATGACATCAATATATATTTTTTTAAATCAAACGAGAAGTATATTAAAATTTGATATTAAACACTCCCATACTTTTTTAACCGACTTCAAAAAGGAGGAGATTCTCAATTCGATCAGTATTTTTTTACTTACTTAAATCATTTGTATAATAATGGATTTCCACAAAGTAACGCCTACTTCAGTAAATTGTGCGGTTATTTTACAACAAAACAAATAGCGACCGTTTTGTAGTATGACATTCTTATTTGATACGTACTGCTGTCATTTTGCACACCATTACTACACAAGTACCTCATTATTCAGAGCGTTGCAGGCGTACGAAGCAATGTACTGTGTACATAGAGGCGACAGTCGTCCCGCAAGGAATTAACAATTGTAACATTCCTATTACCTTGTTATTTTAATTTGTATGACTTTGTGATAGTGTGTGGCGTAGTAACTTGATTTTAACCAATTAAGACGAGGGAAGGGACCCTCCCTTAATTGTAACGGTTCAACTGTAATGTTTTCTCTTTGGTCTCGGTTTGTAAATCCGCTAACATTGTAAGCTTGACACAATATAATTAATGTTGATGACTCATTAAAAAAAGTTTGAGATGATTGAAGTCCCTAACACCTTTTCTTTAAGTCTGCTCATTATTTTATATGGATATTATGATTGTTTTTATTTATAAATTTTCTTAACCTAAGGAAAAGTTTATAATATTCACCTTCTCTCGATTCCTTTCATTACATAAATATTTCAGAAAAAATAATGAATTGAAAAAAAGGTAAAGATACGAAATAAAATTGTGTGTGCCTAAGACCACGTCACTGAAGTGAAAATTTCATTAAGATGAGATTAATAATACGAAATACGAAATACAAATATTTTCACAAAGCGGACTTACCCGAAGGAGCGCTTTTTTTCACTTCCGCTTCCATATAATTTACTATAATATATATATTTCAAAAAAAAATTCTCTTTCTCCTTCACATATTTCGAGTACATTCAAAATGTAGTATACTGTGGTATGCAGAGTTTGTATACGTCTGTGGAGTACTCAAAGTCAAATAAATACTTTATTCAATTAGGCATCAATTAGGCGCTTTCGAACCGTCAATATAAATATTCCGTTTAAATTAATGAATTTACGTTAAGTTTGGAAAAAATTGAGCTCGTGATAACAACATACTAATACACAAGAAACTCAACAGCCACTCATTTCAATCAAATAGTGTAATTTACAATGGCTGTAATATATAACACAAATAAGTTTGTAAGGTGCACCATCCAATATATGAGTTGTGTCTAAATAATAAAAATTAATTCATAAAAAAAAGAAGTAACTGTATAAATATAAATTATCATATATAGGCTGCATCAATCTTTAGAGCTTGACTTCATTGTTTGTGTAAGGAAACGTCGTTAACATGATGATCGTTATGACTATCATAATTAGTAATTGCATCCAACAAATACAGTGATTTATTAACTATAACATGTCGACCTGGCACCACAAGCAACACCCGTTGAAGATTTGACACATGGACCAGCTATCGTTCCCTTCGCATATATTTGAGGGAAGGAGACGGGAGGGAAGGAAGTAGAAGAGAAGGTACGAACCATAACACGAAGAGGAGACGAAGGATAATACAAGTTTATAGAAGAGCATTTTATAAATCTCTAACAGCTAAAGCCCTATGAGTCTTTTAATAGTTGTCTGTTTTTCATTACAAAACATCATGTTCATAGAATCCAATTCACATCATCCTAAAAGAAGCTTACCACATTTTTTATCGCTCTCCATTCAGCATAATATTTTTCTCTTACGTGATGACGTTTATAGGTTAACTGTTACAACAAGCCACGGTATAATATTACGAAACGAACAATCTTTATAACAATGTGACAAATTTGTGATTCAATAGAATCGACTGGAGTCAATCTGAAATTCAAATAATCTTTACTCGAGACGGCTTTCACGAGATCTTCGAATCGTCATTTTTTAATCCAGCTTCGAGTTTGTAATGTAGTTCTTATTCAGAAGAACTGGGAGATTCAGCGGTTACTTTTTTCAGTTTATTTATAATGCGCTCCTTTTTCGAGCGATAACAATATTTGATTATGAAGAAACAGATCGGAAGTTCAGTTCTGCTAAAGTCTCCAACAAAATGCATTTTCTTTGCGTTAAGTATTTGCAAGTAAATTATTTTAACTTTCCAGACAAATTATTTACTATTTTATATTATATTTTTAATACAAACATATATTATATTATTATATTATCTATTTATTGAAACAACTTGACTCAGTTAGATGTAGGTCCTTCAGCAGTGTGAGGGGGATGAGATGGGAGTAACATCGCTTTATTTCCGCTACTACACCCCAGCATTTTGTACGAGTGTGGTATGATCTGGTCGATTATGGGCCATTCGTGATGTCGTCATAGGATGAAAGCGTGACTCTACCAGAACGAAAAGCTCTTATTTAGATATATCTGGTGTAGATGATCCAAGAGTTCATTTCAAACTCCTTTTGCCGAACCAGACATACAAGATTTATCAGCGATACGTCACTCAAATGGTTAGCTCAGTGGAAGAGCGCTCACACGGAACGAGAGGGCTTGAGTACCGCATCGTTCGTTATTTTTCAAATTAAATGTGTGTAATTAATCCCATAAGTGAGGGTTATCACAGTAATAAATTGGAATAATGTAAAACGTATAAAACAATTTACAGAAATTATTTATTCTTTCACATGCACAGAATATATCATCGACTTTCAAATAAAGTATTCAAAAAGCACTTTTACCAGGTCCAGTTAAAAAAGCTTGCCTTTGACATCGCAAAAGTTATCAAACGAATGGGATAAAATTTGGAAGGTAAAAGCGACGCGCTACCGACCGATAGCTTACAATAAAATAAAACCTATTCGGCCAATAATTCTTTTAGCTTAAATAGAACCGATGGATGTTGGAAACTGTCACACGAGATGTCTTCTGCGCATGCGTGCTTCATAGCGGGGGATAGATGGGTACTTGATTCGTATAAGGCCGGTCGCGTTTGCCCTTTCAAAGATCGCGAAGTGATTTGTGAAGTATGTGCAACTTTAATTAGTGCAGTGCTTGTGACTTTTGGTGTAGTGATGTGTCATTTTGGAAAGTGAAATTTTGGTAAGTTTAGTTTTTAAAATATTGTTCTGAAATAAAGTTTATGTAAGTTTAAATTATAAGTTATTATTTATGTAGACATACAAAGTTAATAAATTAAACATATATTAATTTCGTCATAAATTATAATCTTCACGTCTGCAAGAAATAGGTTATTTTAATTTTCATGGTATTATTAAAAGTTTTCACCAAACTCTCACTAATCCGTAAATAACTTAAACTAAAGCCTCCCCAATCAGGCTCATTAAACCAAAAATAGATCAAAAGCTAAGCGAGTATTACACAGGGCAGAGCTTGCATAGTGAGGTATTAGCCAATTAAGCTCCCGTAGCGCGGTTGTTAAGCTATTATTAAGCTACTTTAAACAGCTTTGAGAAGCTTTATAACTTTATTACGTTATAATTATTTTTATCTCAATCGGGTGGATTATTTGATGAATAAAGATTATTTATATCTTCTTCTTCTCTATACATTAAATTCTCGTGTAGCGGTGTTTGTTACTAAACTCCTCCGAAACGGCTAAACCGATTTTTATGAAATTTTGTGTGCATATCGCGTTGGTCTGAAAATCGGCGAACATCGATTTTCATACCTCAAAGAATTTATTTTTTATTTATTTGACACTTTTTTTTACTTATATTTTATTATGATTCACCAAAAAAAAAAATGTTACTTATATTTAAAATAAGAGATTTCAACGAATATAGTCGCTCATCACGATATCTCTGGAACCATTAGAGCTAAAGACTTGAAATTTGGTAGGAATATTCTTTTCACCGAGTAGAGGTCAGCTAAGAATTTTACGAAATTCCAACCGCACGATGTTTTTTTATAATGAACAGAACAACGGCTGTCGGGTCAGCTAGTTAATAATAATTGTAGTTAGTACCATAAATTTTATGTACGATATAATATTTGGTAGGTCTGTGAATCGGTTGTTATTTAATTTTTATACCTCTCATATTTAAATTGGTATTTTTTTTTACTTTCAGCTAATATATTATATTTTCGTATCCTATATCCTCTAATCATAGGATATTAATTTATTGACTTATTTATTTTGCGAAAGTAAAGTGGCTAAATTCTACTCCTTTACTTAATTAAAAGGCCACTCTTGTCTTCTACCTTCGCTGATTTCTCAACAATATGGTCTCCATTTCGTCCGAAGAGCTGTTCGGTGACATACCCCGTGATCTTCAGCCACGTTTCTGTCTCCGGACAGTGTGACACAAATTGTTCAGATTTTCAGTCACTATCAAACATAATTAACATGAAGTTGATGGATAGTTTACTTTGCATAAGTGTATTTATTGGCAGGTGTATGGCAATGTATGAAAGCGATGATATACATTATCCTTTAAACATAATACGTCCATTCATAATTATACTAAGGGACGAGTGGGAGGCTCCTTTGTACAGGAATCCGGCCTGATTATGGGTACCATAACGGCGCCTATTTCTGCCGTGAAGCAGTAATGTAAACATTAGTGTGTTTTGGTCTGAAGGGCACCGTAGCTCCTATGTCTCAAGGTAACGAGCGCAATTGTAGTGCTGCTCAGATTTTTTGGGTTTTTCAAGAATCCTGAGCGGCACTGCATTATAATGGGTAGGGCGTATCAATTTCCATCAGCTGAACGTCCTGCTCGTCTTGTCCCTTACTTTCTTAAAAAAAACCCAAGAGACATTGTCCTGTTACAAAAACACTCTTGCGGATGGAATTTCGTAAAATCCGTTTCTTATCTGACCACCACTTGGCGAAAGGAATATTCCTGCTAAATTTCAAGTCTCTATGCATAATGGTTCCAGAGATATCGTGATGAGTCAATATATAAGTGGAAATCTCTTAATTATATAGATGTAATAATTTAATGAAGTAATGTGAAGGATTATAATCCAAGTGAGGATGCCAGAGCCGGAATAAGGGTGAACAGAGCATGCTTTCCACAATCTCTATACTCTTAGCCTATCTACGGAAGATCGGATTGCTTTTTGTAACCAACAAAATTTTTTCCCACTTTTTAACTATTCGGGCGAAAATATAATTAGTGCTGCAAATTAATGTTTGTATTGTGTTCTATGTTAGGTAGGTCCTATGCCGGTCCACATAACATTTTGTGACCGGTTCCATTCCATTCATCCATTCCATGCTGAATCGAGTTGGAAACAAGGAAATACGTGTAGAAATAAAATTGGATCAGCGGACAAAAAGTTTCAAGATGTAGTTATTTTGTAAGAAATTATTATAGTTTGTAGTTAGGCTCAATGCAAAATTTTATCGCCCAAATTCATTTTACATAGCAAACTCCTTTGTGTCTTCTTATTAATTTATTCCATGCTAGATAAAGCCACACTTTTTGATTAAACGAAAAACAATGGTATATAGTCCCACCTGGATTTGTTAAGTAGTTTCTGTTTTATTGCGCCTCAAAAGAAATCGATTTTACTTATAGATTTATAAATATGATAGAAAGCAACTAATTTAATGAATAAAACACCGTCATTAAAACGTCAGCAACGAGAACTTAGAAACGCATTTTGAGTGAGTGGATTTACTTTCAATTTCAAACGTTTCTGTGGGATTGTCACTGTTACGCCTATAATATTAGTTTACACATTGGTGTTGTATTTAAAAATTGTTTAAGATTTTGAAAATATATCGTATTTCGTATTTGTCTGATATCGTAACTGAATTGTACGTGACTGTTGACTAAGCCATGTGACATCCCACTAAAAGAATATTCATTACAAATATGGGTATCTGGCCCACGAATGCCTTGAGATACCACATCAGGAAAATACGAATTATATTCTCTCTCTCTGGGGTCAGTCCCTCATGTTTGACGGTCATTATAGTTGCATCTGGACCAGATGATCTGCCTCCACCAAATTTTGACCAGCGCGTCTCTAACAACCTTGGAGAATTTAAATGACAAGTCTTTAGCCTGATCCTGACCAAATATTAACATAATTAAATTGATGGCATAGTGATGATAATGAAAGGCATAAAGGGCATTGATTTTCTCAAAATTGATTGCACAAGAATTTTTTGTGATGTCATTTCTAATATACTAGATACTACTACTGCTTCGGAAACAAGTGGCGCTCTGAGAGAGAGGAAGTGGCGCAAGAAACTCTTCCAGCATTCTTTTTTTGTGCTCTTTTAATAAAATGTGCAATATTATACTGTTATTGCAATTTCTATAAAATAATGATGATCTAGTCCAAGGCTGTCTTAGTACTTAGATATTCAGTTGTGGAGTAGTAGCAGAGCCATTTTTAATAAAATATTTAAATTTATTTATAGATAATGTCTGAACAGTGGCTGGAACTTTGTTATAAATGTATATATATTTACTCTTAAAGCTATTATGTATCTTATGAAGCGTACTAGAATAAGTTACAATCAATCCCTTATTTCTAGTGTTATAATAATGAAAATCACTATTAAAAATCAAATGTGACAAATTTTTGTGAACGTATATTAAATTTTCATAAATGTACTGACAATGAACAGTCATAATATTATTTCATTAAATTTTTCTTTGAGTGACTGTCTATAACCAAGCTAATATATATCACGAAGATCTCTCTTTTCAGAACAAACAAATATATTAATATCAATCAGCAGAATGATTGAAAAAATACAGAAAAGAGAAACTTTTATTACATAATGTCAATTTTCAAGAAAATTTTCTTTAATAATATTCAAAAGTATAATCACATTGATTTGTTCAACAAATACGAACAAAGGAGGTTATATGAAGGTCTGAGAAATATAAATTTAGGCAACGTTCAAATAGTATTTCGCACGACCCGAAGGGCACCGTCTGTAAGAGATTGCATTCAGCCTAATAGTTTGATTGTAAAGGTTTAAGTAATATCTTAGATAATTTATGCGTCTAGATTTTTTTTAAATGAAAATAAGGGACGAGATTATCAGAAAATTCAGCTGATGGTAATTGATATACCCTACCCATTAAAATGCAGTGCCGCTCAGGATTCTTGAAAAACCCAAAAATTCTGAGCGGCACAACAATTACGTTCGTCACCTTAAGATATAAGATGTAGAGTAGATGAAGTCTCATTTGGCCAGTAATTTCACTAGCTATGGCGCCCTTCAGACCGAAACACAGTATTGCATACACATTACTGCTTCACGGCAGAAATAGGCGCCGTTGTGATACCCATAATCTAGTAGGTTTCCTTGTAAAGGAGCCTTCCACTGGTGTACTACGTCTAGAAAGAGTCTCTTGCTGTTAGACAACCGATAAAAACAGGATAGGTTTTATAATTTAACTAGTGGACCCAACAGACGTTGTCCTGTCGGAAATTTCGGACACACGTCTTAAATATGAAAAATCGGTCCAGCCGTTAGGAGGAGTCCACTAAAATACACTATATGGACGGAATTGAGAATCTAAACCAATCTCAAATACACTGGAACACACAAAAATATCATCAAAATCAGTCTAGCCGTTTTGGAGGTAGTTCAATTGTGAATGTAAACCATTCTTGAATCCACCCGAAGACACACATCAATCTCAAATTCACTGGAACACACAAAAATCTCATCAAAATCGGTCC
Source organism: Leptidea juvernica (assembly GCA_949711755.1). Classification (NCBI taxonomy): domain Eukaryota; kingdom Metazoa; phylum Arthropoda; class Insecta; order Lepidoptera; family Pieridae; genus Leptidea; species Leptidea juvernica. Next base: position 7,649,286 of record CATIXQ010000002.1, on the reverse strand, counting down.
AGCCGTTCAGGAGGTAGTTCAATTGTGAATCTAAACCATTCTTGAATCCACCTGAAGACAAACAGAAAGTTTCAATAAAATCAGTCCAGCCGTCTAGGAGGAGTTCAGTGACATACACACGCACACAAGAATTATATATATAAAGATGTGCGTAACCAGCTACTTCTTACACTCGAGATTTGTATGACACTTTGTATTTATTAGTTAGGCGTGCATTGCTCAAAATAGAGGTTAACTCTAAACTCAATTTTTTCAAGGTTTTCACAGCTATCATAGTCTATCTAGACGTATACATGATCTAAGTGTAATTTAACTCTCACCAACGCAGTATGACGAGTTTTACATTTGATATAATGAACTTTCGGCGATTTCAATATTCTACCTGTTATATAGGTTAGAGTGGAAGGCTTACAAGGTTATTAGGATGCCTTCTAGATGAATAACATAGCGGTATCTTTTTGTGCCACCAAATTGTACCCTGCAAGCACTATTTCTGTTGAGGTTTTGAGATTGCGACCCGTCTAATTTTAAATTAAAATTCAAATATTTTTATTCAAAATAGGATTAAAAATCACTTATTAAACGTCAAAAACTACCACCCATTCAAAATAGACTGCCTCAGACCATGCTATGGATTACAATGCGATATCGTACAATAAACATTTATACTTAAAGAACCAAAAAAACACTCAATAAAAGACTTACTAACTCGACCTAACCGAGTAGTAGGCATAAAAAGTTTATGTTTGTTCCTCGTGTTAACATTATGGTTGTCACAGTTTCTAGCAAATTTCTCAATGTGCTTAAAAACATGTAGAACATTATCAAGAATATCTTGAGAAGCAACAGTCAAAATGTTTATTTCTTTAAATTTATCTCTTAATGATTCTTTAGGTTATAAATAGCGCGAATAGCCTTCTCCTGCAGCACAAAGATGGTATTCATATCGGCCGCACTGCCCCATAATGGTGAACGTAGTCCTTATGCTGCTCAGAATATAGGATCCGATCAAGAATCATGAGCAGATCTGCTTTGTAATGGGCAGGACGTGTCACTCAACAAACGGTAAACGTCTTGTTTATCTGGTAACATTTTATCATAATGAATTAGGTATGAAGGCAAAAATTCTTCATGTACCCGCAGTAGAATGAATGCCCTGAAACTCTCTCCATTACATATAATATACTCCGAGTACAATCGACTCTCTACGTCTGTTAAAGAAATGGATATCTTTTAAAAAACAGCTAACCGCATATCTCTATAATTATCGATTAGTTTATCTCAAGCAGCACTATGCTATATTAATTATACTTGTACTAGCCGTTTCCGCCCGCTTCGCTGGGTGAAATTTAAAAGGAAATAAATTAATTTTTATTCAAATTCATACTTCAAATACAATAAAAAAATATGTAGCCATAGACCGTCTAGGATAAATTTCGCATCGGAAGTTGGTAGTTTCATGTCAATACAATCAGCGGTTTAGGCATGAGTGACCCTCAAACAAATACCATTTTCATCATTATATTATCTACTTTTTTTGTACAAAAATATATATATTATTGTATTAGAATTGAAACAGTCTTACTTATGTATAGAGTCAGATGTACACACCTGTAAATGGCTAGCATGCCGGTATATATTTTTTTATTATTTAATTTATCTTATAGATTGTATTTTTGTATGTTAATTAAGGTGTTGGTGGGTCAATCAATAAATAAATAAAGACCTACAACTATGAGATTGATGAATTACTTAATATATGCGGTGATGTGTGTCAATAATTGTATATATATATATATATATATATAGTGTGTAATGGTTGATACGGCGTTTGTTACGGCTCACCATTTTATAGAAGAAAATTTTATCAAAATCGATTTCTAGTCTGTCCAAAACGTACACACACCTATCTTAGCATTTGGAATACGTTAGATTTATCAAATTCAGGCTTTAATAAGTTAATTCCTGCATAAACTATACCTATTACAATTTACTTAATCGATTTCCAAAGATTCTCTTTACCTTTTTACTCATAATTATTATTGTTATGTAATTTTTTATAGTGATAACGCTCACTTCCGGGATTAATTGCATAAATATATTTTGAAAAGAAAATTTAAAAAATAACAAATTGTTTAGATTTTAAAGAGAGACATCTCAAGCCAATTTCCTATTAATAATTATGCAAATATTGCGGTCGAGCAGGTTTAAAGTAGATCCTGTAGATGAAGCGACAAGCTGAGAGTTTAACAAGACAAATCACGATTTATGAACGTTACGCCACTCGAACAACTCGGTTGGTTGAGTGGAAGAGCGCTCGCACGGAACGCGAGAGGTCGCGGGTTCGAGTCCTGCATCGTTCATAAATTTGGTTTTCAAATTAATTTGTATTATAAATATGCAACATAATATTTATTGCAACATAACTTAGAATAAATTTTAATCTCTTTTGTGGTTTTCGGTATTAAAACTTATACAGATATAATTATAAACGAAATAATGGCAGTAAAGATACAATTGTATATTCTGTGGTAAAAATATTGGTGCAAAACATTTATCTGCTATCACTTTAAATAATATTATGAAATCTGCATATGGCAACACAAAGCATATATATTTTTTCGCTCTACTGAACGCTTAAATGTAAACTTTAATAGAGAATTATCCAACGTTCATAAAAATATTACGAGGTTAAAAATACTCATCTTTTGAATTTCTGTATGAAAACATTTCGCTCTGCATGACGACTCTGTAAAATATTTCATATTATCATTTGAATCTTTGAATCGGTGACATATTTAATCAGTTATTAAAACATACATTTTGTTAATGTTATTTAGCTTAATTATTTGAAAGTTTTTTTTTTATATGGATTAGGAGGAAAAACGAGCGTACGAGTCACCTATTGTTAAGTGATCACCGCCGCCCAGAATCTCTTGCAACACCAGAGGAATCACAGGAGCGTTGCCAGCCTTGAAGGGAGGTGTATGCGCTTTTTTGAAGGTACCCATGTCGTATCGTCCCGGAAACACCGCACAAGGAAGTTCATTCCACAGCTTTGTAGCACGTGGAAGAAAGCTCCTTGAAAACCGCACTGTGGAGGACCGCCACACATCCAGATGGTGGGGATGATATGCGAAGGTGGAATTCAGCGACAGGAATCAGGTTAAACAGCTGTTCGGAGCATTCCCCGTGATAAATGCGGTAGAAGACACACAATGAAGCGACATCTCTACGCAACGATAAGTGATCCAGCCGTTCATTTGTTCATTCCATCATTTTAGCCTTATATTTAAGTATGTTTACTATCTGCCTTATTTCGACTTACATCTTGACTTTTAGACACGGATTTTAACAAACTGTGTTCTTTTATGGTTACAGACAGCTATGACATAATATGTTTTTTACGAAGCATTTGAACATAAACATTAAATTCTGGCTAAAGTTTAAAGTTAAATGTAAAGGTACGAATCCTGGTACGCGCAAACTGCAAATATTAATATGATAAATGTGGATATTTTTTCAGTATAAAGTTACTTAATAAATTTAAAAAATATTTTTTGGCTTTTTCAAGATGCCTGAGTGGCACTGCATTGTAATGGGCAGGGGCTAAAAATTACCATCAGCTGATCATCCTGCTCGTCTCGACCCTAATTGTCCGTTAATAAATCCGTAAATTGAATTTGTAATGTTCCAAAAAAGTTGAGTTAAAGCGTATTTGAACAAAGTTTTTTTTTTGTGTTTGAGTTTGTACTTAGGTCCTAAGCGCTGTTGTTACAATCGTATACCGATTATTCTGTCGAGAACCAATTCCTATTTAATCTCAATCCTAAAATAGCTATATTTTAAGCCGACTTCAAAAAAGGTGGCAGTTCTCAATTCGTCGGTATTTTTTGATATGTTTGTTACCTCAAAACTTTCGACTGAGTGATACGATTTTTATAATTATTTTTTTATTTGAAAGCTGGTGCTTCCCGTGTGGTCCCATTGTAATTTGGTCCATATCTGACATTGACATCCATGACAAAAACCCTAAAAGTCATAAATTTGCTGTACATACGTATAGCAAAGTGGATGATAAATTTACGAATAACTCAATATCGCGTCAACTGATTTCGATGATTCTTTTTTTATTAGAAAGGATATACTTCAAAGATAGTATAGTGAGAGTTTGGTTAGGTTCTGATTACGGCATCCATGACAAAGTAATGGAACTCTTCAATTCTTAGGAGTAAATTAACGATACTCAGATGAATCTTTTTTATGCTATCCGGATATTTAAGTCATCTACCATTGTTATACTTTATGTATAATTTGTGTATTTTAGTGCATATTATATCCATTGTTTTGGAATAGTGTTTTTGAAGTCGGTTTTTTTTTGTTACATTTATTTTATATTAATTAATTTTCTACTTTTAATATCGCTATAACTGATATATAGAACTTACTGGGAAGACTTACTGGTATTAAGCCTTAAGCGATAAGCATCTCCTGAATAATATGATTAACTAAACACAGATTCAGGACAATATAAACCTATAAGAAATCTGATATAGGAAGCTGCCGTAATTTTCTTGCCTAGTTATGTCTTGCTTATTGGTTTAAGATTTCCTCTTCTTCATGAGCCGACTGCTCAGCGGAGGCTGGCGATGAACATGGATTGTTTCACCTTGTAAAATAATTTAAGAGATATCTAGAGGTAAAGCCAAACCATTCTAAATTATTTTGAGGTGAAAACTTATAAAAATCGATGAAACGAAAAATCGCGACAGTAAAAAGAGACAGACACATAAGTTCATAAGATTTAAAGTGGGAGAAAATGAGATAGGAAGCATTACACAATGTTTGGAACAGGCGATCATAGTTGGAGACTCTTATGTTTCATGTTCTTATATTTAACGCCAGTATACCTTAATATAATCTGGTGTCACGCGCATGAGAAGCAAGGAGAACATAAATATGGTAGCGGTGATAGTAATGTCCTTCATAGCGTCTTTCTGTCTTTCATAGTCATCCTGGCAACATGTACCACGACTTCATATTATGCAGTTTAGAGGTTCGTGCAAAATGCACGTTTCACTTCCGAAATGTGAACTTTGTATGCACGCAATATTCTTTTACTTTTCTTAGAAATTCAAATTTCTTCGTTATAATGTTCAGATTCACCTCGTTCTAGATTGCGAGGCCTCTAGGCATCCTTTCTCTTATCCCTTCTCTGCGGGCCCCTAGATCATACTTGGGGAAGAGATGTTCTTTTGTTTGACACACTTAAATATATTCTGATGACACGCGCGTGACGTATTACTAGGTAGACACCAGGAGAACATAAATATGGTAGCGGTGATATTAATGTCTTTCATAGCGGTTGAAATCATGTCTCATCCTAGCAACATGTACCAGGACTTCATATTATGCAGTTTAAAGATTCGTGTACAATGCAGGTTTCACTTCTGACATGTGAACTTTGTACGCACGCAATATTATTTACTTTTCTTAGAAATTCAAGTTTCTTCGTCATAATGTTTAGATTCATCTCATTCTATATTGCGAGGCCTCTAGGTGTCTTTTCCCTTATCCCTTTCGACCACGCCCCTATTCTTCATAATAAGACAAATAATACATGGCACTACACTTTGGTTATTATAATAGTGGTTGAATACAGTTCTGGCTAGCCCTGTTACACTGTTATTAATATGACGATAAATTCTGATAGCCACTATTAGCTTTACTTCACTAAAATTGATTCCCTTCATGCATCTTATATTAAATATCTTAATATATCTTTCATATTGAGCTAACATATCTCAAACGAAATGAGACGCTCCGTCAAAGCGTTCAATGACTATATTTGCATAAAATATGTAACGGGGTTTCATCAGTACTGTTACAGAATCTACACACTGTCGAATCCCTGAGGTCCAGAATTGGGATATGCTTATTTAGTCCGCAGTACCTCGTTATGATACGTCAGCTTTCTCTACTGAAACCAATTGCCTCATGAGTTAGCGTAGGTATTAATTCACTTTCTTTCACCGCAGTATTAACAGTTACTTGTTGATTTAAATACCACCAAACCAAATGTAAACAATAAATTTACAATTTAAGTAAATTAATATAAAGATTGATTTTAAACTAATATATTTTAAGGAAATAATAAAGAAATAACGATTAAAAAGCATTACTCTATATACCTGGGTTGAGATTTACTATCGTTTAAATATAAGGCTCAGATGTGTATGGCCACCCTAACAAACGTTAAACGGCCGTGGTAGTGTTAAGGGTGTGACTATACATGAAAATATATGATATATAACATATTATAAGGATCGTCTGAGACCTTCCAACCTAACAGTACCTACGACCCGAGCCCTACAGCCCTAACTATTTATATACCTAGTATATTATAATTAAATTTATAGATAAATTCAGGGCGTCTGTGCCATCTCACCTAAGATTACAGTATAGCGTCTATGGATATAGAAATGAAATGAAATTTTTTTTACAAGAAACATTGTACTTAAGATGTTAACGTAATATTATTTATAATCCAACTAGCTGACCCAGCAAACGTCGTATTGCCATATAAAGTAAAAAGAAAAATTCAAGAATTAAAAATTTTGGGGTATAAAAAATAGATGACGACCGATTCTCAGACCTAACAAATATTAAATCGTACATAAAATCTACCAACTATAGGTAGTTAAAATTATGTTTGTTATACCTCCTGAGAAAGACAGAAAGATATAAAGATTCTAATTAGTTATTCATTTTAAACTATTATTATTATATTCTTTCAAGTTGATTTCTGAACGACGCGGGACACATCAAAGGAAAAACAATATTGTTGTTTTTATGTAATTCCGAGCATTTTCATATTTATTCACCTTTTAAACCTTCTCTGGAGTTCCACGAATAATTCAAGACCAAAATTTGCCAAATCGATCCAGCCGTTCTCGAGTTTTAGCGAGACTAACGAACTGCAATTCATTTTTATATATATAGATATGTTTGAACATAATAATTTCAATTGCCTACATGCAAAATATTATGTTAAGGAGTTGTCTAAGTACCAACACACTACTGTTATACTGAAACATGTCGGATTTCACAATGCTATCATTAATATTAATAAAATTAAAAACTTAAAACTTAGACTTCACGTATACCAAATCTATAGTTTTCTTCTTTCTTCTTTTGCCGTTCTCAACCTCTAAGGCGTAGGCCTCCTTCAGTTTATGCAAACTTTTCTGGTCTTGAGCAGTTTCTAACCACTTTGTTCCCGCAAATCTTTTGATATCGTTGTACCAACGCATCTGCGTTCTTCCTCTCGGGCGTTTCTCAGTAAACCTATAGTTACTTAACCGATTTTGACTGACAAGTCGTAAACAGTCAGCCACGATTGGCATTAGCTTATCAGTATTTTCAATGTTAAACATCAGGTTAATACACAAATAAAATTTAAAAAACAAAATTTTATGAACGATGCGGGATTCGAACCCACTACCTCCGACGAAGTAGATCCTGTAGATGAAGCCACAACCTGAGAGTTGAACAAAGCAAACAGAATTTTATAGCGAGGCAGTACTCGAACGGTTAGCTCAGTTGGTTAGAGCACCGGCACGGAACGCTGGAGGTCGTTGGTTCGAATCCCGCATCGTTCATAAAATTTTGTTTTTCAAATTTTATTTGTGTATTAATCCTAGAAGTGAGGGTTATCACTTTAAAAACATAACATAATATCAGGTTATCTATACACTACTACATTCTAAGTCTGCGGTGTATTAAATTGCCGCCATTGCTGTCAAAATTTCAGCTGACCATCTATTGTATTTAATGAGATTCTTCCGGCAGACAGACAGTTGGAGCGACGGATGCACAGCGGAGACCTTGCTATAACAAGGTTTTTTTTTGTGTTTCAACATTTCATTGGTTATAACCGCTAACATATCTAGATTTTTTTTATGAAAATAAGGGATGAGACGAGCAGGACGTTCAGCTGGTGGTAATTGATATGCCCCGCCCATTACAATACAGTGCCGCTCAGGATTCTTGATAAACCGTCATTAATAGAGCACGGCAATACTTCAAGCCGGCCCACATTCTAGCACTCTACAAAGCGCAGGTCCGGCCACACATGGAGTATTGCTGTCATCTCTGCTCTGGCGCACCCCAGTATCAGCTCGATCCATTTCACCGCGTGCAACGTAGATCAGCTGGAATTGTGGGGGACCCAGTGCTCTGTGAACGGCTGGATCACTTGGCGTTGCGTAGAGAAGTTACTCCATTGTGTGTCTTCTACCGCATTTATCACGGGGAGTGTTCCGAAGAGCTATTTAACCTGAGTTCTGCCGCCGAATTCCACCTTCGTACGACACGCCACAAGTTAGGATATCATCCCCACCATCTGGATGTGTGGCGGTCCTCCACATTGCGGTTTTCAAGGAGCTTTTTTCCACGTACTACACGTACAAAGCTGTGGAATGAGCTTCCTTGTGCGATGTTTCCGGGACGATACGACATGGGTACCTTCAAAAAAAGCGCGTACACCTTCCTTACATGCCAGCAACGCTCCTGTGATTCCTCTGGTGTTGCAAGAGATTGTGGGTGGCGGTGATCACTTAACAACAGGTGACACGTACGCTCGTTTGTTCACCTATTCCATAAAAAAAAAAACAAATAATTCTGAGCGGCACTACAATTGCGCTCGTCACCTTGTAATTGACGTAAACTGTTAAGTCTCATTTTGCCAGTAATTTTAGTAGCTACACCACCCTTCAGACCGAAACACAATAATGTTTATACATTACTGCTTCGCGGCAGAAATATTTGCCGTTATGGTATCCATAATTTAGCTGACATACTGTGTAAAGGAGCCTCCAACTGGATAATAATCTGGTCTTAAGTTACATCAGAATAAGTTCAATTAGGTAGAAAATTATGAAATTTATTGCGGTCATCGCCGAAAATAGCACCAGAAAAACAACACCTCAAACAGAGATAATTTGAGGAGCTTACGAACAAAACACTGTCTCATTAAATCTGTTTTCAGGAGAGACAAAAACTAAATGAAATGAATGTTGACTAAGACTTCTAATTAATTCCCTGAATGTTAAATGTTTATCATGCTTAAATACATAGCCATCTGTGTGTCTTTGGTTTATTAAAATTCTATTATAAATATATGCAACGGCAGTAAGAGTTTTGTTTTTCTAAAATAAAAATAAAAATAATTCGTTGATGCATCCTTTAACTTACGACTAATTAACATACATTTATTTAATTTTAGTTTATTTGGGACATTAAACAATTACACACTAGGTAAAATATTACATTAGAGAAAGATTGCTGATTTAAATTGTGGTTCAGATATACCTAATGTTAATATCGGAAAAGATTTCATTGTACATGTATGTGCTAACGAGACGCTTCAAATGCGCGCGTTTGCCGGAGTTGGTCCGAATTGAGCTCTATAATATAAATAACATTAAAAAAAGATGGACATAATTCGTATATTGAATCCAGCACCTTACAAACTAATTAGTTATCTTTACTTTTTATAAAAAAATTGTTCAACGAGCTCTGTTTTTCTTGGACGTTACAAGTTGGTCGGCCATTATCGCATAACACTTTTATTCCTCAGCTCGTACTGTAAAGGAGTGCTCTCCTATCATGGAAGTCAACACTTTTGTTTCCGAACTAACTGCTCCCGAAAGTCATGTAACATAAGCTGCCTGCTTAGTTAGTTAGTTAGTTTTGCTGGGCTGATTACACACTTAGCCTCTTGATTGGGCTATTGTGCGTTTTTTAAAAGAAAATGTCTTCTTACTCCAACCAGCCCACGTCATTCCAGAAGTCTAGCAGTCTTTTTAAGTTTCTGCAGGCATCTGGAAGCGATGCTGGTGATTGGAGTATTTGTGCCCGTTGTTCGGCCACACTGCTGCACTCCATAAGCACGTGTTCTGGTGTTTCCTCCACCTCAATGCATTCTCTGCACAAGGGGCTGTCTGTTACACCTATGATAGACAGATGCTTGTGCAAGGGACAATGATCGGTGACTACACCTACAATTGTGCATACATGTCCCTGTGTAGTCTCATCAGGTTGCGGATGAACCTCTTTGGGGGCACCGGAACCGCATTCTTTGTTTGCCTGCAACCTTTGCTGTTTCTCCATTCTGTTAGGTGGGATTGTTGTGGGCAGTAGTGGCTCAGGTCCATATGCTACGGCTTCGGATCCCCTTTTGGCCAGTTCATCTGCGGCATCATTGCCCATTGAGTAACTGTGTCCTTTAATCCATTGCAGAGTGACTCTGTTCTGGTTTGCGGTTTATTGGAGTGCGTTATAGCATTTCAGTATAAAGACAGATGTTATGGTGTTGTTTTGCAGTGCCTGAAGTACGGATAAACTGTCTGAGATTATCTTTAGAAGCTGCCAGCTATTGGCATATATAGAGAGAACAGTCCCGAATGTCCCGATCGCTTTGCGTTACGTAGGTATCTCACTTCATTTCATTTTCGAATGGAGGAAAATACATTTATGTATTGAGACTCTGAAATGGGGTCCATTATGAAAATTTGTGGGCCCGTGCCGTACACTCTGTACTGTATAAAAACGTCCTCTATGTAACCCCAAAAACTTTTCTAGTGAAACCGGGACCTTGGAGGCCAAAAGACCATTGACCTCAGACCGACAGCTCGAAAGTCTGAATATAGAGAAGACCACTAAAGATCTAATATATCTGTTAATCCAATGGACTCTAGGTTTGAAAAGACTTCGCACTCGTCGGAGAGTGCGGTGATGTATGTATGTGAGTTTGTGTGTTTATGATTATATGTGAAGGTATATATATATTACATAGGTGTGTGACTACTCGATAGTGGCAGTTTCAGTCAGTAAGGTAGGCCCGTATGATGCAAACGAGCCTGTTTATCATACCCATAACTTGTCGAAAACTTTCCTCCATTGATCTATTATCTATCAAAAAAACGTAACTACTATCCTAGAAGTAATAGTTATCACTTTTAAAATAAAACAAATTGTTTAGATTTACAAAAGCGACATCTCAAGTCAATTTCCTAATATGCAAATATTGGGGTTGAGCAGGTTATCAACTGTAAAGTAGATCCTGTAAATGAAGCCACAACCTGAGAGTTGAACAAAACATACAAGATTTTTTGACGATACGTCACTCAAACGGTTAGCTCAGTGGGCAGAGCACTAGCACGGAACGCCCGAGTCCCGCATCGTTTATAAAATTTGTTTTCAAATTTTATTGGTGTATTACTCCTAGAAGTATGGGTTATCACTTAAAAAAAAAAAAAACAAATTGTTAACGGAATTAAGGTCTAACAATAGTTATTATATTTTCTGCATAGGTGTATGATTCCCTTGTGAAACATCGCTTGTTACCCGTCAAAACCGAAAATAACGTAAACCTTGTTACATTGATGTGAAAGTCTAATATGTTACCAGAACGCCCTTGTGAATTGGAAAATTCAATAACATTTCCATTACGATATAAAAACACGTTTGATAAATTGGTTACTTATTTTTACTCTCCGAATTTCAAATTACACTTCTCTTTTAAATTTATATACTACACATGACTATGACTCCAACTTTATCCAATTCCCTTAATCTGTATCTTAAAGGTAGAGCCTAACATTTGCGCGCAATCACATTTTTTTTAAAACTATTTAGTCAAATTTACTTATCATTTTTCAACTTATTTTTACAAATAACCTGAATGGTTTTCTCTGGTAGTAAGTTTACTTGTAAAAATATTATCTGTACGTGGTTTTTTCTGCCACATATTCACAAAGGCTATACAGATTTTAATAGGATTTTCAATGCAACCCATATGAAATTGGAAAATAAAATGGGCGGAAAGCTTATAATTTTTTTCGTGTGTGTTTTTGTTTAAAAGATATGTCGAATTAATAAATACAAATCACGACTGAAATAAGATTTAGTTAGCATGTGATTGAAGTCGTGCATATACTCGAATTTCATGCAAACGTTTAGGTGCTTGAAATGATAGCGTTACGAATTCGTTACGTCACCTCCCAAACCCTCTAAACCTAGTTAGGTTCATTAACCAAACCACAGTTCAAAACCACTCCAACGAATCGTATTACAGTTGTATTACAATTCATTGGAGTGGTTTTCCTAAGTCCAATTACATACATAAGTGAAAGGCGTATGTGTAAAGGAAGCGGGCTACAAAGATGCCATAGAAGTGTCTTTTTTGATATCTATGGCCTACTGACACTTAAAGTCTTATGTCTTAAGCGACAAGCAAATTCGCAGCTCTATTCAGAATTTCGGGTTTTCAAGCATCCGGAGCGGCACTACCGTGCAAGTGTAGAATAAGATGTAAAAGTTTGTGAAATTTTTGTCACTTTAACACAATGCTTACAAAATCAACTCTCCATAATAATTATAATCGTAATATATATACTCCATTGTGATATACACACAAACACAAAATTACGAGACTTATATACGGCCTACATGCATTATCCAATACGTTTGGATGTGTGTAATGTTATTTGAGTATTGTGAGGTTGCTGGGCATGTTTTATGCATAAACTGTGATTGGGTAACGAAACATTGTGCGAACCCCGCTCGTTTCGCATTCAGTTTATGATATCATTGATGCTAGGCAGGGCTTATATTAAGAGCAGGTCGAGTGTGACGCGTTTATTTTTAACTGTATTAGTTACATATCGTAGAGGAACTGAAACGTTCCCCTGAAAACGTGATACTTCAAATATAAGGCTCTGCAGCATATGCGGTTAAGAAAATTTGACGGTTAACTGATATAGATACGGCGGGACTAGTGTACTTTAGCTATTTTCATAGTATTTATTATGTCCTATGGTATTTTGTTATGGGGCAGTGTGGTCGATATTAATACCATCTTTGTGCTGCGGAAGAGGGATATTCGCGCCATTTATAACCTAGGTCCTAAGGAATCATTAAGAGAAAAATTTAAAGAAATAAACATTTTGATTGTTGCTTCTCAATGTATTTTTGATAATGTTCTGTATGTTCATAAGCACATTGAGGAATTTTCTAGAAACTGTGACATTTATAGTGTTAACATGAGGAACTACTCGGTTGGGTCGAGTTAGTAAGTCTATTGTTGGGCAATGTATATACTTCTAAAATATGACCCAAGAAAATGTACAAAACAAATGTGTTATGAAATTTAAAAGAATTGTTAAAAAAAGTTTGTGTGGGAAAGGTTACTATAGCATAAACGATTTTCTCAATGACACCACAGACTGGGAATAAAGCGAACACCCTCAGGATCTAATTATAAATGTTTATTGTACGATATCATATTGTAATCATATAATGTAATCATATATAAGTAAAGTAGTTTTTGACGTTCAATAGAGGGTTTTTAAATCTTATTTTGAATATTATATTTGAATTTGAATAAGTGAAAGACTCAGGATGCCAGCTAGGTTATGGGTACCACAACGGCGCCTATTTCTGCCGTGAAGCAATACTGTGTTTCGGTCTTAAGAGCGCAGTAGCTAGTGATATAGCAGGGTAGCATCTTATGTCTCGAGGTGACGAGCGCAGTTGTAGTGGTGCTCAGAATTTTTGGGTTTGACAAGAATCACTGCAGCACTGCATTTTATCGAGCAGGGCGTATGAATTACCATCAGATGAAGGTCCTGCTTCTCTTGTTTTTATAGTCATAAAAAAATCATGAAACGACGACGGGTTGGATAAATAAACATTTAACTTTTATACGTGACTAAATTCCTTAAAAAGTATTTCGAAAACCTAAGGTAAAAATATGGCTATTCAAATATATTATATTCCATGGCATCATAGATTTATAGACAACAAAGTCTCAGTAATGGGGTTTCCAATGGACATTTTACATTATAAAATTGTCTTGTAGAGGAACAAAACAATATGTTTTTTTAGAGTTTTTAGTGTTTATATTCCCTGCGTTAAAATGCAAAAGCATAAATGACCTTCCACTTCACCAAATGATTATTTCTGTATGTAAATGTTTTATTTATTATTCATACAACCAAAAACCTCTAAACCTAAAAAAAAGAATTATATGGTTTTATGAAACCACGGTAAAAATGAAACATTTTTCACATTATAGACATTAAACTAAAAATAGCGTGGAGCACCGGCACAAATGAGTAATAGTCTATACACTACACGGTCAGCTGCTGCGAACTATAGGCGCCGTCTGACCGTCACGCGACATGCGACACACAGACGAAAAAGTTTGAGACGATGTAATAAAAGTTTCACTTTAAATACGAGGGGAATCGTCACTTATTACTCATAGTCACCATATTTTTTGTTAATTGTTAATTAATATATGAGTCATCAAGTTATTATAATGAAAAATCTAGTAAACAGTTTCAAATATCAAACTGGTCTCGCAAATAAGGTGGTGGTTAAAATATAAATTGGCATTCAATATAATATTATTGTAACCAAGGTTAATCTTCTACTAATATTTGTTTTAAAAATAATAAGTCTTCACATATATTCAGACGTAGAAGAAGTGATAAATTAAATAATAGAGGGAGCATGTCATGTAGAACCTTCACTTCAATCCACAGAGTGGCAGGTCATTAATCATGTACTAACTCGGTTAGCTATCGCTCTACCAACTTGTAATTTTCAACCTTTTTTACAACGTTCACTTCAATACATCATTTAAGAACCAAACTCTATTCTGCTTAGCTAACTGTTTTGTAATTCCAAGTTTTTATCTTTATATTAAAGTCAAAGTCAAAATATTTTATTGACATAAAATCAAAAGACTGCTCGTCAACGTCAATCACAAAAAATACAATTCAGATACATACATATAAATAAGTTTACATAAAAGTTGTTACATAAAAGTTTAAACATATTTTCAAAACAATGCAAACCAGTGAAACAACACAAAGCTGAACCATATAATCCATAAAAAACAACTATAATACTATTTAATTCCATATTGTAATATCGTTTACGTAGTCTTCAATACTGTAATAAGCCTTCGACATAATTCTGCATTTAATAAAATATTTAAATTTATTTAATGATGATTCAGATACACTTTTTGGTAATTTATCATGCAAAAGAATTGTTTATTATAAAACAAAGTCCTCCGCCTCGTTAGTCTGTCTGTCTGTTTGTGATGAATGCACCGATTTTCATGTTGTTTTCACCAATGGATAGCGTGATTCTCGAGGAAGGTTTATATATATATTTTGTTAAGTTTTTGTATATTTGAACGATATTTTTTGGAGGTGTAGGAAACAAATAAATCGTCTGGGAGCTTTCAACGAAAACGTTGTCTAAACCCTTTGAGATATAACAGAAAAGTCTGCGATGGCATATGACTTTCATTAGTTATAACATTCTATATCGCTTTTAATTCTATAGTCAGAACAATTTATCAATGATTTTACGTTTCATAGCTTTTTTTCTTATAGAGCTTCGTTAGGCTACATTTAAGTTCCATAATAATCCGACGGTAGTTGAAATAAACACAAAAAACAAACGTAGAGAGGGTACAATGATAAATAAATTAAAGATAATATTAGCTCAAACACATACTCGGCTAGATACACAAATTACCTAAAGCAAACATTAGGCACAAACTTGGTGATATTGGAGAGAGCTTTCATCACACACATATGGTATGAAATGTCCCTTCATCTAGATTTTAGGCCTGAATCAATAACGTGCGGTGTAGTTTGTGATCAATGCTATTGGTGAGAATTGTTACGAAACATTTACCAGATGCAACATGATTTTGAAAAAAAAAATGTAATCTAATACTTTTTAAAGGGCAATTCTTGGGTAGTTATAATATTACTAGATATATAAGTATAGTACTTAAACATAATTCGTAAAATTTTACAATAATATGTTTTTTTTTCATCAAATGCAGAGAAAAACGACCTCTCTAATATCTTAACACATTTTTACACTGAATTTTACTATCCACTATTATTTATCTGATATTCGGTTTTCTAACTATTGCTTGAAATTGTTAAAAAAATCATTAACAATGATTCTATTGTTTTACAATTTTATTAATTAATTTAATACATATTCAGATGGATAAACGGTAGATTTTTTCAGGGATATGGTTAACGGATATTGGCCAAAATAAATTGAAATACCTAAATTAAAAAAAAATCGTTGGAGTATGAACCCTATGAACTTTTAATCGTATACGTTGCAAATAACAACTGCAAAACAGACCCTGAACATTGGCTGATAAATAAAATTTTCTTAATTTTGTTCCTAGTAATCCTACATCACCCACAAATTTTGCCACTGATAAAAAAATAACGGGTTGCGCTGCTGGAGTACAGGCAGAAGTGAAAACTTGAACATTAACGCTATGCATTTTTGAATATCTTGGAATGGTTAGGGAATAATTGCTTTATCAGTACAAGAAAACGTATTAGAATTTATGTGGTTAAACACAATATTCATTTATTGCGCTATCGTACACAAAAAATGATACAATATTACATAAAAAAGTTAACACTTCAGTTTTATTACAATTATTAATTATGTCTTACGAATTTTCGATTAGGTCACGTGTCCTGATGCGAGTTTAACATTTTATACCCATCCCAAGAAGTTTTCACTTCAAAAAAAGTGTAACAAATAGATTTAAGCTATTAATAATAATATTACTTTAATAAATATGCTTAATATAATTATTAACAGGAATAAACATAATATATATAATGACTTTAAATATATTCCGGTCTATTGTGCCAATCAGAAATTATACCATAACTGTTCGCGGTAACAGCGTGAACAAGGAAATATTCCATTGTTTTTGGCACGCATAGAGGTTTGTATAATTCTTGATTTTAGTATATATATTCTGTGGCGTGGCGTGATATTTTGGCGCACTCTAACGGTTAGTCACTCGTGAAATTGTTGGCGAGCGACCTTATTGGTTAGCCTGAGTTCTTGTTTTTATTTTTACTGTCTTTTATATTTAAAATGGCCACTTTTATAAGCTATTCGCTTTGATATATTGGGTTTGTAGTAGATTTATTGAGGTATAACACACACAGCTAAGGAGTCTTGTACATGTTGACGGGAGTCGCAGCGGCAACGGTCCATTGCCGCGATTTTATGTTTATTAGTTGACGTTGACTTAGTATCGCATAGTTTGTGTCCTAGTGTTGCACTAACTTAACTACTAAATGTCATGAAATATGAGCCTATTATACTAACCATACGTTAGGCGGCCCTTGTTGTAAATAAAAATACAATTATCTAATGAAGCCCGGCTCATTTTAAGCACAAAATGGGGTTCTGAATTTGATGGTAGGTAATATTTTTGATTTATTTAAAAAAATTACAAGAATTAAGGTAAGTTCAGTCAATTAATTAAAATACATCAGGTTTGAGGAGTAGTTCAATATTAATATATTGTATCAATGAAATTGCTACCAGGTGAGAACAAAAAAATATTAAAAGTATATAGGAATTGCATGTGAAGACGATTATTAATCATGTGTTTATCGTATAAAGTAACTTCGACAAAATTTCAATATCAAAATTATACTCAAATTCCCTTTGCAGTATTGTCCTTAATTGAACTATGATCGTTACGTACTATTTAACGCGGCTTCAGTCCACCAACGGTAGAGCTCCGGCATGTACAAGAAGCTTAACACTCATACACAGAAAAAAAAACAGTAATTTTCATTCTTATTATAAAATAAATAATAAAATAGCTTCATTTAATTCCACACTAGTTACATAAAAAGTTACACAAAATTGTTTAGTTTAATATTTTACAATTATATTACTAATTACCTTTAATAAATCTACTACTAATCCACTTTAATCTCCTTCTAATGTGGACCCCCTCAGGGTAAAAGCCTCCTCCAAAGAATTAAATTTTTCTCTATTTTGAGCAATGGTCATCCAGTCTCTCCCTGCGTTGGATACAATCTCGTCTTGCCACCGGGCGCCCGTGCGACCTCTACTACTCACGCCTTGCGGTCCTTTCCATTTTGTGGTGTAAATTGTCCATCGATTGTTATCATATCTCCCAACATGGCCAGCCCATCTCCATTTGAGACTTTAAGCGAAGTGTAGAGCATTATTATTAATTTATACATTAATAAAACGACGTGAACCAATTACAATTTTCAATACTAATTATACTATTCAAGTAATTAATTATAAATAAACAAACTAAACATATTACACATGTAATTAACTAACAATATTTTATATAATTATAGATCAAGTGAGTTATTTATTTTTCTGTTTTAAAAAAGTATATCTATTATTTTTTTAAGTGTGATTTATTTTTTAGAATAAAAACAAAGTGCCATGAAGCAGTAATGGTCAAGCATTGTGTTGCGGTTTGATGTGCGCCGTTGCTAATGAAACTATGGAGATTCGAATGAGACTTGTCATCTTACTTGTATCGTATGTCTCAAAGGGTCGACAGCGATTGTGATATTGCACATAATTATAATTACATAACATACTTGGTATCGATATATCGAGTGACATTCAGTTCCGTGGTCCCTCGAAGAGATGGCCAAACTACCCCCTAAAAAGCTTGGTGTACTCAGTAAGGCGAGACAGTGCTATATTATAAGCCACCGTGTGCTACTTTATAAGGCGAAAATTCGGCCTTATATGGAGTACTGTTCCCACCTTTGGACAGCTGCTCCGTTCCAGCTTCTTCCATTTGACCGCATACAACGAAGAGCGGCTTGAATATTCAAATCAAATCAAATCAAAATCATTTTATTCACGTAGGTCACGGAAATGACACTTATGAATGACAAAAATATATTTTTCTTATTGAATCTACCGCTACTTTGTAAAGGTCAACCCATGACAAAGTTAATGAGAAGAAGTAGCAAGAACTCATTGCCACTCTTTTATATCAAGATTTACATTTTAATCGATTTACAAATCATTTCAATTACAATATAAAATGTAAAGTGATGCAACAAACATAGTCAAATGTCAAATAGTCAATGCCTTACGCGAGTAAGTCATAAAAGTAAATGTAAATTAATACAAAAGTTATTGAGTACAGTAGCTGCATCATCCACACACACCGCAAATAAATAAAGGCATTCCGTGAGCATTTTATAAGCGAATATTTATATATAATAACTTTTAAGAATCTGGAACCATCGACGATCAAGTCATCTCCGATCGGCTTGATTACGCCCCAGTACTCTCACCAACCAAGTCTACCGTCTCGTTGACACATGATCCATAAATCTTGATACATTTGTTTACCTCTCCAGTTGTGGGGCTTGATTCCTTGAGACAACATGAAATTCACTTTTTTTTACTTGAGGTTACAGCCAAAACTGTCAATGTTTCATAGTAGCAAGTACTCAAAGTCAAAGTCAAATAAACTTAATTCAATTCGGCTTAAACAAAGCGCTTTTGAATCGTCACGACAAATATTTCTTTTTAAGTTACTGAATTTACCATAATATGTTTGTAAAAAGTTAATTTATGTAAATTATGGCGCACCCCAGTATCAGCTCGATCCATTTGACCGCGTGCAACGCAGAGCAGCTCGAATTGTCGGGACCCAGTGCTCTGTGAACGGCAGGATCACTTGGCGTTGCGTAGAGACGTCGCTTCTTTGTGTGTCTTCTACCGCATTTATCACGGGGAGTGTTCCGAAGAGTTGTACAACCTGTTTCCTGCCGCCGAATTCCACCTTCGCACGACACGCCACAAATTAGAATATCATCCCCACCACCTGGATGTGTGGCGGTCCTCCACAGTGCGGTTTTCAAGGAGCTTTCTTCCACGTACTACAAAACTTTGGAATGAGCTTCCTTGTGCGGTGTTTCCGGGACGATACGACATGGGTACCTTCAAAAAGAGCGCGTACACCTTCCTTAAAGGCCGGCAACGCTCTTGTGATTCCTCTTCTCTGCAAGAGAATGTGGGCGGCGGTGATCACTTAACACCAGGTGACCCGTACGCTCGTTTGTCCTCCTATTCCATAAAAAAAAATGAGCTCGCGAGAAGAGCATATAAGAAACTCAACGGCCACTCTTTTCATTCTAATAGAGTATTTTACTATGGCTGTAATATAAATAACAAATTAGTTTGTAAGGTGCTGCATCCAATATCATGTTTAATTTGGAGTCATGTTTAAATAAAATAAATTATTTCATTAAGAGTAATAAAGAATTAACTGTATAAATACAAATTATCGTATATTGCATGCATCAACCATTGGAGCTGTAACTCATTGCTTGTGTTAGGATACTTCGAGAACATGATGGTCGAATTTGATTTATTAACTATAACAGGTCGATCTGGCACTACAAGCAGCACCCGTTAACGAGTTGACGCATGGACCAGCCATCAATCCCCTCGCACTAATAGGCTAACAGAAATACCCAGACGATTCATAAGTATTCTCTGTTGTAGCGCCATTGAAAAATTAACCCGGGCACCCTCGAGACTACCCAATAAATTATCCAACCGTTTAACTCAGTTACCTCAAAATACTGCTTCAAATATTCACTTACGTTCATTGAATAAACACGACATCAAATTCTTTTTAAATATTCTTAATTTATAAAGATCCTAAATAAACTTTTCCTAACAGAAATGTCAGTCTGATGAATGAAGGGAACGAGATGAAAGAAAATTTGCTTGCCGGAAAAAACGAATGGCAATTTGTAGCGTGTACGATGTGGATAATTAAAAATATTTCTTGGCTCTGAAGTTTAGGGGGAACCGAACGTTTTTACCGAAAATAATTCGCTGCTTTGATTATTTTCGCAGTTTTTAAATGATTTCACGGTTCACTTGTTGTATGTAATCAATATTGTTTTCCAATTAGTAATTTCAGAGCATGGTAAGCCAGTTTAGTTGCTTTCACAGCATTACGTCCAATCATATAACAGTACAAATATGCTTGATTGAAACTTAATTTATTATTTTTTATTTAAGAAGGGGCAAACGGGGAAGAGGCTCACGGATGGGGAGTGGTGAGGCAACCACCTCTGGATATCTGCAACAAAAGTGGTGTCAAGAGATGCTTTGCGGCCTTTGAGGAGGAAGTATGCTCTTTTCTTGAGTGTCATAATTAAGTGAGTGAGTGTCTAAGTCATATCGGTTCGGGAATACAGCATCCGGTTCCTAATTCCACAAAGAACTGTGCAAGACAAAAAAATCATGCAAAACGTGCGATTGTGGAATACCAGAGGCGAACGTGATTAGGGTGGTATTTTGCATTTTGACCTAATGTCCGGTGGTGGAATTCAGCCGCTGGAATCAACCCGAACAGCTTCTCTTAGCTTAGCGTGATAAATGCGGTAGAAGATGCAGAGAGAATCCTCATATCTACGCAGTGAAAATTAACCAAAAAGGCGCGAGCTCGAATTTCACACTGTCAATAAATTTTGGTATAAATTAAATTTGAATATTTACTAAATTTTACTAATGAATTGGCATTAAAAACATTATTTTTCTCAATATTCATTACATAAGAATGCTTTTTATTTTAACTAAAGCATCCAGCTTTCCCGAGCCGGATTTTTAAGAATATACAAAACTTGAACAAAATAAAAACTAATACGACATCTGGATTCATACCGAGGTCTACTGCTGATCACCCAATGTCCCATCTGAGCTATTATAGTCTTGTACATAGTGGCGAAATTTACCTTTGTATTCTAATATAGTAATAAATAGTAGCTGTTTCTCATTAAAACACGGATAAAACTACATTTTTTTAAATTTAAGCCCCATGCTGACGCTCAGATATTCTTCTCAGATGCTTTGGAACAGTAACACATAATGCAGTATTTTTCATTAAATATATTCTGTGTTATTACAAAAATGTTAAACATTTGTTGAACACTTGATTTAAGAAAGTTCTATACAAATATGAGTCTTTCTATTTTTTAGCGTAAGACATCGCTTATATTTAAACACCAGTCGAAGCTTGTCTAAGGTGTGTCTAACAGATAGACCATATTCATATGGAAAATTTAAATAATTTTTTCTTTAAATAAAATACGCAATTTTTTCAGACGCCTGCATGAAACATTTTTGTCATTAAACCGTAATCAAAAACATTCTCACTTTATCTCTCGACCTTAATAAATACCGCTGTCGTATCAACAAGCCCTAAAAAGCAGAAGCCATTTTTATGCCTCAAACATTGACTTACATTAAGTATATACATTAACTTACAAATAACAATAAAACATTCATTCAAATTAACACCTTATTTCGCGGCAGTAATGTTCAAAGTCTATTTTAAACGCTCATTAGAAATAGTAATACTACGTTACGCACGAGACGGACGCGAACAAGAGGCAAGAACGTTTTGTTTTAGCAATTGAAATTTGGTTACATAAAATTCAGACACTTATCCACAGCAGTTAAATGAAATACGACACTCCATCCTTTTAATAAAGTTTGTTTATGATGTTACTTGGACAGTTAGTTTTTCACTGAACACTTTGTAATTGCGTGGCGTTGTATTCAAAGCGCGGTCGAAACACAACTGAACGAAAACTCTGCCTGCGTACGCAGAGTTTTGCTTCAGACAATTTTTAAGCGTGATTGTGAATCTAGATGTTTATTGTACGGCCACAATAAATGTAATATTCTGTATGTTATCTAAAGAATAATTTGCACGCGCTACCCAGCTTATTCGCTTTCCCAAAACCCTTTGTGTTCGGGGAATCAGCTAATATTTTCCATTTCTATTTTCATAACTCGTTTCGCACACAAATTAATATCTCACTTTGGAAGAGCAAACTGAAATTTTCATCCTAATAAATCCTGCGGGTATTTCTTATGACATGAGATATTACACGTTTGTTTGAGGAATTAGAGCTTTTTTTAATGCTTAAAATAAAATACCGTAAAAAATATTAGTTTCTTAAAGTTTCTTATTGGGTAATGATGCTGTGAAGTGTGATAATTATATTTTCGTGGTGGAAAAGAAATGCCTCGCAACAAATTCTAAGCCACAAATTTTAAACAAAATCTTTCACAAAAATCTTATTAAGATGTAAAGGATTATTTAAACGTTGACAAACTTTGTCAAAAATAGAGTTATTTTTAAAGTAGCTGCTACCGTCATTCGTGTGGAAGCTGTAAACACCTATGATACTATAACTTCATCTAGCATGATACTATACAGCCCTTCGAGGCCCCGAATTCTTGTTTATATTCATGCAACATTTGAATTAAATCAATTTAATGTGAAGCACGTAAATATTAAGTTAACGAGGCTGATTCAAAACGCTATCAAAAACTGCGATGCCTGACTAAAATCCTGATTGAAACGTCAAACCTTATTCCATCGGTTTCATCTAACATATGGGAACCGATACTGCCTAACGAGTTGTTTGGTTTTACATTTTCAAATTGGATATCTGAGTTTTAAAACGTTCGACGATTTTTTTGCGAGTTTTTGCTATAGGAACGCACTCTGTACCAAAGGTTTAGTTCACTGCTGCGATTTCGGCGTGATAACACCGCTGACAGATATGGATTGCTTTAAAAGGTGATCAATTTACATTCTATGTAGAGAAGTATAGTAGTTAGCGATAATCTTTTGTGAATACCTTGACGGTTACTAATTTTTTTTATTCCTTTTGTGATTAAAACCTTAGTTTTAGCAGTGGGAGGCTCCTTTGCACAGGACGCCGGCTAGATTATGGGTACCACAACGGCGCCTATTTCTGCCGTGATGCAGTAATGTGTAATCTTTACTGTGTTTCGAAATGAAGGGCGCCATAGCTAGTGAAATTACTGGGCAAATGAGACTTGACAACTTATGTCTCAAGGTGACAAGCACAGTTGTAGTGCCATTCAGAATTTTTGGGTTTTTCAAAAATCCTGAGCGGCACTGCATTGTCATGGGCAGGGCGTATAAATTACCATCAGCTGAACGTCCTGCTCATTCCTTACTTTCATATAAAAAAAGTACAATATGTTACATTCACTTTTCACTGCACAATATAACACTAACTCGAAAGGTATAGTTCTTATGAGTGCTCTCACTAGGTTCGTGTTATCGTGAAGGATAGCCTCGGGGTTCACATGATGGTAGAGTGTTAGTTCATGAGTTTCTGTATATTTTTAAAAAAATATGCGACTAAATTCACCTTAAGGTCACGATGAAGGTCGTAGATTTTAATTATGAAAAAAGGGACGAGACGAGCTTGACGTTCAGCTGCTCAGGATTCTTGAAAAACCCAAAAATTCTGAGCGGCACAACAAATGCGCTCGTCGCCTTGAGACATAAGATGTTAAGTCTCATTTGCTCAGTAATCTCAGTAGTTGCGGCACCCATCAGACCGCAACACAGTAATGTTTACACATTACTGCTTCACGGCAGAAATAGGCGCCGTTGTGGTACCCATAAGCCGGCATCCTGGGCAAAGTAGCCTCTCTCTTGTTGTTCTTATGTACCAGGGGGCATTTACAATACCTCTGAGCAGCTTATTCTGAAATCGTCGTAAAATTTGTATATTTGTATGTTTGGTACAACCCCAAAGTTTAATACATTACGTACACATACACACTGTCATAAGGATCTTTTTATGTAAAAGTAGTATTGTAATTTACAAAATGATTCAAGATTAAAATGCACATGATTGTTAAGGTTGAGCTACACCTTAAAGACCCCGCAAACTACAGACTTTCGATCGGCCGATAGTTTGGTTGAGTTCGGCTGTTAAGTGCGCACACTGGCCCTACTAAACAGTTGGGTCTGTGATGAGTGCACACACTAGACAACTATCGGCCGACAGTTTTAGGGACGATTCCCTATTAGTTTTAAATCGGCTATTGATGAGTCTGGCCGACTAAACAATCGGTGGTGTGCGCGCCTAGAAGAGAGCTGTACTGATTTAACAGTCGGCCGATAGTTTGCTGACGGTTCAGTTTGAAGGCAATCGTGTAGCCCATTTAACTTTTTTGTAGGCCAATACCGAATCGTTATAATGTGCGCACTCTCATACATCTTCATACTGGTTAAAAAACCAACCAAACTATCGGCCGATCAAAAGTCTGCAGTTTGCGGGGTCTCTTACCCTAAGGGTTTTCATGATATTTATATGATGAATTCATATCGTATTTTCTTTTGATCAAGTAATGCACAAAATGATTTAGGTATATTAATAGTGCGGCTACAAATAAATTTCTTTCAACTTTTAACTATCTTCTCACATGGGTCACATCTTAGGTATGGGTAACTTAGTACGCCAGATGAATCAGTTTATATACAGATACAAGTGTTTGAAAATGAGAACAGAACAACAAAAGTGAGGCAGACAAGAAACGTTGGTAATAAAATGATCGCATTTTTTTTCTCAGCTACTAGGGACTCGTAGGTCCCATCTGCACAATTCCACTTGAAGATTAAAAGAGTGTTAATGCCGATTGGTATTCTATCATTTGTTTACCCAGGGTGTAAAAACAGTTCGCAAAAGACGACTTACATCATGACATTGCTTCTTGACACGACACCAACAAAACTAAGTCATTTTTAGCTTTCAAAAAAGTACATCTCCTCACCCATCATGCACATAGCCCCGATCTAGCACCCTGTGATTTTTGTATATTCCCCAGAGAGATTTCACTTCTACCAATTCCGAAGAGGCAGTGATAGCTTTCAATCAGCACGTAGAAAACATGCCTTCAGATATGTGGTCCTCCTGTTTTAAAAAATGGTTCGAACGCATGAAAAAATATTTAAAATGTAAAGACGAATATTTTGAAAAGCAATAAACATAATATTTTGGTTATAACATGTTTTTTTTTAAGTTACGCAAAACTTTTAGTGCGACCTACGTATTATGTGAAGCATACAGAATAACTGAGCCATAGGTCAGATTTTTTTTCTAATAGAGCGGCCAAACTGTAAAGGTGCTCAAGGTGGCGGAAAGTGAAAAGCCGATATTCCATAAAAATATATAGCTTTTACCCGCTACGTACGTATAGCGTTCAATATTAAGTACCAGCTAACTTGGAGCTCACAAATAATACTCCGAGAACTAATATTTATGAGAACCCGAGCGCTCCCTCGGGAACTATTAAAAATTTTAGGATCAAAAGAATCCTGTGTCAGTTCTCGTATCTATACCCACCACAATATGAATGCATAATTTTACAATAATCAATTGAAAACTAAGTTGTGTAAGCATTACAAACAAACTCAAATTCGCATCAATTATAATATATTTACACAAATTAAATTTGAAAACAAAAGAAAGAGAAATTAATTTGATTTGAAAGAGCGACATGTCAACTCCTAGGAAATTCCTTATGCAGATATTGGGGTTGAACAGGTTATCAACTGTAAAGTAGATCTTGTAGATGCAGCGACAGCTTGAGAGTTGAACAAGACATATCAAGATTTATGAACTTTACGTCACTCGAACGGTTGGCTCAGTGGAAGAGCGCTCGCATGCAACGCGAGATGTTGCGGGTTCGAGTCCCATATCGTTCATAAATTTTGATTTTAAATTTTATTTGTGTCATTAATCCCAGAAGTGAGGGTTATCACTTTAAAAAAATAACAAATTTCTTATAATAGCATTTTGTAATTATGATACGAAAGTGGAGTAACTAGTACCGTCCTTTATTTTGTAATTTTATCTATACCCATGCTTTAATTCCTCTATTAAAGATTCTGAAACTGTTAGCTTACTGCTAACATTAAAAAAGCCAGTCCTAGTAACCATTACATCATCCAAACCAGTGTTGTAATGTTGTACTGAATTTCATTTCGTTTCAGAATCTTTTATGGAGGATTCATATTATGAGTGTACTCTTGATAATTAGGTATAAAAACACTCATGTGATACTATTATCACATATAAGGATAAACCCACATTCGCGTTTTAATATCCCTTATTAGACAACGGTTGCATAAGTAACTATAACCGGCAGTATCTGTAATTTTTAATCTCGTTTATTTGAAGTTTACAATTGAATCCATAAATCTAGCGAGCAGCTGGTCGTTTCTTGATCAAATATTGATTTATGTCCTAGACGTTCTGTTCAATTTCTTAACGCAGAAAGTTTGCGTCCAAATGAATCGTGACATGGAATCTATTCGAATTCAGTTCTTTAATTGAATTGCCCAACTTTTTTATTACTAAACTCTACACCAAAGGCCACTTTGCCTGGGAATATTTAATACTAGATACCACAAGCGTAGTCCCAAAGTACAGCAACTAAAACTGCGCCCAAGTCATTAGCCCAGAAATGCACAAGTCTCAGCGTCTCATTCAAACCGAAACACGATACAGATTGCCCAATACAGTGTAAGCAAGCTTCCAACTGCTGTAATGACTTCCATATGGCCGGAGAAATTGGATGCAATGACATTTTCTTAATTCATTTCAACATTGCTTACTTAGATTCAGTGTTGGTCTCCACTACGCTCGAGCGGGCGTATTCGAGCCAGTCTCGAACAATGTGCGCCGTTGACGTGCCACATGTTCTGTTAAAATTTACTAATAATTGAAACTAAAATGGCGGGTTTCGTAGTAAGACTTTGTAAAAATAATATTACAAGAAATAAGATAGACACTGGGATCACATATCATCAGTAATTTTTATGTATTTTATTAATTTCCATGCAAAAAAACACGAAGCGTATGTTACAAAATTTGAAAGATGCCATTGAGTGTCAAGATGCCACGCACACAAGTATCTAATAGTTGCTTCAATAACAACATACAACTGAGCGAATAACAGTAGTAGTAACAGTAAGTAGCTTATCGCTTCGTGTTGATTAGAGACGTCTTCATTGTCTTATATTGCTTACCACATTTATCACGCAGTGTCCCGAAGACATAAACTTGCCACAGACTAAGAATGCGTCATTAGTATCTGGATATGTAAAGTTCCTCCACAGTGTGGTTTTCAAGGAACATTCTGGCACGTAAACTGTAGAATTACTATCGTTGCGTATGTTTCACGTTAAAACGTCATTAGTACTTTTTTTAAATGGCGTAAGCACTTTTCAAGGTAAAATACTATAATTAATTTAAAAGGTCAATACTCGTATGAATTATCATGATTTACCATCAAGACGTGCCCTTACTAACGTTTATCCTCCTTTTTTTACGGACTTCAAAAAAGGAGGAGGCTCTCAAATCGTCGGTATGTTTTTTATGTTACCTCAGAACTTTCGACTGGATAAACCGATTTTGATAATTATGTATAATATATAAATATATTTGAAAGCTGGTGCTTTCCGTGTGGTCCAATTGGTCCAGATCAGCAAATGTAGGGCTTCCAATACCGAGATCTCGGTATTGCGGGATCCCGCGCCATTTTCCAATCCCACGAGATGCGGGATTACGGGCGCGGGATCCGCGGGAATTGCGGGACTGAAAAGAAAGCGTGAATGCGATTCAAAATAGGATAATCTGCGTGAAATATTATTCTTTATAACTCAAGTTATTAACTGTTTCGTATTTTCGTGAAGTTTATTGATATATCCTTTTAATGAACCTTTCATTCACGTACAAAACCCTAAAAGGAATACCGCCCACAAGTGTGGAAGCAGAAAGGGCATTTTCTGCTGCAGGCTATATTGCGTCTAAAATACGCAGTAGTTTGGCAGATGACAGTTTGGACATATTGTGTTTCCTTCGCAAATATTTTCAGTTAAGATTAAAAGCTGACAAACTTAATAATTAAATAATAATTTATCACTTTAAATGTGTTTTGTTGATTTTTTAATTTTCCTTTGTGTATTTTTTTAAAACGATTTATTTTGTTTTGATTTGCTTTTTATTCAGAATTTGTTTTTGTTTTTTTTTTGTGACAAAACAGTATAAGTAATTTGATTGATCTCATTTTAATTGTAATATGTACGTAAATATATGTGGAGTTGATAAATTCATTTTCTAAAATGTTCATATTTTCAATATGCGGGATCCCGCAAATACCGAGATCCCGAGGGATTGAAAATTCGTAGTCCCGCAAATGCTGAGATTGAGTACAGGCCGCGGGATTGGAAGCCCTAGGCAAATGTATCCTTGAGAATTATTGTTAGTTTTGGGGTCAGTGTCAGCTAAGGTAGGTTTGTAACTACGTGCTTGAGTCGCACGCGCGACGTGAGGAGGCCAGAGCGGCGCCGCAGCGGGAGTTCACCGATTCCAAAAATAACAATAATCGTAACTGGAATTAGATTGATTAGATTTAAAAATATACGTAATTTTTTTATACTTTTTAGTACATTTCTATTGTTTTTAAATAGTGTTTCTGAAGTCGGTTGTTTTTTTTGTTGTTTTGTTTTTATAAGAGTTTAATAGTCACAAGATCCTCATAATAACACACATCGCTTCATCGTGATAAGTCATATAATACAATATAAAAATATTCTAAGAATACAGCTGAATTTTATTGTATTTTAAGTAAGCAACTTGGGCTTGTGCATATTATAAGCTATTAGCAGCGATAATATAAATGATATAAAATTATGATATGTTTTTCTTTATGACGCTAACATTTAAGCCAGCTTAATAGCCAACTTGTGTTACTGAAGCAGTACTGCGACGAGCCACTTTATGAAACTAAACTTTTTAAAGTATTGCTTTAATTAACTGCAATCTAAAAATATATTTTTATTGAGCAAATAAAAATATTAGAATCGTTCGAAACTAGAGTCTGGAGACTTTGATATTTTAGTAAAATAAATAAAATATTATTATCTCTTCACTAAATGCAACACAAATATTTGTTTTTGACTTGATTTATACGTTTCCTGTCAATTGTGATGAAATCACTATCAATGAATCATTTAGGTATGTATACCAAAGGCGTCGAAATATTATGTATTCCTCGATCACGTGCTTTTTCCCTTTTTTGTTCACAGTTATGAATAGTGTGACTAGTCACTAAATACATCACAAATTCCTTCTAGTATACATACAATAATGTCTGAAGCATTAAGAATAAATAAAATATTACTAAGTACTTTTATATTCTTTTCATGACTTTATAATGATATAAACAGCTTTTTTATTTGTTAAGACCAATATTTTATAATATTATTTCTTTTTGTTTTCCTTTTAAGGTAAAAATGACACATTTATGTCAACTGAAATGAACCATCCAATTTAATGCATCATAATTATTTACCATGACAACATTTCAAGATCCTTTATGCTCTACAAATTAGTAAATTCGATTGACATTAGCAGATAAACATAAAATTTTATATCACATCGGCAGGCCTAGAATGAGAGAATATATGATTATTTAAGGGAGAAAAAATTCTTTACTCTTTATTATAAATCCTTCATACATTACTTGGTTCACTTAATTCTACTTAATATTATTATACTATAATAACAATACAAGTAATGGAACATACACGACATTTTTCTGGACAAACAACACCAAATACATCAAAATAATTTTCAAATATTCACAATACTTTTGAAAATAATCGCACCACTAATCCCGTAGGATAAGTAGTGTTTCTAATAGTTAATTAAAATATTTTATATTATTTTAGTTGTCACTAGCATTAAACTAGGCCGGGCCTGTATTTTAATACTAGTTACTTCCAGATACATTGTTTTTTACAGATAACTTCAATACAACGAAATCGAATCAAAATATTCGCGAGTTATTAAATATAGCATGTCGTGTATTGGATACGTGCTTTACATAACACTATGAAAGTGAGTCAGCAATCACATGATGAAAATGTAAATGCAATGTTTTTGGTAATTTGCGATGTAATAAAGTTTTATTGTTCGTTTGTCTATTACTGTCGCGCCGGGTGACGTAACTATGAAATGGATTATATTGACTGTATTATATATTTATTATATTGAAATATTAAATCTATTTGTATGAGTGAGTTGAGCTTAAATTGGATTTGGGTAGTATTTGATTTTGTTTGAGCAATTGAATGAATTATTTGGTAGGAATATGCTACAAAGAAATTTCAATGCATCAATATAAAACCATAACTTCCCGAAATATTCTGGCTTTGACATGGGTAGAAGAACTCTTAAAAATCTCCCAGCTTATCTTTAAAATCATAATATAACAACAAAATTGTTTAGCAGATTCAATACTATACAATTTTAGGTTCCCTGCGCAGACCCAGACACGAATCAAGATTGTTATCTTGTATATAAACACCAGTGGAAGGAGGCTCCTTTTGCACATGAGGCGGCTAGATAATGGGTACCACAACGGCGCCTATTTCTGCTGTGAAGCAGTTATGTGTAAACATTACTGTGTTTCGGTCTGAAGGGTGCCGTAGCCAGTGAAATAACTTGACTAAATGAGACTTAACATCTTATGTCTCAAGGTGACAAGGTGCGCAGTTGTAGTGCTGCTTAGAGTTAAGAATTGGATTCTTCAAGAATCCTGAATGGCACTGCATTGTAATGGACAGGGCGTATCAATTACCATCAGCTGAACGTCCTGCTCGTCCAGTCCCTTATTATCATTAATAAATATAAAAAAATCTGCTTTACCTTAATATTAAGCCCTCTTGATCATAGAAATTTAAAATATATTTCTTAATTTTTTGCTATGTGAGTCCTCCAAGCATACTATCTGGTATTTAAATCTAAAACTGTATGTCAAGACCTAAAAAGCCCTTAATCCTACTTACATCCACAAATCACAATTTTTCTTGAATTAATGTTTCAGTATTATTTTATCAAAGATATATTAAATTCATGTATATACAGTATATGTTATGTGAGGGTAATTAAATCCTGTATTCAAAAACAAAACGTAACAGTAGACCACGTGCTGGCGCACGATGATGAGAGGTAGAAAAAAGCACACAATTATTAAAATATTGGTAATTACTTTAAACTTAACATCTACACACATTCTGTGTAAAAGGTCATGACTAAATGTGTTGTTCTTTTTTGACATTGATGTCTTATAATTTGATAATATTTTATTAATATTAGAAGAAAAAAAAACAACATGTTTTAATCAAAATAAAATGTTTATTGCTTTTCAAAATAATCTCGTTTGCGATTTTTAACATTTTTTCATGCGATCTGAAGGCATGTTTTCTACGTGCTGATTGAACGCTATCACCACAGTAGACATATCTATCACCGTCTCTACGGAACTGGTAAAAGTGAAACCTCTCATCAAATCTTTGATTTTGGGGAAAATACAGAAATCACAGGGTGCTAGCTCAGGGCTATGTGCAGGATGGGTGACGAGTTGTTCTTTTTCGGAAGCTAAAAATGACTTAGTTTTGTTGGCCGTGTGTGATGAAGCGTTGTCATGATATAGGAGAACGCGGCTTTATGGTCGTCTTTCGCAATTTTTTTATAACACCCTGGGTAAACAAATGGTAGAATACCATTTGACATTAGCACTATTTTGATCTTTAATTGGAATTGCGCAGATGGGACATGTAGCTGAGAAAAAAAAGGCGACCATTTTCACGAGATTAGTGTTTTTTTTCGGGTTCAAAACAATAAATCCACGTTTTGTCTCCTATGACAATGTCATAAACAGCATTAGAATTTCCGTCGTCGTACTTTATTAGCATCTGTGAGCACCATTCCACGCGAGCCCCCTTCTGCTCCGCTGTCAGTTCATGAAGTATCCAACAACAACAGTTTCCGAACTTTCAATTCTTGTTGTAAAATTGTCTGAATTTGGCTTAGACCAATCCCCAATAGACCTCGAATTTCCTCATAGGTAATCCGCGGGTTTTCTTCACTTAGCTGGTTAACAGTAGCCACATTATTTTCGTTGACGACAGTTGAAGGCCGCCCTTCTCGATATTCGTCATCTAAAGAAACCCGACCTCTCTCAATTTCAGTAAACCATTGCCTCATGGTGCTGAAGGAAGGTGCTTTCTATCCCAAAAGCATTTTGAAGACGAGCGACACAGTCTTGCGGAGAGAGAGAGAACTTTTAAAATCATAAAAAATCATCTCTCTAAAATCTTTTCGGCATAATTCTATTTTCGTTGCGTACGTAGAACTTTGATGTGTGATAAAAAATCAATTGACAAATGATTTCGCGCTTTTTGTTTTTTTTTTATTACTAAGAAGGTACATTTCAAAACATATAACATTTGAAATTCAAATAGTTCCGATTAATTAGAAGTGTAAAACTTTTAGTGTGCCCCATATAGTAAGACTATCCATAAAAGTGATGATAAACTATGCGGAACTTCTTCCCCATGTCAAAGCCCATTTAAGTACTGATGTAGCTTGATGACGTTTACCAAGTGTTGTTGCTTTATTTTATGTTATTGTCGCTACCTATGGAAAATAAATATATTTCTTTTCTATACTTTTCATCCCAAATTTATTTTCACCACTTGAAAACGAATACTCAAGATATTCAATAAGTTTAGTGAAGACTTTACAATATTATCCCAGGTGGAAGGAGAACCATCCCCATTATGAGGTATTTCCGCTTAGAATATTCAAAATAGGATTTGACATCACATATTGAAAGTCAAAAACCACCACCCATTTCAAAACGAATGCCTCAGTCCTGAAAAGAACGGGCGCAATAAGCTTATTACGTTTTAAACTTAATCGGCCTTACAAATAAACTTGGTATGAAGTTATAATTAAACATAAACAAAGAAAATGCAAAATGTTTACACTATCGCAGACAACACTGTCAATACAATGATAATTCTGAAGTTTTCCTAATGACAAGCTGCCTTGCAAATAAACGCGGGAAACGTAATACGTCTGAACATACCATTCGTAAGCAGAATGTATATTTGTAAACATTTCACATGTTCTTGGTTTATGCCTAGTTCTAACTTTATGCCAATTTTATTTGTAAGGCCGTATACGTTTTAAGTTTTTTACTTAATACGTTTTTGAGTTGGAAGAACTATACTCTCTCTCATATATACTTAAGTAATACTGAAAATATGTAGAAAATGATAAACGGTTTAATGTAGAAAGTTGCCAATACTTTTATTGTTTTTCGAAGTAATCTCCGTTCAGAGGAACGGAGATTAGAGTAGAGAGCTACACATCGTCGCATTCGATGGAACCAATGAGAAAAGCAGTTGGCCCATTCTTTAGGGGTCTCTTCTGTGGTATTTTCGTATGCTTTCACTGCATCTTAAGGGCTCGTAAAGCGAATACCTCGAATTTTATCTTTAGTTCTTGGGATTAATAAAAGTCGCAGGGCGCCAGGTCAGGACTGTATGGCGGATACCTCATTATGTCGACACCTGCCATTGTCATTTTCGTGGTGAAGGAGGATCCTACTTCGAGGGCGCTGCTGACGAATTTATTCCAAGACAACAGGCAAACAGCGATTGACATACCAGTCTGCAGTAACT
The DNA here is from genome assembly GCA_949711755.1 of Leptidea juvernica. Lineage (NCBI taxonomy): Eukaryota > Metazoa > Arthropoda > Insecta > Lepidoptera > Pieridae > Leptidea > Leptidea juvernica. The sequence goes on along the minus strand of CATIXQ010000002.1, from coordinate 7,614,935 downwards.
GTCCTTCCATCTTCTAGCACAACTGTCGCGAAATGACCTATCCGACCAAAGAATGAGGCAATCATCTTTTTTCCTTGACTTCTTCCTTTCTTTATCTTAGTTGGCTGATCCTTGAAAGGAAACACCCACTGAGCTGATTGTCTTTTGGTTTCGGGTTCGTAGCAATATGGGGAATCCATCTGGTCCTGACGCCTAAATGTTCGTGTAATATTTTTTGTACTTGACTCATACCAATGCCTAGGCTTGCCCGTATCTGCTGATAGGTCACTCTTTTATTTTCCTCTATTATGCGTTGCACAGCACTGATTTTATCTTTAGTAGTTGCTGTTAAAGGACATCCCTCACGCGCATCATCATTGAGATTGCTACGTCCACTTAAACTCGTTAAACCAATTGTAAATAGTGGCACGAGATGGGGCTTTACTAAGAAATGATAATTGCAGCCTATCATAGCTTTGTTGTTGAGTAAGCCCACAACGAAAGTCATAATAAATCATTGACTGAAAATATTCTCGCGTTAGGATCATTTTCACATGTAACAAGAGTTTTAGATTTGCCGCCAATTCACAAAAACAAATGACAAATGAATGCAATTGACTATATTAAGTTACCAAAAAGTTCTAAAATTGAAATTCAAAAAAGTTTTCATTAGCAATATTTCTAACTGGCCAGTTCTAAAACTTTCAGTGTCACCCACGTGGTATATAAGCAGTAGTATATTAGTGGGAAATAGGTACACTGAAAATGTGTGGTGTTACTTTAAGTTTGAAATAATATAAATATATTAGCTTAGGCATATATTCACCAAATAGCCAAATGAAAATATAGAGTTCGTATACAGTCGGAAAATGCTTCTCAAACCTCTTGAAGATAACATTCACAAGCATTAGATTACACACGCTCTCACGTAAAGTGTATAGCCTTATGCAATAATTTTTCCTTTATTATTTATTGAAACCTAGAAATGATGCAAAAGAAAAAAATCTTAAATTCTCGCACTTATTTATACGGAAACATGGGCGATGTTTCCGTATAATTTTCTTATTATTTTTTCCGCTTCTTGGTTTCCTGTTGCGAAAAGCTAAATGATTTTTTGTCACAAATTAACGCAGTCAAAGCTGTGATATACAGCTCTGTCTCATGTTTTTACTTAATAGTCACCACATTATAGCAGAGGCTGGCAGCCAAAATTAAAAATATGTACATAATTGCTCGCGTTTTATATTTTGTGCCAAGAATCCTCGGAATAACTTCGATAATTGCGCCACCACTTCGCATTTTTTATGAAAAACGTACATTTTTTGTGTTAATTACGCTCATTGTTTCGTGCGCTTTTGTTTGGAATAATTATACTCAGTTTATGTGACTGCAATGAATGCTAAAGGTATGTGTACCAATCAGGCTTCTCAATTGTTTACTGCAAGCTGTGCGTAAAATAAGATGGAAAAAATACTTTAATATCGTACGGTCCTGAACTGTTTAAGGCGGTATGAATCAACAAATCTGTCGATCGTTTATTACTAAAGACTAATGAGTAATGAATGGCGGTTAGCGAAGTGCAAAGGGCACTGTCCAGGGTGCGGGAGGGGCAATAACATTCATACATGTGTGTGGCTTTCCATCACAGAAAGATTTTTAAAGCAATTTCTTCCTCGTATTAACTGAAATAGGGAATGAAGTTACTTGCACGAAGTTTCGAGACGACAAAAAAATTTACAAATTTAGTTTATACAAAATTTATTCACTTGGGATACGCCCCAGCGCTGTTACCAAAAAACCCAACCGTCCGAATGAACCATAATGCAGAAATTTTATGTTTACTCAACTCTCTAAACTTATGTACAAATTAAATTTGTATATTTATCGCAGAAGTGTTTGACCGCATAAAAAATAATAAATCGGGAATAAAAATATAACCTTTAATTTAAAAAACAGAAGTAACAAATTATTTTAAGTATACTTAATCTTGCAAGCAATTCTTGTACATATGTAATCTAAATCTCGGAAACGGCTCCAACGAATTTAATGAAATTTAGTATACAGATAGTTTTGGGTCGAGAAATCGATCTTGGGTAAATTTCGCCACTATATACAAGACTATAATAGCTCAGATGGGGCATTGCGTGATCCAGATTTCCTATTAGTTTTTTTTTTTGTTCAATTTTGTACATTATTAATAATCCGAGCAAGGCTCGGTCGTCCAGATGTTAATAATAATATGATAACTATACAATTTCCCCCTGACAACGCAGGCGTTAATTTAACCGGGTCACTGCGCATTACCAATTGACTGGGGTAACAGTACCTACATAAGTAAGTAAGGTAACAGTAGGTTACATAAATCTCAGCACGACTTCGTACGTTAAAATAAACCGCTATTTTTATTTAAATAAATATCATTATTAGGGATGAAAACGAGTTCATTAGTATTTTATGAGCCGTCTTTGAAGATCAACGTGAAAACATTGTAAACGTAATCTCAACAATCTCATGAAAATAAATATACGCGTACTAGCTGATACCCCGCGACTTCGTCCGCGTAGACACAGGACTGAGCACGTAGTAACGGCAATTTTGCAAACTTTTAAATATTTAATGCAAACAGACAAACAATTAATCGTATCTTTCCTCTTTATAATATTAGTATAGAATAAAACTTTAAAGAAAAAAAATGTTCACTAAAGAGCAACCGCTGTTATACATTATTCTTATTTCTTTTTCAGAAATCACGATTGAAAGTATTAACTGCACTGAATTCAGTCCCTTTAACCATTCATCCCTCACTAAAAAAGCGTTATCCTTTCTTGAAAATTCTTTAAAACTTTACACAAGTCATAAAAACGTAATGGCCGTTCACGCAATTTACAAACACTGCAGCGGCGCGCAAATGGCTCAATCTTGCTAAACTTTGACAAGTCAAAGCGACCTCATTCATTATGGTTGACAAATGGCACCGAGAGATGGCGCTATTATGAGAATGGAACTTCGTATATTCCGAGATTGTTAATATTAACCGCGCTGTTTCAATGAATATTTTTACTTGGAGCTTTATTTAACATACTTTTTATTTAGCTCATGACAAATGAAGTTTTTATTAAATAAATGACTGTTCCTATTATCTCTACTTCTGAAAATTAGTTCCAAATACTGAAATTTTTGAAAATACGCTATTTTATTTTTGGCATTGTAGCCTTATAAACATATGAATTCAAAAACCAAAAAGACATTGGCGGGATCGAACTAGGACACCCTGGTGAGGAGTCAACCTTTCTACCGATGGGATTAGCGGCTAACAATCTAATTAATATTCATTTATTACCCTATTTAAGGCACATTAAATAACTTTCATGAACAGTGGAGTAATTTACTGAAATACAAGGCAAAATTATACCATAAATCACCAATTATATTAATTAACGAGCCAAAAACTAGTATTTTGCCGATAATCAACAAATTTGTGAATAATTTAATATAATGGCAAAATGAATTACTCTTAATAACTGTAATTAAGTTTGGCACCATAAATTACAGTCCATTGCTCATTATTATCTGTTAGAAGGGAGATAAGCATTTCATAATTTATATTTGATTTTGAAATCTCAATGGTTATAGTAAGCCTAAATTATTTTGCACATTTAATTTTCCCGATTTTCTACGCTTTATACTATCTTAAAATATAGAGGAAGAATTTTCATTCGTGTTTTTTTTTTTTATTTTTGTAACTTCTCGTAACAAAACAAAGACACATTTATTTGAACGCATTTTTACACACTTGGAAGTATTAAGTTATACAATAACTTGTAATTGAACATTCCAAAATTCTTTAAAAAATTAATATTCATAAAATGTAACGTTTTATACACACACACGTATATATATATATGTATATATTATGTAAGTTAAGTTACGTAATTCAAATACAAAGTCAATTATTTTTTCAAAATAGGATATAAAATCACTGAAAGTCAAATACTACCACCCATTCCAAAAGAATGCCTCAGACCTGAGAAGAACGGGCGCAACAAACTCAGTGGGCATTTTTTTTTTCATAAAAATTGTTACATGGTTACAAAGTAATATCGTACAATTAGACTTATTAATTATTTCATAGCCTTATGTACTATTATTCCCAATCTGTGTTATCATTAAGAAAGTCACACAAAAGATTTTTAAAAAATCTTTTGAATATCGTAATATTTTTGTTTTGAAAATTTTCTGGGATCTTTTCACAAAAAGACTTATTTACCCGATTTAGCCGAGTAGTAGGCAAAATAAGTTGCTGTCTGTTCATGGTATTAGCATTATGGTTATGATAGTTTCTAGCAAATTCACTTATATAATATGATATTATAATATGTTGAAAATTTGTTATTTTATCATTGAATATCAATCTAAAGAAGATATAAACCAGAGAGTTATGTAAGTACTAAGGCTAATGGCACCTTTCAGAAACTACGTAATCTCGTCGTCTTCACGAAAGATAAACAGAAGGAAACATCAAAGCCATATTGATATTATTATGAACTTTTGCAGGGATTCAAAATGTGATATAAAATTACTGTAATATGTGCAATTTCAATACATATTTATGAATAGATTTACGCTCAAGAATACGTTGGATTTGAGTAAAATGTGTGTATGATATTATATCCTCAGAACTCCCTAATTTAATACCCTTTTATATACCAGCTCGGGCTACACACAACACTTTCAAACACCAAGACAAATACTGGTATACGTGCACAATATGTTTGTTCTTAAAAACTCAAATCTTAATGAGTGTATCTATATGTTTTTATTTTTTTATGACAGTAATGGACGAGACGAGGAGGACTTTCAGTTAATGGTAATTAATATCTCTTCCCATTACACTGCAGAACCGAAAAGTTCTGAACGGCACTACAATAATTGCGCTCGTCATCTTAAGACATGAGATGATATGTCTCATTTGCTCAATAATTCGCGGTCTTCAGACCAAAACACAATAATAATAATGAACATACTGCATAAAAACAGAAATAAGCGCCGTTGTAATATTCATAATCTAATAAAATCATATATGTTTTCATATTCCTCTAGAACTTACAAGTAAACAACTTACAAAATAAAATAAATCTTAACGAAACATAGTAGGAAAGCACCTTAAGGATGTAATCTGTATTTGTTGCGAATAAATATTAATATCAATGTCTGTAACGGAATAATTCCACGTAATTTTAGCCCACTTCTGGACTGGTTTTTAATAATATGTTTACTTTTAGTATATCCTTACTATTTATAGATAATCGTTATATAAAAATAATTTCATAACAAACATGTGATAGAGCTTTTGACCTGTACACCTTACTACCTATACCTAATAAGATTATAGTAACTGCAATTGTCTGCAATTTTTCAAATTCATCGTCATTCGTATGAAATTAGAAGAATAGTTTCAACGATATTATATTTAGTTTAATTTTTGTTCAGACAAATGTGACAGGAAAATTCTGTTTTGATAATAACTATATATACCATTACTTACAGCCCAGATCTTATTACGAAAACATGTCCCAAAGTCGCATTAAACAAGTTAATGTCGACAAGGCAATCTGCAACCCCAATGCTACGTCAATTGTCTGGACAAAGACCCTATCTTAGTCAGACGTGCTGAAAAAGTACCGGCATAAATCGCGAAACTCCACCCAACATATTAGAACGGACGGAGAGGAAGAAATAAGATAATGTGTATTTGTATTATAGTAACATTCGTTTTTATATTATGGTCTCCGATAGAATACTCATCGATAACTCAATACAAGACATTTTATGTACAAAACAAAAATTATGTACAAAGACTGCAGTCATCATTATTGGTTTTTTTGTATGAAAATAAGGGAAGAGACGAGCAGGAACTTCAGCTGATGGTAATTGATACGCTGTAACCATTACATTGCAGTGCCGCTCTAGGATTCTTGAAAAAGCCAAAAATTCTGAGCGGCACTACAATTGCGCTCGTTACCTTTCGACTTAAGATGTTAAGTCTCATTTGCCAAGTAATTTCACTAGCTACGGCGCCCTTTAGACCGAGACACAGTAATGTTTACACATTACTGCTCCACGGCAGAAATAAGCGCCGTTCTGGTACCCATAATCCAGCCGGCTTCTTGTGCAAAGGAGCCTGGAACTGGTAAAACAATGGTGGACACACAATGGTCATACTTTGAATAAAGCTCACAAAATTTTGAAGATCAAAGAAAATGTTAAAAGTGTCGGTGGCGCTTTTATTGGTTTTATTTTTATTTTATTGCCGTGTGTTAGATCCTTATCCGCCACATACCATTGTGTTATCGGCTTTCGAATTTGCATGTTTATTCAACGGTTTATAAGGTTGACAACGCTCATGTGATTGCTTTAAGTTGAATTATGTCACCTTTAATCGCTGTTTTAACCTTTACTTTCTAATCAGATTCAAATTTTAATAGTATTATTTAATTTTGGATACTTTTGTCACTTTCGAATCTCTCTAACACACAATATGCATTCAAATCAAATCAAATCAAAATCAGTTTATGCATGTAGGTCACGGAAATGACACTTATGAATGTCAAAAAAAAAATAAAATATTTTTCTTATGGAATCTACCGCTACTTCGTAAAGGGTTGAGCTAATGAGAAGAAGTAGCAAGAAACTCATTGCCACTCTTTTATATCAAGATTTACAGATTATTTCAATTACAATATAATATATAAAATGATGCAACAAACACACTCAAACAATTAATCAATGTCTTACACGAGTAAGACAAAAAAGTAAATTTAAGTTAATACAAAAGTTATTGAGTACAGTAGCTGCATCATCCACATTAACCTAGTTAACATCGATCGTAGGTAATTAGTGATTTATTTAATTCTATTAATTTATAAAACTATTAATATTTTATTTTAACAACAGTTTGATTCCAAAATAAATTAATACAAAATATTTTAATTTTAGCACTTCAGACAATGGTACTCGGAACTGCGTGTAAAGCCCTAAGTATGCTGTGGCCGATGTTACTTAGGTTCTATCTTACATGGATTCTTCCTACATTTTTCGCAATCTTTTAGTGTAGATGAAACGTTTTAATTTTGTCTTGTAATTTACTTGTCGTGTATAACATAATTGCTATTTTTACTTCACATTTATTTAGTGGAACGTTTAGAATAACAAAATTTCTTTCGTTTTATTGTTTTGCTTTGCACAAAATATAACAATTTCAATTCTCACTGTCTCCATACCTGCCTTAAAAATTTCCAAATTTCTTTGCTTTTGCTTAACTATATCTATATAGATTATGAAAGTTAACATGAGTTGAGTTATTTTATTAGAGATAGTCATCTCTCTCGCTCACACCTTACGCTTTATTCGTCTATTCTAAACATTATGTTGTAAGTCTATACTACTCATACAGATTACCATCTCTTCTTCAATTATGTTCTCCTAGTACCAATAAATAAGAGCTTTATATAAATCAAATCAAAATCACTTTATTCATGTAGCTCACGGAAATGACACTTATGAATGTCAAAAAAAAACCTTTTTTTTTCTTATTGAAACTACCACTACTTCGTAAAGGGTTGAGCTACTGAGAAGAGGTAGCAAGAAACTCATTGCCACTCTTTTAAATCAAGATTACAAATCATTTCATTAAAATATAATATGTAAAGTGATGCAAGCCATATAGCCAATCAATTATAAGGTCAGCTCATGGAAGCTTACACTTCAAAAGCTCTGGTACGCCTAAGAGGTCATGGATGGTCGATATTACTTACCAATTACCATCAAATACGCTCGTTTGTCATCCCAGTCAATAAAAAACCTTCAAACTAAAATCCCATTCAAACAACCACAAAGAACATGTCATTATAGCCATGGTAAGGACTATAGCCGAAAGCTATTGAAATTCAGCTACCGATATTGTAATTAATATTACAAAGTGGAGTTATGCGAACCTTGCAAACCCAATAAGCTCATCGGAGCATTAAATCAATTTATGTGGTCACTCATCGCAGATGCTTTGATATTCTACTGAGGAATATTGCATTTATAGTTTCACTCAATCTATTCATATTAATAACGTAAAATAGTTGCTGAAATATTGAGTTTAGTTTACGTTCGTATATTTAAAGGGAAGAATTGATGGATCTAGAATTCAATATAATATATATATCGCAGCAATTACAATCGGTACTTTGAGACATAAGATGCTGCATCTCATTTTCCCAGTAAATTCACCAGATACGGAGCTATTGAAACCGACACACAAATAATGTTGCAAACTACAGCTTGGTGGAAGAAAAAGGCACCGCATGGTAAGAGCACAGATAAAATTTGAAAACAGAATTTATGAACCCCTCGCGTTCCGTGCGTGCGCTCTTCCACTGAGCCAACCGTTCGAGTGACGTCACGTTGATAAATCTTGATTTGTCTTGTTTAACTCTCAGGTTATAGTACACATCTATAGGATCTACTTTAAAGTTGATAATCTGCCCAACCCCACTATTTGCATATTAGGAAATTTACTTGAGATGTCGCTCTTTCAAATCTAAACAATTTGTTATTTTTTTAAAGTGATAACTCTCACTTCTGCGATTAATAACACAAATTATGTAAGTATGTGCGAAGAAGTATTCATCTGGTACGTATCACAACATGCCACAAGAGTCGAAAACTATTGATATAATTTTTCCTAATAAAACACAAAAGTAAAGTTAATCTTGTGGAATGTTTTAAACGTCTTAGTAACCATCGTGATAAAACCAATTATTGGTCAAGTTCCCAAAATGAATGTCAATTGTGTGGCATTATGAGGTTCGATAGAATAAATGTGAAACGTGAAGATTTCAAAGCTTTTTACGTTCAGAAAGCAATTCTATTGCGTTTAATAGAATTTTTTTAATATATATATTTATATTATAGTGTTTTTGGTTTGATTTGATTTATATAAAGCTCTTATTTATTGGTACTAGGAGAACATAATTGAAGAAGAGATAGTAATCTGTATGATTAGTATAGACTTACAACATAATGTTTAGAATAGACAAATAAAGCGTAAGGTGTGAGCGAGACAGATGACTATCTCTAATAAAAAAACTCACCTCCTTTTTAGTTTCATAATCTATATAAATACTCGTATAGTTAAGAAAAAGCAAAGAACTTTCCATAATTTTTAACGCATACTAGTATGTATACTGTAAGAATTGAAATTGTTATATTTTGTAACAAAGCAAAACATTAGAACTAAAGAAAATTTGTTATAAAATTTATTATAGCTATACGTTCCACTAAATAAATGAAGTAGAAAAAGCAAATAATGTTATACACGACAAGTAAATTGCAAGACACAACTAAAGTGTTTCATCTACACTCAAAGATTGCGAAAAATGTAGGAAGAATCCATGTAAGATAGAACCTAAGTAACATCGACCACAGCATACTTAGGGCTTTTCACGCAGTTCGGAATACCATTGTCTGAAGTGCTAAAATTAAAATATTTTGAATTATTTTATTTTGGTATCAAACTGTTGTTAAAATACAATATAATAGTTTTACAATTGAATAGAATTAAATATATATAATGGCCCAACTTTTTTTTTTAATATATATAATGAACCCAACAAGGTTAAAAAAGGTTTTTTTGACATTCATAAGTGTCATTCCGTGACCTACATGAATAAAGTGATTTTGATTTGATTTAAATAAAGCTCTTATTTATTGGTTGGTACCAGGAGAATTAAAATAATATAATTAAAATAATAAGAATAATTGAAGAAGAGATGGTATTTCCTTGAGGAAATGACACTTATGAATGCCATGATGTCACCTATATCAATAAAGTTATTTTGATTTGATTAGATCCAAATAAGTAACACTGCCAGCTTCTTGGATATTTTTTATTCGATTCTTACATAATAGTTGATTTTAGTTAATTATTAATGATTGATAAAGAATTATTTAATTAGATATATTAAATAAAAGTAACTAACCTTGTCATTGATTGCTGGAAATAGCAAATAAATCCAATTATACTTAGTTCACCTCGTTATAATTTGCAATACTAGCAATTGTGTGACATCGCTACAGCTGATATTGTTACAACGGCTATTTCATTACATTAATCAATAACTATCATATTACTATGTTACAAGTGGATATAATATGTAACATAATATTATTTGCTTTGATTTTGATTAAATGTAATTTTGGTATCCACTTTTTTCGTGCGCATGTAATGTTTAAGTAATTTTTTTTAAAACAAGACGCTCACGACACCGTCCACCTTGATATACTCGTAGTTATAATTTTTTGAGCCGAATCCATGTTTATTTTCTTAGATATAAGTATTCAAAGTTCCTTTTTATGATGTTAATATCCACCAATGAAATCCAAAGATCACATTGTTTTGCAAAATTAGAGGAATCTCAAGGCAGGTCCCCATATCGTGCCGTTCTGGAAACACCGCACAAGGAAGCTCATTCCAGTTTGGTTGTGTATGTAAGAAAGTAAGAAATGTGGTAAAGACAAACAATGAAGCGAGGTCTCTACGTAACATACAAAGTAACATTATTAAAATAAAAATACAATGTAACATTTCAGATTAAATCTAAAGCGTTTCAAAGATACTATACAAAAGAAAGAAAACAACCAAACTATAAACTATGTAGTTATCTTATTTTATAGAGCTTACAGGCATCATACTCTCAAATCTTTTCTTAGATTCCATCGAGCTGGCAAATAGATCACACTGTGGTGCTACGAGTACCTCAAGTACATAGTTTAGAAGACAGATGGCTCGTATTACAGGCTTGTGCTTATGAGCTTGAGTGCGTGCAGGCAGCTGCGCTAATAGTGCGTGTCGCCGCGCGCGTATGTACGACGTCGGTTTTTAAAATTATATGGTGTATTATTCTTGAAGATAGAATTACCAAGGCACTGCTATACTTTTAGTTGTCTCTTATTATCATTTGAAAATTCAAAGTACCTTCAAATATATTCTATAAAGCTCCTATTCTCCGCATATTCTATTAAGGATGTCAACGCTCCAATGATCTCACTGGTTTTACAAGCCAGTATGGGTGGTGATTTAACATCATCTTGTAAACCGTCCACTCGTATATTCTAGTATTCTATAAAAAAGAGTACGGGTTGCACTCCGGGAGTGCCGGCAAAAGTGAAAACTTGAACATTAACGTTGTGCATTATTTAATACTTTGAAATGATTAGGGAATAAACTAATTTAGAACGAATTGCTTTATTTATCAGAATAAGAAGTACTTGCATTTATGTGGTTAAAAACAATATTCATTTTTTTTACAAAAAATGACAACGATTACGTAAAAAAAAATTACACTTCAGTACTATTACAATTATTTTACACTAAAAAGTTTATCTGTCAGAAAAATAAATTTTCATCCATAATATCAGAAAACCAACGAACAACAACAACGGGTCTTGTAAGCAAGGTCGGTCTAGCACTTGTGTAATAATTTTAAGATCTGCATTGTGCATGAACCTCTAAGCTGTATATGAAGTCCTGGTACATGTTGCTAGGATGACACCACGGACTAGTATAAAAATAAGGACTCCGTGTCACCTTACATAACAGTGTTAGCTCCAAAACAAGCCGATTAAGGTGCAAATACATAACTCTACGCATACACTTACGCTACTACAGGCCAATAGGCGGCCATTATGAGAATTGTCATCGTGAGAAGATCAGTTTGCATCTCAATAAAATATTTTAAAAATTCCGTCGTGCGTAGTGTATAAACGTAAATACTTTTTAAGTATTTGTGGGCATATATGATTATTTAAGGGAGAAAAAATTGTGTAACTACTATCCCCCGAAACCGCACACACACTAGCATAACGGTGCTTCACTTGCTAATATCACGGCGCGGAGTTCTTTTTTTTTTACTCGTCCGTGGATGACACATGATTTCAACGCGTATGAAAGACATTAATTACCACAGAGTTGGGATGGATACTTACGTACATTACTATCACCCGTAGATAGAAGACGGATAGAGTATGTAAATGAGATTGCAATAGTCTGTGACATGTGTTATAATTTCATGTTTTCGTTCTGGACGATTTGTACAACGTAATAGACAATAACGTCCCATATTTAAATAATAACTAAAATCACCATGTCGCGAGTCCAGAGATTTAATCTCAACTAAAAATATATATCCCCGCTAAAAGTAGTTTTCACTTCAATAAACGAAGTTGTGAACAAAGGGACCTTAGTAAAAGCTTCTACAGTACGAATTCCGAAGTGGCAAAGAGTGATTGTTCAAGACATATTATTCTTGTAATATTAACTGGGCTAGAAGCAATACTGATTGACAGTTGGGAGTAATTACCTACGATCAATTCTCGTCGAATAATGGCTAACCTAACTACTCTACTCGTATACGCTTTACGTAAAAGGTCTAAGAATTTAAAAGAGAATGGAATTGATCGAAACATTCTACATACAAAAATTGGTCTTTAAATTTATTATCATTTTGTGTTCATGCCCTGTTACTAGACAATTTAATATCAAGTAACAAGAATCCTTATAAAACCCCTAAAAGACTTCATTTTTACCTGAAACTTTTATTAATCTGTAGATGGTTTCTTCTTCATACTTTTTCGTTTTTGCGGCTTTCTTGTAAACAACGTTTCATATTAAATTCGCCGCATCAAGGTTTTTACTCTCAGTAGTTGCGTTTTCCCTTTTTGTCATTTTCTCATTTTCAATGAGATACAAATTTTATTTGTATCAAAATTTATGGATGATTCGGGACTTGAGCCTGCCTCTCATGTTTTTTTTATGTGATAATAAGGGCCGTACCCATTACAATGCAGCACCGCTCAGAATAGTTGAAAAACCCAAAAACGCTGAGCGGCACTACAATTGCGCTCGTCACCTTGAGACAATATGTTATATTAAGTCTCATTAGCCCAGTAATTTTTCAAATTTTAATTTTAATTTTTTGGGTTCCGTCCGAGCGCTCTTACTAACTGAGCCAACCGTCCGAGTCACGCATTGATCGTAAATCTTGGTATGTCTTGTTCAACTTTCAGGTTCAACGTCCATAAAATTTGGTACATATTACATTTATATATTTAAATCTCAGATGTAACTTAAAAATGACAAACCGGTCTAAGTAATTGTAATGTAAATTGCATTAAAAAAAGCGACTAAGAGAGAAAAGCCAAGCTCCTGTTACTTATTGTCTCACAGGTCTACCAAGTATTCAACTATGCTGAAATCGAGCCCTTTAAACTATATAATATATAACTCACAATTGAAACAGATCCAAAAATATATATTATCAAAAATGCTAGAAACGTACTGTTACTGTATATTTATTAGCTCATATTTCTGGCAAAACTACAATTAGATAACGGTATTATTTGGAGATACAGTCTAGTTTATTATAAGAATTCGGCTTCAATGTCTATCTAAACTGCGTATCTTGTCCCGATCCCTGCTTATATTAGTCCGAATTGTTTTCGAATTCCCTTGTATTTCTGAGAGGCTTATGAATCGCATGTTTTGTTTTGAAAGAATTATGAACTTAGTAATACAGGAAATTATTGGGGATTAATTTGATAAGTTTGAGATAAAAACTAAAGTTACGGCCGTTTCAGTTAATCTGCATTACATTATATCTAAATTATAAAATAAGTTTAACAAAAATGGCCGTAGCAATGGTAAGCGTCCTGAAGGTATTTGAACCTATTGGCTTGGCACGGGGAAGAAGAACGCATAAAAAATATCCACGTGCCTCAATAATCTACTGGGAGCCGCAGCGTTGGTAGCCATTTCGGTTTTTTTTTATGAAAATAAGGGACGAGACGAACAGGAGGTTAAGCTGATGGTAATTGCCCTACCCATTACAATGCAGTGCCGCTCAGGATTCTTGAAAAAGCCAAAAATTCAGAGCATCACTACAATAGCGTCACCTTGAGACATAAAATGTTAAGTCTCATTTGCCCAGTAATTTCACTAGCCACGGCGCACTTCAGACCGAAACACAGTAATGTTTACACATTACTGCTACACGGCAGAAAAAGGCGCGGTTGTGGTACCCATAATCTAGCCGGCTTCCTGGGAAATTCTTGGGGAATTCTCCATTCCACCCACTGGTGCCCTTTCGGTCAACGGATCAGCTCAGCTATCCACTATAACGCAGAAATGCTACCAGTTTTCTTTGTATACTTGCTTAAAGTGATAGTTTTTAATGTGGTTATAAACACTGTTTCGTTTTAAATGAGAATTGGGGAATATACACCTAAGCCAACCTTTTCTAAAAAGCTTTCCAGCAAGATATGACAATAACAGAATTAAAAAATAGCTTCAAACAACATGGTTAGTCAAAACATTATCAAGAAAAGCATTAAGATATAAAATTTAAACCATTTTCCCATTGAAGTAACAATAAAAGAATATTTCATCCAAGTAATATTACAGCTTTTCATTACATTTCTCCCGGTGGATTCTGCAATTCTCGACAATCCTCTAATCCCTTATTACAAGTGAGTAAGGTATACAATCCCGCATATCTAGCAGTCATCCGCCAGGCTTATACTGAAGTGGCCTCGATTGTATTTTTATTTTTATGATCCTGTATTAAATTCATGAAAAGACATCTTAAAACCGCCATTATAATAATTGTTTATTATTTGCTTGAGTTGCTCAACAATATCTTGTTTCAATTCGGCTATCCTTAGACGTATTGCAGTGCTATAGAATTTCATATTATTATATCTAAGATCAAAATTGAAATATACATACGTAATACGGCTATGGACAGAATTGTACTCTCATAACGCGCATAGTAATAATTAAATACTGTCTCGCTGATTGAGGACACCCAGATTGTTTTCCTACGATTATTGCTATGCACGCAGCAGTATGTCTGTCTATATTTAGCCATAACTGATTTGAAATTTTAATAATATATGTTTTCCTACGCACGCGTCAATACATAAGTTTCTTATTAATTGTCAGCAATTGGATTTGATTTCAATTAGTGGCTTTACCTGATGAATATAATATATTATATCATATCAGTAAATATATCAGTGTTAGGAAAATACGTCCTAACGTTTGCTGGGAACTTTCCTTTATGCGAATCGCGCTTCTGCCTTGTTTGTTATCATTCTAGTTATTAAATAATCCTTCCATGTTTTAAAGCATTAATCTCACTTTCTTTATTGTTTTTTAACATTTGAATTGTTATTTTTTCTTTTCCTTATTTAAAGTGTGTCAATATTATTATATTATGATATTATATCTGTGATAATAATTATTGTATAAAAAATGCTATAACATAATAAATTTCTTAGGGATATTTACAAGTTTTTCTATCTCGCCAAAATACCACTATTTATTAATATCTACACGTTTGTTTTGAATGGACAGAGGCCTATTCCAATTTTTTTTTGAATTTTGGGATCTCATATTTTGTAGATACCAACCACCAATTCATTACAGTTTTATTACATTTCATGGCACCCCTATATTATGTGTTGATTTGTTCTTACGAATTGTATAAGTGACGTTAATAATTTTGGTTTTAATTCTGATAATTGTGTTCTGTATTAAATCTGATAATTTTAAGTTTAGAATACTTCTTTCCATTTATCTTGTCTTGGCAACCTTCTAGTTTTTTGTTATGCGTTTTAATGAAAGCCTACGTTTGACAACCATTGGTTAATGTTAAGATGCGATTCCACCAGTGTGCTGAACTGTGTGGCACTGTACCGCACAGTGTATGGCACAGATGTTCACACTGGTCGACTCACTTGGGCAAACAATAACAAATTGACGCGAACATTTCTAAAATGTTCGCGCACATCTGTATATTATAGTGCGTGCACACATGCATTTAGTGGACTCGCGTCGACGCGTACAAGCTTGTTGTTTGCGAACTCAGTCTTGCTTCCGCCACCGAAGCGAAAACATTTATTTGTACGCTCACATTGTTTAACTGAGTTAAATATGGATTGGACTAATGATAAAATTATTAAATTTATTCAAGCAATTGAAACTTATCCTCTTTTATGGGACCAGCCACAATGATTATAAAAATAGAAACAAAAAACACGACGCCACTCAAGTGTTGGCTCAAAGTTTCAATTGTGACTGACTGCTCGACAGAGGTAATGAGAAAATGGGAGATTATTTTGGCTCAATATCGGCGAGAAAAAAAGAAAATAGTGGATTCAAAATCTTCAGGTTCTGGTATATCAGACATATAAGAAAAATTGTTTGGTTATGCATACTTGAATTTCTTTCATGGAAGGGACGAACCGAACGCCAGTGTGAACTCACAGGACAAAATAAATGAACAGGTACGTTTAATTTTTTTATTTTCAAACCTCTAGTTATGTTCAGACGATCATAAAAGGTCTTTTTAAAAATTATTATTTATTACACAAAACTAATTACAATGATATTAAAATATGACGTGTTACTTATAACAAGACTGGAGCGAAAGTGAATTATAAAAATATTAAATTATAGACAATCGAAGTTCAGCGTCAGCATCTATTCACTTGTTCGATCTGCCACTCAGCTCTTTCACACCGATGGGGCCCCGGTAACGAATTCTTCTTGAATTTTTTAGGTAGGTACCTGTTCTTTTTACGCTAGTGTTGCCATGGCACCATTCCAATGTCAGTTTGGAAATAATGTGCAAATTCTTCTCGTATGTCTTTCGCATCGCCACATGGTCTTCTTCCGACATGTCTTAAAGGTAGTAAGTTTGCTATGGGTGCATCGCACCGCCAACTTCCATCGATAGTGCTATGGGTAATTTGGTTCTCAGTATCAAAACTGCCAAGAGAAGTATAAAGTTGTGAAGACGACTTTTGTGTCATCAAAAAATTATGCAAGTAACATGTAAGTGTTATTAATTGTGCCTTTTCTGGAGCTAACAGAATAGGTTTTATAAGTACGCGAAACACAGCGGACAAAATCCCAAATACATTTCACCACGTCTTGCTCTGCTCAACCGATAATTAAATATTCTTTCTTTTGATCTTTTATCATTCATCATTCATATCATCCGGGATATGGTTTCATTAAATTTACATCTAAAGCAAAAGCATCATCTGCCACAATAACATGTGGAATTGGTTTGTTCCTTCCGGGTAGCAGCGCATAAGGTTGAGGCAAATTTAATTTTCCTTGCTGAAGATTAGCATAGAAACCAGTATTTTTGAAGACACCACCATCCGATATTCTTCCTTTACAACCGACATCTACGTATGTAAATTTATAATTTGCATCAACCAGTGATAAAAGTACAATGCTAAAATCACCTTTGTAATTGAAAAAGTCACTTCCAGTATTATTTGGAGCTTGAATAACAACATGTTTGCCATCCAAAGCCCCAATGCAATGAGGGAAATTCCATAGATGGTCAAATTTACGCTCTATCATCATCCATTCTTCTGAAGTGTTAGATATCTGAAAAAAGAAATATTATTATTTCAGCGAGTAAAAGATATACAGATACACACAGTAAATGAAGACCAAGAATCTCCCGAGGAAAGTCCAGTCAATAAGTTTAAGGTTCCGAAGAACTCTCAGAAACGTCGTGCTGTCGATGAAGACCTGAGAATTGTCCATTCTTTGTCCATTACGGATAACGTAAACAAGCAGATGGAAGCAAAAAAACATGATGATGACGACATTTTTGCTGCAGCCGTCGCAGCGAAATAAAGGAAAATTAAATATGAGAAAGACGAACGAAGATATTAGTGCAAAGAGATATTGATAATTTATTGTATGACGCTATTATTGGTACTGGAAAATATTCTATGACTCCAATGCCTTCACCGTATTCAGATTCGTTGAATTCTCAGAGCCAAGGACCGACTGAAGTCGGAAAACTTTAAAGGTTTTTATGTCCGCGATAAGGATTACTCAGAACTTTTACGCCAGAATGACAGCGAAATATTAACTTGGCGTGATATGTAAAGCAATAAAAGTAACTAAAATTATATGTGATTTTATTTTCTTACCTTAATATTTTCTTTCAACACGCTTATCAACGCTTTATAGGTCTCAGGTACAATCCGAGCAATAAGTTCTTTTGAAACTTTAAATAAATAGATTAAACTTGCAAATGAATCTCCAGTAGCAAGATATCTTAAGGTAATTGAAAGCCTTATTGAAACAGGAACATATTTTCTGTAGTTGGTATCTTGCTTAGCAATAAGAGGATTAACCGCATTAACCAGCAACTCAAAATTTTCGCACGATATACGAGTGAATATTTTTAAATCCACTCAGTGGATCTATTTTTATTTCTTCTACAAATCTGTTCGTTTCTTCATTTCGTCGCTGTAGGGAAGGCCTCACCCAACAACGCGGTTTCTGACTTCGCTTCTTTTTAAGCAGACTACATAATAAAACACAAGCTGCAGCACAGAGCACTACGTTTTCTCGCCCGTCCATATTAACAACTGAAGACAAAAAACTCTTCTCAGTGAACATGTTCGTGCACAAGTGTGCCACACTGTGCGTTTACAAAAAATACGCACAGTCTTGCCGGTGGAGCCAGAAGCTAAACGCGATACAAGCTTAGTACGTGCAATGCTGGAGTTTTGCACAAAATGTTTGTAAACAAATGTGCTGCACACTATTCTCGTGGAATCGTACCATTATGAGAACACAAGTGGGTATGGACATCAAAAGTAAAATATGATATATTTTTCCAGTTCTTCTTCAAAGCACTCCTCATTCATGTATCAATTTCTTTCGAGGTTTGGTTACTAGGAAAATTAACTTAACAACGCAAGTATATTCTTGGACAAACGCAACGCAATGACAATAAGAAAACCTGAACCATTTTCTGATAATGGTTCAGGTTTGCTTATTCAGTGTTGCAGTGCATTCTCATATCTGAATTATCCCTACAAGTTGTTTTTCATTTTTCTCCACATTATAAGATCTGTTTTATATTTTTCTGGAGTTTCGACTTTGTTGTAGAAGATAAATTCATAATGATTTTCTATGTTTTCTCCATATATCCATGCACTTCATTTAGAACTATAACGATGCATTTTTATTTATCTTGGGCTAAAACAAACTCTTGTAGATTACTATTCGTTCTCAGTGAGTTTATGTTATATGCAGCAATGTTGTTTTGAATATAATTCGTAAAATCTGGTGCGTTTGGACGATGTTGATGTTATTTTTGTTAGAACCTTATATGTAGTCTTTTTGCTCCTTGGTGAATAGACGGATTAATCTAGTTTTATTTTTGTGTGTTGGTTGTTTTTGTAAGATTAGTTTTGCTTTCCGGTTGTCGGTGATGTTAGTTTAGTTATGTTAGTTTAGCTTAGTTTTTGAATTTGAAATTGACGGTTTTATTAAAAGGATCTTTTAGTTTTTTTTTTATAATAACAACAAATATTAACTTGTTTTTGAAGTGTGAACCTCTTTAGCGGCGTTGAGCACTTTGCTTGGGATTGGTATAAAATGTTAAACTCGCGTCAGGACAGATCGAAAATTCGTTAGTTGTTGAAATTATGGATGGAAGTTGATTTTTCTGAGGGATAAACTTTTTAATGTAAAATAATTGTTATAGTTCAATGACGTTATATATATAGAACGTCATTATAATATTTCGAAAGTGTTAAATATTTTATGTAATATAAATTGTTTTTGTGTACGATAGCGAAATAAATGAATATTGTATCTAACGATCTTAATGCTAGTACTTTTATACAGATTAAAAAACGAATTCATGCGAAATTATTCCCTTACCATTCCAAAATATTCAAAAATGCACAAGGTTAATAATCACGTTGTCACTTCTGCCGGCACTCCCGGTGTGCAACTCGTATTATTTTTTCGTAGCTGTATTTCATATTTTTAACACCTTTATAGCCCAACTGTTTAGACATCATCACAAGACATGACAACATTATAGACATATCTTCAATTCCTTTAATATAGATGTTTCGGTTTCTCAGATTTTTAGGTTTTAAAAGGTTATTAAGGAATGAATTAAACAAGGTTATATTGACCAAGTCTTTTCTAGATATGTTATAAGTTATACTATATATTGCTTAGTAAGAGTTTAAAGCAGTCAACGAGCTAGACAAACGATCACCACCAATGTACTTATACTTTAGATATAAAATAAACTTCAAATTCCACTTCTGAGGTCAAGAAACCCATTTTTAACCGTTACAAAACTTAAACAATAAAGAGCGTCGTGAAAGTAAAACAGCTAGAAATATTGCTGAGCTTGTAAAATATTTTGTTTGCGGAATTGTAGTTCATAGCATTTATTTCTTTATGCTTGGAATAAAATTGGTGATATGTTATGTACTACTGTCGTTGTAATAGTTTTGAAAGTAATACCTACTAATATTATAAATGTGAACGAAAGCTTGTTTGTTACGCTTTCACGCCGGAGCTACTGAACCGATTTTGACGAAATTTGGTACAGCGATAGACAATCCAACCGCGATCTCGGAAAAATGGTTACCGCGGGATTTGTGAAAAAATTTAATTCACGTCGATGAGCTATAACTATCCCAATAGTAGGTTTAGTTTGCAATAGCAATCTTCCTTGAAATAAGATTCATATAATATGTTGGGAACGGGAGCGGAAACGGGAACCGGAACTGGAATAGGACATGAGATAATCTTCAACTTTGCTTATTATTTTTAAAACCCTTTATCTGTGCGGACGAAGTCACGGGCATCTGCTAGTTTAATATAAATTTGTGATCATAAGTTGAACAGAGAGTTCAAACATAAATTCAAATTCAAATATTTTTATTCAAAATAGAATGTGACATCACTTATAGAAATTTAAAAAACTACCACCCATTCCAAAATGAATGCCTCAGACCTGAGAAGAATGGGCGCCACAAACTCAGCGGGCTTTTTTTTTTCATCGAATAAATATGTTTAAAAAGTACAAATTTTACAATTATTAAACTTATTATTTAAAAGCCTGAGGGCGGTCACTCCATTCCCAATCTGTGGTATCATTAAGAAAGTCATATATGTTATAGTAACCTTTACCACACAAACGTTTTTTAACAATTCTTTTGACTAACGTAATACTTTTGTTTTGAAAATTTTCTGGGATCTTGTTGTAAAAGCATATACATCGTCCCACAAAAGACTTCCTAACTCGACTTAGCCGAGTAGTAGGCATCATCAGTTTATGTCTGTTCCTGGTGTTAACATTATGGTTATGACAGTGTCTGGCAAATTCACTTATGTGCCTTTGAATAAAAATGATGGAAATGTTGAAATTGCTCATTTCTTGCGGGACAGTAATTGTTGTCTATAAATAATATGTACATATTACATAAATCATTACATTGCTAAGTATGAATGACATCTGCGAAGATAAATCCTTTTATGTTCATGCGTGGACTGTGAGTCTAAGGGGCCCTAATCCGACGAATACAGATTAGGGGTCTTATTAAAAAACTTATGGCTGTTTTAATAATAATAATATTAACACACTTTTTACACAAATTATCTTGCCCCAAGTTAAGCATATATAGCCTGTGTTATGGGTTACAAGACAATGATATATTTATAACGATATACTTACTTAAACATACATAAATTCATATTAACATACATAAATACATTTAAACATCCATGACTCGGAAACAAACATCCATATTCATATTAATCAGAACCAATTTTTGACTTTATGTCTCTATATATATATATATATAGAGGTAAATAAAAGAAGTTTATATGACTGTATGAAGGGCTATAAACACGAGTTTTAATGTCTTATTTTGTACAGTTACATACACTACTTTATCTACCCACATATCATAAGCCTCTATGATGCAAAGAGGATATTGGAGGACCCAAAGAGGATGTAAATACTACATAATAAGAGGCGGGATTGCATAAGCAAAAATTTAAAACAAAAAAAAAGCCGTTAAAGATGTAAGAGATACAAGTTATAAATATATGTAATTTTTTTAATATATGTGAAGGTTAATTGAGAATACGCTGTCATGGGTTCTTTGCTGTTATATCGGCAATAAAATATAATAAAAACCAGAAAGTAATATTTTTGTGCGTAAGTATGTATCCATATACTCCGTGGTATTTTACACTATTTCAAAATTTTAGCAGCTTAACTATTACGTTGTATGAGATACAGCCCAATCACAGACAGACGGAAGGAAGGACTGCGGACCCAATATAAATCTTGTATATGCCGGGAGATGTCATTTCGTTATGCGTCTTCATCTCTATTTATCATAGTGTGTTCGGAAGTCCTGTTTTTTTTTTAATGAAAATAAGGAGAATAAGACGAGCAGGACGTTCAGCTGATGGTAATTGATACGCCCATTACAATGCAGTGCCACTCAGGATTCCTGAAAAACCCAAAAATTATGAGCGGCACTAAAATTGCGCTCGTCACCTTGCTTCACGGCAGGCGCCTTTGTGGTACCCATAATCTAGCCTAGCTTCCTGTGCAAAAGAGCCTCACACTGTTTTAACTTATCCCCACTACCCAATTTTAGCTTCACACCATGTGCCAATTCTCGATTTTGTTTCCAATTCATGAATTATATATATATTATACAATTGAATATATCGATATGTTAAATCGTGCGTGTGGTCGGTCGCTCGGTCAGCGTCGGACTGAACGCACTAATTTATCGCCATAACGCGTCAGCGGACCGATGTACGTCGGACCTACGAACTCGAACGACGCTTCTCGTCGGCACGACATATCTCTACGTGCGTAGCAATTCATTAGCGCTGGACTTAACGCGTTCATAGGTTTTCATAGTTATAGATAGCTACGCTCGACCGACGACAGCCTGACCGTCGGTCGAGCACTAAATGCATCCTTAGACTCCGCATTCAACCACTGGTTAGTTATTGTTTTTTTTTAATGTTATATTTAACTTAGAAAGAGCGGTCATTAGCAAAATTTTCATCAAAAATTCTGTTATATTACAAAAAGTACAGAATCAATCGGAATATTACTTACATTATAAGATGCTACATGTTTCAGAGAAGGTTTTATTATATAATTTATTAGTG
Source organism: Leptidea juvernica (assembly GCA_949711755.1). Taxonomy (NCBI): domain Eukaryota; kingdom Metazoa; phylum Arthropoda; class Insecta; order Lepidoptera; family Pieridae; genus Leptidea; species Leptidea juvernica. Next base: position 7,591,849 of record CATIXQ010000002.1, on the reverse strand, counting down.
ATTACGTCTTATCCAGAACCTACTTTGCTTCCTATATACTTAGAAATATCAACATATTCCCAATACAAATAATTTAGTCTTAATATAAATGGCTAAACAATGTTTGCCGGGTATGCTTGTATAATATACTATATACTTTAATCTCAAAATATATATTTTGAAATATTTAACCAACATAAAACCACGGGATATATCAAATATTTTAGATACTAAATAAAACTGGTTGCTTGAGAGCGCTATGTGATTTGATAATATTATGAGCCAGTTGTTTCACTTTGACACAAACTCAATCTAACCGCTTCAGGGCATCGCAAACGCCTTCAATAATCTAGGGTACAGACTGAAAACGGCGGGTAACTACAGTGCCCCGATTTTGTATTTAGCGTATTATTACACAAATCGGCCTCGTACAAGGAATAAGAAATGTTTAGTTTTATCCACTTTTATTCTACTGAACTACTCATAGCTTTAGTTATATTAACTTTTATTCTAGTGATCTGTAAGCAACTTCTATAATAAGATCTTTAATGAAAGTCTTATCTAAAGGTATCCTACTAATTAAAAAATTATTGAGGTAGGCGTTACTTTGCGGAAATCCATAATTATCCAAATGTTTTGATAAACAATTCGACAGATATTCATCTGAGTGAAGAGTCTCGCATCAGTCTCAAGCCAGAGCTTGGCGAGTCAACATCTCCTGAGGATGCCTCGTGTAGAAGTGAAACACGCGTTGAATTGTTTGAAGACAAATATTGGCGGAATTAACACTCAAGAAAACTCAAAACATTTGGAAATCCTACTAATATTATGAATGCGAAAGTTTGAAAGAATGTATGGATGGCTGTTTTGTAAGCTTAAAAATAGTCCACAGTTGTTCGATTTAAATTTGGTTATATATTTATTTGGTATGGGTTATAGTATAAACCACCTTTACCACAAATAGCATCTGTCAGTGCACTACAGAAAACCCAAGGTGCTTTTTAAAGGGTTGGCTGAGAACCTCTCGTACAGCATGTTATCGTATGAATGTATGTATGTAATGTATGCATGAGGAAGTGTGCAGGCTCCTGTTTATACTAGCCGTTCCCGCCCGCTTCGCTGGGCGAATTTTAAAAGGAAATACATTAAATTTTATTCATCTTCTTACAAATGCAATAAAATAGAAGAAGCCATAAAACATCTAGGATAAATTTCGCATCGAATGTTAGTAGTTTCATGTCGATGCGATCAGTGGTTTAAGCGTGAAAGAGCCTCAAATAAAGACCATTTTCATTATACATATATATTTAGATTTAGAAATTATCACGCCAAATGCCACCGTGTGGCGGAACACAGAAGCAATAGCACATTAGCCATGTCTAATCTTTCATGTTGAAATTAACTCGCACCTCACGAAACACAATTCCGTGACCGAATAACAGTAATAAAAACGGTTGAGGAGAGATATTATGAAATCGGTATTGCTTATTGCTACCAAACAGTAAAACACAGTGCGGATTTCTGGAATTTTCTTCCACGTACTACAAAGCTAAAACTTTCTTAAAGGCTGGGTTTGCTCCTGTGATTCCTGGTGTTGCAAGAGAATGTGGATAACGTTGATCACTTAACACCAGGTGCCACGTACGCTTGGTTGTCCTCCTATTTCATAAAAAAATATATATATAATATATGCTACTGCATATATTATATATTATTATTATATGTATTAGTACGTCACGGTATCTACTGCATCAGCTTTAAATTTTCCAGCAAAACTTTACTGCCCTTGTACTTTTGTGATTGAAAGTCATAAGTATCACACCATCGGTGTGTAAGCATGGCACATGACATTACATCTTAAATGACGGGCTTATACTGATGTGGTTGAGGTCATGTTGCACTGCGATATGCCTTACCATCTTTTTATTATGATTTTATTATTTTTTTATTTTTAAACATTCACATGAAAACCCAGCAAATTTGCTGTCACAGTTTGATTGCAGGAACGAGTCTCTTTCAATACAGATATTTTATTAATAAGCCTTAATTTAATATGCTTAGTATATTATTTTACCTTTTTTACTATCACCAATTAGTGCTAAGATGTATATAAGTAATAATAGGTAGGTAATAATAATCTAGCTCTCTCACTTACTCTCATAGCACAAAAAGTTTTGAGTCCAGATAAAGTCGAATACATTTATATTCAAGTACTTAAGTTTAAATGCTACTGATATTGATTCTAGTATTGTGTTGCAAAAAAGATCTATTCGGACTTTTTATGATATGAGACCAAGAGAGTCGCTTAGATCTAAATTTAAAGACTTAAAAATTATGACTGTTTCCTACCAATATATATGACAATTAATTATTAGATAGAGCATGTTCATAAAATGGCAAAAGATATATCAAAAACATGATATTTATACCAAAAAAAACTTTTAATAGCTTCAAGGCTAAGAAAACTCGACAGGTCATTTATCTTCAATTGCGTTATATCTTATAATAAGCTTCCTGAAAACATAATGGAAAAGTCCCTCAACAAGTTCAGAGCCTTTATAGAAAAATCTTATTACAATTTAAAGGATTTTAATTATAAGAAAGCTTGGGTATGAATTGCCCTAAAGGATTTGAGCTTTTAATTACTCTTAATAAAAATATAGTAATAGTAATTATAAATTATAAGCAAAATGCTCAAATTTAAAGGTATTTTGTGAGTATTGCATAATATGTATTTTTTTTGTTATTTGTTTGGATTCTCGTGACAGGCTTCGTCATGCTCCCTTAAATGTCTCTGGTTGTGCCGGCGACGTGGGACGGGTCGTTCCCTTCCCTAAAATATGGTTAAGGGAGGCGATTGCGTCATACTCGTGAACGGGCGCTACTTGTGGTGGCAGTATGATTCTGTTAGCTGAAACTCTGCTTCATGTTTTTAAGATTAAAGTTATTATATTTTTTACAATTGCTTATAAAATGCTCACAAAACACCTTTAATTATTTACGGTGTGTGTGGATTGTTGCTTAATCTTACTGTACTCAATAACTCTAGTTTTTACGTTTTAATTTACATTTCCTTTTTTGACTTCCTCGTTTTAGGCATTAATATCCGGACGACCGAGCCTTGCTCGGATTTTTAAGAATGTACAAAACTTGAACAAAAAAAAACTAATAGGACTTCTGGATTCGAACCGGGGTCGTCTGCTTTCCGGATCACCCAATTTCCCATCTGAGCTATTATACGTCTTGTGTATATTGGCGAAATTTACCTTTGTATTCTAATGTTTTTGTACCTGTCTCTCATTAAAACACGGATAAAACTACTTTTTTTTAAATTGAAACCTATCTAGATCGATTTATCGCCCTCGAAATCCCCTGTACACAAAATTTTATGAAAATCGTTGGAGCCGTTTCGGAGATTCAGATTATATATATAATCTATACAAGAATTGCTCGTTTAAAGATATAAGATTTTTAAGTATTTGATGTTTGTGTATTTTTGTTGTGTCACTTTGCTCATTATATTGTAGTTGACATTATATGTCAAAGGCTGAAGCTGTAGATGTTGATTTAAAAGAGCATCAATGAGTTTCTTGGCACTTCTGACGACCTGTATAGCCGAGTGGTTAGCGATCCTACCTACTAAGCTAGAGGTCCCGGGTTCGAATCCCGGTAGTTGCAAGCATTTATATGATGAACATGGATGTTTGTTTCCTAGTCATGGATGTTGAAATGTATTTATGTATGTTTATATGATTTTATGTATGTTTAAGTAAATGTAATATATCATTGTCTTGTAACCCATAACACAGGCTATATATGCTTAACTTGGGGCAAGATAATTTGTGTAAAAAGTGTCAATATTAAAAAAAAAAATTACTTCTTCTCATTAAAGCTCAACTTATTGCGAATGGCGGTAAATGTAAAAAGAAAAGAAAATTTGACATTCATAATTGTCATTTCCTTGACCTACTTGAATAAAGTGATTTTGATTTGATAAACACTCTCACTGATTAGATTCAATAAAATCATATGATACAAGTAGAACTATTTTAATTAATACAATTTAGATAAAAGTAAAAATAATTAAAAAGACTTATAATTACAATCAACAAAAGCTGAATAATATAAAAAATAAACTGTAAAAATAGTATTGATAATGGAATTATTATTTCGCGTTCACAAGCATATTTACCACGTGTTTAATAACTAAAATATCAAACACTTTATTGAGCAAATTTTGCGTGCGAGAGATAGGAATATCTTTAACGGAGATACAGCAAGATAGAAAAGTTAAGCGAATCTATAGCTCCTTCGTATTTTGAATATTTAACTTGCTAACCACGAGTTAACGCACACAATGAAAAATCAAAATCAGATATACCCGACTATATTGTAAGTTTATGCTAAAACCTAACACATAACCACACATAAAACACCCACGGAGTTATTACGAAAAAAATAATTAAAACATGGCTAAGACACGTGTCTTGTTAAACAATGATTTAACTATAACAATAAAAGTGACCTAACAATATAGACGCCTAAAATAGAGTTTATCTTTTTCGAATACAAAACAGTGTCAAGCGTGTGTTTAACTAAAAAGTCGTTAAGCACAACATAAACTGTAGTGTACAGGAACAATTGAAGGAACGGAACGCAATTTCTGTCAGCTGTCATCTATTTGTGATAATTAATTCCAAATCTTCCATAAGAATATGATAGCTATCCTTTAGACACACCTTAGACAAGAATTGACTCATGTTTAAATATAGGCAATGTCTAAAGATAGTTGAACGCTAAACAACAGAAAGACTTGTAATATAACTTTTTTAAAACAACTGTTCAAAGCACGTTTAACATTTTTGTAATAACACAGTTTTTATCTATCCTTATTTTTAATTTTACTATCTCGTATTCAAACTCTAAACATCCAGACCCTTTGACAAACTTGTGACGAAAAGAGGGACGACAAAATAATATTAAATATGTTGCCGGTTGAGCCGGAGGGCTATAACGGGTACCTTTATTATGAAAGTAAGCAACTTCCTTCATAACATTATCAAATCCGAAGGAGTCTTTACATAATTTTGACTACCCAAAATGTGTCCCTAATTCACACAAAATATACAAAGTAAACGAAGGCCCCCATAAAAATAAACGGCCAAGTTAATCTATGGGTATCCGGAATGACTATGTTGGATCTTGGCAAAAGGTTTTTCCCTTTAAGTATTCCGTTTTTAGTGTCTTACTAGATCTCGAGCTGGTTGATAATTTGAAGATCTTGATTTGTGCACACACATTTGAAAATGCAATACTATTGGAACCTATTACCTTTTCTTTTCAGATACAATAATACTTATCTCATTTGTGGTTTAATTTTATCAGCTTCAAGTTCAATAAAAATCTCTTTTTAAATAATCAATCTTACAAGTAATATAGATGAAGGATTTTTTTCTCTTGGAAGTGCCGGTAACAATTTCTTATCATATTATTTATATAGAGAAAGCTTTCAGATTCCTTCGAGTTACGTGTCTATAGTTCGTTAACCGATTGATCTTTGCACATTAATAATGTGCATAATACTATTAGAACTTTTATATATTTTGTTGAAGAGAAATTGGTAGAAAATTCCTACACTGCCATAATTTACTATTTACAAAAGTGAGATAGAAGTATAAGACAACTACTGCGTGAATTGTCGGCAATCCAAAATAATAGTCTGGAGGGCTCGATAGGTGCCTTACTCAATTCCGATTCTGCATTAATCACGGACATTATTCTGAAGATTGAGATGATCCCTGTCGGCAAATTAACCATCACAACACCATGCAAAAACTAAAACTTAAATAATTTGCTTACCACCAGCTGAATGCGTGGCTTTCTTCAACACACCGATTTCTTAAATATTTTCTTATACGTTCCGAAGTGATAGTAAATGGTTAAAGGAATAAAAAATTGACATAGCTATCATATTCTTATGTGTGTCAATTTTTTATTGTAATAAGTGTCATTTCCTTGACCTAGATCAATAAAGTGATTTTGATTTGAAATATGATTGCTACATATAACTCTGAAGAAGCACTTCTTTTAAATACAACCTATAATTTAAAATTGTTTCATCATTTAATAATATATTATTCAAAACGGTAAAAGAGAGATATAGAGAGAGATGATTTTATGTATTTACTGAACGGCGCCTTTTTCTTCCGTGAAGCAGAAATGTGTTTCGGTGTGAAGGCCGCCGTAGCTAGTGAAATTACTGCGCAAATGAGACTTAACATGTCTCAAGAATCCTGCGCGGCACTGCATTGTAATGGGCTAAACGTATCAATTAGCATCAGCTGAACGTCCTGCTCGTCTCGTCATTAATATTTTTTTTTAATCTGTTTTTGTGTATATAAGTTCGTTATAATTAATAAACTCTTAAAAAAGATAAAAAAAAATTAAATCACTCGTAGAATGCTTTATATTGTATCATATATTTTACTTATTACTGTCAATACCATTAGGTGAACTCGTGGCGAGCGACCACTAAGATATAATATTAAGGCAGCTATATAATACAAGAAGTCCACTTCAAAAGCAAACTTCCGATGTAGCAATTGAATGCGCTTGTTAGAATTTTGCTGAAGGCGCTGAATCTCAAGATTTTCTATCCAATTGGACATGTCAGACTGTCGGACTGGTTCGATAGAACTGATATTTTCTTCAGAGTATTCAATAAGATTTTCATATGGATATCTGATAGCTTAGATGACCGAAGTTGTGTTGTAAAATTAACAGAGGTTAATAGTAGAGGTTAATAATAAAATTATTAGAGGGTATGAGATAATGTATATGAGTTGATAGCAAATACTGTTGAAGTCAGTGAACCTAGTTGAAGTTAAATGGAGAGCCATTTGGGCCTTGTCAGAAAATTGTTTGTTTTGCCTAATCTAAAAAAAATGTTGAAAGGGTTTCAACCCTCTTGCATCACTTACGATCAGTTGACATGTACCCTCATTTTCCTCTTATTTCATAAAAGGTTTATAATTTATATATTATAATATGTAAGTGAAACTTTCTGAGTTTAATCTGAGGCTGAACTAGAATAATCTTAGAAATTTATATTTATTCTTTTCCCTGCTTTTTGAATACTTTACGTGTAAAATCTGAAATGCCAAATACATGTTTGATTGTTTGAGCGAAGATAAACAAACTTTGTGTTTTCCTATTTTCTTTGGTGTTATTATTTTATAATAACTTAAATTGGTGCTTTTCAAAATAGTACTTTAGTAGAAAATATTATACATTCGCATTTCTTCTTCTTTATCTTTAGCCGTTCTCAACCAAAGTTCTCAAGGTGTAGGCCTCCTTCAGTTTATGCCATCTTTTCCGGTCTTGAGCAGTTTCCAACCACTTTATTCCCGCCAATCTTTTGATATCGTTCCATTCACATAATAGTATAGATTTGTTTATTAAATATTTAAAAAAAGAACATTATGATTAAGAACTGAATGAAAACGAAACAGAAGTTCTTTTAAAGTTAAAAGCTTTAGTAAAGTCATCAACGTAAATTAATTTTCATCTATTGTAGCACAATACAAAAATAATAAAAGCCCATTCATTCCTCGAGCGACAAATGAAAAACAAAATTAGAGGAAGTAATAACGTTGGTGTAAGACCAAGGAATGATAAACACAGGGCGGCTTCATTTCGGTAGATACACTTACTTCATCGTCAAATCAAATTTGAATTCTTTACATTCTTTCCGTCCATCTTCTTCGTCCACTTTCAAGTCCGTTATATAACTCAATTCTCTTTTGCTAATTTTAATTACATTGTTCATTCTAATTAAACAGCCTGTTTTCATTTCGTTTCTTTAAAGTTCATTCAACAACGCAACGTTAATTTGTTCAGTGGGGCTTGCTCATGTTAATTTCACTCTTATAAATGTAAATTGCTTACTAATTACACATTACAAATTTTGAAAATTTCTTGAAGGCACGAGTTTGAATTTTTGCGAATACAAGGTTTGGCCGACTTTGAATTATAGTGACAATATGGTAACCACAGTTAAACCTTGTGTTTATGTTTTGACATCAATTGCTTAATAAATTGTATCTTGAATACAAACATTATACCAGACGGCTTAGATTGATCTATCAACTAGTTTCATGGAGTTGGAAAATTGTGATGCTCTAGTCTGTATATGCAAATCGAAAAAACTCATTCATCACAATCTTCGTAAATATAGTTTCCATCAATATCTATTTACATATTACTTATATTATATTTATTAATATATAAAAAGAGAAACGCAAAATGGAGAATAGTTAGTGAATATGTATGTGAAGTATGATTTTTAGCAACAATAGTTATGTAAATAATTCGAAGAAGTTCATTTTTCTAAATTATTTATCGCGTGTACGCTGTATTTAATACGAGAGACATACAAAGATATATTTAAAAGCATAGATATTTAAAAACTGAGTTTAGGATCCGGTCTACAGTCGGGTCGGAAACCTAAGGAGAATATATTTTATCCTCGAGTTTATATTTTATTCAACAAAGAGGAAACATTTGTAAAAATACATGAGTTTGTTGCGAAAATGTTGAGTTACTGACAGACCAGCTGGGAAGTGCTGAGTTTTATTATTTGTGAAACTTTACACTGCAAGCTGAAATTTATTTTAGCCTTTCCTCTCAAAATGGTCCACGGATAGTGCTAACGTGTTTGTTAAAGAGATTTTTGAAAATTAATATCATTTTCAATTAACAAAGCCATTTAGGTTTGAGTAAGTAGTATTTTCTAATATAATAAAAAGGAATAGATTTTTATTTTAGTTGAAATGAATAAGCTAATTAACTTTTTGACTGATTTGACAATTATCTTCTACCGTATATCTACCAGTGGGAGGCTCCTTCGCATAGGAAGCCAGCTAGATTATGGGTACCACAACGACACCTGTTTCTACCGTGAAGCAGTAATGTGTAAACATACCTGTGTTTCGGTCTGAAGGGCGCCGTAGCTAGTGAAGTTACTGGGCAAATAAGACTTAACATCTTATGTCTCAAGGTGATGAGCGCAATTGTAGTGCCGCTCAGAATTTTGAGTTTTCCAAGAATGCCTGAGCGGCACTGCAATGGGTAGGGCGTATCAATTACCATCAGCTGAACGTCCTACTCATCTCGTCCCTTATTTTCATAAAAAAAAGTACAATGCTACATTTTTGCAATGTAAATAGACATGTATATATAAAAGAGAGTAGATAGACATTGTTTTTATTAGGCTTAGTAAAGAGAGTCTGTCAGAGTGGGCAATGCCTGACGTTAAATGATTTTTACTTCATTAATTACCAAATTCGGTTGATGGAAACAGCGATGAAATGAATCAGAATGGAAAAGGCTTATACTCGAACGAGATGAAAATTATTACTTTAATTTTAAGTTTTCAAATGTAAAAACTAATAATTAATTGAGAGTTGGAGTTGATAAACCCCAATAATATTAAATTTTGACTTTTGTATAGTAATTCTTATAACTCTATAATTCATTAGATATTTACACATCTAGAAGAGACTCCTTGCTATAAGACAACCGATAAAAACAGGCCAGGATTAATAGTGTAGTGTGCGTGATAAGCTACGTCTTACACCTGTGATTTGTATAACACTTTGTGCTAGTGTGCATGTTCTCGTATTGCTCAAAATAGAACTGACCTCTAAACTCAGTTTTTTTCGACTTTCTTACAGCTGTCATAGTCTATCTAGATGCATTAATGATCTAAGAATATTTCTTAATGACATATATATTATGAATCGAACAGATACTTAGTCGGCGTAAGTTATAGCTTACATTTAGCTTTCTAAGGATCTTAAATGTAACACTCTTTTCAAAAAAGGTTAAAAGACACGTGGCGACTTATTTTAAAAAGTCGTCTCTTTAAACCTTATATTTTATATATTACCCAATGCCCCAAAATTGTGAGTGGCATCGCTATTGCGATCGTCACTATAATAGATAACATGTTTAATCTCATTAGCCTAAAAATTTAACTACATAGTTACGGCTCATTCAAACCGAATCATGATACTGCTTGCCCAATACAGTGTAAACAAACTTCCAACTGCTGTAGTGACTTCCATATGGCCGGAGAAATTGGAAATCGTTCGAGATTTTGGACAAACTGCTCCGATACAAGGCGAGATGATACAATTACATTTGCTTAATTTATATCAACAGTGCTTACTTTGATTAAGGGTTGGTCTCCGCTCCAACTAGATACCGCAGGCGTAGTCGCAAAGCAACTACTAATACTACGTCCAAGTGGGAGCCAGTCTCTAACAATATGTGACGTTGACGTGCCAAATGTTCTGTTAAACTTTGCTAATAATTAATAAAAATGTATAACTTTTTTTAAATACCTAATAGTTGCCGTAATAAAAAAGTTATTGTTCTTAGGTAGTGCGGTATCTAGTTGGAGCGCAGCGGAGACCAATCCTTAATCTAAGAGTGCTTATGGTATTCATACTATAACCGCATTACGTCATACTATATATCTATATGCATCTGCAATCCTCAGAGATTTTACATCGTCGTCATTAGAAATAATTTTGGCAATGGTTCCCAATAGTTATCCGCAGTTCGTGACAGCCATTGAAATATTGCCTCAAATAAATCCACCATTGCATCTCAAGCATACATTATAGGCAACCAATGAGCTATAATTAATGGTAGGCAATATGTATAAATTGCTCGAGTGCGGTATTGTGGTTATATTGACAAATCATTTATGATTAGTGGTCTAGAGTAACATAATGGTCATAGATTTCAGTATGATACCAATAAAAAAGGCTGCAAATGATTTAAATGAAATTTGTTTTTTTATTTATTTTTTTCATCCAAATATTTTAAAAATAATATTAATTAATAATGATTAACAAGAAATAGTTTAAATTTGAAAGAGCAACATCGTACATCGTTGGAAATTGGCTTGGCACCGACTTCATCTCTTCGACTCAGCGTAATCGGTATACATGCATTTAAAAATTACCAATCGAAATGAGAACCTCCTCCTTTTCGAAGTCGGGTAAAAACGAATATGAAATATAAACAGGCCTATGACAGTATTTTGTACGTCATAATATGTATATTTATATCTATAACTGGCTGACCCGGCAGACTTCGTACTGCCTCGATAAAATACCTAAATTTTTATATAAAATAAACTTAAAACAAATAGAAGGAATCCTTTTTTTATTTAAACAAATAAAAATAAATGCTCGATATGAATGAAATTTTATTAATATTTTCGATTAATTTACACATGATATACTTACAAAACAGTTTTCCTGAATTCGCTATTTATAAGGTTTCAATTTGATATTGACACACAGTTATGATACAGTCTGGTAATCAATTTAAAGCTTTCTGATAAACTATATTTTTTTGTTTTGCTAGGTTAGTCGTTTAGGTTTAGAAAATTTATTTTTTACCTCCTGAGATAGTTAGAAAGATATATAAATTCTAATAAGTTATTCATTTTAAACTATTATATTTAATTGATTTCTGAACGACGGGGACACATCAAAGGAAAATTAAAATGGTTTTTCGAGTATTTTCATATTTATTTACCTTTTAAACCTTCTCTGGACTTCCACAAATAATTCAAGACCAAAATTAGCCAAATCGGTCCAGCCGTTCTAGAGTTTTAGCGAGACTAACGCACAGCAATTCATTTTTATATATATAGATATACTACCTAAACATATGGATGAAATTTGTTGGTACTGGGTGGTATTTCGGAGGAAACGGGTTTTTTTCATTCAGATGTCCGAAATTAGATTTTTGAGGGCATCTAATTGGTCTAGTTAGGTAATTATTAGAAAACTGCTCAATACCTATAAAGTCTCAGGTATCCCCTTCTATTTTATTGCATGAATTGTAATCTCTGATACTTTTCATTGTCTCTTGTCATTTATATATTATACTAAGCAGAGATCTGTATTTAATTATGAACTAGCTGACCCGACAGACGTTGGGTTCATAATAAAAAAAAAAACTCTTGCGGATGGAATTTTGAAGAATATTCCTACCAAATTTCAAGTTTTTAGCTCTAGTGGTTCCAGAGATATCGTGATGAGTGAATATATACGTGGAAATCTCTTATATATTTATAGATTGAACTTCGGAAAGGGATTGTGTTGATTCATACCACAAACTTTCAAGGATTGGCCTTAAGATTTGAATGGTCAGGGCGAATGCGAGACGGATCGGAAATTAAAGGTTTGCGGGCTAACTCGTCATGCAAAATGTTCATGAAGTAGTTGCTGCAGATCTGGAGAATTGCTATTATCATTGCTGCATTGATCTCTTGACATCGATCAAGTTATTTGTCCATGTTGCCCATGAAGTATAATTGTAAAAATTTAGGCTGTGCATCTTCGAGAGGTTGCAGTGATCCAATACGATGGTGAATCTGTCCTTATATCTACAATATCTAAAGCGAAACCCGTATTAATGATTTATAAACACTTTTTTTTAGAATTAGCATACACAATACATAGGAATAAGTATAGTACGTACGTTATTCTTTTACTGTATTGTGTGTAAGTATGTAAATAAATAAATACCTTGAATGTCGGATTAAAACCTCGTTCTTAGATGTCTGCCCCAAATGAGGTCATTTGGAATCAAATATTGTATTTTAGAGTGTTCTCTAGAACACAATTCTTGCGTTTCTCCGCAGAATACTCGCAAAGAACGTCCATCGGCCCAATGCGAAAGGTAGTATGCAAGCAGTACTACAGTACAGTATAAGTACTACAATCGTATCGAAACGTTGCTCGATTCAAATCAGTACTTCATAAACTTCTTCTTGTGCGTCGAAAATTATATATAAGTTGTTGATCTCTGAGGTTTTACTGGACGATTTCGTATTGCCAGCCGATCCGTTTTACGGGCTGCTACGCTTTGCTCTTGTGATTCATAGCACGAAGACGATCCATACTAACGCGGTTCTTTTCACCTGCAATTTCTTGTTCTTCTTCAGTCCTTTCATTCGCAATATTTCTAATCCTAGTTGCATTACGTCTTTGCCGGGAATAATTTGATCGACTTGGTCGTGACATTGTTAATGATTATATCGCCACAATAAGCTAATAGAAACTCGAAACAAAGACACCAACCGGTCAACTTGAATAACATGGACGTGCACTGTCAGTTGTATTTTATAACTCATGTAGCGTGAAACTAACAAAAAACTTTATTGAATTCTTTCTATTCTCGAGATGTCGTCAAAATATCAATCCATACAAAATGTATCAGTTTTTTTTTTATAATAATAATTTTTCGTAATTTTTTTGATATTTTATGACTTATTATATTCTATGTCCGTCTCCTGGCTCTAAGCTACCTCATCACCAATTTTCAGCCATATCGGTAAAGCCGTTCTTGAGTTATAAATAGTGTAACTAACACGACTTTCTTTTATATATATAATAGATAGATATAATTTCATTATATTTTTGATTCTTAGAGAGTTATTTTCGCCATTTTCCACCATATAAGAAGTCTTATAGGAATAAGTTATGATTGTGTTGTGACCAAAATAAACAAAGAATGCGTTTACTTATGCCCCATTTTTTCTTGCCGTTTTAAGTAATTATTACATATTTGATCGGAAGTACAAACAAATTAGTTTCTGAGACTTTTTTATGATAATACGGGACGATACGACCAAGACGTTTAGCTGATGGTAATTGATACGCCCTGCCCATTACAATGCAGTGCCGCTTAGGATTCTGGAAAAGCCCAAAAATTCTGAGCGGCACAACAATTGCGCTCGTCACCTTGAGATATAAGATGTTAAGTCTCATTTGCCCATTAATTTCACTAGCTACGGCGCCCTTCAGACCGAAACATAGTAATGCTTACACATAACTGCTTCACGGCAGAAATAGGCACCGTTGTGGTACCCATAATAGACTCCGTAAATAACAATCACAAAAAGAACCTACACTGCGTAATTATTATAGATATTAAAAAACCTCTCAAAAGTTACGAAAACAGAGCCTTTAAAATCATTAAATTTGTTTAAACGAAATCCTTCGGTAATTTAAGACGACGCAATTATTATTACCAATTGTACCGTGCTGGGCAATTAATTCGTTTAATTGCTTTTAAGCTTGTTTATAGCGAGAAACATTGTTAATTTGTACAAGCTAGTCGTTACACTGACTAACGAGGTTTTTCCTCTGATATAGTGGAGGAAAAACTTCAAAGGAAGTATGTTTTACAAATTAGATCTTGTTAACCTCGATAGGAGATGACGAAATGTTGTGTTTGATTTCTAGTTTTGCAAAAACTGATACTGCGATCAGATCTTTGACTTTAAGGCATAAACAATGTTACACTGAAGAAATATATTATTTTAATCGTATAAAATTAATAGTGATGTATTTTGTTTAGTATGAAATAAATATTATTATGAACTCAGGTCTACTATAACAGTGCTTGATGTAATAGATGGAATGTATTAACTTGGTATACAAAAAGAGGCACAAAACTAAGATACTTAAAAGGCATAAAATACATTTACTTTTCTAAAATTGATTCTCTTAAGAATTATTTTTGACGTCATTTCTGATATACTACATACTACTCCCGCTTCGAAAACAAATGGCGCCATGAGAGAAAAGAAACTCTATCAGCATTCTGTTTTTTGCGCTCTTTTAAATAAAATATACAATATTGTACAGTCATTGCTATTGCCATAAAATAATCATAATCTATTTCCAGGCTGTCCGATCACATTCAGCTGTGGAGTAGTAGGATTTACGACGGAGACATTTTTTAATAAAACATTAAAATTTGTTAATAGATAATGCCTGAACAGTGGCTGAGATTTTATAAAAAAATGTTAATTACTCTTGAAGCTATTATGTATCTTATAAGCTTATCTGATGTTTGGAGCTATGCACAAAAATGCAAATGTGCTGGCCATATTTCACGAAGAAAGATCAACAAGATAGACTGAGAGAATAAGAAAATGGCGACTAGAAAAAAACAGAGGCAGATATTTGATAAAAATTCGAAGAAAGAAAATGTATTGAGTGATTCAAATTCAAATTTAAAATCACTTTATTGTAGGCCACGGAAATTACGCTTATGAATGTCAAAAAATAAAAATATTTTTTCTTATTGAATTTACCGCTACTTCGTAAAGGGTTAAGCTATTGAGAAGAAAAGGCAAGAAACTCATTGCTACTCTTTTAAATCAAGGTTTACATTTTAATTGTTTTACAGATCATTTCAATTACAATATATGCAAAGAGACGCAACAAAAAAACGAGTAGTGCCCGTTCACGGACCAGCCATCGCCTCCCTCGACCACATTTTAGGGAAGGGAACGACCCGCCCCCTTTGGAGTGCTTGTTACTCAAATTAACAATATTTGGAGTTCTTTGGAGGAGGTATTCACAGTTCCTGTACAATAGTTAATAATTACAAACTAAAAATAAAAACAAAACAAATAAGAACATTGACATTAAAATATTACTAACCTTTGTAATCACGAAACTTAGGAAACTCTCACGTGCGTTGAACATGGTTGAAACTAAAAATTTAATAATTACGATTGAATTAGTTCATGGCCCTATTATATTAGAGTATCTGATATTTTGATAGCTTCTAGCCCTAATAATATAATAGCTTTTTGCACCAACGTCTCCATTCTCCAGGAACTTGGCATAAAACAACGCCTTACAGTTAATACAGAGTCGCATAATTATGTTCTTCGGACACGTCTTCCGGCGCGAGAGTGAGTGCAATGAGCGCCTTGTAGTGCAGGGCAAAGTGGAGGGCACCAGAGGGCGGGGAAGGTCGCCCATGCGATGGACCGACCAAATTAAGACTGCTGTGGGCGGTCCATTGAACGAGATTGCACTAGACTGTCGGCCAGCAGGGAAACGTGGCGAATTCTCCTGGGGTGAACCACATCTGCCCCGAAAGATTTTACTTCGTGATGACCACGACCGCTCAAGAGTATAACGACGAAGAAGAAGCCCTAAAATGTTTATGTGTAATAATTAATCTAGCTAAAACCACAATATATTGTGGTTATTGGTTTGTTTACGTAACGTTTCAAGTTAGTTTTAGAGCCTATAATAATGGCAAGCTTCCAAAAACACCAATAAAATATTATTCATCGTTAACCATTTAAAACTGATGTTAATGTTGAATCCAGCGGCAGATTTAATATTTTTAAGACAGGGTGCAAAAACAAACAGTCCAAAATTATATAAGTGATATAATAAGAGTGAAACTGTTTTTGATTATCCAAATCTACGAATTCACTTTATTTCATTTCTTGTCTCCAATACGTAGGGTACGGTCCTAGAATACTTCGGCCACATCGCCAGAAGGGATGAAGGCAATCTGGAGAGACTGATAGTAACAGGGAAGGTGGAGGGAAGAAGACCAAGAGGAAGGAGCTCCATGCGATGAACCGATCAGATTCGCCCTGCCCTTGAAACCACTGTCCACGACGCAACCACAACCACTTTACACTCTGCTTTCGACAGGGGCAGATGGCGGGAAATAATACGCAAAAAAGTACTCTGTCGAGATGATAACGACCCTCAGCACTGAGGAAACCGACGCGAGGAGGAGGTCTCCAATACGACTTATATGAACATGACAATATAACGTCAAAATGTGAAACTTACCTTCTGCCAACAATTTTCCGAGCTATTACGCGTTAAAGACCTTAAAGTATTTCTTTCAAACTGACACCGTTACTTGTGTCCTTTATATACATAGGATGCCAAATACACTGGCCTGCAAAAGTAAGTATCACACTTTTCAAATTAAATTTTTTTCTTAACTATAGAAGGTAGAGATTTAAGATTAAAAACCTTTTGTTGCAAATTTTATAGGCTTTAATTTTTAGAAACTAAAATTATACATTAGTAACATTTTTAGCTTAAAAAAGATAAAACAATGAAAATAGACATTTTTAGTTTAGTGTAAAAAAATTCAACTAAAATGTATTACATGTTATTTAATTTTTAATAACTGGTATTGCCTCCTCGAGCTCTGATTACAGCTTCGAGCCGGTTTGGCATACTGAACACTAGGTTTCGGAGCCGATGTTGGGGAATATTCTCCCATTCTTCTACCAGGGCCTGCTTTAGTGCCCTGAGGGTAGTAGGTGGTGGTCTGCGATTTCTAACTAGCCTCCCAAGCTCATCACAGGCGTGTTCAATCAGGTTGAGATCAGGACTTCTTGATGGCCAAGCCATCACGCTGATACCGACCTCCTGAATATACTCTTGTACGATATGAGCCGTGTGTGGCCGGGCATTATCATGCATCAGCATCGATCCATCACCCATATCTGCTAAATACGGCCCTGCATACTCATTGAGAATCTCTTGAGCATATCTTTGCCCAGTGAGGGTGTCATTTTCTATGGCTACTAGCTCTGTGCGACCTTCTGAAGATATGCCAGCCCATACATGTACACTGCCTCCACCGTATTGGACTCTTTCTGAGATGCAGGCTTGAAGGTATCGCTCACCAGGTCGCCTGTAAACACTTCGCCTTCCATCAGAAATGTAAAGGGAGAATCGAGACTCATTTGCAAACAAAATTCTTGACCATTCTTCTTCATCCCACTGCATGTCTTCTCGGGCGTATCGCAGTCTCGCTACTCGATGCTGTCTCTCGAGTTTTGGGCCACTCGCTGGTCTTCGGGGTTTCAAATTTGCTTCAGCAAGTCTTCTTCTCACTGTACTGTCACTAATGTAGTCCCTCCGGGCTGTAGCTGTTGCTGGACTTCAACTGCATTTTGGTGGCGATTTCTTAACACAGTGGAAATAATATAACGATCTTCTCGGACACTGGTTCACCTGGGTCTGCCATAACAAGGTCTCCGCAGATGGTGTCCAGTCTCTTCGTACCTTCGCTTTACCTTCTGGACCGTTCGTACCGTCACACCCACCATTCTTGCAGTGCGACGCATACTGATGCCTAGTTCCAGAAAAGCCATGATCCTAGCACATTATTCAACTGAAAGAGGCATGATAAATAAATGTTATGTGCTTTTTAGCATAAATTTTTAAAACAAGACCTATTGATCTTGAAAAAAATTTAAAACAGAAAGAAAAATGTGAATGGTAAAATTGTAATTCGGAAACGTCCACTTTGAAAAAGGAATGGTTTTGTTTTTGAAGTTTTTTTTCAGCCAATTCTTAAAAGAAGGTTACAGGTTATAGGTTAAAGTTTTTATGTACAAAATTAAATTCTCTTTGGAGTGCTTTTTATTTCGAAAGTATATCTTGTGAACTTAAAACGTTATCTCAATTTTAAAAGTGTGATACTTACTTTTGAAGGCCAGTGTAGATGCGCATTATAAAAGCGCCTTTTTCTGCGCGAGTATAAATTTTGTGATTAGGTTTGAGTGGTACCGAGCTTTTTTTTGAGAGAAGGAAAATATATTTATGTATTGAAGACCCCGAAACGGGGCCCATATGTCGGGCTCGGGTGTAAACACCCCCTACTGCCTAAAAACTCCTCTGTACTGATAGTCCTAAAGGCTTTCATAGTGAAGCCGGGCAGGACCTTGTAGGCTGGTTATTAACATGTTACACACATTAATAACCAGCCTACAAGGTCCTTTATGTGTTGGTATGTACCAAGGCTTTGAATTTAACGGTTAAGTACTAAATATGCTTCATTCCATGAATAAAATTATACTTTTTCTATATTAATCATTAAACTTAGGCTACTAAATGGTAAGCCTGTACGAATGTCTCATGGGTAGAGTGGTGAGTAAATATCACAATCATTTTATTTTGCTCTCTCATATAACATGTCTTATAAATAAAAATGTTCTATTCCTGCCTTAGTCCGAACTTACACTAGGACTAGTTTTAGACTTAGTTATTTTCAGTTTATTGAAGAAGACAATTTGTATTTTTGGGATTATAATAAACATTGAATAGGGTCTTAATAACAATCATTAGTTTCGCTTTTATTAATGCGCTTGCTTAGGTATCCATGCAATTATATTGTAAAAAAAGTAATTAATGCCGTTATTGACAGAATTCCCACCATAAAATTATAAGCGTATAGACAACCTGACAATACGATATAGTGCGACGAATTTTGATTTGTAGGTACGTTAGCTAATGGATTTATATTCAAAATACTTAGGAGGTGTACCGGGCGTGGCTCACTGTGTACGACTTTTCCCTAAAAATCGGTAACAGAAACAATAGATTCGCTAGATCTCCATTTTTCTCTCAGATGCTTGCTTGCGGCGGCTTCGTGTATCGGGTTATCTCCTTCCCTCAAATATCTGCGAAGGGAACGATGACTGGTCCATGCGTCAACTCATGAACGGATGGTACTTGTGGTGCCAGGTCGACCTGTTATAGTTAAACAATCAGTGTATTTGTTGAATGCGACTAGTAATGATGACAGTTATCACGACCATCATGTTCATGAACATGAAGCATTCTTCCACAAACAATGAATTCAAGCTCTAAAGGTGGATGCATCCAATATAGGATAATTTATTTTTATACAGTTTTTAAAGTGAAACTTTTATTACATCGTCTCAAACTTTTTCGTCTGTGTGTTGCATGTCGCGTGACGATCGGGTGGCGCCTATAGTTTGCAGCAGCTGACCGTGTAGTTTAATGACTATTACTTATTTGTGCCAGTGCTCCACGCTTGTTTTTAGTTAAATGTCTATAATGTGAAAAAAAGTTTCACTTTTACCGTGGTTTCATAAAACCACACAATCCTTTTTTTCTTTAATTAATATTTTTTTACGAAATATTTGGTATTTAAAACGCTTTTAAGTAACACAATGAACATTTTAAATTTAGTCTCACCGTATTCAGAGGAGTATTTGTCTATTACGGCAGTATACGAAGTATATCGTTATCACTGACTAAATACTTGGAGTACAGTTACTCGAGCTCTAGTCTACGTTTAATATTAAAAGTGATAGATATTGTATACCCGCGGCTTATCAATCTATCATCGTTGTATAAAATTATATTTGAACACGTCGCTATGGCGGTCGTGTTATGTTTCCTACGGATGTTTTACCCGATTTCTTTCCGGCTATTATGTCTGTTATTTTTGCGATAATTCAAAGCTAAAGACTAACATTGAATAAAATATAATATAATAAGATTTTTTATTGCAACTTCAAATGTTATTGAATAATTTTATTATAAAAATAAGATACTAGCCATTTTAGGGTTACTTTCCTAAACTCTATAATTAATTAAGAACTCGATTGTTAAGAAGACTTCAATGTCTGTCAGTGAAAGTATCTCATAAGCTGTAAGTACTCGTATCAGTGAGCTATTTTTTTTAATATGTAAAAGTGCATAGTTTTATATTTAGTATAATTATACCGAATTCTGTTCTAAGTTATCAATTGACGAAAGTGGTGTCCTTCTAATGGCAGATACCGTCTGTTTATCTTATCTAAAAAGGTAACTTATATCTGCCACTGCATGGAATCAGGTTATATCGCAATCCCTCAAGAATGCTTTAAAATTTCGGATTGAAATCAACCGTTAATTCTATACCCATGAGAACGTAAGCGCAAAATTCAATGATGATAATTTGAATACTTACGATGTGAAACTGTAACAAACAAACTAACAATATTCACATTAGCATAAAATATAATATTTTTTCGATAGTGGGTCGCTGTTAAAGCTTTTTAAGATCTAATTTGCGTTGAAGAATGATTCACAAACTAAGACGTATGTAATATCGATATACCTTGCGTTGAAGTGATTATATGGAAATGCTACCGTGTCTGTCCATCTCCAAGATCAGTTCATGAAGCCTATCCGACTACAGCGGGGAGTCAAACAAGACGATATCCTATCGCTGAAACTGTTCACCACTGCATTGGAAGATGTCTTTAAGCTTCTGGACTGGAACGGGCTGGATATCAATATCAATGGCGTATACATCGCTCACACTTAATTCGCAGACGATATATTCCTTATGGCAGCGATCATGAAATACTTAAGCCGTATGCTCGATAGCCTCAATACAGCTTCCAAAGGGAAGCTACTCCTTTGAGTAGGTCTCAAAATGAACATGGACAAGACAAAGATCATGTCTAATGCCCATATCGCACCTACTCCCGTACCAGTTGGGAACTGGTCTCTCAAAATTTTTGACGAGTACGTCTTCTACCTTGGACAAATAATCCAGTTGGGCAAGTCCAATTACGGGAAAGAGGTTCGGGAAAATGGGCAGCGTTTAGGAAGCTCCGTAGAATCTTCTCGTCCAAAATACCACAGTGTCTGAAGACGATGGTTTTCAACCAGTGTGTGTTGCCAGTGATGGCATACGGAACGCAGACGTGGTCGCTAACTATGGGCCTTACGAGAAAGCTCATTGTCGCTCAGAGGGCAATGGAGAGAACTATGCTCGGAGTTTCCGTGCAAGATCGAATCAGAAATGAGGAGATCCGTAGGAGAACCAAAGTTACCGACATAGCTCAGATGGTTGCGATACTAGTGTGACCGTGGGCAGGGCACATAGCTTGAAGTAGATATGGCCGTTGGGGCAGTAGAGTCCTCGAATGGTGACCAGGTACCAGAGACGTAGTGTTGGTAGCCGCCCCCCCCCCCCCCCTAAGATGGACCGATGATCTAGTCAAGATCGCCGGAATAGTTTGGATGCGGGCAGCACAGAACCGATCGTTATGGGATCTTTGGGGAGGACTTTTTTCAGCAGTGGACGTCTTCCGGCTGAAATATGACTCTTACCATCAAGTTAACTCCTTCATTTCCACTTTTCCTAAATAAAAATAGAAACTTTTTTTATTTATATTCTTAAAGATCGCGGAGATTACATATCATTAAGTGAGTTCTACGCTCTATTGGCGTGAATATAATATCTAAATTTGATTCTCCGATATTGGCAAATTAATATCTGAAGTGGCACGTGGCAAAACTTAACCAAGCCAATTACTGTCAAAATTAATGAACTGCAGATTTTTAAGTGCACTCTTATGACTTTTCCATTAATGAAAGTAATTAACCTATGAAATAAGAAAATCATAAATAAATTTTTGCTTTATAATGATAATATGACGTGTGCCCGCAGTAGTATTTGTCTGTGAGGATTACAAGGTTTTGGCATTTTTTTAAACATATTCAATTATTATTTTTGAAGTAAAAGTTCCAGTAAACTATTTTGTGGATATTGAATGAGAATTAATAATCACGCTCGGCAATGTAACGCATGTAAGGGTGAAGTTGACTCAGATCGTCTAAGATAGCGCCATCAGCCAGAGCACCGTTTACAAGTTGTGATGATGATTTCAGTTTGTTAGTTTGTTACACTTTCACACCAAAACTACTCAACCGACTAACATTTATTATATTTTGCACACACGTTTTCAGGTCTACAGAAAGGCACATACAAATTTTAATTGCTTACGAGATAGAGTAATACAACTTTTAGGTCTGCATAAAAAAAAATATAAAAAATGTGGCCCAAAGAAAGCTACCAAAGAAATACAATCATTTTGAAGGCAATCGAATGAATTTGGGATATTTTTGTGAAATACCAGATAGTATGGTTTCAACAATATGGATATTGTTTTCAAACGATCATCACATAATATTATATAATCGTTAAACAACAAAAAAATGCACATATTTTTTCGAAGTGTATGTTTAATCACTTGTTTTTAACGAAAACATACTAATAGTTTTGGGGTAATGGATATGGAACCATCGGTCAATAACTCACTTTAAAAGATAGATATAAGACTTTATGCTCTTATATGATATCGACAGTTATACCAACATATCCTCTGTCAAAGACCACAAAAGTTGGAGTCGATCCCGTGCTGTAGAAATCTAAAGGCTGTTAATGATGTTAAAGCCAGATATTGCCGAAAAACTGTTAAAATCCAAAAAAAATATTGCAAGTTATGCAGATTCCCGTAGGACACTTTCGCGTTTCATCCTAGAAGAATTGAAAGATGGTGCTTATCGTCGATGCACAGAACATAGGGTAAGTTCATAAATCAATTCATAAATCAATCATGTTCATCAATTACTATAGTAAAAGACATGCTTGGCACGAAGTTAACGTACTGGACTTAATAAGAGCTGAAGCGTAAGCCCTTGTCTAGCCTAGATATAAACCCCTTAGAAGACAACTTATGGTCAGGTTTAGAACATATGGTACATAGACATAAACGACACAATGAAATCGAGTTACTTAAGAAATCTCTGGAACAAGCAGTTATGAAATTTCCCATGGAAACAGTAAATATATAGATTCATAGGTCAAATGGATTAAAGGCCTTATTAAGGTATTTTCTTTTATTGCTAAGACTTCAATAAATAAACACATGTGGGTTTTAGACGATATTACTTCATAAATACTAAATGCATTTTTGTTTGTAATAGAACGTGTCACTGGAGAAACTTGGCCTGTTGTGTCGTGAGAAATATGGGAGCATATCACGGTCAGGCCAGTTTTTCACGTAGTTATACCCTTTAAAGAAGAGCTACTTCCGATGCAGATGATATTCATGCATGTATATAGTGGGGACATTTCACGATTTGCTGTTAGTCGCTGAAAGTGTCACGCGATAAGCTATAAGCTATAGACATATCATTCAGGGAGGGATAATTCAGTCCTTGTCGACGGAATTGTCTCTTGTTTCCTAATAAAATTTCATATTTTATTTGCGTTCACCGTGGACCATTAAGAACGGAACGAATTAGTAATTAAAACTTTCAGTGTAAAGATTCATAAATCATAAATCCCCGCAGTGTGCAGCAGCGCCAACTGTAAATTGCCATCCTCGCAGTGATTTTACGAAATATATTTCTCCTTTCTAGATTAAAATATAAACTATAGGATAAAATTAGTTTCAGGCTTGAATCATGGACCGTTTTTACACTCAGAATATTTAATTTCGCTTTGAAATGAATTTTATGTTGGTCTTTAAATGTATGTGTCCAACTGAATAGCTAAGAAGAATATAGAGTGTGTGTTACTGCTACTGACCTCTACTATAAACCACTGGACTGGCGGCTGTCAAAGTGCTTTTGTGCCTGTTTGATATTCGCCATTTTGGCGCTGTTGGCCATGTAGCCAGAGTCTGTGGTACTAAAACTAGTAATGACAACCTAATGGACAACTATTTACAAAAAACAATGTGTAATTTTTTTGATTGACACGGAAAATGATCGAAATCGTTCCTTCGCAGCCATTTGTATTAAACGTCAAAATTTGTCCTCTGGACGCTCGCAAGTGGCGCTTCAAATAGGCACAAAAAATTTGCTGTCAAATATGTCGAACAGCCTGTCCTATGTGTTATAAATACCAGGTACAGTAATATACAGGTCAGTGGTTACTGCGGTCAACATTTGACATGTCCAATTATCAGAAAGAGGTAACGTTGACAGCTTCAGGGGCACCTTACCTGCCAACAGAGTTCTTAATGATATTTAAAAATATTTTAATTAATTATTTTTATTAGATTATTTAAGTTTTAATTTATTATTTTTTATATAAATAATGTAACTGATTATTAAGTCATATGTAAATAACATCAATTTATTATTATGATTATTACCTACATTAGGTTATGAAAATGAAACGGAACGATTTATTATCTGAAAAATCTTAGAAGTCCTGTAGAATTCATATTATTTATAGAAGCGTTTGAATATGAATTTACATTTATAATAATATAAAAGACGGAAGTTCAAATAGACAATTTGTCTGATATGTGATGACAAAATAGTTCCCTTTAATTTCTCATCTCTTAATTTTCAAATTCATATTATGACGTATAGTATAGAAAATTCTTATCAACCACTTATACGTTGTGTTAAAAAAACTCTGAACGATAATTGGCACATTGTATGCGGAGTCACCACTAAAAATAAAATAAAAAACACAACTCCTTAGATTAAATGCTACAGCAAAAAGTTTTTCAATAATCTTTTTTTTTATGAACATAAGGGATGAGACGAGCAGGACGTTCAGCTTATGGTAATTGATACGCCCTACCCAATACAATGCAGTGCCGTTCAGGATTCTTGAAAAACCCAAAAATTCTGAGCGGCACTACAATAATAGCGCTCGTCACCTTGAGACATAAGATGTTAAGTCTCATTTGCCCATTAATTTCACTAGCTACGGCGCCCTTCAGACCGAAACACAGTAGTATTTAAAAATTAAACAGGTTCACGACATAAATAGGCGCCGTTATGGTACCCATAATCTAGCCGGCTTCCTGTGCAAAGTTGCTCCCACTGGTGATCTTGAAATCTTGAGAACCCTTGACTTATTTATTCTACCAGTAATCTAAATATTGCTGATGCCGCCAATTATTGCTTTACAAAATTACAAATTACACTCACTCTCACTCAGTTACCTGTCAACTCGCTTCAGGATTGGATTTGCAAATTTTGCGTTTGCGACAACTGCGTGATTTTTGGTTTAATTATATGTCTGCTAATATATAATGCTAGTGATAGTTTTTATGTGTCATGTACATACTCGAGTGAAGAGTGTTTTAGTGCAGCTCGTAGGCATTACGAACAAAGTTATGCACTTGCAACGCACTGCATTCCGGCACCTGCAGATGTGACAGTGCACCACAGGCAGCGTCCATGCAACATGACCGGGCTCCACCACATTTTTCACGTGCCGTTCGTTCGGCTGCCGTGGTCGACCAACCTCACACCGCTCGACTTTTTCTTCGGAGACACGTGTCACAATGATCACGTATAAGGAATACACTGAGGACGAAATGAGAGCCCGGATCGTTACTGTATTCGATACGATTAAGACTGACACGACGGTGTTACAACGGGTCCGTGCCAATGTCGTGAAACGTTGCACTAAATGTATTGTAGTCAGTGGCGGTCACGTCGACCATAACTTGCGGTTGTAAAGTGTGTAATAATACAAAAAATTCTTGTTTGTCGTCGCCCACCCGCCACCCGCACGCCCATCGCAAGTACATGAATAAAGTGGTCGTGTGGGCATTGAAAACTGAAAATGTCCGCAAACAGAGGTGTACAAACTGTTATAATTGGGTACGTTATGACTCTTTTTTTCACTGTTTTTTAAATATTGTGCTTATTTCCTGAAAATCAATATTTATAAGCTCTCACTACTTGATACCATTATACGCCTTCAAATATAGTACAGGATTTTTTAATCATCTTGTATAGAAAAGCCTAGCTAACTACTATGTAGCTAATACCAGTACGTCATCCCAACAATTGATAGAATAAAGATATCACCGCGACTGATCAGTGGTTTGAAATGCCGGGAGGTAAATGACTTAAAATAATAATACCGGAACAGATTGCAATTGAATTATGAAATGAACGTAATTTAATACATGAGGTGATGACGTCTGACAGACTCCACATAAGTGAAATATTTCCACCAACGTCACCTCAGTTGCAGAAGGTTAAGTAATAGTTCAGCTGTGTCATATTATAATCCCGTCTCAGAATTAAGTGGAAACATGAGGTCTATTTATTTCTTTATAGAATATAGCCCTGGCTATAAATTAACATTTACATTCTAATAATATACAACCTTCCGAAATCGGCATGGCACTAGATTTTTCAGATACAACAAAACCGAGAGTGCCGTTCGGCACTCTATTCCCTCACCAAGTTCTGACCCTTATTTTGTTTATAAGATGGTTTATTTTGCATGGTCTTATAGCTTGTTTCAATAGCTTGCAAATACATTCACTCAAATCATCCTAATTATAAGCATTCTATTAATACACATAAAATAGTTCGCTTTGACAGAACGCTTTGCGAACGAGTGCCAAAATAATGAAGATCTGAGGCAAACCGCGCGATAAGAGTTTCCGGCACACTTAAATTATAATAAAATTACAAAGATAGTGAGTAATTGAACATTCATTTTTGTATAATTTAACAATTAATTGGTGAAATAATTTATGATGAACGGCTTTATTTTTATTGAGATGAACAACGTTATTAATAAGTAGGAAGAATTACATTTGGGCAATATTTCAACGGGAGATGAATCGTTCTGATATTTATTTAAAATAAATAAAAGTTAACACCGCGTCTGTCTGTCTGTCTGTTCGCGATAAATTCATAAACTACTGCACCGATTTTCTTCTTTTCACTGAAGGATATCGTGTTTTTTAGTTTTGTATACCTTTTTGTACATATAAACGATTTTTATTCGAAGTTTCTGGAAAAAATAAGCTGTCAAGGAGCTTTTTATGATCAACCTCGCCTTTTTAAAGTTTTAACAAGTTAAGATGTGGTGTTTACAGTTCAATTTTCGACTATTTCTGCTATGTACAACCAAATAATGCAATGTGCTTCCTTGAAACGACATGGATACCTTCATAAGTGCGTCATCTTCCTAAAAGACCGGCAACGCTCCTGTGATTCTACTCGCAGGATAGTGTGATCACTTTACATCATGTGTAATAATACGCTCGTTTGTCTTGCACTTTTATTAAAAATATTTGAATTTGTGGCGTGTAAGGCGATACCTGTGCATGAGGGGGTGTTGATTCCAACACTCATGTACGGAAGTGAAAGTTGGGTATGGCAGAAGAAACATGAAAGCAGAATAAATGCAGTTGAGATGAGAGCGTTGAGAAGTATGATAGGAGTTAAACTGAGTGACAGGCTAAGAAATAGTGAGATAAGGAAACGTTGTGGTCTGAAAGAAGATGTTGTGACAAAAATTGAGAAAGGTATGCTGAGATGGTTTGGACATGTCGAGAGAATGAATGAAGAACGATTGACGAAGAAAGTGTATAAGGCCAGTGTGAATGAAAGTGTTGGAAGGGGTAGACCTAGGCGGATGTTTCAAGATCAAATCAGGGACGTCTTGAAAAATGCCAGGTCAAGAGTACCCTAAACCGGAGAGCATGTATGAAAGTAGACGAAGCGAAACAAGTATGTAAGGATCGTAGCAAGTGGAAAGAAGTGGTCTCTGCCTACCCCTACGGGAAAGAGGCGTGATTTTATGTATGTATGTAAAGCGATACCGAAATTTGAATCACATAATATCTAGTACGCAACTAATCACTTTGATTTGTCAATATTACCGCAACACCGCACTCCAACTTGTACACGTAATTGCTTTCCATTAATTAGCTTTCACTTATTTGTCACCAATGATATTGTTATGGTATGAATATAGTGACAGGAAAATACTGCCCAGTGACAATTTATATATAGTTGTAGGTATAATTATTATTCTTTTATAATAATATTGACACACTTTTTTACACAAATTATCTTGTCCCAAGTTAATCATATATAGCCTGTGTTATGGGTTACAAGACAATGATATATTTAATACAATATACTTACTTAAACATAGATAAATTCATCGACTTGGAAATAAACATCCATATTGATCATATAAATGCTTGCACCTACCGGCCGGACCTCTAGCTTAGTAGATAGGGTCGCTAAACACTCGGCTATACAGGTCGTCTACATATAATGATACTAGCCTACCCGACAGACGTTGTTCAGTTAAAAAAATGATATAAGTAATAGGGATTAATGTAGTCTAAGGCCATCGGAAATATTGTGTAAAAAAGTAAAAGAGTAAAATGTGTAGTAATAAAATAATAAGGATTAATATCGTATTAATGTAAACCGCTTTTACGTAACCGCTTCATGATTGGCAATTTTTTTAAAGTATTAAAATGGATTTAGTATGTTTTTCTTATAAGATAGACATACGCTATCACTACATTTCTGTAGACCCAGACAATTCTACCATACATTATATTGATATATCTCAAATGGTTCAGTGTTTTCGTTGAAAGCTCCCAGACGGCTTATTTTTTTTACACCTCCAACAAATATCGTAAAATGTATTCAAAACATAAC
The DNA here is from genome assembly GCA_949711755.1 of Leptidea juvernica. Taxonomy (NCBI): domain Eukaryota; kingdom Metazoa; phylum Arthropoda; class Insecta; order Lepidoptera; family Pieridae; genus Leptidea; species Leptidea juvernica. Next base: position 7,562,933 of record CATIXQ010000002.1, on the reverse strand, counting down.
AAATTATATACTAAAACCTTCCTCGAGAACCATGCTATCCATTGGTCAGAACGACATGGAAATCAGTGCAGTGGTTTTTGTATTTATCACGAACAGATAGATAGACAGGCACAGCGGAGGACTTTGTTTTTATAATATGTATTGATGATAAAAATAAAATAGAGTGCGCCAGGGGAAGAGGCTGTAGGAGAATTTCATGGCATGACAACATTAAATCCTGGATAAGAATTCAGAGAGCTGACGAGCTGCAAAATAGCTTAAGAAAGAGAAGTGAATAGAGAAGTGATGACCAAGTTCCCTTACAGGGATATGATATGGTATACGAATATTATCTTTTAACCTCGTTTAAATAAATTAATGTTATTGCCACTACACTGTAATTGAGATTTTTTTATGAAAATAAGGGACGAGACGAGCAGGACGTTCAGCTGATGGTAATTGATACGCCCTGGCCCATTACAATGCAGTGCCGCTCAGGTTTCTTGAAAAACCCCACAAATTCTGAGCGGCACTACAACTGCGCTCGTCACCTTGAGACATAAGATGTTCAGTCTCATTTGCCCAGTAACTTCACTAGATACGGCGCCCTTCAGACCGAAATACAGTAATTCTTACATATTACTGCTTCACGGCAGAAATAGGGGCCGTTGTGGTACCCATAATCTAGCCGGCATCCTGTGCAAAGGAGCCTCCCACTGGTAGAACGTAAGTAAAGTCTGAGCAACGTCTTGGTATGCTCTATAGATCTAAGCATTTGATGGCGGACAAACCCAGTGTATGACGCTACAATAATAGCTCCACATCAATTCACAATAGTCTGCACAGTAAACATTAACTAACGACAAGAACAACAGACCTAAAGCGTTAATTTAAGAAGTTTTAATTAAGGTTTCCGATGAAATAATACTTGATATATATTATACTTGATGCCGGCATCCTGTGCAAAGGAGTCTCCCACTGTTGTTTTTTTTTGCTGTGGCAACCCTAAGGCATAGTTCGAAATTGAACTTCTCCCAATTAATTTTAATAAATTTAATTGTTAGAGTATTTATTCTAGCATTAAGTTTTGTTAATAAATTATTAAAACTCAGTGTGTATATTATAAACAAGTATTATTGTGTGTTACTTTATATCACTTTAGTTTATTGTGCGTCTCCCGTAAGCCCGCCAAACTGAGGAACAGCAGAGTGACCGCCCTCAGGCTATTATATAATAAGTTTAATTGTTCAATATTACTTTGTAAACATATTAATTCGATGAAAAAAAAAGCCCGCTGAGTTTGTTGCGCCCATTCCTCTCAGGTCTGAGGCATTCATTTCGGAATGGGTGGTAGTTTTTTTTGACTTTCAAGAGGTGATATCACATCCTATTTTGATTAAAAATATTTTAATTTAAATTTGAATTTGATAATACGTATAAGTATAGTTTAATTAAATTTTTAAAAATAATTATATTTTTTTTAAATTATTGTACATGATTGATTGTATTATTAACGTTAAGAATGCTTTTATAGTTAATTTTTCTATGGTAAAATAAAATAATAGAAAAATAAAATATAATTAACATACTATGTGCCCTTGTTTAAATTGTTTTTTAATACTTTAGGCTCTCAAATAGAGCTATCAAAGCTTTAACAGAATATACAATACAAATTATTTAAGTTTTCTTTAGTGTTAATTCCGCCAATATTTGTCTTTAAAACAATTCGACACGTGTTTCGCCTCTACACGAGGCATCCTCAGGACGTGTTGTCTCGCCAAAATCTGGCACGAGACTAAACAATTACAAGAATAGAATAGAATAGAATATACAATTACAAGAATATAAATTTAAAAAAAAAATATAAGCAAATATAATATTAGGCATTGAATAATCATTATGGTATTGGAAAGGTTCTAATTAGATGCAAATCCTGCTTTGTTGAATAATTATGTTTATAAGAACAGGAAAGATACACGAAATTAACTTTTTAATACCTTTGCGAGGCGAAAACATAATTAAATTACAAAGCAAGTGAGCAATTGATGATTTATTCAAGCATAAATAAATAGTGCAGTGTTAAAAGGAATAATTTTGAAAGTTGGTTTAATTAAGAGCGACTTTTTAATGTTTATCTTTCATCGGGATAAGCAACTTCATTGAATGGATCAAAATATAATGGCATGTAGGCTTAGATTAACTAAGTAGTAACTACTTAGATAAACTACGCCTAAGTGAGCGTACTCGAACCAGTCTCAAACAATGTGTGACGTTCACCTGCCGCATGTTCTGTTAAACTTTGCTAATAACTGAACTGAAAATCACGTAGTAAAACTTTGTAAAAATAATTCTATATAAAATACCAAATACTCACATATCATCGGTAAGTATTTTGTATTTAATTCATTTCAATGTAAAATAACACGAAGCGTATGTTAATAAATTTGATAGACGCCATTGAGTGTAAAGATGCCACGCACATAAGCATCTACTAATTGCCGTAATAAAAAAGCCATTGTTCTAAGGTAGTACGGTATCTTATTGGAGCGCAGCGGAGACCAATCCTTAATCTAAGCATGTAGGTAACATTATCATTCAGAGTTAAATTATAGAAGTTGCCATTAAGAAAATGATGCAATGTATAAACAAATAAACAAGATTAAAAAATATTTTTATATGACTAGACACATAAAATACAAAGTTCAATTCTTATATATGCTTCAATTAAAATTCAATTATTAGAAATGAATAAAAATTTATTGATAACAAACCACCACCACACAATTATTAAATATCAAACCAGAATGAGTAATAAATTCTTAGAACTAACTATTGAAACTAATTAAATAATACAATTTATTACTAACGAAAAAAAAAACGAAAAACGTCAGTGAATGTCACCAAATGGAGCTTACTCAGCAAATAAGCTGCAACGGCGTGGCGCCAATGTAGCACTGGTTTTCAGTAGCCCCAACATTATTGATTACAATTATATAAAGCTTTTAACTGCGACTTCATCCGCATTGAATAGTTACTTTAGGCATTTTCTTTTATTGGTAAGATACAATATATATCGCGCATATCCTTTGCCATTATGGACAGTCTCTTTAATAGTATTTCCCTGCAAACTTTCATCACATATTTCATCCCTAAGTAAGTGAAAGTTTAAAAAATGCTCGAACCAAAATACAAATAATAAATTATTACTTATCAAGTGCCTTAATACAAAGTTTCATGGTTTTATCTTCGATATTGATGAATTTCCATACAAATTGCCGTCCCCTTATTCAACCCGTCGGTTTTTTTTGTAATAAAATGTAGCCTATGTCATTTTTCAAGCTCGATTCTCTCTCTGTACTAAATTTTATCAAAATCTATTCGGTGGTTTAGGCATGAAATAGTAACAAACAAACTTACATTCACACTTATAATATTAGTAGGGATGTAATGCTAATTACAGGAGACATTTTAATATATTTGACTCAGAAGTTAATTTCCACCAACTTGTAAATGTTATAGAGATTTTTTACACTTTGAGGTAAATCAAGTCCACAAAGAGATGAATTAATTTTTAATTAAAATTCTTATTTATTTAAAATAAATCTAAATGGTATCAATAATATCTTCATGTAATGGAAATTTACAGGAAGCTAAAGTCTTACTTTATGATTACCATTTTGAAGAATATGTGGTAAACCAAACCAATGAATGTTTAAATGCTTTTTAAAATAAACTTCAACATTTTATTTAAGAAACTGAAGAATATCTTTTTATTGTAGAATAATATACTCTAGAATCTAATAGAGATAATTATCATCGAACACAAAAGTTTCAAAATTTACCGAAATAGTTTGTAGATATTCAAGTGCCATATTCACTTCACGAACTTATTTTGAAAATTTTAAATTTAAAACACTTATGGGCTTATCTTTCAGTCACGCCAATGTAAGAAGTGTTGGTCCATTCTACAACTCAAGGCAAAACGTTTACGATCTTCAATATCTGAATAAGAAAATTGCTCTTTCAATACCATTTAATATTTTGATTAGTTCCATTCAATCCAATTCCATCTACTAGGCTCCGTAAAATCGCTAAATCTTTTAAAGTGGATTGTGTTATATTTTATAATAAACTCCCAAATTATACTAAAATATTACCTATTAAAAAATTTAAATGTATCGTAAAAAATAAATTAACACCTAAGGCGTCTTATAATGTGAAAGATTATTTAAATGATAAAGATAGTTGGAATTAATGTTCTAAATTTTGTTAATGAATATTGTTATACTCATTTGAATGCTATTGTAACTTTTGTACTTCATCCTGACTTGCACTAAATAACTTATAAAGTTTTACAGTGAATAAAGATTTTTTTGACTTTGACTTTGACTATTTGACAACCTTATTAGCATTCATACACGAGGCTTGGTTTATCGTGTCGTACTGTCTATCAACATACACTACATCAACATCGATGAGTGTCCGAGACTTGTGAGTCGAGTATAGGATTATAGGGCCCTTACTTAGATAAAGGATTGGTCTCTGCTGTGCTCCAACTTGATACTGCAGCCGTAGTCACAAAGTACGGTAACTATAACTACGCCCAAGTAGGAATACTCCAGCCAGTGTCAAACAATGTGTGACATTGACCTGCCACATGTTCTGTTACACTTAGCAAATAATTGAAACTAAAATGCTGCTATCGGGCTGCGTAGTAAAACTTTGTATAAATAATACTACAAGAAATAAGAAAGACACTGAGATCACATATCATCAGTATGTAAATTTGTATTTTATTAATTGCAAAGTAAATGAACACGACACGTATAATACAAAATTTGAAAGATGTTATTGAGTGTCAAGATGCAACTCACACAAGCATCTAATAGTTGCCGTGATAAAAAAGCTATGCTTATTAGGTAAACGAAATGTTGGCGAACAATCCTTAATCTATGGGCCCTTATTATGTGCAAATGCAATAATTAGTATCCCGTAATAAATAAGAGTAGGTAATAGAAGTCCTAAAATTTTCCTCCAAAATCCACGAATACAACAAATTTCTAAATGGCAATCAACGTTGGTACAAACGAAACCTCATCAGGAATCTGTATGCGGCTACTAATGATCTGTGTCTCATTAACTTTACTCTTTGTTTTAGCTCCGGATTAGTCGGAAACATTGCCAGCATGTTTTTGAGAAATGATAAATAAATGTTTAAAATGAAACAATGGCAAATACTCTGACGTTACTTCATGAAGATACAGGTGGTTTATTCACATTGACTGGATAATTTTCTATGTTGTTGTTTTTAAGACATATTGGAGTTTTTACGTTCTAAATTACAAATGTAGGTTTCTTGAAAGGCATTTTATTATGAAATCATCACATTGTTTCTATAGGAACGCTGTCTAATTTTATTTTCGACTCAATCGTCAATATTATCGATCCGCATAAAAACAGAATAATTTAAGGATTCAGAAATATACGTGTTTACAAGGAAATTTTTATTTTCTTATTATAAATCAATATGTGCCATTATTAAGTATAGTTCATTCATCATAATTAATGATGTATATTATATCATAACGAAATAAATTTAATAAATATTTCCCATCTAGAGGCATCGTATTCTTTCGCAATACACAGCTTAAAGTGCCTAGTACATCTAAAATTAAAATAAATAAAGTAAATAAATAATAAAGTAGGTATGTATTTTAAGTGAAAACTTCTTTAGCGGCATTGAGTACTTTTCTTGGGATGGCCTGATCGTAAATTCGTAAGACAGCCATTGAAATGATGGATGAAAGATTTAAACTTCTAATTAATTATATAATAGTTCGGCTATTTCAACTTAATGATTGTACGGTTATTGAACCAGTGGTTGAATTATTGTGACTGCTAAGCCGAAACACGAGTTCGAGGGATCGAATTTCAGCCGTGGACTATTTTTACACTTTAATTATTCGGTTTTTAAGCTTTGTCGTTAGTGAAGACTCTCCCTAAGGCGATAGTTACACTTGTATTTCTCTGTTACTTTTTATTTTGTTTTTTTTTTCTTACTTCTGCTACCATAAACCTATTGTATCACTTTTAGAGGTTGGCTATGATGATGCTGGCAATGAAGATGGTGAAAGAGTTGTTGAAATTATGGTTGAATGTTGATTTTTCTCGGAGATATACTTTTAAATGTAAAATAATTGTAATAGTTCTAGGTGTTAAATTTTTTATCTAATATAAATTGTAATTTTGTGTACGATAGCGCACAAAATGAATATTGTATTTAACCACATCAATGCTAGTACATTTATACTGAGAAATAAAGCAATTCGTGTGAACTTATTCCCTAACCATTCCAAAATATTCAAAAATGCATAATGTTCAACATTAAACGTTGCCGGCAGTCCCGGAGTGCAACCCGTATTATTTTCTTCGTGATATTCTTGATGATATATGTGAATTCTGCTCATAAAACTCTATAAAACTAGAGAGAGCGGTATCCTATATATTGTTATCGGTGTTTTATCGGTATATTGGCCCATTACCTGCGACATATACAGCATGTTTTATCGATATCACACGATATTATGTCAACGTAATGCTATGCGTATTTTAAAAGACAAATCACAATATAAAATCCAAAAGACTTTAAGCTCATGTATATTTTTTATAATTATTATTATCACTTTCACTAAACTATTGTCAGATTATTTTACTTGGAATTAGATTTAGAATTGCGTTTACCATTAAAACTATGTATCATAAATAATACAACCAAAACAGAAATAAGTTTATGTAAACATAGAAAAGGGTATAATAAATTACAAAGTGGGATAAACTATCACAAACCGCATGTTATTGAAGCGGTCTTGGTCTGCTGAGATTAATGTTACGGGAAATGAGTCAAGTTAATTTGGGACTTATGTAACTTAGTGAGAGCCTACTCAGTAAATTAAAATTAAAATAACTTTAATGTTCACTGTTCAGTGACCCATATGTTGAGTCACACACAACTTGATGACAAGTCCGTGAGACACCATTAATCATGGAGTGCATACAACTTTGAATATTGTTTTAGGTTTGGAGTTGTAAGAGTGTTGTTGTAATTTTTTTTGAAATCCGTCGGAGCCCGTTTTGTCATGCGGTGACCTTGGCGTGGCTTAACGTTTGTCGTTAATTGATTCATCGCGCGGTTACACATTTGTTGCCCCCGCAGCTGATAATATAATTCATATCGCTGCCTTGAAAGAATACTGTTTTAACTCAAAAATGCTACTTTTTCAATGAGCCGATTGAAGTTTTCTGTTAATTCAAATTGTTGTAACTATTTACCTATTGTACTTTTATGGATGAAAGCTAATTAAAAACAAAGAAAATTTGTGATTCTATTTATTTAAGAAAAATGTGTTAGGATTTGATCACCTTCGTGAAACAATACTTATAAAAAGATAAAAGAACTTCGAAATACTTCAGAACGTCTTTAGTAATTTTATGACGTATACTGACTCAATTTCGAATATTAAAATTTTCTATAAATCTAAAATCTCTCATTTTGGATTAAGAGAGTCACGTATTAATATAGAGTCATAAAGCGAATTCGGCCACTTTAAAACAGAAAAAGTTATGTATATAAACGTATAATTGGGATATACAATGTTATATTAAGTCTTATGACCTAAAAATATACCTACAAAAGTTAAGAATAATCAATAAAATTCGGATTTTGGTGTTAGCTTTGATACCTATAGTTCTAGGATACCACTTTTATATAAACACTTAAATAAAATTGATAAGAAAATTAACACCTGAATAGCCACGCTCATTAATGTTCTCTTACCTTCTATCTGATTCTTGAACTTAATATTATATTTATACATTTGTTAACCTGGTTGAGCCTTATACAAAAGCTAAACGTTAAACTTAAAACGTTATAAAGTTTTAATTGAATGGAGATCAGGACAACAAGAGATTCTGCAAATTTTTTGTCTCATCTACAACAACTTTTTTTAAATTCTCGTGATCACAGAAATCTACTTTTAAAATTTTTATATATGTTAATTTTACGACATCTTTATCAGAGTTCTTTGAAAAATTGTGTCCAAAAGCTGTTGCTTACTTTTCATTATCATTTAAAAATCTAAATAGTACACTACTTATACCTTTTAGTTTACCAGTTTTCTTAGCACTACTTACAATCTGGGTATATTGATCTAGTATATATTGATCCAGATCTAAGCCTTTTTTGGATTTTCCTTTCTATTACCAAGTAAACGCTATCACCCTCATTTTGTGTATGGAACCTTTATTAAATATTTATAACATATGGTATTTATAAAATCAAGATGATGTGCGGCGTAAATGTAAACTACCATTTTATAGCGAATAGTTTTGCTAACCACAGCAATTGTCTGAATAAAATACCAAATCCAACTTTGATTCTAGTCATTTGGCCGTTTCTTTTAACTATTAATATTGAAGCACACAACGACGATTTCAACAATAATAATAATTGTGACTAAATTATAATATTATCGTCTTAATATCTATCGTTTCATTTTACTTAGAAGAACTCTAAAATAAGTTGTTTATTAAGTTGTAGAAGAAATCACAATTATTTATTTACTTTTTAGTGAATATTATTATGTTTTGGAATCGTTTTATTGAAGTCAGATGTTTTTTTGTCACATGGGATTGACTATGACTTCTCGGAAACTTTGCTTTCATAGATATCCAGTTCAATTTTGATTTTAGATTATTTTTCATAAGATTTTGTGTCTTCTGAGGCTGTTGTTGACGAACGCACCTTTACTCTTAGAATGTGTATGGTTAGATACTCGTGTATTAATTTCAATTATAGGTGACTACATGACAATTCCATAACAATATTCAAATTCTTATACATTTGCAGCGTTCATTGATTAGTCACAAAAATAATAAAACATTTTCTTTTTTATGGAATAGGAGGACAAACGAGCGTACGGGTACCTGTTGTTAAGTGATCACCGCCGCCCACAATCTCTTGCAACACCAGAGGAATCACAGGAGCGTTGCCGGCTTTTAAGGAAGGTGTACGCGCTTTTTTTGAAGGTACCCATGTCGTATCGTCCCGGAAACACCGCACAAGGAAGCTCATTCCACAGCTTTGTAGTACGTGGAAGAAAGCTCCTTGAAAACCGCACTGTGGAGGACCGCCACACGTCCAGATGGTGAGGATGATATCCTAACTTGTGGCATGTCGTGCGAAGGTGGAATTCGGCGGCAGGAATCAGGTTAAACAGCTCTTCGGAACACTCCCCGTGATAAATGCGGTAGAAGACACACAATGAAGCGACATCTCTACGCAACACCAAGTGAACCAGCCGTTCACAGAGCACTGGGACCCCGACAATTCAGCTCGAATTGTCGGGGGCTCTGCGTTGCACGCGGTCAAATGGATCGAGCTGATACTGGGGTGCGCCAGACCAGAGATGACAGCAATACTCCATGTGTGGCCGGACATGCGCTTTGTAGAGCGCTAGTATGTGGGCCGGCTTGAAGTATTGCCGTGCTCTATGTGGTAAACGCGCAAACTTGAGTTTGTCAAACAATTTTAATGCTATGCCAAATAACATTAAAAAATCTGACTGCAATTAATACCGCATTTTTCATTAATAGGATATTTAGTTGTAAAACCTATTTGATATTTTAGGTTAAAGCGCCTTATTCAAAAATATGGCACAATCAACATTGGTTTTTATTATCTTTAATTGTTTTTAATTGTTTGATTAATAAATACTTACTTTTTCTAAAATAAGGTAGTAAATTGAAACGAATTAAACAAATAGCACTGTTTTATATCGATTAGTGAAATAACACAAAATAATACAGTTTTATAAAAAAAAACACATGATCATGGTCTTATTTCGCGTTACGACTATTTTACGGAGAAATAATCTGTCTTCCCCTAAAATTCGTGTCGCAATTGGTCGATCACTGTCAAAAATAAATTTGGACCTAAATCAACCAATGGCATAAATTTTTACAGTCGTGCCACAGTTACAAGAATAGTGATACAAATATGATCTTTATTGAGTGTATATTTTGGATAATTCTCCATCGCGTGGTCTAATAACCTCGAAATTGGTATTTTGTAATAATACACTATTCTTCCAAAGCAGCGATATTATGAAAAGAAGCATTCCTAGTATTACATTTAAGTGTTTTCTTACGGAGTTGAAAACAAAATTCAGAACAGTCTTATTATTTCACCATAAATTTTAACAACATATTAAAAGTAAAAAAAAACATCACACCGTTGCAAATATCTAATTGGTGCAAAGCGATAGTACTGTCGTAGCCGTTCTCAAAGGCCTCTCGTTCTTTGAACTCTTCATCTGGAAGTTCCGTTAATTTTTCCATTTCACTCTGATTTGTATCAAAGTCGCTATACAATTCTTGGAATCTAGTAAATTGACTATTGAGTTGAATTGATTGAAGCGATCTTAATGTTTATAATGGCTAACGGAGATCAAGATAAGATCTAAATATAGTTGAATTCTTTTAAATATAGTTGAAAGCTCGACTTCTTTTTAACCGACTTCAAAAAAGGAGGAGGTTCTCAATTCGTCGGTATTTTTTTTATGTTTGTTACCTCAAAACTTTCGACTGTGTGAACCGATTTTGATGATTCTTTTATTGGTAGCATATACTTCAAAGATAGTTTGGTGAGAGTTTGGTTAGGTTCTGATAACGAAATCCATGACAAAGTAACGGAACACTGTCTGTAATCATAAAATAAAAAAAAATTAACAAAAAAACAACCGCCTTCAAAAAACACTATTCCAAAACAATAGATATAATGTGCACTAAAATGTATAAAAATAATTGCGTATTTTTATACAATCTAAATTATTAATCTTATAGTTACGATTATTGTAATTTTTGGAATCGGTGTCATCCAAGAACAAACCTATTGTTACTACATACATAGTTGTAGGTGAGATGTGCTTGAGTCGTGGGGAGGCGAGAGGCGAGAGCCGGATGCGGCTTTTTTTCATAAAAATTTTATACAATATGTATAGCCAGTCAAACCACCAAGTAGTACAATATGAGACAAGGAAGCTAGCATGCACGTGCAAATTGCTGCAGGCGCTCCGTTCATGCTCTTCGACTTCACCCACGCTAGAGTAACTGGCTGGCGCCTGGCACGAAATAACTTTAAATAAATTAACACTGTTTTGTACAAATACGTATATACCTACAAGTAAAAATCAAACTGATTGAACTAATTGGAAATTAAAAAATAAATATTATTATTAAAAGTGAATATAATGAAATATTGAATATTATGTTTTGAAATATTGACATTTGAACTACAAGTCATGTGTTTGAAAACTTGGAAGAGTGAGCGCTTGTAAAATGGCGTCACTCTTATTTAGCAAGAAAAATAAATAATAGTTATTAAATTTACGGCAGTGCATAATAAATAGAATCATTTGGAACAAACACACTAAGTTATATATAGCAAACCCCTTCCTGGGTTTGTGTCTCGACTCCGTTGGTAATGCTCGCCGCACGCTGGCCCGTAAAAAAAATTCTTATGATATCTGACGATTGCGTCTTTCGGCTCGAAATCGTCAAGATCTTCTTGAATAAAACCAACCAAAAGTACCAAGTCGAACTAAGCTTTTGTATAGGATCATTAGAAGTATTCAGTAAATAACATATTTTATATCATGTAGTGTTTTTTTATCTCTTGCATAAAAAAACCTCATAATATACCATTTAATTTAAACTTGTACAGCTTCTGGTGAGCATCTGTAACGTCATTACTCAAAATCAAACTCTTTCCATAGAATGCCTACATTTGAGTATGAGTTGTTTTTCGTGTTCGCATACACCTTTTATCAAATAAGTAATCCTAATAATTTATATGCGAACATTACTGGAAATTCAGTTTCTATTATGGTTTACAGAGAAATCTAGCTGTAGATTATAGAAACACATTTGCATTGGTTGCGGTCTCACATATGCAGATCATTATCGAACCTATCTTAATACCTTCCTAATTAACAAACTTCAAAACAATTTGACGACCCATATACATAGTGACCCTGCTTTCTAAGTTAGAGGCTCCGGGTTCGAATCTCGGTAGGTGCGAGCATTTAAATGATGAATATGGATGTTTATTATATTTATATTAGTTTTTGTAATTATATCATACTAAATATTATATTGTTGTCATAGCAACCCATAGCACAAATTATGCTTAGTTTGAGCAAAGTAAATTGTGGAAAGGTATATCAGTAATATATTATTTATTATTAAAATTGTCATAATAACTAACAATCAAATAAAATATTAAAAACAGCTATAATTATAATGAGATGAGAAATAAGATCTTTCAAATTCGGAAACAACCAAATATTTAAAGAATTTCGGTGACCATTCTGTGGTTTTCTTCAAAAACTCCACATTATAAATGACTTTCAATGCAAATGGTTGATTTGTTGCTGAATAAACTAAAAACGCTGCATGTATGCGTCAAAAATTTGTGGACTTATTTCAAATACTTAAAGTTACCAACATCTTATCAAGGAAAATATTATATACCCTTCTAAAAGAAGAAAACATTTTCAAATCAATTCTTAAATGAGGAAATTTTAAGTAATAAGTAGTTACCAGTGGGAGGCTCCTTTGCACAGGAAGATTATGGGTACCACAACGGCGCCTATTACTGTAGCAGTAATGTGTAAGCATTACTGTGTTTCGGTCTGAAGGGCGCCGTAGCTAGTGAAATTACTGGGCAAATGAGACTTAACATCTTAACTCTCAAGGTGACGAACGCAGTTGTAGTGCCATTCATAATTTTTGGGGTTTTTCAAGAATCCTGAGCGGCACTGCATTGTAATGGGCAGGGCGTATCAATTACCATCAGCTGAATGTCCTGATCGTCTCGTCCCTCATGTTCATAAAAAAAACATAAATATATATCTCTACCCAAACTTTTATTAACAAACTCCCTAGAGCAGGAGCTCGTCTCAGCCCTTATTTTCATAAAAAAAGTAAAATACATCTTAATATATAAAAATTACGTGACACGTTGTTTGTCCGCGATGGACTCCTAAACCAATGAAAGGATTTTAATGGGGATTACTTCATGGAGTGCAGTTTGGTATAACTTGAGAGATAGGATAGTTTTTATTTCGATTTGGAACCCACAATTATTTTTATTTCCAATATTTGTTTTGTACGGACATATTTTCTATGAGAGAATTTAGTAACACACAGTTTGACAGTTCCGCTGTGAAACAATTTCACTATAACAACAGGGAGCATTTTTAACGAAATATTATTGGCAAATTCCTATAAATCAGTATTTTTTTTTATTATCTACAGAACAACGTCTGTCGGGTCAGCTAGTAATCTATAAAAAGGAACACATAGAGATATAAAATTATACTAGATGAGAAGTGAATAAAGTAAGAAGTAAAGTCGGTAACAAAGCCGCGAAAGTGCAACTGACTAAGTGAAAGGTTATCACATTTTTAATATTGGTTTTGGTTAAATTCTTTAGACCATAACATATTAATACATATTATGTGACGATTTTACAATGCGTTCGTAATTTTTTTATGAAAATATCTTATACTTTAGTCTGCCAATAATATCAAAATATTCAGAATAATTCCGCCCGAGCTCGCCAATTTCCTTTTACAAGCGGACCGGTAATTTTGAGTTGGCAACACTACAACACGTTTCACCAGATATTATTTAATCCAAAGGGTAATGTTTGAGGTTTGTGCCCGTTCGTGCTCACAGCACTTGCTTATAATTTAATATTAACTTCAGTTTTTGTTTATAATAATTGCTTTGAGTTTTTTCAATAGGTTTTTTACCGACTTCCAAAATAAGGAGCTGTTTAACCTGATGCCTGCCACCGCATTCCACCTTCGCACGACACGCCACAAGTTAGGATGTCATCCTCACCATCTGGATGTGTGGCGGTCCTCCACAGTGCGGTTTTCAAGGAGCTTTCTTCCACGTAGTACAAAGCTGTGGAATAAGCTTCCTTGTGCGGTGTTTCAGGGAAGATACGACATGGGTACCTCCAAAAGCGCGTACACCTTCCTTAAAGGCTGGTAACGCTCCTGTGATTCCTCTGGTGTTGTAAGAGATTGTGGGCGGCGGTGATCACTTAACAACAGGTGACCCGTACGCTCGTTTGTCCTCCTATTCCATAAAAAAAAAAGGAGGCTCTCAATTCGATTAGTATTTTTTTATGTACTATGTACACCAATTACGCTGAGATTTATTATCCGATTTACGTGATTCTTCTTTAGTTTGATGCGGATTAGTAGCCAATTGGGTTCCATAAAAATGACACTAACTTAAAATCTATCAATAGGTAGCACATACAAATAATAGTATTTTTTTAATTTTAAAGGTATTAAGTTTGCAATACGAGGTCTAATAGTATTAGAAGATTTTTTTGTTTACTTACAACAATATAAAAGATGAGCTGCTAATTTGAGCTCAAGTAGAACCAAAATTTAAATATCTATTTGCTAACAAAATAAAAACACTCTTCAAGCTAAGGTGTTTTTGTAAGAAAGTTAGTTCATGATGCTTATTTCGGACCTATTTTAGCGTCGTGAGGACTTCAACATAATTATAAAGTAAAGGAAATTTAATACCAAATCAAACATATTTACAACATCAAAACAAAAATAGGTTTTTAAAAGAAATCCTACCCTTTTTTTGCACTACGATAAAAGACCACTATTTTAACTAGATTTTCTCGAATTTTTTTTAGCAAGCCCTTCATTTCTACAAAAAATCTGTGCCTACGCTTAAGAGCGCTGAGAAAGTTTCTAGTTTAAAGGCAACCTTGCATATCATGGTGAAAAATATAAAAATTTCTAAATCAAAATCCCGAACCAACCAATACTCTAAAACAAGATAACCAAAAATTAAAAAAATTATATTATCTAGAGAACTTTATAGCGATATAAAGGGATTATTAAAGTGCTTAACATGTCACTATAGAACAAACTTTTAATTAAATCTAAATAATATTTTTGTGTTCATACATGAAATTATTCATATTAATAGAAGACTAGAATTCTTTATATGTCCCATGTGTGTCGATAACTTTACTATGCTAATGATCCTGGTAGTAAGAACAAAAAATATTGCACAGTCATGTGTCCTTGGCACGTTTAAAATTTTTCAAGAAAATCGGACGAATTTAAGCACAAACGTAGATAGACCTAGGTAAAGCTTTTTAATAATGATCAGCATAAAAGATTCACAAACGAAAGTCCAAAACTAAAACAGCACGATGAAAGTGATGATATTACTTTACATCGAGTTAATATCAATACTATATTAAATTATATTATCCTTTGTAGGCTTCATCTAATTTAAATAAACATTATTAATTCTGAGAGATATTAGAACAATGGCTTTATCACTAACTAGATAATACAATAATATTATCTACGGATTCCGTAAGCATAATGAAGATTATAGAATTAATAAACATTATGGAGTTTGACGCGAACGTTAATAGCAGCCATTATAATCCAGACTTTGCTAGGATTATTTCTACTCTCGTGTTTTATATTCAGATTTATATCTAAAATATTCTGAAGTCGTTTGTAATTGACGCGAGATACGGCACGATTAGTATACTTTAGTTATTTCCATAGTATTATGTCCTATGGTATATTGCTATGGGGCAACGCTGCCGATATTAATACAATATTTGTGCTGCAGAAGAGGGCTATTCGCGCTATTTATAACCTAGGTCCTAAAGAATCATTGAGAGCAAAATTTAAAGAAATTAACATCTTGACTGATGCTTCTCAATATATTCTTGATAATGTAATGTATGTTCATAGGCACATAAGTGAATTTGCCAGAAACTGTCATAACCATAATGTTAACACCAGGAACAGACATAAACTTATGATGCCTACTACTCGGCTAAGTCGAGTTAGTAAGTCTTTTGTGGGGCGATGTATATGCTTTTACAACAAGATCCCAGAAAATGTTCATAACAAAAGTATAACGTTATTCAAAAGAATTGTTAAAAAACGTTTGTGTGGTAAAGGTTACTATAACATAAATGACTTTCTTAATGATACCACAGATTGGGAATGGAGTGACCGCCCTCAGGCTATTAAATAATAAGTTTAATTGTACAATATTACTTTGTAAACATATTTATTCGATGAAAAAAAAAAGCCCGCTGAGTTTGTTGCGCCCATTCTTCTCAGGTCTGAGGCATTCATTTTGGAATGGGTGGTAGTTTTTGACTTTCAATAAGTGATGTCACATCCTATTTTGAATAAAAATATTTGAATTTGAATTTGACTAGCTTCATGGTTTTTGATGTCGTAATAAAGAATATCGTGTCGATTTTGTAGATTCAGAAGTTACCTAAATTACCGATAAAATAAAACATTTTAAAAATCGAATATCCATGGCTTATAGCCATACTTTGTTACATTGAAGGGTTTCAAAACACCATATATTACCATTTATATACTACTTTTAATAATGTGAAAATTGGTGGAATTCTTATAGATATTTTTATGGAAATCAAAAAGTTTCGAGGCTTGTAAAGAAGTTCCGTTCTTTGTTCGTTAAATGCGTTTTTTGAGCAAGTGTGTTGAAAAAGTACTTCATTTTTATTTGTAATTGTAGCATTAAATCAATGAATAATAGTTTTGTCTTATATTAATTAACAGTGTGTTTGTTTTCAATTTTATTTTTCTGAACAACTGATCTGATTAATATAATTTTAGTTTTATATTTTATCACTGTTACACTGATCTCGGTTATCCTTACCTTATTAGGCATTTTTAAACATACAGGAATAGCCAGATATTGTCAAAGCAACGTTTTTTTTATGTTTTTATTTTTCACCGAAACAAGTTAGAAATTAGCTCCCACTAAAATTATTTAATTAAGTTTGTTCTAAAACAAACGACGTTCGCTGTAGGGTTTAACTGAGCGAAAGTTTCTTGCAAGGCTATAATTACAAAGCTTGGGGAACATAACAATAACAACCAGTTTGTTTCGTAAACGCTGACAACCATTGTTCTAAGCACCGTGTTCATTTAACTTGGTATAACTTCACAATGTTTTTAACAAGCAATTCACTCGCATACGGATTCTGAAAGGTAGACTTAATTGATTAATATTAACTCATTTTTTTTATTATTAATTTGCTAAAACGTAAGTAATGCTTTTTTTGTGTTCGTTTGTTAATTACTCTCGATTTGCACCCATAATTGGGGTGTCACTTAAATAGTCATATCTATGTTAGTTATTAAGGAATTGTATTGGTCACCCTGTTGGAGCATTAAGTAAATAAATATATAATACTAGTTGACCCGACAGACGTTGTTCTGTATATCCATACTAATATTATAGAGAGGAAAGATTTGATTGTTTGTTTGTTTGTTTGCATTGAATAGGCTCCGCAACTACTGAACCGATTCGAATAATTCTTTCACTGTTGGGAAGCTACATTATCCCCGAGTGTTACAGGCTATATAACATTTCCAAAAAAATTAGGGATCCCTAATAAAAGTCCAGTAATGTAACCCAAGGTGTAAAAATACGTACGCGAACGACGTCGCGGGGTATCAGCTAGTAATAAATAAAATAATGTTTTTTTATGAATTTGTCAATAATATTTCATAACATCAAGAATTATTTCTTAAAATATGCTCCCTGTTGTTGTAATGAAATTGTTTTACAGCAGAACTGTCAAAACGTGCGTCAATAAATTCTCTCATAGAAAATATGTCCGTACAAAACAAATATAGGACGACGGGGGACACATCAAAGGAAAAACAAAATTGTTGTTTTTATTTAATTCCGAAAACTTTCATATTTATTCACCTTTTAAACCTTCCCTGGACTTTCACAAATAATTCAAGACCAAAATTAGCCAAATCGGTCCAGCCTTTCTCGAGTTTTAGCGAGACTAACGAACAGCAATTCATTTTTATATATATAGATAGAAATATCTAGACGACCGAGCCTTGCTCGGTTTTTTAAGAATGTTCAAAACTTGATAAAAAAAACTAATAAGCATCTGGATTCGAACCGGGGTCTTCTGCTTTCCGGATCACCCAATCAACCTGAGCTATTATAGTCTTGAAGTGGTGAAATTTACTTTGTATTCTAATAATATTGTAGCTGTTTCTCATTTAAGCACGGATAAAACTACATTTTTTTAAATTAAAACCTAGCTAGATCGATTTATCGTTGGAGCTGTTTCCGAGATTTAGATTTGCTCGTTTAAAGGTATAAGGCAAGTGTTTTAAGTCAATTCAAGTAAGAATTTTTTACATAATTTATAATAACAGTTGAAATGTTGTATAAATTGAGTGAAATTTTATATTGTTACGTATCAGGGTACGAAAAACATCAGTTTAATTCTGCAAGTAATTCATTATACGTTGGAGGAGTCAGTAAATTTCTTACCAGTTTACTGAATTACATACTCAATAAGTATACCCCTAAAGATTATTTTCGAATGTTGTCGAAAACAATAAATATGAAAAAATAAACGTTTAACACATTGTTTAAGTAAGTAAGTATAATGAGTTATCTAATCTAATACTCCAAGGCCTATTTTTGCAATTGATCATGTCAAGCAAATTTTCTTTGAGTAGCTTCATTTTGGTGAGATCCCAAAACTTTTTCGCTTGCAATAATTTTCGATTGTGGTAGCGAATAGGGATCGCTGAGACGGATTGTGACGATTCGGTGATTGTCAAAATTTATTACTAACTGTTCAAACAATAATCATGCGAAGTAACATGATTACTATCTGAATATTTCGAAAAAATATTTTTTATTACAAAATGTATGGTTTGATGAAAGAATCCCCTCATTTTGGGGATACATTATAAGCACATCGTCCAGGAATTGAATCTAAGGGCCGCAAATAACAAAATAAAAAAGAATTAAAGAGCAATAACAGGAGAAACAAATAGAAAACACACACACAAATACAAACGGAAGTTTTCAAAATTTGTATGTTATTTGAATGTTGACATTTTACATACATGTTCCCAAATAATAGATAAATTAATCTACTTCATTCCTTTATAATAAAGTTATTATTATAACTGTCATTCAGGAACTATGTCCAATTATTTATCACAAAATTTGTGCATAGTGATGCTTCACTAATGATCAAAGTCAATAGATTAAATTGGGTAAGTTTAAATATTAGAATGTAAATTAATTTGCGAAGAGTACCTGTGTGATTTATCCCATCCAAATCCACGTGGAAACAAAATGGCGGTTTTTAGCTTACATCCACTAATTCCCAAAGATACTTAACGAAATAGTTATATTGATTAGATTATAAATTGTGTACATAATACTGGTTCTAAATCATGAATACAGACAGACGAATTGTTATGTAGGAAAACAATAATAAAAATGAGATTGATATTTATGAAAGTGAAATTACCAATGAAATTAATACAGTGATAAATTGGCTAGAGGATAATAATCTTCAAGTTAATATTAAAAAAACTCATTTATGCAATTTAGTTTAAGTAACCGCTCTAATAACTATAACCTTAAGATAAATTATACAAATACCCAAATAGAAGAAGCTCTGCATGTTAAATTTTTAGGAGTACTTCTAGATAAAAATCTAAAATGGAAAGAGCATGTAGACATGGCATGCCAAAAAATTGATAGATATGTTTATGTGTTATATAGATTGCGTAAAACGGCTTTACCAAGTACAGTCCTGGCAGCTTATCATGGTTATGTCGCATCAGTACTTCGATATGGACTCATCTTGTGGGGAAATTCTAGCGAGGCTAATAGGGCTTTCATAGCCCAAAAGCGATGTTTAAGAGCTATGACAGGAGCTTTTTACTTAGATTCGTGTGAACTACTATTTAAAGAATTACGTATTCTTCTATTTCCCTGTATGTATATATAGGAAATATGTATCTTTGTCAAATAACATGACCATTTATTTACAAAAGCAAGAGATATTTATCCGAGAAATACAAGAAACGGTAACAGACTGGTGATTGCACTGCAAAATTTCATAATGCATCCTACGGAAAATGTAGCTATGTCATGTGTATAAAAATATTTAATAAACTCCCTCCAAGCTTACGCGTATTACCCGTCCAACGATTTAAAAAGGATCGTTTTACATGGCTTATAGATAAATGTTTTTATTCCATAAATGAAATGTTGACAAATTAGGTTAAATTAAATTGACTTTAAAATATATATTAAATCTAGTCATTAAATAATGACATTTAAAATTAATAATTATAATTTAAAATGACCTAATTGCTTAAAATATAGAGTTTGTTAATATTAAATCTATTATAATAATAACTATAATTTTGTTAATAATAATTATGCATGCCAGAAATGGCCGATAACATTGATACATTAAAACTATTTACACCCATTGTTACATGTTTTCAAGCAATATAAATGATTTATTTTATTTTATTTATTTATTTATTTAATATTTTATCTTATACCAAGCGTATGGAGAGTTTTAAAAATTGCATTTGGCTTCATACTTACTTTTTGTTATGCAATCACAGCGATTCGGTTTTCTTTATCACCCCCTTCCATTTTAATATCGCAAATTATTGTACAATCTATTGGCGCCAAAATGAGAAAACTCAATAACATAAAAGGAACTTTCATCAGAACCCAGCATGTGATTAACCGTAAGAATTACTTTATATTGCCAAAAATCAAGTAAATCACATTTAATCACACGTTCTGTGCGTGAAAACTGATAACGTTTCCAAGAACTATTCGTACGCGAATACGATCCACTATACGCGGGGCTTGCGACCTGATATAATATAAATAATACTAGCTGACCCAGCAAACGTTGTATTGCCATATAAAAAAATTTTTTGGGGTAAAAAAATAAAAAAAAATAGATGACGACCAATTCTCAGAACTACCAAATATATCGTACATTAAATTTATCATACTACAATAATCATTATATTCGATTACCATCTTGCAACTATATTGCGAATCTGTGGATGGAATAGAATAATATTAAAATCTCGATACAAAGATAGGTAGGTGTTGGTCGTAAACGGGTGAAAATTTAGGGTTGTATGTATATTAGAAGTATTTTGTACAAGTTTTATTGGAATCATAGACGATAATACTGCAACTTATGTTTATTTTATTGTTGCAGGTATACCATTAGGATGTCATTGGAGGGACAGAGATGTCTATGTATCGTCATTTTCCTCGTGCACACTGCCATTGGAGCTGGCGAAGGTATATTTCCGTTTAATTCTATCAAAATGTGATAAATTATCTTACCTAAATGTGCACATACCATTGGAACTGTAGAATATATTTATTTATTTATTATACAAATATAAAAATTACAATATTGGATATATCCTAGAATAGTTTTACAATTAATTATACAGACATAACAACAGAACGTGAAGATAAGTAAACAATGGGATATTTAGGCGAATACACAATATTATATAAATCAAGACACAGACATAGCTACTAGTGGATATAATAATGAATAAAGATACAAGGTTTAAGGTAAGGACAGTAATTGTTGTTTTAACTTATTCTTAAATGACGCAGTAGAGGAGAGCGAAAACAGATATAGTAAGATGGCAGAGATAACAGTCAAGGCTTGTTTGCAACAAAAATTTGTGTCAGTAGACCTCTAATCATCTTAACCTGTGTCTTCTACCGCATTTATCATTTATATCAGTGTTCCGTAGAGCTGTTTAACCTGATTTCTGCCACCGAATTCCACCTTCGCACTTCATGCCACAAATTAGGATATCATCCCCACCATCTGGATGTGTTGCGGTCCTCCACAGTGCTGTTTTCAAGGAACTTTCTTCCACGTTCTACAAAGCTGTTCTTCTTTGTGCGGTGTTTCCGGGACGATACGACATGGGTACCTTCAAAAGAAGCGCGTGTGTGTGTCCAGTGATTTCTCCGGTGTTGCAAGAGATTGTGGGCAGCGGTGATCACTTAACACCAGGTGACCTGTACGTATGTTTCATAAAAATCATCTTAACCGTCAGCTTTTTAATTTCATGCATAAAGAGGACAAGGGATGAGAATTTAATTAATTTTAATATGTATTAATTTTAAACGCAAAATAATAATTAATATACATTTGTAAAAAAAAATAATGATATTTAAATAAACGTTATTTAGCAAAATTATGTGGTAAGTATAATTTATACAAGTACACTTCTTGTGCGCGTACATTATAAGTACACACACATTTTTTATTTGTCATTTATCTGACAGTCTGGCCACTTTACATTCATAAAAAGAACATCATATTATTATGATTAATTATTTACAATAAATTATATATTATACAATGATTAATTAACTTGTAAAATAAAACCTTTTTGCTTTTTGTATTTTTTATGTAATCATTCACTTTGCCAAAACTTACACAGTCCCGTTGCTGACAATATTCATAGAAAGGTTTAAAAATCTGGCCACAATAAGTTCTCTTCCAAATTACATTTGTACATTATATCTGAATATTAAATGCTACGTATTTATTTAATGAAGTCTTGGCAATACATAAAAATTATTCTATTTGAAATGACTATGGCTTTAATGGTCTTGCCACGAATCTATGTTTTTTTATATAAGGGAGGGACTAAAGGGCAAGACGCCCACGTGATAGGAAGTGAAGAAGCAACCGCCCATGGACATCTGCAACACCAGGGGTCAAGGGATGCATTTAGTTGGGGGTAAGCTCTAAACTTGAAGGTCCCTAAGTCGTATCGGTTCGGAAAAACCGCAGCCAATAATGGATAAGTTCGGACCATGCTGAAATTTTACTTCTGGCACATTTAGAGTCATACCGCGATATAAGCATTGGTGGTGTAGCACCTTGGTCATTCAGAGTCGAGTTTGACGTAAAATGAGAGCCCAGGAGATATGCTTTTTCATCATCTCTGTGTAGTGGTGGAAAAGCAGGCAGAAATTTCCGTTGACAGCGTTACCAGAACACAACAGCTTCCGAGGGAAGGCTTGTAAGTCTTCGCCAATCATGCCTGTGTGACAATAACTCTTTTGAGGGACCTAAACTCATGATTGTAGTGTTTTTCAAGTTCGCTGGTATTTTCTTGCTAAGATACCACCGCTTTCTGGGATTCGCATCAGTGCAATTACCAGTTGTTTCAGACCATATGCTGACAGATCTCCCCGGATAATCGGTGGTAGGTGAGAGGAGGTAGTAAGTCCCAAAATTCCTGCAACAACGAGATCATGTCACTACCTGCAAGATGGCAAAAAGTAATTGCACATATATAATTAATATAAGTATAATAATATAAAATGTGTAATGACGGCAAATGATTGAAGTTTCTATCATATAAACGATCCCAAATTTGAAATAAAAAAAGACGTTTTTAAGTTGTAACAATATTTAAGGCTACAACAGTGATACGAGTTTTGTATGCAAAACCGAGCTTCGCAAAAATGGAACGCTTAGCCAACAAAAAAGGATAAATTATACAGAAAGACGAGTATAATTAGAATCCTTTTAATAATTAACATAACAAACAAAACATTTAAAAAAGCTACTCAGGCATCAAAATAAATAAACTCTGTCCCTTTATTTCATTTACGTGAGTCGTAACAAACCCGTGTGCAACTCACCCATGTTTTGTAGATTGAATGCGGTGTGCATCACCTTTATAATTTAACAGAGTCGCTTGAATAAAAATAAACAGAGAGTTATTAAAATAATTTGAACAATTTTTGAGTAAAGCTTTGTAATACTCTAAGCATTCATTTCTTTGGTCTAGGTAGGTTGATATAACTACTGAGATCTTTATATAGATATACTGTCCAACTTGAGAGATATGGGCGTTTTTATTTCAATTCGTAAGCCTTAATTATTTTTATTTCTTCGTTTATTTTTGTATTTTTTTAAGAAAATAAGGGACGAGCAGGACGTTCAGCTGATGGTAATTGATACGCCCTGCCCATTACAATGAAGTGCTGCTCATGATTCTTGAAAAACCCCAAAAATTCTGAGCAGCACTTCAACTGCGCTCGTCACCTTGAGACATAAGATGTTAAGTCTCATTTGCCCAGTAACTTCAGTAGCTACAACGCTCTTCAGACCGAAACACAGTAATGTCTACACATTACTGCTTCACGGCAATCATAGGCGCCGTTGTGGTACCTATAATCTACCTCGGACACCTCCAACATACATTGCTATGCAGACGACAGCACTGGTGATGCCGTATACACGGGCCATGCAGGTCTCTCTCGGGTAATCGTCGAGCAGTGCCGGGAGAAACTTGTGTCTTCTATCGAGTCCTCTGTTGAGAAGGTCGCGGAATGGGGTAAATTGAACCTTGTCCAATTTAACCTCCAGAAGACTCAAGTTTGCGTGTTTACCACTAAAAATACCCCATTTTTCGTATCACCGCTCTTCGACATCACTTTCCTTAAAGCCTCGCCTAGTATCAGAATTTTGTGGCCATCTGGAGGGCAAAAGCCAAATTGGCTTCAAAGAAACTGGGCGTCATTAATAGAGCACGGCAATACTTCAAGCCGGCCCACATTCTAGCGCTCTACAAAGTACAATTCAGGCCACACATGGAGTATTGCTGCCATCTCTGGTCTGGCGCACATCATCCATTTGACCGCGTGCAACGTAGAGCAGCTTGAATTGTCGGGGACCCAGTGCTCTGTGAACGGCTGGATCACTTGGCATCTCTTTGTTGTGTATCTTCTACCGCATTTATAACGGGGAGTGTACCGAAGAGCTGTTTAACCTGATTCCTGCCGCCGAATTCCACCTTCGCACGACACGCCACAAGTTAGGATATCATCCCCACCATCTGGATGTGTGGCGGTCTTCTACAGTGCGGTTTTCAAGGAGCTTTCTTCCACGTACTACAAAGCTGTGGAATGAACTTCCTTGTACGGTGTTTCCGGGACGATACGACATGGGTACCTTTAAAAAAAGCGCGTACACCTTCCTTAAACGCCGGCAACGCTCCTGTGATTCCTCTGGTGTATCAAGAGATTGTGGGCGGCGGTGATCACTGAACAACAGGTGACCCGTACGCTCGTTTGTCCTCCTATTCCATAAAAAAAACCTAGCCGACATTCTGTGCAAAGGAGTCTCCCACCAGTAAGTCTGTATGAACATTTCTGTGGGAAAATATTTCGATCAAGATTTAACAGTTCGCTCGTGACATTATTTCATTACAATATCAGGAAACAATGATATAATTGCTGATAGAATTTAGACTAATGTCTTAATAGCAACCAAATCTACAAA
This sequence comes from Leptidea juvernica, assembly GCA_949711755.1. Classification (NCBI taxonomy): domain Eukaryota; kingdom Metazoa; phylum Arthropoda; class Insecta; order Lepidoptera; family Pieridae; genus Leptidea; species Leptidea juvernica. The sequence continues at coordinate 7,537,612 of CATIXQ010000002.1, read as the reverse complement.
TTAAACTATCCTTTATAGTAAACTTCATTTCTTGGGCGCTAAACATTTAATTTTGAGGATAATGTAAATGTATTTCTTATTTCAAACTTTGCCATGCTGTACCATTTTATTTAGGTAAACATAAAATTGACATTTGCAATATATATTTTTTTAAATTATTGTATTTTTATACATTTTTCGTAGTAGTATAAAGAGCAATAAACACTTCGAATCCACTTCTCGGGTGGCTCTTCTACCTTCTAATGTAAGCTTCTCCTCTAGACTTTGTAGATCCTCTTTCGTTGGTTGAAAACCACGATTCAACGGTTATTATTCTGATCAGGTTTCGTTGCAAAGCACTGGCAAACCGATCTCGAAATCGAGACTACAACGTCTCGCAGTGTCTCACAGTTATATAGCAAGACAACAGCAATGTGAAACCGTGTCGAAATGTAACGGTACTGCTGGAGTTTTAAAGGCAACGAGTCTGCTATCTTTGCTCATCTGGAATAATTCAACGTATCGTATAGTATCGCCCTGTGTAGAATAGGCCAGAGTCTTAGTATCACATATCATACTACCTCATCGCTTTAAATTTATCATAGTTAAATATTATTTTGCTCTGTCAATGCAACTCTGTGTAGTCACACAAAACATGAGCTCGTTATAATATTCTTTGTGTAAAGATATTTAAGCTGAAAGTTCTTGTGTTTAAATTTTTGAGCGTTTATAGCATGTTGTTATAAATCTACAAAACTAAATTGCAAATAAAATTCTGTAGACACCAACATACCATTTTTATTATTCAATTTCGTATTATCTTTCTTTCCTGCCTATATGTACCCGAAATGTAAAAATGCCATTCAAGTTTAGAGTCAAATAGATTTCAGACGCCAGGGTTAAATAAAGATATCTGTATTTATCTTTATTTAATTGTATAAGGTTTATTTGTTATACGACAGTCTTATGTTTCCCGAAAAAATCCGTATTCGAACTTACCAATTACATTTCTTTTCCTTCTTTATATTTACGGAAGCATACACATCATGACTGAGTCCTGTTCCTTGGACTATGGACTATATAGAGTAAACTTGCTTGTATTTCTCAGAAAAGAAACATTTTTTTTTCAGATTCTATCCTGCATATATACATAATTACAACGATTACAATACTTTTACACACACAAGGACTAGCCACGGTTAGTACGGCTTATATACCCCCGGATCTGTTCTGTTTTCAAAATGATTCTCCCATTCCATCTTTAAATTTAAATTGTACTCGAAATTTATTTTAACTATTGTTATCCTGCTTACACATTTTCCATCCTCTTTACTCTGTTCAATTTGATCTTGGACTTACTAGAAATTTCGATTAACTTAACAAAACTCAAAAAATATCCATACACTGACTGGTAGGTGTATCGAACGCGTGTCTACAGCGTCTAAAGTAAACACTTTTCTGCTGAGCTACGTACGGGTACAAAAAATTACGATTACCCCTCTTGTAGGAATCTCTACTGATCTCTCTCGACAATGCAGAAAGTTCCAGACCCTCTCTTTGGTATTGTGGTTGGGATTTCGAGCTACTTAATTCTATTGACGTTATCCGAACTACAGCTTCCCTCTGCCAGCCTGGAGCATAGATCGATTAGGCACGCTCGCTGTTAAAAAGGGCTTTCGGCGAAAACGGCCAATGTATGCTTTGGATGGGGAATAAGAATTTCTGTTATATAATGGTATCCAGTCAGTGTGCTGTTTCTGCTGCAATTATTTACATCAGAAATTATTCACCAAATAATTACCATCACCTTCTCAAGGGTTAGCTTGGTGAAGCTACGGTGGTAAGTAATTGTTGTAGCGTCCCATTCCATTGTTTGCTTGTAATCTTCGTAAATCCGTCGAAACGGTTAAAAAATATTTAGTATGTAATTGATTTTTTAAAAGACATTTTTCGTCCGAAGATAAATATATATGAGGCTAAAATAACAGCTATATTTTGTTTTAGTTTTTTTAATTTTTTGCTATTATGGGAATATTCACGTTCAGTTACGCGGCTAATTAAGCTGGCTTGAGAGAAATCACCTTCTACCAACATCATTCACATTCTACAGGCATTGTCGTTAATTACCTTAGTGGCTGCAGTTGCTGTTTCAAGTGAAAGTTTCCACTACGGCAGCGATTTAGCTAAAAACTCTCCGTGTGTTCGTTAGCGGCATTCTATCCAAACACAGCATCAAATTACGAGCAGTTTCTGCTGCGTTAGTGGCCACGACGAAGTTCGTATTCAAAAACACTGATTTTCTTATGAATACGTCTTTACTTTGATTTGTGAGTGTTGAAACAATATTTGAGAAAGAATCAAATGTATCAATCAAACTACAAATCTGTGGAATGAGCTTTCCTGTGCGGTGTTTTCGGGACGATACTACATGGATACCTACAAAAAAAGCGCGTACACTTTCCTTAATGGCCGGCAACGCTCCTGTGATTCTTCTGGTGTTGCAATAGAATGTGGTCGGCGGTGATCACTTAACACCAGGTGACCTGTACGCTCGTTTATCTTCCTTTTTCATAAAAAAGGGGACGTGTTAATAATTAAAAAGTTATTATATTTGCAAGAAATAGGTGTCGCTCCGAAATCTATCACAATTCTATTTTAATTTAAAACCAGTGAACTAAAACGACTTTTTCTCGGTGATTTTATACAGGAAATACACCATTTTTATCCTAGAGCGGTGAAAAATATTTTTGAATTTACAACTGATACCATATTACCTGCCCACCTATGATAATAACTCAGATGCGTGTTTCAAAAGGCATCTTGTAATATTTTAATGCACAGTTATAAAGAAACTGATAGAGATACACCATTATGAGTAATGTATTCAGAAACTTTGTCAAAAATCCTCCCAATAATTCTGAAAATTTATTGAATTGGGCGCCACTTTGCGGAAATCCATAATTATACAAATGATCTAAGTTTTCTTTAGTGTTAATTCCGCCAATATTCGTTTTCAAAACAATTCGACACGTGTTTCGCCTCTACACGTTGTCTCGCCAAAATCTGGCATGAGACTTTCAAGTCTCGTGCCAGATTTCATTCAGGCAACACGTTCTGAGGATGCCTCGTGTAGAGGCGAAACACGTGTCGAATTGTTTTGAAAACGAATATTGGCGGAATTAACACTAAAGAAAACTTAGATCATTTGTATACCAATAATTCAGGTCAATTTCATTAGATTTTGAATTTGCAAAACAGTAATTCCCTTAACTTTAGTCTCGTAAACTAAAAAAGGGCTTACAAACTTGATTTCAAAACTTATATGTGATACAACCCTGATGAAGTTATCTGATTTCATATTAATTAAGGTTTCTAATTAATTTCCCGCAACATTATTTTTTTATATATAACAATATTTTTAATAAGTTAGCTTGTAGACTAAAAAGAATATTTTCATTGAGTATCCACAGCATTGTATAAGTTAATATAAAAATTGTTTTAGAATTTTAATATCAGGAAATACAAACACTAAAAGTGACAACACTTTTATTTTCAATCTGCAGTCGTCATATTTTATCAGCAATAGTTTTCAACAAGTTTCAAACAACCCCTTTGGTAATAGAAATATGAATTGTAAAAACATTTCATATTTACAGTGCAAAAATAATTTAGTTACATTGTAAAGGCATTAAGCAAAATACTAGTTAAAATTGTTAATGTTGTTCTCTTTTTAAAGCTTTTTAAGTTTTAAAAACTGGCACAGCTTATTACAGGTTACAGATATTGTACGGTCAATCAATCATGTTTCTGAAAAAAGAATTATCAAAAATACAACAGACTTAAAAAAAGCTACACCAAAATAATATAATATGCACTGAAAAGTAAAAAAAAAATGCATATTTTTCTCCAATTAATATTCAATATAATTATAGTTATTTTTGGAATCGGTGCCCACCCGCCGCGGCCCCGCTCTCGCCTCTCGCCTAGTCACATCGCGCGTGCGACACAAGCACATCTCACCTATAATCTATATGTACAAGCCTACCTTGTCTGACATATTATCTACTTAACGTACTGCACATATGTGGCAGCGCTATTTAAATAAAACAATTGAAGGCAGAGTGAAACGCCTATCTCAACAGAGGAAATGTATCTCGGGGAAAATTTCAAAAGAGACTTGCATTGAGCGCAAATATAGAAAGAGCACTCGAGTCATGTCGCAATTTAGTAACGAACGTAACCGCAAAGTAATTTGATTTTGAAATTCTGACGCAGATCGCTCCCATACTGTAAGCTATTATAGGGAGAGAGAATTAAAATATTTACCTATATAAACCAATATTCATACTTATTTTATTATTTTAGGTTCATCATCTCTGCCATCTACAGTGCGAGCGGAGGAAAACGATCTAGCCGTCTCTTTCCCACCACTAGATGATCTGTACGCTAGCACTTTAGAGAAGCACTTCGCGACGGAAAACAATACGATCGTGACGTCACAAATAGGGTCAACAGCCCTGTTGCCGTGCATTATCAGAAATATTGGAGATGGAATTGTAAGTACATTAAGTATCTAATTTATATTTAAATACTGTTTTTTACACTTTATATTAGCTTCGCCTGTTGCTTACTTAGTGAGCTTAATATACTACAATTTTAGGTGGCATCCGCAAAACCAGTCAAAAACCGTGGATTTTTATCTTCCAAATAAAATCTACTTTAATATAGTATGCCTTCTTTGTCAAAGAATCTTTAATATATTACTTGAATTTGTGTTCAGTGGGTCCCAGTATATTGCCTGGAATTTTATTGTAAAATTGACCTATAAAGGAGCCTAAGCGGTAAGCTAAGGCTTAATGAAACTGGGAAGTAGTATTCTTTCTTAAATCATGACAAAAATTAAAATTTTGGGATTTTTAAAAGTTCCCATCATTATTTCACATTGAAATTAAATATTATGCGTTTAGTGAAATTAATTTACCAAGATACCAAGGGAAGAAACGTGATCTAAGATTGAGAACAAAAGCGAAGTGAATACATAAAATGATACTTGAGAACAACAGAAGGAAAGAGTTGTCAATAATTGATTTTTGTAGTTAAAGAAAAACCATGACAAGAATGACAAGTCCAATACGTACATTGAATATTAAATTATTTAACGGTAGATTGTCGATCGACTTCATTTCTTACAATTTAACGGCCTGGTTGTAGTGACTTTGTAATGTCACGGTTACACTATGGTGATATTATAATAAATCTAGGTATATTACAAATGAAGTTAGCAGTGTGAGACGTCAAACGTTCTGATTGATCAACTTTTTTGCATACGCAATTTTCTAAACAATAATAGTAAATATTGGAACGTGTCTGTAATTTTCCATCTAAACTTATTGTTGAAACAAGCGAAGTAAAGAACAAGGGGTTCTGGCACTCGTCGGCCGCTTCCACGGCATTCTACGCCCGTGCGTTGTAATTAACAGTGTAAATTTGTTTTTGGGACCTACCAGTGAATAAGGGCCGATTCAATTCTGAACTCACCGACCGCTGCCGCGGAAATTTATGGACTTCTGGCGCCTCTTAACAAACATACCAAGCTCTGGGATGAGTTGTGGATTGGATGTGGGTTTCTTCAAAAAAAAGTGAAAGTGAAGTGGATAGGGCACATAATGCGACGAACAGAAAGCTGGTGGGTCAGAAAAGTCCTCGAATGGCGACCAGGTACCGGAGGACGCAGTGTTTGTAAGCCCGCAACAAGAAGGACAGACGATCTGGTCTAGATCGACGGAATACCTTGATGAGGGCGGGGCAGGACCGATCGTCGTTGAGATTTTTAGGGGATGCCGTTGTCCAGCAGTGGACGTCTTCCAGCTGATGATGATGATGATAATGATACCTTTTTCAAAGGTCGGCAGCGCTCTTCTCATTTCTCTGGTGTTGCAAGAGAATGTTGGCTTAACATCAGGTAACCCGTATGCTCATTTTGTCCTCCTTTTTCATAAAAAAAATTACTTTATTAGCGATCGAAGTGTCGCAAATAGAAATCAGAAGAGTCAACTGTGGAGCTTCAAATCTGTATTATCCATAAATTTTAATATCAGATATAAGTTTGGAAAATACATTCCTAGGAGTGAGGGAAACGCAAATTCTTAAACTCTAAAACGCAAAATTAACTTCTCTCATCGTCTAAAAGGAATCACTCTTCATATTTGACCAAAGAACTAATTAATGACTATAGTTTCGTATAAAGCAAACAGAATTTCAAATGAGTTGTAAGGTGAACCACTCATTATGCTTTCAAATTTATTACCCGTGAAAGGAAACCAAGTCTTACGTCTTGAGACAAAAGTAGAATATTTTTTGTACTCAAATTGTGTTTCCTGAGTTCTCTGTACTGTTTAACTAATAAGTTATTAAGTTTGAATTTACTTAATTGTATCTGATATTAGGATATATTTCCTCTTTATGTTATGCTAGTTATTAAATTTTCCATTTCATGTTCAGATGAAATTTTAATTTATTATTCTCAATAGATTATCTTTTAAATAAAACTAGATTTCACCCGTTGGTAGTAATTTGGACATTTATTAAATAGCTAAACTGACCCGACAGACGTAACGTTCTGGACATAATAAATAATACTATTTGTATGAATTTGTCAATAACATTTCATAACATCAAGCATTATTTCGTATTATATGCTCCACGGAATAGAAAAAACTAGTGAAAGTTGCATGTGGGCGTTACCCTCTCGCCACTATTGTGTACAAATGTACCTACTCGAGGCTCAAGTGAGACCAGTCATTTGATGACAAGTGAAGCATAATTATCTCTTAAAAAAATACAGATATGCCTTATGGTGCCATTTTGGACTGCAGTAATCATAGTTGCAATAAAAATATGCCCAACGAAGGGATTTCCTATCATCGGTAATCATAATTTTCCGATTTAAATACAATTAATATTTTTATGTGTTCTGCAAAACATACAATTAAAAATGAACCATAATATTACGACGTATGGTTCAATTTACCTTTACGTTTAATCGATGTAACTTATGTTAGAATAATTAATGTAAACAATAAAAATATCATACTACTTAACAAGTGCATGCATGTACATATCGATATAAGTTTTATCTTTTAACCCTTTCAGACCTCGTTTTTTGTTTTTAAGTGTATGTTACTGTTGATTTTTATTCAAATAAATTACGCCAGACTGGATGCAAAAAAAATAAAAAAATAGTGGTTAGGAAAATAATTACTGAGAAAATCGCTATTTTCTTTATGTGTACAAATGGGGACATTCGGTTTCAGTGATTGTAATAATCATGTATGGGGTATTAGATAATGTAATAAAAAACATATTATGATATAATGTTTTTTATATAAAAGTGTTAAATAAAAACACAATTTAATTCTTACTTCTTTATTATTAAATAACAGTAAAAAAAATTAAAAATAGGTATCTTCTAACAAAAACCATACATTTTAGAAACTTTGTTTACGAATAAGAAACTATAAAACAGCTTTTGTCATGTGACACACAAGTGCACTTTACATTTCAAGCATTTGATGCGGGATTTTCCTGTGCAGCCCACTAATATGCAATGTGTTCCAAATCCATCATCGTGGGCACGAAAATGACCTATAGGTAAATGAGCAACTTCAGTAGATGGGTGCACCTCTCCTGGTCTTCTTGGAGTAACTGTTGTTATAGGGCTGTTTCTGTTTTGTCGAGCTCGTTACGCGACATTCATTTTGCTGCACAAAATTTAGAGTATCGGCCAATGTTTTTGGCGTAAATGCAGAAGAGAGAGACTTCGCCTTCGGTATTCAAAGCAAGTAGTTGTCTATTTCGTAGTCTCGAAAGGCTTGCATGACTGCCAGAGCAGACGCATGAAAGATGATACGCAAGGGCCACTTCCTTGGTTTGATGAAGTACTGGAACAACTCATTTCGACCTCCTCGAGAGAAGCGGATAGTTCCTCTAACTCTTCAGGTTCAGGATCAAAATCGCAGATACACCCACGATCACCTTCGCTGTCATATTCTTTTTCGTAACGGGAGTCAAGTGAACTCTCTTCAGATCACATCGACACCCAACCAAGCACATCTAGTATATCGGCCATGACTGATACTGACTACACTTTCATCATCCGAAGACATCAACGAATCTGAAAGGTGATCATTTGCAGCGTCTTCATCCCTTGAGAATATATTCAAAGGGTAATTATCATCTGAAAGAGAATACAATATGGGAGAATGTTAAAATTATAATTATACCCTAAAATTTTAATTACTACAACTTACTAATATGTGTTATAGAAACTAAAATGTATTCAACTGAAGTCTGTAAATGTTATGATAAAATATGTAGTTAAAACCGCTTGTCCACTTTTGGGGACATCACGAATTATCACGTTTTATTGGACAAAATTCAAAATATTTACAGTTCTCCACGTTTTTCTGTATTTATACACTATAAATTATCAATGTACATTTATTTCAAAGCGTAACTAACGTATGAACTGAAGATACCAAAATAAAAGAAATCGCTTACCTACACACTTCAAAATTCGTCGAACTACTGGGCCAAACTGTCAAAATTCTGCAAACACGTGGCGAGAGATGGCGGTATTAGTAAAGATTTTAATAGCTTGTAATGTCCATAAGCGATAACAGTAGGTTTTACCTACGTAAAATTTAATAATAATAACATAGTACTAAAAATACATTATGTCCTCAATTGTGCACGCCAGGTCTGAAAGGGTTAAATTGTATTCAAGTATTGCTATTTTCCATGCATCATGCGACAAGGGTGTAAGTAAGCAAAATGTTATAATATGGTTGTGGTTATTGTGTACAGGTGAAACTACGATGAATTCAAATTAATAGTTTTAATTGTCTCTTAGGAACAGCTAATTGTTATTTAACAAAAATGTGTCAGATATTGAGGTTCCACTTACAAAGTTGAGTAGAGGAAATACGTTATAGAATTGTAAAAAATAGATCGAAAATCATGATCATGACCATCATTGTAGCATATGTACATCATAATATAAAATATCATATAATTAATATTATAACACTAAAAAGATTTTCTTTTTATTTATCATTCGTTACTGCTTATTTTGGAAATTTTCTTTCCGCACACGAATTATGCATGGAAGCAGTACGGTTTATAAGATATCATGTCTTACTAGCCCCTAGGTTTATACAAAATAACGATGAATACTTATAAAAATACTATGTTTATGCCTGTATTGCTTCCCAGGTAAATATAATATTGATATTTAACTTTCCAAGACTATTCGTGTCTAGATTTTATTTGAATTGAGCTAAATATTGTCTATCCTTCTAAATAAAACTATACCTAAGAAAAAATATTGTTCTATTATAACTTACGTTTGCTTACGACGTACTTTATCGGTAAAATACTATATTTTTATATATTTTTTAGTTGTCACTAACTTATCGATATGTTTATTCATTATGGTACAACACTAGGTATTTTGACTGACGTCTAATCTATGATTACAGAGTTCCTATTTCTTAAAGTTTTATATGTTATTTTTCGCAATTTAAGAAATAGTTCTAAGGTTGTCATAATCACTTTAATAATATGAGATTAGCGTTATTCTTTTAGGTTTGAAACTGATGTAAATAAATTTGTAGTTATGACTTTTCGTGATTGTGAATTTAGGCCTATCATAAAGCCGGAATTAAGTGTGTATATTACATATTAAATACATAATTGTGTGAGTTTGGCGACATCGGCACAGTAGACATATGACCCAGTACGGAAACTATCTACAAACGTTCGAAATGACACACTCACACAAACATGTGCATCGACGAGGCCCCTAAGCGGTTTTCGCGGTCAATACGAGTTGAGTGTCACGTGGTTAATTGTGTCCGCGATCTTTTTAAAACTGCCAGCGTATTGCGTGGTATACGGCTATTTGAACTCGGCTCCATCAAAACTCCAGTTTTCGTTTTGTAAACTATTAAGTGTTTTTAAAACTATAATTATATAAAGTATAGTATATAAGAATGAATTATTGTTATATTATTTTTATAATGAGAAGGTATTCGAATTATAAGTCCGTGAGATCGATTATAATACATTCGTGAACATAATTCATAATTTACACTAAGATGGCGGTTGCAATTTTTTTGTATGAGTGTGGTTTAATGGTTTTCGAGGATGTTTTTTATATTTATTTATTTTGGACAAAAATACTTACCTATATGAGTTTTTTCATGGTTTTCTTGAGTGTTGAAACCAATACCAGCAGGTTCTGTCAAAATGAAAATTTAAGATGGCGGCTGCAAAACAATATCAAGTTTTTCGTTACGCGTTTTCATTGTTTCGAGGGTGCTGATATAGATCATAGTGGTTTTAGAATGTAAATCCAAGATGGGGGCTGCATGATATTGACAATTTTTGCATCATGGGTGTCGTTTTCGTGGTTTTTGAGGATGTTTAAACTGATAGTGCTGTTAAAATGTAAGCCCAAGTTGGAGCTACATGAAATTATCAACTTTTTTATCATGGGTGTTGTTTTCATGATTCTCGAGAGTGTTGAAGCCGATAATGCTGGACTTTTGAAAGAAAATTATGTGTTCACTGAAACTCCCGAAAATCTTAAAAATGATACCCATATTGATTTTATTGAAAATGTCACATCAGCCATCTTGGATCTTGAAATGGGTGTCATGTTCGTGGGACGACTGCAGGGAAGAGTTTCTGAAGACTGTGGTAGAAGTGAAACTTTAACGGACAAAGTTTAAAAACACATATTTCAAAGTTTCCCGTCAATATTTCAGATAGTATATTTCATCGAAAATTAAAAAAACACTCAAAAAAAATATTTCCAAGTAAAACATTCAAAATAAAATGTTGTTTAAAAATATTACATATCAGTCATCATGTACACTATATTATTGCATTATTAACTGTATAGCTATCATACATACACTATACATAAAAATCTTACGCTTTTACTTTTTTACGCTCCGCAACGCCCCAAAAGGAACTTCGTTCCGAAACTCTTCTTTTAAAGTCGGTTAGAAAACTAACCTGACAACCCTATTCCTTCAATGGAGTGTACGCACATGTAGGTAAGTATCTTATCAACAAGGCTTAGTTTCCATTCTGATACATATGTCTACTGTGACATCGGTTTCCTTAGTAAAATAACATGAGGCCACTTCTACTAGTTTTTTCTATTCTGTGATATGCTCCCTGTTGTTTTATTGAAATTATTTCACAGCAGAACTGTCGAATCGTACGTCAATAAATTGTCTGATAGAAAATATGTCCATACAAAGCAAATATTGGAAATAGAAATGATTATGGGTCCCAAATCAAATAAAAACTATTCTAACTCTCAAGTTGGACTAAACTGCACTCCATGAAGAATGGGGATTACATTAAAATCCGTTCATTAGTATAGGAGTTCACTGGAAACAAAAGGCACTGGATTATAAATTAATATAAATTATTAAAACTTTCGTGGGTCATTATTTAATTAATACGGCTTTACTCACGTTTTTGTCGGTGTCGGTACCGACTAGTATTGGACCATTCGGAGGTCCTTCATCAGGGTGAGTGTGGACAGGGTCAGTAAGAGGTGGGACGTTATCGCGAAGCCATCGACGCGACGTACTGACACCGACAAAAACGTGAGTAAAGCCGTATTAATTTATAAAATAAAACGTTTATTTTCAGATAACTGCGATTCATTGTTAGTAAACTTATAATCTTATTGTGTTAGTAATTATACATCTACGAAGGGACATATTTATTTTAATTATAAGGCCAACATACGCACAGTCCCCACTGTCGGCAATCGCCTTCAGCTAACTGTTACTGCTGCCTCGTATTCGGCGGGGTAGAGAAGCCGCTTTTTCACGTAGAACGGCGCTAATGCTATCGACCTCTGCGTGTGTAAACATAACTGACGCGTTACAAAAACGTGGCAGCCCCAACAATGCACTGAAGGCTTTGTTATACTGGGGCGATCGCGGGGCGCTGTGCGATTTATTAGTGTAGCACGCCCACAGGCTACTCGAGTAGAGCGTAAAGTTTAAAAAGAGTTATTTTTACTTCTGTAGAGCAACGCGCGAATGAGTGCTATCATATTAAATATATATATTAAGATATTTTTTGAAGTTACTACACTAACTTACTAAATACTTCTTTAGGCGCGTTATGAAAAATTATGAAAGATTTTTACTATATTGTTCTTTCTACAAACGTAGAATAGCACGAGGAAAAATAATTGGAAGGATTTTTGCTTTGTAAGACCAAAGAAGTATAACTTCTTGCATCCATACATAAATCCACACACACTTATTTTTAGAAGTACCGTGAATGAGGTTATTTTATTGATCATATCATTAAAAAAAACTCTTTACAAAATTTATTGAATCATGTGTTACTTTGTTCATATCGATATACCCAGTGAACGCATACAAAACATTGCAACGTAATATTCATAACATAATAATAATTACACAGCCATAACATAAGGAAGAAAACAAAACTAACTGATGCCTTAAGTCAAGCATTAAAACTAAAGTGGCGATAGGCCGGATATATTTTCCGACAAACAGACGCTAGTTGGATCATTCAGATTACAAAATGGAAGGGACCTGCAGATAAAAGAAATGTGGTCAGACCGCATAAAAGGTGGACCGATGAGATTATAATAATAATACTTTATTTCAGACCCTTGATCCATAGTACAGACACAGTAAAAAATATATTATATATTATATATTATAGAGATTGGCGGAACTAACTGGCTCGAAAAAGGGAAAAATAGAAAGGAGTAAAGGAGGCCTTTACCCAACTGGGATCCATTTGAAAATTATCAAGTAAACTAACATAGTGCATGCATTATAACTTAATAACATAAAAGTTAAAATCGACTAACCGTACTAACATACATACTAACACTAAAATAAAGAAAATTAAATGGAAAATTAATAAAAGGCTTTGTTATCATTATTATCATAATATTCATAACATAATTTTCTTCTGTGTAATTTGTAAGAATTGTTGTCAGATGATTTAATGTAATTTACATTAACTCGTAAAGTCAATACATTATTTATTATTTTACACCCGTCAATGAGAAGAGTAGCAATACTCTCGCCGACACTTGAATAATTAATTTTATCTTTGAAAATGTTTCGGAGATTTGTCAACACAAAGTTTGGAATTATCTTGGTTATAATTTATGTTCAGGATTAATCAAGATCTATCAAATATAACTTTAGATATTTTCTCATTTGAACGATAGGTTTATATTTACAAAGTATTCTTTATTACACTTAAATGTCTTATTTAACATTTCAGCTTCAATGTAAATTTGCCTTAGGTGAGCGTTATAGATAGTTATATCTTAGACAAATTAAATTTAAAAACAAAATTGATGAACGATGCTGGACTCAAACCTGTGACCTCTCGCGTTCCGCGCAAGGGCTATTCCACTGAGCGAACCATCCGAGTGACGTAAAGTTTATAAATCTTGATATGTCTTTGTTCGACAACTGGTTGTGGCTTCATCTACAGGATCTGATAGCCTGCTCAACCTCAATATTTCCATATTAGGAAATTGACTTAAGATGTCGCTTAGTTACACAATTTCATATCTTCTTAAGAAAATCTATATGTATTATGGGTAATTTTTTATCTCTATCAGAACGTTTAAATTCAAATTCAAATATTTTCACTCTAAATAGGATATGAAATCTCTTATTGAACGTCAAAAACTACCACCCATTCGAAAATGTATGCCTCAGATCTGAAGAACAAGCGCAAGAAACTTGGTGGAATTATTTTTCGTTACAATCAACAATACAATTTATAATTCAAATAGCTTGACGGTGGTCGCTCCATTCCCATTATGTAGTATCATGATTATAGTATATAATATTAGTAGTCCTTGCCACATAAACGTCTTTAACAATGATTTTGAATTTGTTTTGAACTTTTTCAGGTATCATGTTGTAAAAGCTTATGCATCGCCCACAAAAGACTTGTTAGGTCGACTGAACCGTGTAGTAGGCTTAACAAGTGTTTGTTAAGTGAATTGAAGTAAGAGTGATTACTCTCTGCAAATCGTAAAATCTTTAATGTATTTTGTCTATATTGCAGGTGAAGTAACAAATCAACGGATTATCATAACCGCTGTTTTTTATATAAAACAGCTGTTATGATAAGAAGCCGAACGTCGTTCAACTGAATTCGCGTAATTGCACTACGCTTACCAAAAATGCGTAATTACGTTCGTTTACGTAAATTTTGCGGTGATAATGTGCATTGAGTGAAGGCTGACTTGAATTATATTATAAAAAATGCCAAAAATCTTCAATCAATGTCTATTTTCACGCCATTTTACATATTTTTCTTAAAGCTCAGAAATTTACGAAATAACAACGCCCAAAATGTCGTTCAACTGTCTAACATTACGTAGCTTTTTCACATATAGAATATGATGATAAAATAAAAAAGGTGATAAAACCTTACCAGTGGGAGGCTCATTTGCACAGGATGTCGGCTAGATATGGGTGTAAACATTATTGTGCTTCGGTCTGAAGGGCGCTGTAGCTAGTGAATTACTGGGCAAATGAGACTTAACATCTCATGTTTCAAGGTGACGAGCGCAATAATTGTAGTGTCGTTAAGAATTTTTCGGTTTCTCAACAATCCTGGGCAGCACTGAATTGTTATGAGCAGGGCGTATAAATTACCATCAGCTGAACGTCCTGCTCATCTCGTCCCTTACTGCCATAAAAAACACTATATCTGAAACAGAGCAACGAAGCGAGGTGCGGTGCATCTTTGACATCAATATTCCTGGATTGAACTGACTCTGTGCGAACCTTATTTACGCTTCATTAGATTTAATAAACGTTACAATTATTTTAGGTGGCTTGCGTTGAATATTCGCATTTACACTAATTTTCACAGAAAGTAAACCAAATCAAATATGTCTGGAAACATTACTTTACTAATGTGTTCATGATTGTGTGAAATGTAACCTTTTTAATGTCAAAACCAGCTAGATACAAATAGTACAGACAAAGAGATTTTATTCCAAATATACACATACTATATAATATGCGAAAAGACTATTTCCCCAGCCTATTATGTAAATAAGGCGGCTAGCGCTTAATAATAATATCCGGATTAAGCCAGATAGAACTGAACATATTATCGAGTAGGTGCATTATGTCGAAAGTCACATTTTTCCCAGTTCAGCGTATTCCAAGCCACGTATAAGAATTCCCTAAAGATTATAAACTCAGACGACATAAAACTACACCACCCGAGGGCAATTAAGACTAAAATACGTCCCTGTAGAAACAGTGAGCTGTGAAATCTTTGCAAGTTTTCAATTAAGATCTGTTTACGCCCCATTGGAAGTTTTATAGAAGTTTGAGTGAAATGTTACTCGCTCTTAGTGTTTAGTTAGCTAAGATACTTATCGGTTTTCGCAGAATTATACTACTAGTAGTATATCCCAGGTTCACACATCTCAATTAATAATTTAATGTCTTGTGCGCTAACTTCATATCATTGTACACACGAGCAAACAGGAAGAAGTGGTGAGAAGTTTTTTCTGTTTGTTTGAACACGCTAGTCTGCTTGTTATAAGTAAGTTATTAGCATCCAAGCATGCACCTCTCAGCTTAATCTTGAGTATTGGTTTTTGTTAAGTTCTACAATGTTCTACATAGATAAGAAAATCATATTAAATATGCTTATTTTCTTTATATGGACGTAGTTCCTGAAAAACGTTCCAAGCCACAAACATCATAGTTTAAGGAATTCGCGTTTAAAATTTAATAAATATTAGTGTATATCGGTTGGGCTACTAAGTCATGATGTCAGTTAGAGTGACAGTAGGGCTGCCTATTTCTGCCGTGAAACAGTGATGTGTAAGCATTACTGTGTTTCGGTCTGAAGGGCGCCGAAGCTAGTGAAATTACTGGGCAAATGAGACTTAAAATCTTATGTCTCAAGGTGACGAGCGCAGTTATAGTGCCATTCAGAATTTATGGGGTTTTTCGAGAATCCTGAGCGGCACTGCATTGTAATGTGCAGGGCGGGTCAATTACCATCAGCTGAAGGTCCTGCTCGTCTTGTTCCTTATTTTCATTAAAAAAAGTAGAGATTCATATTTTATCAATATTGCTTTTCTAATAACAGGTATTTAATATTTTGGATTCAAATTGTGACGATACGGTCTATATTATGCATTATCTATATATCGTAGATGTATTTACGCCGGTATCAAGACAGTCTACTGTTTTCCAGACAGTAGATACGCTGATAGGGCTAATAATCAAGGCTATTTACGGCCGTTTAATGACAAGATCGTATCTATCCATAGTTATGTCCAATATAGTTATATTATTAGTTATAGTCCAATGCTATCTGTCGGTTGGTAATTGAAATGTAACTAAGCGTAAAAGGATAGATTTGTCTACCTCTACTAAGATAAACTAAGGATAGATAGGTTATTGCAAACGGCCGTTATTACTGTCGAGACACAGTCCACTATATTTGAAATGTCTGCTTTAAGGTAGCACAGTTCATATGCACATTTACTACTTGCTAAGTGTTAAAGATGAAATGAAATGAAATATATCTTTATTGCAGACCACAAAATAATTAAACATAACAAAAATCGAGACTACATAAAGCAATAGGCGGCCTTATCGCTTAATAGCGATTTCTACCAGGCAACCTGTAATGATGTAGTTATAGTTGAAAAGATAACAGAAGGTGGTGTTATCGATATGCATATAATTTAAACATACACATACAGCAAATAATTCCAAGAAAATAACTAGTAATGAATTTGTCACAGTAATAAATAATAATTATGGAGCATCTTTTTGAAAGATTGGAGAGTTTGAGGCTTTCTGATTTCAGAGGGAAGAGAATTCCATTTTCAATCCACCGTCATCCAAAGATCAACATTCTTTCGTAGATTTCTGTAATTTAACTGACATAACAGATATTCATAGATATATTATAATAAATTATTATAATGCTAAAAAAAGCAATTTAAAAAGCGAATATATAATGAATATACTAATTGAAGTCTCATGTCTAGTAGGGATTATTCCAAGCGGGAATCTGGCTTTCTCGCGTTCAAATATTTTGTTTGCTCCTCTTTAGTTCTTACAGCCCTGGTGGCCTCGATCTTATAATATGATTTGTGATAGACGATGTGTTTGTATATCTATTAATAGTACGATATATGAAAGTGTATAATATAATCTTAATATATATAAATTACGTGACAAGTTGTTAGTCCGCGATGAACTCCTAAACTAATGAAAGGATTTAAATGGGGATTACTTCATGGAGTGCAGTTTGGTCCAACTTGAGAGATAGGATAGTTTTTATTTCGATTTGGGACCCGTAATTGTTTTTATTTTCAATATTTGTTTTGTATGGACATATTTTCTATAAGAGATTTTTTGACGCACGGTTTGACAGTTCTTCTGTGAAACGATTTCGTTTCAACCACAGAACAGTTTAAAGAGATTAGAATGGCCTTGTGGGTGGGGAAGGCGCGCCGCGTATATGAGCGACGGAACATATTTTAACAAAATTTGCTTGACCAGCTGACAGTTACGCTTTATTGTGATGACGTATGAAACTCCACGAAAATGATGAATTTTGCCGTCTTGCACTATGATAACGCGTCGATAAAGAAGCCTGGTGTGTAGTGTAGCCCGAGAAGGAAGTTTCTTTTCATCGGAAAGTCAAAAACCTCCAAATACAAGTGATATTTGGAATTATTAAATATATCAAAGTTTGAATCCATGCGTATCGATAGGGTTGTACCTAATTGTAAACAATGTCGATGTTAAGTATGTGTATACATTTGTACACACACGGAATAGGTAAGGTATCTTCGCATAGTATCGGAATAATAAAGGGAACACGGCAATCTACAAAGCGCAGGTCCAACGAAATAAGGTGTACTGCTGTCATTTCGGGTCTGGCGCACCCCAATATCAGCTCAAATCTTTGAACACTGCACGCAGATCACCTGTCGTTGTGACATGGCTTATATTTTGTGAATAAAAAACCCTTGCCTATCGATTATTATTTACATGATTTGAATATATTCGATTTAAATGTCAAAACCGATTTTTGAAAGTCGGGTTGTTCTTTGTGTGTGGCACATCACTATACTTATGTACCCATCCATGAAGTATAACATTATCGGTATGACAGTTTAACTAAAAAAATATGAAACTTCATAGGCGTGAGATGTCAAAAGTAGGTGTGTGTATGCCAATTATCTATGTGTTGACCAATTATAGGGCTGCGTCAGTTGTTACGTATGTGTGCGAATGCTTGTGTTTATTTGACTAGGGCGTGTCTAGGGCGTGTAGTATCACATTGAGTGGCAACAGTTGTTCCTATACAAATTACGCGTGATGGCCATTCTAATGTCTTTTACCTATTCTGTGGTTTCAACAACAGCGAGCTAATAAATTATTTCCATATTTCCTAAAATATGGAAATAATTCTTGATGTTACGAAATATTATTGAAGAATTCATAAAAGACAGTTTATTATTTATTATGTACAGAACAACGTCGGGATATAAATATCGCAGTCAAGAACGTTGAGCCAAGAAGCGAGTATTTTCGTCTTAGTTTGGGTGTAATTGGCGTGCGGAGCGAGTGCGGCTTTGCCCCGTCATACATATATGATTCCATCATATACAAATAAACCTCGCACTATATACCATTTATAACCATATATACTTTCTACCATATATAAAGTTTATAATAATTTTTAATAAGTAATAAGTATGTTAAAATCCTTTTACTTTTAACTTAATAAAATTTTATTTATTTATAATATAATCAAATATTTGGTTAAAACAATGTTAATTAATATTGAAATAATTATAATAACAGTTCCAGATTTATAATTAGCCCAATATAATATTAATTACACAATTATTTCACGTTATTAACACAACGGCCGCCAAAAGGGCACTTAACGGCCAATTATTAACAAGACTCGAAAAACAACTCACAAAATTCAACCCTCACGTAATTTGCGTAATATTAAAATTTCAACAATATATTTTTCTTCTGTTTCCCCGTGTTTTACACTTAAATTATTATCGATAGCTGCATCTAAGAAGCCTGCAATTTTCTTCTCTTGTACATTTTTTGAAATGAAAACTTCTAAAGGCACTTTCGCAGTTGGGCACTTTTAAGATGGTGATACAGCACTGAACTCTCAAGATCAAGAACTAATTTTACTTTCGACAGGAATTCGAAAATTGAATGAAATTATTTAATTTGGATTTCTGAATGTGATACAATAATGATGAAAATAACAAGATTTTTTTCGATATTATGAATAAAAGTAATGTTGAATTAATCTTATAAAATTTAAATGAATTGTTTTTTTTTGTATTATATAGATAATAATTTATATTTTTTATGTATAGCGTAATAAAACAACGCAATTAATCAAAATGTCATTGATATATTTTTGCTTTGACAAAAAAAAATTAACTTTTTATTACATATTACTTAAAATATTTCATAACGTTTTAAAAAAAATGTTCGCAAGTTTGAGAAGGTACTAATTTAGCCAAGCTATTCAACACGGAGATAATTTATTATATACTAGCTGATACCCGCGGCTTCATCCGCGTAGATGTGTCCTATTCCAGTTCAGGTTCCCGTTTTCGCTCCCGTTCCTAACAATATATTATATGAATCCTATTTCGAGGAAGATGGCTATGGCAAATTAAACCTACTATTGGAATAGATATAGCTTATCAAAGTGAATTTCAGTTTTTCATAAATCCCGCGGTAACCATGAATTTTGCCGGGATAAAATGTAGCCTATCCCAAGCTCTAGTCTATCGATGTACCAAATTTCATCTAAATCGGATCAGTAGCTCTGGCGTAGCAGCGTAGTAAACAAACGTACTCGTACATTTACATTCATACATGGGGCACACTAAAAGTTTTGCACTTCTAGCTAACCGGAACTATTTGAATTTCGAATGTTAACGTTGTAACCTTCTTAGTAATAAAAATAACAATCGGCGGGAAATCATTTGTCAATTGTTTTTTATCACACATCAAAGTTCTACGTACGCAACGAAAACGGAATTAAGTCGAAATTACTTTAGAGCGATAATTTTTTATGATTTTAAAAGTTCTCGCTCTCCGCAAGACTGTGCCGCTCGTCTTCAAAATGCCTTTGGGAGAGAAACACCTTGCTTGAGCACTGTGAGGCGATGGTTAGCTGAATTTGAGAGAGGTCGGGTTTCTTTAAATGACGAATTTCGTGAAGGGCGGCCTTCAACTGCCGTCAACGAAAATAATGTGGCTACTGCTAAGCGGCTAATTGAAGAAAACCCGCAGATCACCTATGAGACAATGACTATTGGGGATTGGTATGAGCCAAATTCAGAAAATTTTACACGAAGAATTGAAAGTTCGGAAAGTTTGTTGTCGTTGGATCCCTCTTGAACCGACAGCGGAGCAGAAGCGGGCTCGCGTGGAATGGTGCTCACAGAAGCTAATGTAGTACAACCACGGACAATCTAATGCTGTATATGACATTGTCACAGGAGGCGAAACGTGGATTTATTGTTGTAGAACCCGAAAAATACAGCAATCATTTGAATGGGTGTTTGAAAATGAGAACAGGCCAAAAATAGTGAGGCAGGTGAAAAACGTTGGTAAAAAAAATATCGCATTTTTTTCGGGTCCTATCTGCACAATTCCACTTGAAGATCAAAAGAGTGTTAATGCCGAGTGTTATTCTACCATCTGTTTACCCAGGGTATAAATAAAGTTCGCGAAAGGCGACCGAAAATCCGCGTTCTCAAAGTCAAAGTCAAAATATCTTTATTCATTGAGATCATATTTGATCATTTTGAATCGTCAAATTAAGGTTTCTTATAATAATAAGAGCTACATAATGTACGAGTAGTTTGTAAAAATAATACATATACTTATACTCTAGAAAATTATAATATATATTTTGTTTTATTAAGACAGAGTTAGAGCATGTTCATTCCCAAGCATTTTTATCATCAAAGTAATTCGTTATTTTATAGTAAGCTTTTTTATAAAGTTTCCCTTTAATTGAATTTTTAAATTTGTTTATTGTCAGATTAAGCATATCACTTGGGAGTTTGTTATAAAAGCGTATACATTGCCCTTTAAATGATTTATCAACTTTATGGAGCCTGGTAGTGGTAACAGCAAGCTTATTTTTATTCCTAGTATTAAACTTATGACTATCGCTATTTTTCTTAAACAATGTTAATATTCCTGTGCACATACATCAGATTTTCATAAATATATTGACAAGTGACGGTCATTATATACTTATCTCTTTAAATTTTTCACGGAGTGATTCTTTGGGACCCATATTGTAAATTGCACGTACAGCCCTCTTCTGCAGCACAAAGATGATGTTAATATCTGTAGCACTTCCCCACAGCAGTATACCATAAGACATAATGCTGTGAAAGTAGCTGAAATAGACTAGTCTAGCTGTGGCTACATCTGTATAGAGACGGATCTTTTTGACTGCGTATGCTGCAGAACTGAGCTTCTTCGACAATGTATTAATATGAGGGCCCCACTGAAGCTTATTATCGAGGGTTATACCTAGAAATACAGTGGTGTCCACGAGAGCTAATTCTTCGTTTTTAATAATAATATTAGCTTTTACTTGTTTCACATTTGGTAGCATAAATCTAATACACTATGTTTTATTCTCATTAAGTAGAAGATTATTAATATAAAACCACTTTACTACCTTCGAGATTGCATTGTTTACATCGTCGAAAACGTTTTGTTGTCGCTTAAGTTTAAATAAAAGTGACGTGTCATCTGCAAACAACACAACCTCATGATCGTCCCTCACAAAATGCGGTAGATCATTTATGTATACTAAGAATAAAAATGGTCCAAGTATTGAGCCTTGTGGCACACCTAAATTAGCTACTGATCCTGGGGAACGCTTTCCATTCACGTCGACTCTTTGGACTCTATCACTCAAATAGGAAGAGAGAAAATCTAAAGGAACATCCCTAATACCATAGTGGTGTAGTTTCCTGATCAATGTGTCATGGTGTACACAGTCAAATGCCCTGGACAAATCACAGAAAACGCCCAGAGCATCGTGCGATTCTTCCCAAGCATCAAAAATGTGTGATATCAACTCGACACCAGCGTCACTGGTTGAACTACCCCTAGTAAAACCAAACTGTTTACAATGCAATAAATTATGCGAATTAAAGTGCCTTAACAATTGATTTAAAATTATTTTTTCAAAAATTTTACTAAATGTTGGTAAGACAGAGATAGGTCTAAAATTACCAGGGTCAGAACAACTACCTGATTTGAAAAGTGGAGTTATTTAACTGTGTTTCATTAAATCAGGGAACACACCACAGTCGATACATTCATTGAAAATTAATGCAAGTTCGGGTGCAATCATATCAATTATTGGTTTTACAACGGTAATAGAAGTGCCCCAGAGGTCTGTTGATTTCTTAACATTAATACATCCTTCATCATGACAACGCTTCTTCACACACGGCCAACAAAACTAAGTCATGTTTAGATTCTGAAAAAGTACAACTCGTCACCCATCCTGCACATAGGTCCGACCTACCAACCTGTGAATTCTGTATTTTCCCAAAAATCAAAGATTTGATGAGAGGTTTCACTTTTACCAATTCCGAAGAGGCAGTGATAGCGTTCAATCAGTACGTAGAATACATGCCCTCAGAGCTGTGGTCCTCCTGTTTAAAAAAATGATTCGATCGCATGAAAAAATTTTTAAAATCTTAATATTGAAAAGCAATAAACATAATATTTTGTTAATAACATGTTGTTTTTATAAGTTACGCAAAACTTTTAGCGTGACCTACGTAATATTAGTAGGGATTGGTGCAATAATTTTTGAAATCGAATAGATAGTTTGATAGGAAGATATTATATCCAACATCAACACAAACTTTACCTATATAAATAGATATATGTAGTGTAGATGTACCTAATTGTAATATTATTATCTGAGACGTGGTTGATTGTTTGGTCAGCAAATAATATTGGTCTATTGTGTGGCTTGTAAATAATATTGGGAGATTATGAATAATTTTGTGAGATTGTTTTGACTGAGGTGAAATTCATGGAAAACATATTCTCAGGCCGATATTATAATTGAAGTTTTTGATATTATATTACAGTATAAATCTACTTTTTTCATATTGAAATCAAAATTATTATGATTTATTAACTGTACACCAATACTATTTTAACATGACATAGTTTTATTCGTTTTGCAAATAAAATTTTATTATGTTTATAATAAATAGACCCATATAGCCGAATGGTTAGTGACCCTGACTATCGAGCTAGAGGTCCCGGGTTCGAATCCCGGTAGATGCAATCATTTATATGATGAATATGAATGTTTGTTTCCGAGTCATGGATGTATATATGTATTTATGTATGTTTAAGTAAGTATTATTGTATTAAATATATCGTTGTCTTGTAACCATAGTACAGGCTATGCCTAGTTTGGGGCAAGATAATTTGTCTAAAAGTGTGTCAATATTATTATTATTATTATTAAATTAAAAATGCTTGTAATTCTGAAATAAAACTATGGCGTACTTGTGCGAAAGAGGTAACCTAGCTCCACTCGATTCTTCAATGCCATTGGCCCCGTCCCAACCTTAACTCCACCAATAATTGTTAAAGCTTCTAAGGGACAAATATAATTATTTAATTGAAAGGTTTACTTAGACTCATTATGAGTAAAATATGTTATTTTAATAACGAGACGAGCAAGACACTAATTAATGGTGTCTAAATCTGAAAAAATATAAAAAATAAGGTATAAACTGCTGACCAATACAATGCAGTAGGGCTCAGTGTACCTGCAGCTCCTTAAGTAATTCTAAGACCCTGTATTGTGTCACCCTGAGACATAAATATGTTACGTCTAAGTAATTAATTTCAAAATAAAAAACTTATTAAACCGAAATATAAAAACTGCTTGCACTGGCAGAAAAAAGCGTTTCTTTGAAATCTGTGAATCCGGAAAGTTGAGCAAATAATACTCCCATTATTCGGATTTTAAAACTGCAAGAATTTCTCTTAGGACAAAAGTCGTGATGGAGCGTTTTGTTCTACCCATTGATTCGGTCATTTACAATTCGTAGAACTGTTTAATACTCTGGCATCAAGACAGGATGGACTGTCAGCTAGAAGCGACGATAAATGCGACATGAATATAAATGGAAGACTATTTAATACCAATGTCGAGCTACGAACGCCTCCTAAGATACCGCTTATAGTGATATAGAAGCGATCAGATGGAAAACATAAAGCAGCAACGTGCTTGGGATATAAAAGGTATCCAGATTTCAATAAAAACGATACATTATCTATAGCCGAAGATATGTAAGCTATAGTTGGACAAGATTCTTGGGCAGTAATCAATAAATACAATAGGTGGATTCTACACGCAATAGTCAAAACCTTGGTCAAAACAATACAAATTATTGTTGAAACAACGAAAATAACAGTCCAACATTTACAATTACTAGTACCAACAAAAGTATCGACACAATGATTTCGAATAATTAGCACAATTATTATGGCTAAAAAGGTCAACAATAAGTGCCAATTACTAACAAAACGCGAGACTTATGAATAACACTCCAATGTTTTACCAACTCTAACATAAATATTATTTACGTAGTGTTCAAAGTTGAAGCCCATTTCCTAGTAATTCCCCTTAAATTGTGAACCCGTTTTACACATCATGAATTATGACATTCCGCTCGGTAAACATTAATTACGTTCTAAGTTACATGATGTAGAATAGTTGTATGTGTGTGTGTGTGAATGAATATAAATAAAAGTCATTCAAATATTGCTACTTCTAAAAATGGTGTTTAATTTATTAGTGCTAGTATTTTTTATGGAAGAGAAGACAAACGAGCATACAGGAAACCCTCCCGATGTTAAGTCATCACCGCCGCCCACATTCTCTTGCAAAAACCAGTTGACAACTTGTTGGCGAACAGAATGTCGAGCGTGACCCACAAATCAAACGTAATATTCGTAGAAACTAAACGTAGAAATTAGAATAGGGGACGTCGGCTCAGTCTTCCCGAGTGGGAAACTGTCGTGACCCTAATGGTGGCCGGAATGAAATCGCGCCCCAAAAATGTACTTGTAGATTTTGACGCGGCCGCCGGTGTGCGTTCCATCGCCGAGACCAGGAGGTCCATTACCAAAATTGAAAGCTGACGTTTCGGTCCGAAACGAATGAACGACGAACTTCGAATTAAATCCTATAACCAAAGTGCTTCGGATCCGAATAGTGCGGACTGATGTCGTATCGGAACCATAGACATAACCATATAAAGCGCAGTTGTAGTTACGATCATAATAATGTCAAGTGAATTTGGGAATTAGGTAAACGAAAGACAAAATGTCTAATCGCGAACTTCGTATCGATATTCGGATTCGAAATACTTTCATAATAGGAAAATATACGATCCGTCAACCGAAACTTCGTATTTCGATTTTTGGTAATAGGGCTCCAGTACAGTGTATGCAGCGCTAGGTCGCACTGAAAAGTGTGGGCGGGCAGCGGGGTACAGAGGGGGAAGTAGCGCGGGGAAATAAAACTTCAACAATACAGTATGACAGCAGGCGGTGTAGTGGTGGAGAGAAAGTACTTCTTCACTAGGTTCCCCAAATCACCATTGAAAAAAAAATAACACTTTTTCTTCCTTTTCATGCTTTTCTTCCTTTTACTTCCGATTCACGATACCAATTTCCGTTACCAGTTGCAACAGACGTTTTCGAAAACAATTTATTTTAAATAATATGTAATTTTTAATACCCAGAGTATTTAATGTTATCCTTATATCTTCACGTAGCTGTGAAAGTAATTAATTATTAATAAGTAAATATTGGTACTCACTAAAATTATATTTTGGTGCTGCGTGAAAATTTATTTTAACATTCCTACCGCGGGATATGTCATTTGCAAACGGTAGTTTGATGCCGGATTGACAGATTAAATATAAAAAGGTGTGTATTTTTGGCGTGGTGTGTAATTTTTATTTTTTAAAGTATTTTCTTATTATCGTGCGCAAAGTTCGATTTTGCGCATGCATTTGCGTTCGCAAATTACCACTTTCCCACACGTTGACAAGAGCGTGCGGGAATGTAGCTCAGAGTGCGGGAATGGGGTGAGCGTGCGGGAATGTTTGTAAATAATTATAGTGGTCGAATTTTGCGCAACTTAATAGGAAAAACAGTATACGATACTCGTGCGTACGTAGGTCACCCTGCACTCGCACCTACTTTGTGCACTTGTATCGTAATGTACTATTAACGCATAATTTTTAAGCCGTTCAAACATAAACATTCTAGTTAAATTGGTTGGAATACGTTTATTCACATATAACATTTATTTGAGCTTCCCTTATAAATCTAACACAAATTTGCTTCAAAATGTTCAGTATTTGAATAACGTTTCTTTGATAAACGCGAGTGCTAACACATTTAAATAAAACATTTTTAATGGATTAAATTAACCTTTAATCTCTAAACTACTACAACCAATAATCTCTAAATTAAAACCCACAACTGTAAATAACTAAAAATTAAATTTAATATGCAATCCTTTACCTTTAATATTAATAAAATACTATTATTTATATATGCTACCTATTGATAGGTTTTAAGTCAGTGCCAAGCCCAAAACAAAATAAAACTTAATATTATAAACAGCTTACATACTGTTATTATTAAGGTTGTCTGGCCACGCGTGTCAGTCCGCTTGGGTTGTTTTTTTCCTAGCAAAGCTATCCTGCTCAAAGTCACGCCTGGCGAGTGTAGGTACCTATTACATTTGTCATCCACGTAGACAAAAATTTTCATAAAAAATGTTCAAAAAATTAAAATTACGGGGCCAAACTATGTAAAATCGAACTTAAGAAGAATTACGTAAATAGGATCATAAATCTCGCAGTAATCGGTGTACATACATTAAAAAAATACCGATCGAATTGATAACCTCCTCCTTTTTGAAGTTGGTTAGAAACGAAGAGGACGCTTTATTAAGTAAATTATGCTCCGAGACAATGGCGCTAAACTTTTGACAATAACGACAACTATGACAGTTACAATCTTTGACTCATTTCACCTGCAGACTGCAGTTCCCCTGAAAACTAAATCTGCCAACGAAGGGTTAATTAAAACTTTTACGCAAAAATTTAATGTAAAAATACAATTAAACGCGTTTTCCTTTAAAAGTGTTTTGTTTAAAAGTGCTATATAATACAGCACTTAACTATTCGACTAGTAATTAAAGTAACAGAGAAAAGCTCAATTAAAATTTACGCAGCGGGAAATAATTCATGAGGTGTAAAATGTGTACCTGACACATATATAAAGGATCACTGGAAAATACCTTTCAAGTTTGAAGTCTACGCAAATTGAAATAAAGCTGAATTTGTATTAAATTAAATTTTATGAGTGTTTTTTCATAAGTCTCGCGTTTTGTTGGTAATTGGCTGTTATAGCTGCTCTTTTGCTAGATTTTGTTAATTGAGAGAAATCATTGTGTAATTAAAATTTTATTGGAATTGATTGTAAATTCGTAACTGTATGATAGATAAACTTTATTTCCATTGAATAGGTGCAGGTAGATGGTACAGTACAAATGTTTATAGTATGCTACTCAGCTTTATACAAAAAATATTAATATAAATAAGTAATTTAAATATCAATGTCGCAATTTAAGACTTCACCCACATTATAATATACAGATGTCAATAGAATTTTTTTAAGAGTTAATATAAATTTATATTCGGGTAATTTTTGTACACGGTCAGGTATTTTATTAAATAATTTAACACACATTCTGTATGCGTTACGTTGATGCAATGAAGTACGTTGTGGTCTATCCAAAACCAGTCTATGAACATTTCGGGTGCAGCGCGTATGAACTTGTCCAGCAGTTTTAAATATTTATGTTTTTTAACGAACATACATGCTTCCAATATATACATGGTAGCTAGTGTGAGTATATTTTTCAGCTTGCAAAATAGTTGTTTACAGGATTCGTACGATACAACCAGTGCTGATCATATCACCTGTGGCTATGATCAGTATTATGCTGAGGTGAACTCCAATTCTGCATGTTTAATAAATAAGTCTACTTGTATACTAGGCTTAAGTTGCAGAATAAATGATTTTTCTTTCTTTCTTTCTTTCTTTTGCCTGTTAGGGCTACATTTCACCGGGGCATCACGGTGGCGCAACCAGTCGCAGCTTACAAAAAATATACATATATATATATATAGGGGTTACTTACCTGGTGTCCGTTTGGTTGCACAACCAATTTTGTGGCACGACCAGCTCGGACGCGTCATGATGTAGCCCTAAGTATGAAAATTTTAATAGGACTAATAAATTAAACTAATAGGAGGTCCGAATTTGACCCCGGTCTTCTGCTTTCCGGATCACCCAATGTCTGTTAATCAATTATATATTATATATATTATATTCAATCATCTGAGCTGTTTCCCATTAAAACACGGATAAAACTACATTTTTTAAAATTGAAAACTTACTAGATTGATTTCCCGTCCCGAAACTACCTGTATACTAAATTTCATTAAAATCGTTGGAGCCGTTTCCGGAATTCAGATTACATATATATTTATATACAAGAATTGCTCGTTTAAAGATTTCAATATCCGGACGACCGAGCCTTGATCGGATTTTTAAGAATGTACAAAACTTGAACAAAAAAAAAAAACTAATAGGACATCTGGATTCGAACCGGGGTCTTCTGCCTTCCGGATCACCCAATGTCCCATCTGAGCTATAATAGTCTTGTATATAGTGGCGAAATTTACCTTTGTATTCTAATGTTATTGTAGCTGTTTCTCATTCAAACATGGATAAAACCATTTTTTTTAAATTGAAACCTAGCTAGATCGATTTATCACCCCCGAAATCCCCTGCATACTTAATTTTATGAAAATCGTTGGAGCCGTTTCCGAGATTCAGATTATATATATATATATATATACAAGAATTGCTCGTTTAAAGATATAAGATTAGTAAATAGTTAATAATTGAACTTTATGAGTATCAGTATCAATGTGGTAGTAAAAATGAAATTATTGTCTCTTATCGGAACGTTTAAATGCAATGTAGTTATATCTTTTCAATGCCTACTTGCCTAGAAGTCAACACTATTTCAAGAAAATTTTAATATTTATTTGATTTATATTATTAAAAAGACCCTAACTTGAGCGAATACTACAAGTGTTTTGATAATATGATACTTTAAGCTGAAAGAGACTTATATCTAATAGATTCCTGGCAATCCTAATGCGATATCCCGTAAGTCCAATCGTATGTAATAAAAAATTTATTGATATCTTTAAACGGTTTTGAATGCTATAACTACCAACAGACGATATCATCCTTAGGATAGATAGATTACAATAATAATAATGAAATTTTATTTCATGTATTTGCCCACATAAATCAAAAATCACAATATACGATTAAAATTAAAATCAACATTAGGTACAATTAAAATTAAGTTAAAATCAAAATGCAAAATTAAATTTAAAATCAACATTAAACATAAATTTAAAACTAAAATCAAATTCAAAATTGAAATTAAAATCAAAATGTAAAATTCAAACATTAATTAATTTTAACATTAACATTACAATAAAGGCTTTATTTATTTTTAATAAAAACACAGAATACTTATTACTAATCCTATCCTAATTTTACATATAGTCATCTAAGTTTGAATGAAACCCTCCGCGGGTGAAGGCCTCCAAGGAGCAGGAGCCCTGGGTATATTGCAACCAGTTCGTTCCAGTCGTTTTTATTATGCCCTCGGTCTTCCTTTGAGGCGACTGGCTCTTGGGCCTCTACACCTTCACGCCTATGGTCCAGCGTTCATCCGACAGTCGTTCCTTATGTGTGTTATAGTAATAAAATAATATACTTTAAGCAAAGTGGTACGGATTTTTACTAGCATATACTATGTTTTCATTAGTATACTGAGATTGAAAAGCCAGAATAGTTCTTCCTTTATTTTATCTCGTAGAGTCTAGACAGTCAATAGACATATGGCCACATAGAAAAATATGTACGTCCTGATGATATTAAAATAACTTACACTATTCTGGCCATAGTTAAAATAATGTGCCAACTTATATTTTTAATAGCATATGCAGCAAAACTAGATACCTATATAATCAGTCAGTGTGTGAGCCCTACTGAAGCTTTTATTGAGCGGGAAACTTAAAAAGTATTTAGTATTTACAAATTCCAATTTCTCGTCGTGTATAAGTTTCATTTATTTCGTGTATAAATCCGTAATTACATTGTATTTTACTGTATAAATGTTAAATTAATCATCTCAAATCAACATACTACCAACCTTTTAAAGTGCATTGAGTACCTCGTCACCTGCACGTTACTTTACTATAAAATACAATCAACAATTATTATCAAAAAACAGTAAAATGTCAAAGCCTAATAAATAATTGTCTACCAACATGTGGGTCGTTGAATATTAAAAACAACAGGGGACCAAGAAGAGAACCCAGCGGAACACCTACTTTTATAGGTTAACCTGAAGACCGTTTGCCTTTGGGACCATTTTGTGGACTTTAGCTGCAACGAAACCAATAAATAATCATGGAGTGAATATTTTGATTCATTGAACTATCACCTCACAAATTATTAAACGACACCATGATGTAAAACAAACGACAATCACAAAAATTACAGTATAATCTACTCTCAGAGTGTTTCAATTTCAAATACCGTAATTGTTTTTTAAATTACTGTAGCAGTTTAACCGACTCCAATCGGCTTGATAATTGGAATTGCGCAGAGATGTGGGATTTCTCTTTCTACTATACAGGTTGGTTTTTTGAGAAGGACGGTGATGGCCAAGTCAGAAACTACGAGTATTAGCGAAAAGTCGTGAATCGTGCCCTCGATTTATAAGAAAACAATAACTACATATTTAGTTTTTTAAAATTTCTTGAACTTTTGACGGAAAACGACGCGAGCGATTTTTCAAAAAAAAATACAACCTGTATTATTGGCCCAATGGACTTTGTTGCTGATAAGGATCACTCTTTGCAAGGAAATATATTACTTAAAATTAAAGGACATAATAATAAAGGACATAGGACTTATTATTTTTACACAGAAGAAAACTCACTTCCTATTCAAACTTTTTGTTAGAGATCTTACTTTTTTTGTTGATATTCTATCGAGGATAAATCCAGTCATGGTATCCAATGCAGTGAGGTCATTACAGAGAAGTTTAAACAAAAGCCTTGGAATCAACGGAAACTATTTTGAGCAACTTATTAGTTAGATAAAATTGAGATGTGAAAAGCAATTTGTAAAATTCTTCTATTTCCTTTCATTTTTAGTAAAACATGTCTTTCCAAAGTTTGATCCTTATCAGCAACAGAGTCCATGGTTCAATAATACAGAATGTATTTTTTTTGTAAATTCATTCGGGTCGATTTCCGTCAAAAGTTATAAATTAGTAAGTAAGAAATTATAAAAAACTAAATATGCAGTTATTGTTTTCTTATAAATCGAGGGCATGAATCGTTCACGACTTTTCTCTAAGACACGTAGTTTCTGACTTGGCCATAACCGCTCAAAAAACTACCCTGTTTATACTATGGGGAGTATTAGCAAATAGTTCAGGCTCGGCCTGTGTTAAATATACAATTTTTATCGAAAGGAGCTACTTATTAAGCAAGTTCAAGGTAATGACAGAAGAATCAGCTGACTTCGACCACCATCTTATATGACATTAAAATAAGACAATTACAGCTCGTAAGAAACTTTTAGCCAAATTCACTATTCCTAATAAGGTTTTTTTGAACTACAATCTGCCCCTTATAAATAAGTTGTTCTTAAAAGGAACGTTTAAAATTACAAGACAGTGTTTTACGACTTCTCCATTGAAACTTAATCCGCATTTATAACGAGGTTGTATAATTGGGATTTGAGATAAAATAAAGCTGATTGTTTATCATAATGTGCACAATATTTGCATTTGGCTAAATTATTATCAATGCAAATGATATTTATTTATAGTTATCTCTTTGCTAATAAATTATTCGGATAACTAATGAACTACAATACAGTATTAAATGGTTTTTGATTAATATAACTTTCTATTAAATTTCATTAAATTAGGTATATTATTATCAAAGGTCCAGATAATTTTACCTTGGAAACGATGGGCGGATAAGAAGAACAAAACTCGTGCCTCAAATCAAATAAAGTCACTCAACTACCAGGACCAAGACATGAAGCAAGAAATTGAAGGAATTTGCCCTGTACTTTTCCCGGGGCGTTAAAAGAATAGGGGAGTCCCAGGCCCATGGGTGTCGTAAGAGGCGACTAAGGGCTTTTTAGAAGTGGGAGAGTGACGCTGCCGTCTTTTGACGTCAGCACAATCGGGCCAGACTCGTCCGGGTTAATTACCACACTCGCACAGAATACCCGCGTGAAGTAGCGGCCTAGTGCCGCTATGTTTCGAATAGGTTAGTGTCGAGGACCGGTGGCCATTCCCTCCCCCCTCCATCCGAATATGACAGCGGAACTAAAAAAGATTTTACCCCAGGAGGGTACCGGCTCTACCAGAGTTGGAGAATCCCTCCCCGGGCACTCTAGTTCGGGCTGCCCTTCGTATTCTGGGGAGGGCACAGAACCGCGCATGACCAAGGACAAACGAGGCAGTATAACCACGGCACCCCGCTCCACTCTCAACGTGGACTTTTGCAATATCAGGGGAATTCACTCCAATTTAAACGCCATCCACCACCACCTTGAGACGGCGCAGCCGGCCTTGTGTTTCCTTACTGAGACGCAGATATCTCGACCTAGCGATACGTCATATTTAACGTACCCCGGGTACAAAATTGAGCACAATTTTTTACTTCATGCCGGGGTATGTGTGTACGTTAGGGAGGATATCTGCTGTCGCCGTCTCGGCGATTTTGAGGGTAGGGACCTGTCCACTCTCTGGCTCCGCGTAGATTTAGAGGACCGCGTCCGCATCTATGCGTGTGTCTACAGGTCCCATAGTGGTAACGCAGAAACCGATCATCTCATGGGCTGCTTTCAAGCGGCAATTGACGACGTACTTGCACAGATCCCCTCCGGTGAAACCGTAGTCTTGGGTGATTTCAACGGGCACAATGCCGAATGGCTTGGATCACGTACCACAGACTACGCCGGGCGATCTGTGCATAATTTTGCATTATGGTATGGTCTGTCCCAATTGGTTGAGTCGCCAACGCGACTCCCGGATGTGGATAGCCACATGCCGTCCTTATTGGATCTTCTGCTGACTACACATCCCGATGGTTACCAGGTCTTTGTCGACGCCCCTCTCGGAACGTCCGACCATTGCCTGGTCAGGAGTGTAGTGCCTATCCGACGCCAACGTTACAGACCACCAGCGACCCGCCGCGTTTGGCACTACAAGTCAGCAGATTGGGATAAGATGCGTTCCTTTTTTGCATCCTACCCTTGGGGCAGGGTTTGTTTCCCTTCGGATGATCCTAGTGCCTGCGCCGTTGCAGTAGCCGATGTGATCCTACAAGGTATGGATATTTTTATACCAAACTCTGTAGTACCCATCGGTGGCAGATCACAGCCAGTGCCTGGTTCGATGCGTCAGTTAAAGCAGCATCTGACTGCAAAAAACAGGCGTATCGAACTTGGGTTGCGGCGCTGAGCACAAAGGATCCAAACTGCACAGTTCTTATGAGGAAATATGGACGGATATTGCTCGAACCCAAAGCCCGTGAATTCTGGAGTGCCCGAAGGCTGTGTGCTGTCTCCCACGCTGTTTCTTCTGCATATCAATGATATCTTGGACACCTCCAACATTCATTGCTATGCAGACGACAGCACTGGTGATGCCATATACACGGGCCATGCAGGTCTCTCTCGGGAAATCGTTGACCAGTGCCGGGAGAAACTTGTGTCTTCTATCGAGTCCTCTCTTGAAAATTGAACCTTGTCCAATTTAACCCTTAGAAGACTCAAGTTTGCGCGTTTACCACTAAAAATACCCCATTTGTCGTATCACCGCTCTTCGACAACACTTCCCTCAAAGCCTCGCCTAGTATCGGAATACTGGGTCTCGAAATCTCGAACGATTGCCAATTTCGTGGTCATCTGGAAGGCAAAGCCAAATTGGCTTCAAAGAAACTGGGCGTCATTAATAGAGCACGGCAATACTTCAAGCCGGCCCACATACTAGCGCTCTACAAAGCGGAACAAACACATGGAGTATTCTGTCATCTCTGGTCTGGCGCACCCCAGTATCAGCTCGATCCATTTGACCGCGTGCAACGCACAGCAGCTCGAATTGGCGGGGACCCAGTGCTCTGATTGATTCCTGCCGCCGAATTCCACCTTCGCACGACACGCCACAAGTTAGGATATCATCCTCACCATCTGGATGTGTGGCGGTCCTCCACAGTGCGGTTTTCAAGGAGCTTTCTTCCACGTACTACAAAGCTGTGGAATGAGCTTCCTTGTTCCGGGACGAGACGACATGGGTACCTCCAAAAAAAGCGCGTACACCTTCCTTAAAAGCCGGCAACGCTCCTGTGATTCCTCTGGTGTTGCAAGAAATTGCGGGTGGCGGTGATCACTTAACAACAGGTGAGGAGGTACGCTCGTTTGTCCTCCTATTCCATAAAAATTAGATTACGAAGAGTGTCATAAAACGGTAAAGTGCTCTAATCCTATAAACTCTTATTTTGGAAAGAGACTTCTGTCACATACAATTAAGAAGTATAACTTATTCTACTTTCAGGCCTTTTAATATTTGCTTGTGTCAGAAGAAACAATCGCTTTAATTCCAAAGATTTAATCAAGAAGATGGTTTGTCCCTGATAATATTCTGATTGACTATATTGAATAAGCTGGATATCTTATTGACGGGTTGTCTTAGATTTGACGAAACCAATACGCGCGCTGTCGAAGCCGCTGTAGATAAACTAGGTTCAAATAGATAGTTGTTTGAAGAAGTTGTGGCAAAGCTCCAAAAGTATAACAGTGTATCTCAATTTGTTACAATCAATGAAATATTAGATATAGGCTTTCAGAGGTAGTTATAGCTTCAGGCCTTCATTCCGTCACAGCCTACTAATTACGGTATCAATATTTACACCTTAGCTGCTGTAACACCGGTACTGGCGTGAATTATTGTAGTTATAGTTACGCTTATAACTGCGACCATTATTATTCTACGAATCTTAAAATAATGCCAATAATGCCAAAGTCTGATTTTTGCGGAAATGACCATTATTTGGATGTGGAACGTAGTGTAAAGAAGTTTAACTTACTTCATAAGAGTAGAAACTTGATACACATTTCCACCATTTTTTTACCAAAAATATGGCTTAAACCTTCCTTGATAACCTATCACTGAAAATGGATAATTATCAATTGGATGGATTACTCTGCTGACGTGAAAAGCTTTGAGAATAATCTCGGTCACTCTGCTTCATAAAATATTGCTCGATAGTTATTTCCCGTCAGTAAATAAAAAAAAATCTGTGGTCTCCCTTTGTGTCTCATTTAATAAGTTGTTTTGAATTTACGACCTTTATTTTTAAAGTCTTGTTTGAATAATGAACAGTGCATCTCTGAAAATAATTATTTAAAAATTATCATCATCATCAGCCGGAAGACGTCTATTGCTGGACAAAAGCCTCCCCCAGCCTCTCCACGACGATCGGTCCTGCGCTGCTCTCATCCAACGTATTCCGGCGATATACAACAAATACAAACACTGCGTCTTCTGGTACGTGGTCGCCATTCGAATACTTTTCTACTCCACCAGCCATCTGTCTATTGAACTATGTGCCCTGCCCACTGCCACTTCAGTTTCGCAATCACTTGGGCTTTGTTAATGACTTTGATTCTTCTACGGATCACCTCATTTCTGATTTGATCTCGCAGGGAAACTCTGAGCATTGCCCTATTTATTGCCCTCTGAGCGACCATGAGCTTTCTCATCAGGCCCATAAAAAAAATATTAAAGGGAAAAATAATTATCACTTACCGATAATATGAAAATCCGACTTTATGTGTCCTGCTAGTGTCACTGCCATCATGTTAAGAAGAGCTGGTGCATCCGCAAGTTGGCTGTAATTCGACCATCCTAGCCACACATCTAACATTTTATTTATACCCTGATTTCTCTCTCTATTTTAAAGGCTTTCTATTACGTAATATTAACTGGAAGTTTCAAATGTTGCAACAGAGTGAGGGCGGTGGTAATTACTATACATTAGATGACCCGTACGCTCGTTTGTCTTCCATTTTCATAAGAAAAATCATGAATCTATTCAAGATCGCTTGCCAGCGTATTCTAGTGCTATTAATCTTCGTATCTTTTAGCTAAATTTACTCGTATGATATATTCAGTGATTTCTGCCGAGTGTTTCAAAGTAGTTAAAGATCCTTTTCTTTTGAAATGACGTAACGTAACCAATTTCTTCCCGGCTCAGGCAAATGACCGAAAGGTATCTTATATCACAATGATTGATCGGGGATCTGTGAGGAATGAATATGTCACCGTAGATAGATATTGGTCATCTCCAACTAAAATATGTAGGTATGTAGATATAATAAATACACACGATATTTAAATTGATGAAAAGTATGTAGTTACCAAGGTTTGATTGAAATAGGTAAACTATTGTTTTTGAACATAATTTTTCTAATATTATGAACTAAAACTTCTTGGCACTGATCACCTCCTTTTGTCGGTATTGAATAATAGTGAGCTGTCACGCTGGGCAATGTAACACTCGTAAGTAATAACAGCGTAACTAAGCTTACTTTACTCACCCGGCGCTCGCTATGCGCCCGCTTTCGCCCGCACTCGCACCGCACGCCGATTACACCCGAGCTTAGACGAATAACTAACTTCGTACACGCTTCGTGTGCTTGACGTTCTCGACTATGACATATTATAGATAAGCAGTGCTTGTGCGAAATTCTGAATCAAGAAATATTCGATTTGGTTCACACATGATTCACAGTAAAATAATATTAAACAAAAAAGATATAGGCGTGATGTAGGTTATGTATGATCAATATAGGCTTCTTGTTGCCCAGTCACGTTATGTTATTCATGACTGATGTATTCGCCCTTAGAATTAATCCATCATCCGTTTATCATATTCAACATGCTCGATACAAACAAACTCTAAATAAAACTTTTATCTTATTCATCTGAGAATTCACTCACAGTCTGAGATTTTTTTTTTTGTTTTAAAGACCCCTTCATAAAGGTATTCGCAATTTAAAATAAGCATATGAGACATTTACCTTCTCAAATATCAATAGAAATCGAATTATTTTTGATGATTTCATAACGGCGCCTACTTCTACCTCTACCTTCTACCGTGAAGCAGAAATTTGTAAGCATTACTAGTTTTCTGTCTAAAGGGCGCTGTAGCTAGTGAAATTACTGGTAAAATGAGACATTACATGTTATGTCACAAGATGACGAGCGCAGTTGTAGGAGGCTCCTTTGCACAGGATGCCGGCTAGATTATGGGTACCACAACGGTGCTGTGAAGCAGTAATGTGTAAACATAACTGTGTTTCGGTTTGAAGGGCGCCGTAGCTAGTAAAATTACATGCCAAATGAGACTTAATATCTTATGTCTAAAGGTGACGAGCGCAATTATTGTGCCGCTCAGAATATTTGGGTTTTTCGAGAAATCTGAGTGGCACTGCAGTGTAATGGGCAGGGCGTATCAATTACCATCAGCTGAACGTCCTGCTCGTCTTGTCCCTTATTATCATAAAAAAAACCAAACCGTTTTTGAAGAGTTTAATAACTGTTGATCACGTACTATAAGAAGGTCTGAAAAGGTCGTGCTTAAAGGTAGGTCAGGTTTCATGGACTTTGATAAAACATGGGCTAACTGACAATTAATATGATGCTGTGCGTATGGTGGGTTTTTTTTTTCTTAATGGAATAGGAGGACAAACGAGCGTACGGGTCACCTGGTGCTAAGTGATCACCGCCGCCCACATTCTCTTGCAACACCAGAGGAATCACAAGAGCGTTGCCGGCCTTTAAGGAAGGTGTACGCGCTTTTTTGAAGGTACCCATGTCGTATCGTCCCGGAAACACCGCACAAGGAAGCTCATTCCACAGCTTAGTAGTACGAGGAAGAAAGCTCCTTGAAAACCGCACTGTGGAGGACCACCACACATACAGATGGTGGGGATGATACCCTAATTTGTGGCGTGTCGTGCGAAAGTGGAGTTGGAGGGGCATCTATTTGGATTTTGATTGGATTCTGCCAAGAACTGATGAGATTAAGAAAATAAATTGAGAGAGAGTGACTGGAATGATCTATTTTAACGCAAGACTTCATACAGCAGCTTTAAATACCGTATTAACTCTAGAGAATCTACATTTAAATCAAATCAAAATCTTTTTAATCATTTAGGTTAAGGAAATGACTCTTATGAATATCAAAAGCTCTCTTCTCTTTTAATATTTACTGCCACTTTGGAAAGGGTTGAGCTTTAATGAGAATTAGTGGCAAGAATCTTGCCACTCTCAATCAATTGGCATGAAATAGTGGCCTATTTTAAATAAATATTTACAGCTTCATCTTTATACTAAATGCCTAACACGAGTAGATCAAAAAAAGTAAATTATAACGTAATATCAAGAGTTATTGAGTACAGTTGCATATATCCACACACACTGTAAATAAATCAAGGTATTTTGCGAATTTTTTTTACTAGCGATTATAAAAAATATAATAACTTTAATTTTAAAATGTTAAGTTTCTGGTAACAGGATTATCCTGCCACCACAAGCAGCGCCCGATCACGAGCATGACGCATAAAAGCAGAAACTCCGACTGCATCCATACTCGCCGGACCCCCGACCGACTCCCATGCTTTTCGCGATTTGATTTTTTATAACATAAAAAATTTTAGTTTAACATGGGAAAAATTATAGAAAACGAGAGTAAAAAATTCAATTAAATGAATAAATTAACTTAAAATGTTTCCGAGAATTAAATATATCAAAAACATACTTGATATAAAACATACCCAGAAAAAAGGACTCAGTTAGCTTCTTTATCTAGTCACAACTCTAACGAGCCATTCCGCGACTTTCCAAGTGCAAACTTGTGTTCACTTTATTGAGAATTATTTCCGAATTACTTTAATATAGATGTTACCGAGTAATACACAGTGGTGGTTTAGCTTCTAAATATATAATATATCGACATTTTCTTCCTCGTCACAAATGATAGTATAGACCAATGTCGATAATTTTTGATACCAAAAAGTGAAGAAGACCATTTATAAATAGATTCTTAAATCAGAAAACACACCAACTTTTTGAAAAAAGCTGATATTTTGACGATTGAATTAACGATTGAAAATAAGGGTTCTTTTTCGATATTACGTGTGTGACACTGAAAGTTTTTATAACTGGCCAGTTAGAAAGACTTTTTTTGAATTTTAATTTAAGAACTCTTTGGTAATCTAATGTGGTATTATTGTATTCATTTGTCGTT
Organism: Leptidea juvernica; assembly: GCA_949711755.1. Taxonomy (NCBI): domain Eukaryota; kingdom Metazoa; phylum Arthropoda; class Insecta; order Lepidoptera; family Pieridae; genus Leptidea; species Leptidea juvernica. Next base: position 7,497,876 of record CATIXQ010000002.1, on the reverse strand, counting down.
TGTTTTTGTGAATTGCTGGCAAATCTAAAACTCTTGTTACATGTGAAAATGAACCTAACGCGAGAAAATTTTCGGTCAATGATTTATTATGACTTTCGTTGTGGGCTTTCTCAAAAACAAAGCTATGATAGGCTGTGATTAACATTTCTTAATGAAGCCCCATCTCGTGCCACTATTTACAATTGGTTTAACGAGTTTAAACGTGGACGTAGCAATCGCAAAAAAATTATATTTCAATTCTAATAAATTACACTGTATTTGGGACACAAAAATGGAAATTTTCACCAAATTTCGTGAATAAATTATTGCTATTGCATATTGCAACCACAAACTTGGTTTTTGAATTTTTCACATAAATTTAAAGTTTAATAGAAAAAATTGTATATTCAAAAGTTGTAGATATCTTTATTACCTACGACTTTGCGATTTGCCTTTTTTACATAGGACTTGCAGTTTTGCCGGCGATAAAACCACTTTTTCACTTCCCGACGTCAGATCGCCCATAGTTTATTTTTCCTTTCATTTTACTATATTCTCTTCAGTTTCTGATGGGTTTCATGCTACTATATTTATTATTATTTTTTTCACTCTTTATCATTTTCAAAGGCTTCAGCACTGCTCTAGTAATGAAAAAGATAAAATTAGCATTTTATTATAATTGCATGTATGACAAGTGAAACAATTTACTATTAAAATTGTTGTTGCAATAATTGTGTACTGTAGGTTGCGGTATGAAGTTAAAGCGTGAACAAGAGGATTGATAAAGCGAACAAGTGCACTAACCTTGCTGGTGGTATGCTCGTGCGCAGATGCAGCTTCAATCACTCTTGTCCGGGAATTGTAAGTTTCCTTCACAGTACCCTAAAGGTAAAAGTCGAAGGAAAATCACAGTTCACGGACAAGTTTACACTAAGACAAACATATTTTAAATAATTACTTAATAATTTTCAAATTCAGCAATAACATTAAAAATATTGTTTTTGGTTTCAGGTGTCTTGGATAAGAAGAAAAGACTATCATCTCCTCACAGTTGGGCTGACTACATACAGCTCAGACCAGAGATTCCAGGCCATACATTTGCAACATTCAGAAGTTAGTTAAACTAAATATACAATTTTATATAAGTTTTGATTACATGAAATAAAAACGATCGCTACGAAGAAGCATAACTAAAGATACTGGCTGCCTTTTCATCTTGCATAGCTAGGCTAATCCCTTGGCCAAAAAGGGTGCCAGCGATTGTTTCCAGTAGCTCTATTGAAACGCTTAGATAGTACTTTGTACGTTCTCACCCCCATAGGTCGAGTGTAAAACTCACTGAGACTGACACATCTGTGACATTTGCTGTTTTCGACAGTTGAGGCAGGAGACCCAGTACTAATTGAAGTACCTTGAATATTAAAGATCCAGTACTACCCAGCGATTGCTTGGCGACAACGAAGTGACGTCACTTCATTGTACTTTGACTTCTCCCGCCTTTATCTGAGTGTTCTGAAGACTTGCTTGACCTGTTCCCTGCATTCGAATTCCAGTATCACACTACACATCATTAGCTACAATATTTTTATCACCATTTGGATTTATGGAGTTTTAGCTGAGGTTTTCATGGAACCTTACAATGTTGGCCTTCTTGGTGAGGTATTTTTAAATACGCCATATAAATACGCAATGGGTACCTACATAAGCAACGAACACACCCACCTTAAAGGCCAGTAATACTTTGATTTTATAAGAGCGGCGGCTGTTATCACTTATCGCGAAGGTACTCTCGTTTGCCCTCCACTTCCTTAAAACTAGCAAATAAAAATATAAACGCTTTCCTAAATACATCAATACAATAAACACATACAATAGGTACAATCCTTAAATCAAGGTCCAGTATACACTGGGATACGTTCGTGTATTGAATATATGATACAATATTAGGTTTACCTATGAAATTGCCGTTTTGTATGAAAAAAAACGAATTTTTTTCATGTATTTTATATTTGTATTAATCGAAGTAATCACCCATGGAATCAATGCTTCTTTGCCAACGCAGTGGCAGTTTATTTCTGCCCTTCTTAAAGAAATCAGCTAGGAGGCAACAAATTCTTCAAAGGCATTTTGTACTGCTTCTCGGGTATTGATTTTCGCGTTGGCGATCATTGAGTTCGTGTGGCACCCATTTGTCAAACTTTATTACCTTTCAAACTTTATTTGACGCAAATGGACCAATATTGTTTTGATGCTAACGATGAAAGCTGCTGCTAATTCTGCCGTAGATTGTGTATCATCAGCTTCCACAATCGCCCTTAATTCGTCATTGTTGACCAAAGTCTTCGGACGACCGCGAGGTTCATTTTTCAGGTCGAAATTTCCAGAACGGAAGCGGGAAAACCAATAACAGGTGGTGCGTTAGTTTGTAGTGTTAACTACGTAAACGTCGTTGATGTTGCTTACCGCTTGTGCCGCGTTGCTGCCACGACGGTACTCATATTCCATAATTACTCGAATTTTCAACGTATCCATGATGACGAAAAATATTGAAATGCGATGAAAATGTAACACTAATCAATAAACAAATGACTACTTTTGGAAAAAGAATTCTATGTTTATAAATTAAAATTAATCTGAAACTAGAATTCTTAGCCAAACAAAAATTATTTTGATTTGAAATGGCCAGTACTGCAGAACGGCAATTACATAGGTCTTACCTATTATATGATAATATATATACCAAATTAATAAATTTATATAGAATAATATTTATCTAATACCACAAAATCGCGTAAAACATAAAATATCGTAAGAAAAATGTTACGCCCAGATGTGATTCACTGTTGGCACTATGATATTCTTAAGTCCATATTGGAATGCCTACTATATAAATTTTATCTAAAATAGAGCATTTAATAAAGCTCAAAGTGTACTTCCAAATGGTTAACCATAAACTTTTTCAGGACTGGACCCTCAAAGTTCGCTTCGTACAAAAAAGGGACGCTGGTATTTACGAGTGCCAGGTTTCAAGTCACCCTCCCTCCAGTATATTTCTACATTTAGATGTTGTGGGTAAGTGTGAGTGCCTAGTACTTTTATATTGAATAAGTTTTTTTTTATATATATAACTTGTTTTTATAAGTGTTTGATTATATTAATACTGTATCAATATTTGTAATGGAAATATTCAATTTTATCTCCATCACTTTAAAGACGCCCAATTTATTTAAAAATATGCACCAGTTATTTCAGGGACCACTGACCCCAGAGCAAACAATGAAGCCTTAAAGGCATAAAAGGCATTTATTTTCTCAAATTGATTCCTTTAGAATTATTTTTGATATCATTTCTAATAACTACTAGATACTACTAGCGCTTCGAAAACAAATGGCGCTCTGAGAGAGAAGAAGTGGCGCAAGAAACTCTCCCAGCATTCTTTTTTGCGCTCTTTTCAATAAAAATATACAATATTGTACAGTCATTTCTATCGCTATAAAGAAATCACAATCTAGTCCCAGGCTGTCCAATCATTTAGATATTCAGCAGTGGAGTAGTAGGATTTACGACAGAGCCATTTTTTTATAAAACATTTAAATTTATTTATAGATAATGCCTGAACAGTGGCTGGGACTTTATTATAGAAGTGTATACATTTACTCTTAAAGCTATTATGTATCTTATGAAGCCCTTTCAATTATAAGTCCCTTTGATGCTAATTTAAGAATAAAGGATATAAAGAATATACTATAAAAAAAAAACTAAATAAGACAAGCCATAATAGCAAGCTTAACTCAAAAGAATGTAGTAAATTATTTGTAAATATGTGTAGTTTGAGTAAATTTTGTAACGATAATATATTTTAAATCGTATTAAAATAGTAGATTTTACAACGAGTCCACAAAACGAGCCATTTTTATCCGAGACTTTTAGCAACCCGAGCCGAAGGCGAGGGCTGATAGTAACGTCGAGGATAAAATGGTTTTGTGGACGAGTTATAAATATAAACTTTGCATTTCATTTCAATTGCGAGGAAATCAAACAGTAGTATAAGATGGACATTTTTAACAATTTTAGCAAATTCGAAGAAATTAATGAACGCACGAAAAAACAAAACTTGTTTTCCGCCGCTTTTTTCTAATCTTACGACATTGATTAGGCTTGGGCTCCAGACCTATACAGCCAACTATTAAATTAATTTTGTAATATATATATATATATATTTTTGATTAATTAAATAACCTACAATACTTTCATCAAATTTTAATATATTTTATGTCTTAAAAACACATGAGGCAAATAAATTTAAGTAAATATTATAAAATAACAAATTCTATCTCTGGACTTTTTTTTGTGTTTGGCTGTATGGCTCATTTTCTTTGCCTTAATATAGATACCCCTTCGCGCCCCCCAGCGGATCAGACATACACACTGTGCTCGTTACTTCTAAAATTATAAAGTCGGTGATTACTAATTTTCAGATACATATTTTACATCGTTATCAGATCAATTAACTGTGAAAAGTAGAATCAGTGGTGACAATAATAAGTGGCGTATCAAGCAATCATTTTAAAAAATCATTCGAACATTGGTTAACGTAAGTTATCAATCACCGTGTATCGACTCATCTTTCTGTGAAACACACTTTTTACCTTATATGGTCATAAAAACAGCGTTTGACTCAAGGTAGTTAATTCAAGTGTTGTCGTGGCGGAATGGTATATCATCGTGAATGCTAAACACAAGACCTGTGATCGCGTCCGGTCCGGCCGCAAAACTTTCCTGTGTATTTCTTTTTTTTTGGAGGTTCTATAAAAGTAAATTATAATATACCTAGAGTTGAACGATTCCCACCATCAACTTTAACTTTTGACGAACATCTTCAATTTTGAAAACCTATAACAATATTGAAAACATTTTTAATTTATATTAGTTGTTCAACTCTTCAACATTACTAGTAAGAACATATACTACAAAGGTATTTCTGAAAATAATATACCTTTATTGAATTGATTATTTGAAGATATCTAGAAAATACTATATCACTAAAAACTAAAATTCTATGATGGCATATGTTCAACGCTCCCCGGTACGAAATATGGACAAATCAAAGCCCCCTAGTACTCAATCAAAAACGGACACTGACTCAAATGAGACGCTGCAAGATGAGTAAGCAAATAAAAGTAAGCATTACTGTGCTGCGGTCTGAATGGTACCGTAGCTAGTGACATTACTGGGCAAATAAGACTTGTCATCTTATGTCTCAAGGTGACGAGCGCATTTGTAGTGCCTCTCAGAATTTTTGGCTTTTTCAATAATCCTGAGCGGCACTGCGTTGTAGTGGTAGGGCGTAGCAATTACCATCAGCTAAACGTCCTGCTCTCGTCCCTGATTTGCATTAAAAAAAACTGTTGTTCGGCGTATTAATATTCCCGTATAATACACGCATGGGCGTGGTTAGGGGCTTATTACCTATCATTGTTATTTACGTGTTTGTACAATTTTGCTGTCACCTAAATCTTTCAACGATTTCCATTTATTTGAATAAAACGAATGATGAGATAAATTTTGAATACTGTTATTATTTAATATAGTTTCAAATATAAAACAATTTGTTATTTTTTATTGTGACAAACCTCACTTCTAGGGTTAACTACACAAATTAAAATTTTGTTTTCAAATTTTGATTTGTGTAATTCATCCCAATTCACAATCACTTTAAAGTATAACAAATTGTTTAGATTTGAATGATCGACATCTCAAGTCAATTTCCTAATAATATGCAAATATTGGGGTTGAGCAGGTTATCAACTGTAAAGTAGATCCTGTAGATGAAGCCACAACCTGAGAGTTTAACATGGCATACAAGATTTTATCAACTATACGTCACTCGAACGGTTTGCTCAGTTGGAAAGACCGCTCGCACAGAACGCGAGAGGTCGCGGGTTCGAGTTCCGCATCATTAATAAAATTTTTGTTTTCAGTTTTATTTTTATATTTTTTATTGTTAGAGTTTGTTTAGTAATAATCGACAATGTACTGTGTATAATGAATTGCGCGCTTGACCTTTCCATTGGGCTGTCTTAGCTTAAGCTCAGCATAATCTTAGCAGTCAAATGACTATAGGAACAGACATAAACTTATTTTGCCTACTACTAAATCGAGTTAGTAAGTTTTTTGTTGGGCGATGTATATGCTTTTACAACAAGATCCCAGAAAATGTTAAAAACAAAAGTATTACGATATTCAAGAGAATTGTTAAAAAACATTTCTGTGGTAAAGCTTACTATAACATAAATGACTTTCCTAATGATTCCACAAATTGGGAATGGAGCGACCGCCATATTTCTTTTGTAAACTTATTTTTTGATGAAAAAAAAAGCCCGCTGAGTCTGTTGCGCCCATTCTTCTCAGGGCTGAGGCATTCTTTTTAGAATGGGTGGTAGTTTTTGACTTTCAATAAGTGATGTCACATCCTATTTTGAATAAAAATATTTGAATTTGAATATAAACACCAAATCAAAGCTTGAACTCAGCTGAGTTTTACGTAAGTAAAGTCTGAGCAAAGTCTGAGTACGTTCTTTACATTGAGTTGTATAGAGGCTGAGGCCTATGATGGCGGACAAGCCCCGTATATAACGGCGTTACAATAAAACCTTCACATGAGTTCACAATAGTCCTCACAGTAAACATTAACTGACGACAAGAACAACAGACCTAAAGCGTTAATTTTAGAAGTTTTAATTAAGGTTTCCGATGAAATCATACTTGGCGTATGTTCTACTTTATGCCTACA